>OZ030008.1:9935000-10535000 GCA_964023405.1 Apodemus agrarius
AACAACAGAGGTAGCAGCCAAATGCTGGTCAGACTAAACCAAAGCCAGGCTCCCAAGGACGCCGCCTGTGTAATGCGTGAGCTCCACATATACTTTGTTTGAGAAATTTATCGGAAAGACTATATGTAAGCTTAGAAATTCTTAAACATCCATACTTTCTTCAAGAGAGAATCGCACTTCCAGAGAGCTATGCAACAGAACCTTCCAAGAAGACAGTGATGTCAGTGTGTCTGTCTGATCCATTGCGGTAGCAAGTTTTTCAGGCCTCTACCCTCCTTGGCTAAGGCTGCGACCTCCACCAGTATCTGATTCAAGTGACTCACTAGTCACACATCCTGTCCCATTCTCCGTCACAGTGTTGAGCATCTCCTGTTTATAACGCCTTTCTCTGTCCAGCCAAGAGACGACGCTCTTAAATGCACATTTTAGTAGGTACAGAAATCCTGTTCAGCGCTGCTGCGGGAAGCACTTAATCACCTGCTTCTGGGACGGTGGTTCTCAACCCGTGACTTGACCCCCTTTGGGGCTGAATGACGCTTTCACAGGAGTCTAAGACTTTAGGGAAACATGGGTATTATAATAATTCTAGGCTGGGTGGTGGTGGCGCACGCCTGTAATCCCAGCACTTGGGAGGCAGAGGCAGGCAGATTTCTGAGTTCGAGGCCAGCCTGGTCTACAAGGTGAGTTCCAGGACAGCCAGGACTACACAGAGAAACCCTGTCTCAAAAAACCAATAATAATAATAATAATAATAATAATAATAATTCTATGGTTGGGGACCATCACAACACAAGGAACTGTATTGAAAGCTGAGGCATTCGGAAGGTTGAGACCTGCTGCTCTAGAACCTTCTCCAGGATGAAGACGACAGTGAAGCCACATGTTTTTGCCACAGTGGGCGGAACCAGAAACACACATATGTTCTGCACATTTGATTTTCTTTTTTTCTAAATATTTGTTTGTTTGTTTGTTTATCTATTATATGTAAGCACACTGTAGGTGTCTTCAGACACCCCAGAAGAGGATGTCAGATCTCATTACAGATGGTTGTGAGCCACCATGTGGTTGCTGGGAATTGAACTCAGGACCTTCCGAAGAGCAGTCAGTGCTCTTAACCACTGAGCCATCTTTCCAGCCCCACATTTGATTTTCAAATAACTTTCGGTCGCTTCACACTCAGAAGTCTTTGACTGCTATCAAACTTCGCCCACCCCTCCCTCACATCTGGCTTGGCACTCCCGGGAGCTACAATCCACAGTGTGAAATGCTTTAGCACCAAGAGAAGATAGGAAAAGCTGTGATGTGTGGTCACCTCTTCCCATAGTGCAAATACCACCCCGAGCAGCAGCGACACACACACACACACACACACACACACACACACAGGCATGTGTACACATGCATGCACACATGTGCAGATTTAGGTCACTGACATCACAGGATGCAGACGTGGAAAGACAACATGCAATTCACCCTTACAAGCTGGGATAAGCAAGGTCCAGGAACCCCCAGTGCTTAGAACTCTCTCTCTCTCTCTCTCTCTCTCTCTCTCTTTCTCTCTCTCACTGGGGGGTACAGAATAACAATCACTCATAGGTGGCCAGAGTCACTCACTCACTAACTGGAAAGGGAAGGCAGGTCCCCAGAGAACCCACATTAACGACTCAGTGGGTGAGGCTTTCCACATCTGCCTGCTCTCTCTGCAATGTCTGCCCCCTTCAACTCCCCCCCAACGTGCCCTGCCCCACCGAAAGCGAAAGCCTGTGTGCAACCCCAGAGACACTGTGCAGAATTTTTTAAAAAGTGTTTTCCTCTGGAAAAAAAAATCAATGTGTGGCTGCATTTTGAACACACACATTTCTGCCAAGAGAAGTAATTTAATTGCATGGAGATAGAAAATTTAATTAATAGTGCTGTAATTTAACTTTGTGTAAATGTTCCTACTTCAAAGACAAGAGTGAAGATCTTGGATAGCACAGACTGTCCGAGACTCAGATGGGTTGCTTCCTTTACCTTGGGATCAAAGTCCCTCAGTAACATGATGAGAGTTATCAGTTCATACAGGGCTATTCCAGGGGTTTCCAGCTTGCTATGAACCCAGATGTGACCGACTCTTCTAGCCTGGAAGGGTCAGAAAACATCCCCCAATCTTCAACTAAAATTCCATCTTCTTCATTTCCCCATACTACCCAAGGGTGTTTTTCAGAAGTCATTTCTGAGGTTTACAAAAAAAAAAAAAAAAAAAAAAAAAAAAAAACCAAAAAAACAAAACAAAAGCATTTCCTTCCTAAGAGAGAGAAAAGAAAGGTGTCAAGTTGCCTATTTTCCATACTGTTTTTTTTCCAAAGAAAAATGAAGATTTAGTTTAAAATGATTTCCCCAAACAGGAGCGGCATGAAATGGAGAAGCTTAATGGATCCCTCTATGAATAAAATGACAGATAAAACATCTATTTTGCTCACCTATTCTCCCTTCACAGACAGTTCATTTCAGTAAATTTCTTACCACCACCCGCACATGTCTATTTTCCAAGGTTTTTTTTTTTTTTATGGGGGGGGGCGGGGATTTCCAGTAAGTTCTGTTGGAGTCTATCTCCGGTATTTACAGGGCTGTGCTTAGAGGGAAATGGCGGCGAGGCCCGCCTGGGCGAGGGTCTCATCCACTCAGCCCTCCTCCTTCTCTCTTACTTGCATCTGGCAAGCTCTGGAAATCTTCCTGGGAGCAGAATGCAGAGATTCACGGCATCTGCAGCTAAGTTTACACTCACCCCTGCTCCCTGCCTTTCCCCTTTCTCGGACGTGTCTCCCACCCATCGGTACACCTGCTCACTCAGGTCCGTACACCAGAGAACCCGCTGGTGACCTCTCTCCTGTAGAGGCTCCACTGCTCTCCAGAAGCAGCAGACTGACTGGATGCCAAATTCCCCTAAGCTGCTGATTCCCCATCTTGGGTTCCAGTGGCTTTCTGGACCATGTGAGTCTCTCATGGGACCAGATTGTGCATTGAAAGACGACGAAGAGCGGCTGATTTTGACCTCCGAGGTGAGGTACCTGTAACACCCATGACAAGCAAAACATGTCCTCAGTTCAGTCATTGCTAAACATGCCCCAGGAGACTGTCACCCCCCGTTGATAGCTATTGTCCTAAATGGTCATCATAACAGAAAATAAAGGATTTTTCACATATGCATGATTTAAGAATTGAATGCCTTTAATCCCAATACTCAGGAGTCAGAGGCAGACAGATCTCTGTGAGTTAGAGGCCAGCTTGGTCGACATAGTGAAATGTGTTCAGGTTAGCCAGGGCTAGTGAGACTCTGTTACCACACCCCATACTCTTCCCCATAAAAGAATGTCACAGGGACCAGAAGAGTCACTAAGACTGGAGCACTGGAAGCAGTGGGGGTGGAGGGCGGGGGAGATTGAGTTCGAATCTGGCAACAGTGCACAGGCTTTGAGGGAGGCTCTGGCGCAGGCTCCGAGGGTCCAAGAAGAAGGGAGCAGAGGACCGAGTGCTGCTCAGAAGCCGTGCTCGCTCATCTCCCTGTTGCTATTATGAGATCCCCGGCGGGACGTCTGGAAAGATGCCTCAGTGGTTAATAGCACCGATCGCTCTTCCGGAGGACCAGAGTGTCCCCTGCACACACATCTGACAGCTCACGGCCACCTGGGACAGCAGCTCCAGAGGGACCTGACACTAAGGGTCTCATGTCCACACACCCACATATACATCCACATAGTTAAAAATGATTTTTTAAAGCTATTGGACAAGACGCAACTTAAGGAAGGGTATGTTTGCTTTGGCTCTCAGTTCTGGGGGGATACATTCTGTCACACAAGCGCAGCCCCTGGAGCAGCAGGGGGCTGGTCACCCTTGTCTGTGGTGCTCAGGAAGCAGAGAGGGATGGAGAGGCAGAGATTAACTCTCTTCATTAAACCTAGAACCCACCCCCCCCAGCTGTTTAAACCACACCGCCCACATCTCACCTCAGTCAACCCAATCCAGATGATAACCCCCTCACAGACACGCCCAGAGATTTGTTTCCATGGTGATACTACATCCTGTCAAGCTGTAAAGCAGGATGAACCATCACAGAAGGTGGATCAGAAGGATGGGGTGACTTAGTGCCCGTGACAACACTTCCGGTAGGCTGAAATCCTTTGTTGACTCAAGAGTTAGTGTCAACTGTCACCCCAAAACGGACCTGAGGAGTAGGCGTCAGGGAGAAGAATTCATCAGACCACGCCATGAGGCTTCTAGCTCATACAGTTGGATGGCTGGCAGTATCTTTCATCCAGATATGAGGAGAAAGCGAGTTCACACTAGGCATGTGAGGTTTCTAGGGAGCATGAGGCGTTCCAGGTACCCTGAGCAGAGCGGGCACAAGGCAGGTGGATTGTAGCCTCAGGGGAGAAGTCTTCAAATGGAGAAGGACAGAGGGAGAGAGGCCACTGCAGAGCAGTTGCTTAGTTCTGTTAGCATCCCAGTAAAGTAAATCTGAGTATTAGAAAATCAGGGGCAGATTCCAGCCCTCTCCCCTCCCTGTGCCCCCTCGTGTGTGTGTGTGTGTGTGTGTGTGTGTGTGTGTGTGTGTAGAAGCCACTGTTTACCTCAGGCACCATTCTATAGGGACCATCTGTCTTAGTATTTTTGAGACAGAGACTTTGGCTAACTGGACACTTTGGCTAGGCCAGCAGAACGGACAGCCCTCGAGTTTAGCCAGCCCCCAACTACCCAGGGCTTGGGTTCTAGGTCTCGAACCCAGATCCAGAGACTTGAACAGCAAGCTCTCTTATGACTGTTCAGTTTCCCAGTAGGAGAGGCAGACAGATTCTTTGTCAAAACGAACTATGGAGATATACTTTAAGTCAGCAGCCACCTTCTCCCTCCTCGCCTCAGTCTCGTGACGATTGTACTTCAAAGCAAGAAGGAATCCTGAACACAGCTGTTTCCTGTGGGGCTCTACATAGGAAAGACCATTCCCAGCATTGGAAACTGTGGATGGAGACAACCCTGCTGGCCGTGTCCCTACCAGGACATCTGTAGGGGACAGTCTCCTCCTCTTCACCTTGTATCTGCTCAGTGTCTCCATCCTAAATGGTGGAGTGAATGGGGGCCAACCTGTAAGGATATAATTTGCTTCCTATTACATTATTCCTTCCCGAGCAGGAGAGACCAAGTGTTTGTCATTTACGAGTGTCATGTCGTTACATTCCGTATTGCAGTGTAATGATCTGCAATGATTAAATGACAAAATGCCAGCTCACTGCCAAAAATTTAAAGTGGCGTGCTTTTATTTGTAGATCGGAAAGCTATTATTAATTCTCATATTGACTTTGCCACATGAAATAATACAAGTAGACCGGTGGAGACGGACATGGCAGTGGTAGGTGAGAAGCTGAGTTTGGTGGCAACGTGTGGGGGAGATCATGACCATTCTGGAACATTCCTCAGAATGCATATCCCTGGCTGAACCTATCGGCCTAACAGTCTTTTCACCTGATGAGTGTCCGGTGGCAGGTATCAAAATATAACCTGACTGGAGTTTTTAGTGAGAGGGAAAATGGGGCTTAAGGACAGGTGGCAAAGAAGACAGAGCATTGCCAGCCCTTTTGCCTCATCTCCGCCATCGCCCGCCTCCATCCCAGCAGTTACGGGCAGATTGGAGTTCCTTCTCTCCTTTCCGTCCTAGGCTGTCGTTCTGTCGTGATCTTTGAAAGGGGGCGGGGTCACCGTTCCAGCTCCGGATGCTTTTTAAGGAGCTAAAGGTCAGATCCCGAGACCCGAAATGTTTCCTTGAGTGTGAAGAATTCTATTCTGATCTTCCTTCTCTTCTCCCCGACCATCTCCTCCCTCTCTGTCTTTGAACAACAGGGTTGCTACCCTTTCCAGGAGGAGATCGCCCACCATCTTTCACAAGCCCACTGAGGTGACCTGTTTCTTCATGATCCTTTTTTGTGACTTTTTTTTTTTTTTTTTGAGGGGAAAAGAGCAACACTGTCTTCCTTAATCCCTTCCACAGAGGAGTCTTTTTTTGTTTGCTTTATACTATTTTATTTTTGGTTTTGTTGTTTTAAGGTCTCTGTCCTTAGCCCAGGCTGTCGCTGGTCATTTCTTCCGCCTCCACCTCTGAGAAGCATTCTTGCCTTTGGGTTTTCCATCCTGGACATGGAAAGGCTTCAGATTTGGTTTTAATTTTCTTCTGAGGTTTCTCCATTAATGTAAACCATTTTTTACGTTAAGCGGTGATGGCTTTGGAGCAGCCATTTCTCTGTAACGGGCATCGTGAGAGCAGATTGACAGAGCAACCGACATGAAGGCTCGTGGCACTGTCTTGCTTGGCTCCATCTTTACAGTGTGTCGTATTGTGTGCACAGCCGCTCACCTGCTGCCGACCACTTTAAAAGAGGAAGGCACTAACGTGAATCAGGTCACGACTGTAGAGGCACTGGCTGCAAGCTTGGCTCCCACGCGGGGCGGGGCTGCAGGTTTTGTTGCCTCTGGCAGGTTGGCAGGAACACTCGGGACGTATTCTTTAGGCAAAGAACTGCGTGAAGGGACAACTTCTTGGGTGGCGACATTATTACAGCCCCTCTTGCTTGTGGGCGATGCTTACAGGCTCCACCGTAGGTGAGGTAGATCTGTGAGATCATTTGGGGATAACACTTCCGGCCATTTTATTTCGGCTGCTCTGAATCCCAGCAGCTTTGTTCCGTCCCTCCATTGTCTTCATGGGAGAAAAAGCGCACAGTGGCACGAAGCGCGCATGCGTAGTGCTGGCAATCCGGAAGCTGCTTCATTCCGATCTCGTTTTCCATGATTTCTTTCAAGCCTTTTATTTCTATGTCTTTTTTGGCAGTGGCTCTTGTTTGGCAGGTGTTGAGAACTAAGTATTCTCTCAGAAGACAATACACAGAAGATCACCGGGTGATTTTTTTTTTCTTGACGTATAAATGGCTTTGTCATTCTGTCCACAGCCATGAATGCATAAAACAGCTGCCAAGAACAGCTCAGGTGGCAGCATGAAGACCTGACACAATAGGTGTGTTCCACCCACGGCTGCAGGGGAGGGTCCATTGTGCACATCCCCCGCTAGTACACACAGAGCCGTGGGTCAGCCTATGACCTCTGCCTGTGGCAGAGGCTTGTGTACCTGAAATGTTTTCATAAGTAAGTTTTCCTCAGTAAGACAGCTTCCTTCCCTGGAATCAAGGCATGGTGTTTGTGTGTGTGTGTGTGTGTGTGTGTGTGTGTGTGTGTGTGTCCGTCCGTCTGTCTGTGTCTCTGTGTATATGTGTGCATGGCAGGAGTAAATGCAGGCATGTGTGAGCATATGCAGGCTATAAGTCAACACCAGGGCTCTTTCACCTTATCCTTGAGGTTGCTCAAGGAGCCTGAAGCTCACTGATTGGCTAAACCGGCTACCCAGCAGGTATCGGGACCTGCTAACACTTCCCTCCTCTCCCTCAATGCTAGTGCTCCCAGTGAACATTGCCACACCCAGATCTCACTCAGATGCTGAGGACCTAAACTTGGGACTCCTGCTTATGTGGCAAGAACTTCAGAACCAGCCTCTAAAACCAGCCCCTCCAGGCGCCTTTCCAGGCCCATCTGCCCCTTTCCTTTCTCCCAAACTCATTGCCTTTTTAGAAACTCAGATAAATGCACAAAGGCAGACACTGGCCCTCAGGCGGTCAGTCCTAGAGTACAGTACAGCAGGCTGAGCTAAAGACAAAAAAAATAAAAAAATAAAAAAAAAATAAAGGAAAAGAAAAGAAAGAAAAGAAAAGAAAGAAAGAAAGAAAGAAAGAAAGAAAGAAAGAAAGACAGACAGTTTTAGATTGGGAAAGGCTCTCTGTAAGGTGAAGCCAGTGTGGTATGGTGAACAATGAGTTGTTGGAAATGGAAAAATGTACACAGTGCAGTCCCAGAGGGCTTCCAAGAGGAAGTGATATTTGAGTTGAGCATGAATGTTGGCACGTCAATCAATTCAGAGTTCAGGAAACGTGTTCCAGGCCATCAGAGTGTCAGATATGAAACTGTACCTTAGAAGCAAGCAAGTATAGACAGGAATCAGTCCAGTGTGACAAGATGGCATTGAACTATCGGAAAGATAAGAACTGACATCATAATGGGGGCCACGGGCCAGCAGATGCAAAGGCAGCCAGATCCGCCTTGCCGGTCCTACCAGTCCAGGCTTGTCTGCCCCTCTTTTATCTCTTCTCTTTGTTTTACTTTTAGGCTGAGTCACACATTCCCCCTTAGTTCTAAGACAATAAGAGACACCACCACGGAAACATAAGCACCGAGGTTCCAGGGTACAATGGGGCTCTAAATGTCAGTGGGCGTGGGCAGAATTGTCCTTGTCTGTGCCAAGGGACACACGTGTACTTGAGACAAAGCCTGTCAGAGGCAGCAGGAGAGGAGAGAGCAGAGTGCCCAACTGAACTGGAGTTGAGCGTCTCTTACTCACACAAGAAGAAAAGGGCCCTTCCCCCTCTGCCTTCCACGAAAGGAGAGCTGTCAAGAGGGCAGCTCTGTCAGAAAACCATGGTCAGAGGCAGAAGGTTGTCTTAAAGACCCGGACCCAAGGGCTGAGGGTAGCCAGGGCACTGTTGGTAGGGTGCTTGTTTTGCCTGCATGAAGGCCTGGGGTTGATCTCCAGTACTGCATAAATCAGATATGAAATCACAGGCCTGTAACCCCATGACTCAGGAGGTAGTGGCAAGAAGATCAGAAGTTGGAGGTTACATCTGGAGTTCAAAGCCAGTTGGATTACATGAGAGCCTGTCAACAAAAAAACAAACAAACAAGCAAACCATGAAAAAGAAAAAAGAAAAGAAAAGAAGAGAAAGGAAAAAAGAAAAGGAGGGGAGGGAGGTGAGAGGAGGGGAGGGGAAGGGGAGGGAAGGGAAGTGAACAGGAGGGGAGGGGAGGAAAAGAGAGGAAAGGAGAGGAGAGGAGAGGAGAGGAGAGGAGAGGAGAGGAGAGGAGAGGAGAGGAGAGGAGAAAAACTAAAGACTCTGACCCAATCCCAGACATTTTGTATGAACCAGCCAGGGTCAGCAAATACCTATCAACACATTTCTTGTTATGAGAGGGAAAAATCCAACTTCTTGTTCAAAACCGGTGTGATAAATAGGAAGCCGGGAGCAGAGCTGGACTTGACAGCAGCAGAATGAGAATGACTGAAAACCGGAGAACTTCACCCTGTGTGCCCTTTGGGCGCCAACAGCTCGGCTTGAGTATGGCCCCCGTGTCAAGACGTGACCAAGAGGATGAATAGGGAGAGTCGGAGTCAGAACGGGAACATCGGACACCGATGGCTGCTGTTTTCTTCATTATGACTCTGCACATTTTATTCTTTTCCAGAATGCAACCAGACTTCTGGTAAGATAATGATTTTTTTAAAAAATATGCAATGATAGACTTGACCACTGTGATGGTTTTTATATACTTGGCCCAGGGAGTGGCACTGATAGAAGGTGTGGCCTCGTTAAAGTAGGTGTGGCCTTGCTAGAGGAAGTGTGTCACTGGGTGTGGGCTTTAAGACCCTCCTCCTAGCTGCCTGGAAGCCAGTATTCCCCTAGCAGCCTTCAGATGAAGATGAAGAACTCTCAGCTCCTCCTGCACCATGCCTGCCTGGATGCGGCCATGTTCCCGCCTTGATGATAATGGACTGAACCTCTGAACCTGTAAGCCAGCCCTAAATAAACACTGACTTATAAGAGTTGACTTGGTCATGGTGTCTCTTCACAGCAGTAAAACCCTGACTGAGATGACTAGTGAGCACAGAGGCAACCCCCTCCTCATGGAACCGTCGCCGTCAACCTCTGCTTAGCACAGTGATCCTCATTCTGTCCTGGATATCTCCTACTTGGGATCTCCAGACAGACAGAGGTCAATCCCTTCCTTGCGCTCACTGGCTCCACCCCAGGGGAGCCCAGTTCATTTCTGGTCCTGGTTTAGACTCTTAGGCTACGTTAGGCACCTTTAGTGTTCTTTAGTTAATAAATCTTGCTTTTCCTTAGTATCTCTGACATCCCAGGCTCCTTCAAAGTGGCAGAGAGAGAGAGGCTGGCCAGGGATTCTGACATCAAAGCTGTGAATGAGAGGGAGGGTCTGCAGCAAATAGCTCTCTTCAAGATAAGGTTTGTGCAGCCACGCCCTGGCTGGGAAGGATCAAAGTGGGGACCTGGAGGCTTCCAGGAAAGTGGCTGCAGCATCTCCTGGGTCCCATCTTCCTAGCACACATTGCCACACTGGGGGACCGTGCACCCAGGATGGAGACTCAACTAATGAAGGAAACCTTAAAGGGGTGGGAGATAGAAAACAAAGTGCAGTAAAGGAGAAACACAGATGCTTGGCCAGGGTGCTCGGTGGTGCAGGAACTAGGGATGGAGAGAAGTTGGATGTTAACATCCGTGATTCAGTAGGAAAGATGGTTAAGACATGGAAGTTGGCCCCAATCCCACCTAACTACACGATGCTGGAGATAATGCTGTTAAATGCAGCTGAAATAAGCTGCCCCATATCCATGTGTTTCCCTGTACTGAAGATCAGAAGGAACCCAGAGATCATTCCCAAACCCTTAGAGACGGCAGCCAGGAAGCCATCATAACCTGAATCCTTACCTAGGGAGGGAGTCAACGCCCAGCCCCGTGCACCTTCAATTTACACTCCAAAGAAACCGGATCCGCTTCACTGTTGAAAAGTCATCTTGACAAATTCTATCCCCAAATACTAGAGCCCAACCCTCCGAAATCTCTCTTGGAAGATGTAATTCTCAAACATGGGGTTCTCAACATTATTAATATCCCTACACTCCCAGACACTCGGTAACAATGGAAGCGTATTTTGTTGGAAGAGATGTTACATTACGATCCCCGGAGCTCACATCCAGCTGACTTCGGAGCGTGGACCAAAAATAGAAACTGGCTTACATACCCTTCCATTTTTAGGGAAGGTGAAGACATGGATTTCGACACTTGATTTTCTTAGCTCTGGGAACACTGTAGGCTAAACTGCTTGGCCCCGAGGGACTCCTTGCTATTGGCGGCCCTAGGCAGGGTGATAGATTTAAAATTTATTCCTGACATCCAGTTGACATGGGGTTTTAAAAACGTGTTTAATATTGCACTGGTCTCCGCTTCTGCCCTCAAAGAGTTCAGCTGCCACCGGCTTCTGGTTCTTGTTCCTCGCTCTGCAGCTTCTTCGACTTCAGCCTCAACCTATTGTCTGACTTGGGTGCTAGTCTCTAGGCGGGAAGAGCAGCGGTGAACGGTGGGGGAGCACGGCAAGCTGAAACATGCCACACTCGGGCCGGCAGCCTTGCGGGGAAGGCACGTTCTGGGGCAGCGAGCATGGCAGGCATCCTTCCTGTGTCCTTCTCTGTGCCCTGCAGTGCCTCGTGGGGTCAGGCTGCAGGCTGGGGAAGCCCTAGGTTTGGAACACACTCAGCTTAATGGTTTATTTTCCATCCTCAACCTCCTTTTGAGTCAGGCGTCTCTTTGAGAAAGGATAACCCGCGGCCTGCATCTCCCCCTCTCTCCTGAACGTTGAGAAGCAGGTAGGCCAAAATCTATTATGAAATGATACTGCCTGAGGCTCTAGAATATGTTATCAGGATACGAAATTTGGAAGGGTGTAGTGAGAACTTGCTGAGTGGGACCTTGCATAAGGACCTTTCATCAAAAGCCAGTTTCTCTCCCCTGCTCTGAAACCCCGTAAGCTGTTGTGACTTTCAGAAAATGACCCGCCTTCTCTGAATCTTTGTTATGCTTCTGTGAAAGGGCAACTGTGACCGCTATCCACCTCCACTACAAGGTTCTCAGGAACATGGCATCTGAATGCGCATGAGCTCACGTGTTCATGAAAAACCTCCCCTGAGTTGAAGGGATTGAGCGCACTCCGTCTTAGCTGCTCACCACCTGATTCTTGGATTCTCCAGGACTATGACAGGGGCATTGGCAAGCCTCACGAAGGAAAAGGAGGGGTGTGTAGGGTGATACTGTACAGCTTTGCTCCGCCTTCCTGCAGACCCCACCCCATCCACAACGGGGATACAGAAGGACGCGTGATGGGTCTAGGGTCCGGTGGGTAAGAGACTCATTGATTGGGGACGTCATTGTGCATGAAGGGTACTGAGACTGTCAATAGCCACACTATCATTATCAAACCATTTATACACACGCAGTATTTATGACGTGGGCTATATACATAGTGACCAGAAATGGCCAACAAAATCAAGGTGATCCTTTCTGATTTCCATATTCAGAAGACAAATCTCTTGTCAGACCAGCAGTGTATAAAACAGATTGTAACTGGCACACACATAAAGAAAATATATATCGGCACCTGGCACATCTGCAACATGTAGTGCATTCACGAACATTCTATGGTGTTGGTGTGTGCAGTACAGGTACACAGTGAGGAACGGAGAGAGAGAAGTAGTGTGTCCAACTCTGAAGAGGCAGTCAGGGAGGCCTTTCATGTCTCAAGACAGAACTTATAAGTAATTATTAAAACCTAGCCATCTCAGGAAGACGACCAGTAAAAGGCTTGTCTCTTAAGCATGAAGAACTGGGTTCCATCTTTAGAGACCCCCAACCCTTCACCAAAAAGCTGGGGCAGTGCCTGCTCCTGACTCCAATGCTAGGGCGCTAGAAACAGTGGTTTCCCGTGGTTGGCTAGGCAACCAGCCTGGACAGCAGAACCCCAGCCAGTAAGAGAGTCAGCCTGGAAAACAGATCTGCTGGTACTCGAAGTATGACCTCTGAGGTTGACCTCTGACCTCTGCCTACTTGGACATACCCGTGTTCATGCAAGAGCACACGTGTACACTTGTACACACATGTGTAGACACACACACATACACACACACCAATCTTCTCCCAGCAATCCCATTCCTAGCTAACCAACCTAATTCCACCTAACCACGGAATTTGCTAACCTTAGTTACGAGTTCTAGCTGGCACCTGCCATGGTGAGGGGTTTTGTCCCTTTAAAACAGACCAAGGTGCGGAACCCGGGAAGGGGGAACCGCAATTGAATTTCAATTTTGGCCTATATGCATGTCTGTGAGACTTGTATTGACTAACTGATTGGTGCTGGGGGCCAGCCCGTGGTGGGTGGTGCCATCCATGAGTGGGTGGGTAGCCTAGCGTTGTGTAAGAGACACATCTGAAAGTAAGGCTAAGAGGAAGGCAGCGAGCCGCATTCCTCCGTGGGCCCCGCTTCGAGCTCCTGCCTTCAGTTCCCGCCTCAGCCTCCCCCAGCGATGGACTCGAAGATGAGCCAAGCCTTTTCCTCCCCAAGTTGATTCCAGATGGATTAAGTTTGTCACACCAACAGAAAGTGACCTATGGCACACGGGTGTTGTGGGCAAACTTAGGTCCTTCCACAGGCGCCATGCTTTTCTGACGGAGCTCTCTCCCGCCTGTGCTTAACCGTGCTTTGAAATGCTCACGCAGTTCATACTGTTTGTTGTCATGGACACGTGTCCTACTTTTTCTCTCTCTTCAAAGAACCACTGACGTTTTCTCTGTGAATTGATTCTCTGCTGAACCTCATAGGAAGGTGGTGATACCCAGTAACTCACTGCCAGACACAGGAGTGGGCCCCAGGATGCCGGGGTGGGTGATAAGTTCAGAGGGCACAGTCAAGCCCAGAATGGTTTTATAGACTGAGTGTGCAGCGGCAGTTTGGGCCTGCAGAGTATTTCGGCTACCGTAGTAGCCCAGCAATAGACGAGAAGCTAACGGGATCCAATTATGATTTCTATGCTTATCTCCTGGCATGTTCCTTGCTAGAAATGCATTTTGTCCAATAAGAATAATAATGGATATTATCCCCATGGATGAGAATAAAGAAAAGAAAAAGATCTTGATGGATCCTCGTAATGTCTCCTCCCTCTCCCTGTCACTCCTTTGTTCCACTCTGGCTTTCTCTTTGTGGCCAGGCAAGGCCACCATGCGAGTGACTTGTCTGCGTGGTCTCTTTGTCTCAGCTCTTCTCCCCTTTAGCCTCAGTATTTGGTGTCCTTATTTATCCTAATCTTATAGAAATGTCACCTCCCCTAAGGGAGGAGGCTTGACCATCAGATCTGTAAGAGGAGTGCTGGCCTTGTTAGTCCCCAAGGCTTTCTTCCTTAAAAAAAATTGTCATAACTAGTATGAGTGATGTCGATCTTTTTCTGTCTTCCTATATCTGCTTTAGGATGTGATCTCAGCCGAAGAATGAATCAGCTCTGTTCATGTAACAGATATCCCAAGAACTTAACCTGGTGCCGAGTAGGTAGCAGGTACCCCATAAATATTGAGTGGATGGATGGATGGATGGATGGATGGATGGGTGGATAAATGGATGGATGACAGATAGATAAATGGATGTATGGATGACTAGATAGGTGAATAAATTTATGAATAGATGGTAGATAAATTGATGGATGGTTAAATGATAGAAAGAAAGAAAGAACAGATAGAGTATGTTAGGGCCTGTAAACAGTGGATTACAAAAGCCAAATTTAAAACAAGAAAATTCTTGTGTACTTTAGTTTTAGTCTCTTGTTTCTTCCTTTTATTCTTCTTATAAGTATTATCTGGATCACAGAGCACATTTGGTGGTGGCCAGAGAGAGCTAAATCTTAAAAGCAAAGACTACAAAGAAAAAGCATCAGGAGATCAAAGGAAAAGATCCACAAATGTAAAACAACAGCCAGAAAATCCCCTGCACCTCAGACGCGTCCACCCGGGCCTGGTCGACCATTATTCTAGCTTATGTATGAAGCCCAATGTTTCATTTTTCAGATGTGAGGTTTTTAAGTCATTCTAATTCTTCTAAAATTCTATCCCCCCTTCCTGTGTTTTACTTGAAAACCATCTTAGTTATGTCCTCTTTGCTCTGATAAAACATCCTGAGCAAGCCCCTCAAGGGAGAGAGGTCGCCTTTGGCTTAGGGTTACAGAGGGATGCAGTCTATCAGGGCTGGGGGGGACAGCAGTGGGCAGGAGAGGCAACAGGACGGTGGCTGGTCTTGTCACGTCCTACGCAGTGACAAGGAATCACAGAGGGCAAGTAGCGCTAGGGTATTAAGCTGGAAGGCCTGCTTCCACTGCCCCACCTCCTCCAAAAAGCCCATTTCCAGAAGTTCCTACAACTTCCTCAAACATTGCTGGTCAGTTGGGAAGCCAACGTTCGAAGATGTCCTATGGGGGATCGGTCACATTCAAATCACAAGACCTCATGACTACCAGGCAGCCCCTGCACACCTGGAAAGAGTGATATCCAAAACAAGTGATGTGCAGACTTGGAGGTCACTGCTGGTCCGGGCCTTTTAACCGCAGGAAGTAGGCAGCTTCGGGGGTCCGACATGGCGCGAAGGAGGGTGGGTGGCATCTGAGAACCGGCAGAAGCTGGTGTTTACAGCTCACTGTCATTTGAATGTCAAGGGTTCGTATCTGTGTGCTTCGATATTTGCCACCCAGCTGGGAGAGCTGTCTTGGGAGATTGTAGACTCTTTAAAGGTGGAAGGAAGTGGGTCACTCTGGGGGCGAGCCTTGCCGTTATATCCTGCCCTTGTTTCCAGCTTGCCCTCTGCTTCCTGATCCTCCCATGCAGATGAGAGCAAATCCTGCCGCCATGCCTCCCTGATCCCATGGGACTGTCCCCTCCAACCCAACCCGGGGCAGAACCAAAAAAGCTGTCATTTCCTAACCTGTTTTCCATGGGAATTTTATTACAACAACGAGGAAAGGAAACTCCTCTGATAACAACTTTCATGCAAATGTGGTCTTCTAAGGCTGCATTTCAGTCCTGTCCAGAGAGTTCAGGCCCCTACCCCCCACCCCCGTCCCACACCCCTACCCCGTCCCACACCCCCTACCCCCATTCCACACCCCCTACCCCCATCTCACACACCCCTACCCCCATCCCACACCCCCACACCACTGTCCCTGGTGGGAAAAGGAAGAATGATCTGGCAGTTTCTGTTTGGAATCACTTTGGGGGGGGAGGGGGTCTAATACCCAGATCTCATTGGGCAAATTCAGGTCATGTGATCAGCTCTAATTGCAGAGAGGCAAGTTCTGAGTTTTCCATGCCTCTGTCTTCCAGGGAGTTCAGGGGGAAGGGAGATGTAAATGGCTTTTGGAAATTCATTTGCCAGTTTCCACTGCCGCTGCCCATTATGACTTGGGAAGGGCGGGATAAAAGGCCAGTTCATCCATCCTTCCGGTGGACAAATTGAGAATGAGGTTCTCTCCCAAAGCAAAGAGCTCAACTTCAGGTAATGTATTATATTTTGAGCACTGAATGTTTGACAATACATTTCACGGCTCATTTCCTGCTACTTGTGAACGCTAGTAAACACTCAGAGAGAAAATACACATTTTTCATGTCAAATATCCTTGCAGCTCCCCTCCTCCGGCTTGTCAACAGTTAAGCGGACCCCTCTGAGGACAGTCTGCTCGCAATATAATCTTCTGCGACACTAAACCCTAATCTGTCTTAAAATTCCTAATGTTTCTAGCTAAAAGGTTCATGCAGAAGTAGTCCACGGAGCACATCCATTTTCATGGTGGAGAATAAATTGTATTATCAGAGGCACTGTAACCCGTGCTGAATTGCCCTTCCCAATCCAAATTTAAGAATCTCACCTGGATTACTCTTGCTATCCATCTAGCTAATTCAGTACCATTATTTTTCTCTCATCTAGGCAAGATTTATCCTCTGAAATGAGCTTACAGCATAATAAGATGGTAGAAGAGAAAAGACAATGTTGGTAAAGCTGGTGTCGCTGAATTCCACACTTCACAGCCAGGCCTAGAACTGAGGAGCGTCTAAAGTCTCCCAATAGAACTGTATTTTTTGTTTTTTGTTTTTTGTTTTTTGTTTTTTGTTTAAAAAAAAAAAAAGGATTTCAACATGCTGGTTAATAAGAAAGAATCTGACATTGCATACAGTAACTGTTCTGTTAGCTTTCACTGCCAAGTGGGCACAGTCTGGAGTCACCTGAGAAGGCAGTCTCCATTCAGAGATTTCCCAGATTAGACTGCCACGCCCATGTTAATTGACTGAGGAGGGCACAGCCCACTGTGGGCGGTACCTTTGCTTAGGAAGGTGGTTCCGGGTGGTATAAGAAACCTTAGCTAGCTTCAGGTCCCTGCCTTGAGTTCCTGCCCTGACTTGGGTCGTGGATGACTGCGGTCTGGAAGTGTAAGCTAAATAACCGCTTTTCTCCCTAAGGTGCATTTGGTCAGAAGCGTTTCACGCGGCAAGCGCGTGATCCTAGGACACGGACCTTCTGTAGATGCTTGGATTCATCTTGTTTCACACATCCTTCAGCGCCCAGCCTGTTCTTCCATGCTGTACCTCCCCTCTCCCCACACCCTTTCTCCATCACCAAGTAAAGCAGTGCTCCCCACCTGCCCCTCCTCTTTACCCCCAGCAGCCCCATAGGATGGAAATACCAGGCATAAGCAACCTGCCTGGTGCAGGCAGATTCAAGCCGTGCTGTAATTCGGCATCTCCAGCAGCCAACTATAGGAGCCCTCTCGGGCTCGGGGGTTTGAAGACTCGGCCTCCAGCTGGTGCCTGTTCTAAGAGGCTGTGGAACCTTTTAGAAAGGATGCCTAGTTGGCAGACGTGGAGGTTTAGGGGTGAGCTATGTGAGTGTACCCCCAAGTGAAGCCTGAGCAATCTGTTTCTTGATCATAATAAAACCCAGGGTAATAAAAACTAAAATAAAAATAGCCAAAAGTGAAAGGAACCAGGATGGTTAATGTTCAGTACCACGTCTATTTAACCAAATACAACCAACCTCTATATCTATGAATTATCATCTCTTGCTTTAACTAAAAGAGAGAGAGAGAGAGAAAGAGAGAGAGAGAGAGAGAGAGAGAGAGAGAGAGAGAGAGAGAGAGATTGAAAATGCTTAGGGAAAATTTATACTTTCCCTGAACCTATATAGACTTTTTCCTTTCATTACTCCATAAACATTATGACATAATCACTATTAATAGCTAATTTGCTTAGTGTTTGATAGAAACCTAAAGATGATTTCCAATGCACAGGAAGGTGGGGGCTTGAGAGATGGCTCAGAGCCTAAAGCGAAAATGCTGCTCCTTCAGGGTACCCTGCTTCAGTTCCCATGTTAGACTGTTCACAACCACTAGTAACCTCATCTCTCAGGCGATCTGGCACCCTCTTCTGGCCTCTATGTGCACTGCACTCATGCGCACATACCCACAAACACCCACCTATGTATATATACCCACACTGCTAATTAGGAAGTTACGGAGGCTTCCTGGGCAGGCTCCCGTGCAACACCATACTCTCTCATAGGAAGGACTTCTGTGTACCTCTTTTGGGTTTGGTTTTTTTGAGACAGAGTATCCCTATGTAGCTCATATGGGTCCAAAATTCATGGTGCTCCTCCTGCCTCAGCCCCCAAGTGCTAGAGTTGCAGGCACAGGCAATCATACCAAGCTGACTTGAGACCTCCTAGGATTTTGGTATCCTTGAGGGACTACTGTATATCCAAAGCAATACCAGACTGACACACAATCTAAGGACTATTAATGGGCTGTTTTATGTGCTTTGTGAATTCTGGGGAGTGGCACATGGAAAGGACAGCCCTCAATCCTGGGGTGTGCATGTGGGTACTGCCTTCCTCACTGGGAGGAGCATGTCTCCAGTGTCTGCATGTAGATCCATGTTCTCTCTCCTTCTGCACAGGAGCAGGGATTATATTTGTCTTCCAACCACTGCACCCCCAGCACCCAGCAGCTCACAGAAGCTTAATAAATGTTTGATGAAAAAATAATTGAACAATCCCACCTCTGCCGCTGTTTAGCTGTGTGGCTTTGGGTTAGTTGATTTCTCTGGAGCTCCTACCTTATTAAAGAGCAGGGTGTCATATTCTGCTATTGCCAAGGTCCCCATAAATGTACACATTCCAGGTCACTTAATTCAGTTCCCTCTCAGCATTTAAGTATATTATGTCCATTGTCCAGCCAAGGCGTGCCCGGGTTAGCTGTGTGCCACTTAGTTGGCCTCTGAATCCGAGAAATGTTTAGATTCTCACACTGTTCTCCTTGAAAGAGGCATTTGTTGATTTCCTCTGATAATAATAATAATAATAATAATAATAATACCCAGTCTTCATAAGAGAAAGATTAGAAAATACAGCAGGATGATTGGACAATAAGGCAGATAGTCTTTGTGTGTTTCTCCTCCTGGTTCGGTTTTCTGTTTATTACTAGCAATAGATTTATTATGTGGTGTGTGTGTGTGTGTGTGTGTGTGTGTGTGTAGGCATTGTGTATGCATGTGTGTGTAGGCATTGAATATGTGTGCACATGTGTAGATTTTGTATATGTATGTGTGTGTATTTGTGCCTGTGTGTCTGTGTGTGCATGCATCTGATGCTCCTTTGAGCTAAATGAGGGTCATCTGTATGTGTTCCCGTCATTTGTACCCAATAGTATCTGAGTACACGTGTCCCAGTCATCCAACACCATTCTGAAGCATACTTTCATGGGATGAAACACGCAATTCCGTGTGACCGTGAGCTTGCCGTTGTTGAGAAAGAGCAGACCACATGGGGATCTAGGTGAAGATTCTTTCCCCCCTCAGGAAGGAAACAGAAAGTGCAAAGGCCATGCAGGAGGAACCGTGTGGCACAGAATGGAGGCAGGATACGCTGGGCAGAGGGAGGCTGGCAGCAGGGAGAAAGGCTGGGGGGCTGGGCAGAGGCTCGGGGGAGCTCAGCCTCTGGCATGAACCTCCCATTCCACTGGAGTCAATACAAGAAGCAGGTAGCAGATCGGGCCTGCAGCTGTGCATGTGGTGGGGGGTCTGAGGGTCCAGTCATCTAGTGGGGAGAAGCCAGGGGTCTCATTTCTGTTAAATATCCTTTGTGCTCTGGAAGTCCCTTTCCAACTGTTGTAGTCAATGTTCTATTGCGATGAACAGATAACTTGACCTTGGCAATTCTTATAAAGGAAAGCGTTTAATTGGGGCTTGCTTACAATGTAGGAGGTTTAGCCCGTTATCATCATGGCTGGAAGCATGGAGGCACGCTGGCAGACATGCTGCTGATGGAGGAGCTGAGAGTTCTACATCCAGATCTGCAGGCGGCTGAGGGAGAGACACTGAGACTGGCTTAAGCATTTGAAACTCTAGAGCCCGCCCCCAGTGACACACTTCCTCCAACAAGGCCACACCTACTTCGTCATGGCCACACCTCCTAATTTCTATCAAGTAGCACCACTGCTCCCTGATGACCAAGCACTCAAGTATATGAGCCCGTGGGGGGCCATTCCTATTCAAAGCACCACCAAGCCGTAATTACATACACCCAAATGTCAATAACACCAGAGTGGCAGAAAGCACTCTGATATAAAAGAGTCCACAACCGTGACTAGTCAAGACATCCTGAGGGCCTGGAGCTTAGTTGCCAAGCTTGTACCAAGTCTTGGGTTTGATTCCATGAAACCCGAGAAACATGGCGGCACTGGCTTGTCACTCCAGCAGCCAAGAAGCAGAGACAGGAGGATCGGAAGGCGAAGGTCGCTCAGCTACATTGCAAGCTCAAGCTGAGATGGGGCCTGGCCATCATGAGGGAGAAGCAAGCATCAGAGGCAGACAGACTGAGGGTGTGTGTTTGGATTCTATGAGCAACTTGGATTTCTAAGTCACTGGTGGACTCAGAGGTTGTCAGTTTGTGGTGCAAGGCTGCTCTTCAGTACCCTTGTCTCGGGTGTTTGGGGAGCACTACTGGGCCCTGGCTATGGAGGTTCTGTGATTCCACGTCCTCAGAGACCTTGTGTCGCTTCCCACACCCCGGTATTCTAGAGAGTTCCGGCTGAGGAAAGTTGCTGTGTGAGGAGGTTTAAAATGGGTGGCGAGAAATGATGAGAAACGAGTTTCAGAAGTCAGGAGTTGGCGTAGGATCTGATCTCGTCAGCGTTTTCCCCTTCTCTCTGGGTTGCTCTGCGGCTTCTCACCTCTGTTTGTAGCAGGTGTCTGATAAGAGCTTGTGCTAAGCGACAGGGGGAGAGAGACAGGGATGAAAGTTTCCGAAACCCCTGGGAAGCTCTCCTCAGCCAAGAGGCTCTCCACAGCCCGGAGGCGTTGCATGCTGCCCTGTTTGTTTTGATCAGACAGATGCCAAAGAGACTTGGGCTCAATTCTGCTCACCCACTGGCCAGACCCTCATCACAGGAAGGCAACGGGGCATATGGGGAGAGAAAGAACCCCCAAGAAGCAATACCAGGAAAAGGGGAGCAGAAAATTCTTCACCTGGGTGGAGATCTTTGCTCTGCTGGTTTTTGCCTACAAGGCCAGAACAGACACCTGGCTTTCCATCCTTAAGTATTCTGGGTTTCAACTGAGTCCAATTTTTGTCTGCTTTGTGTGTTTGGAATGGTGGACTCTGACAGTGCATGTGAATCTATAAAGCTTTAAACAGAAGCAATGCGCAGCCATAATCACTATTGTCTAACTATCCCCTCATTCACAGATAGGTTTCCTGCAGGGGAGGCAGCTGGGTAAGGAAGCATGAAGGGTGTGGATCATGGGGTGACGCTGCCCATAGAATATGGCTTTCGCTCTAAGTCAGGGGGCCTGGCTTGGCTGTATCATCCTTTCTCTCAGGTATTAAATGGCGATTTTGGTAGTAGCTTCCTACGAGGCTTGCTGTGAGAATTAACTAAGATTTTTTTTTTTCCAGTGAGGTGCTGACTGAGCATTCCGCGAGTGTTAACTATCACTCTGCTCCGCCTTTCCGTCATTATTGGGGAGAATCGGGAGGGATCGTGAAGTTTCAAGAGGCAGCTTCTGTGATGTGAAACTTAGCTTCATCCCGCCCCCTCCCACCCCCACCACCCTCCAAGATCCCCACAGCAAGGCGCCATGTAAAACCGAGAGGAAGAGGAAGGGTATGTCAAGCCATCTTCTGAGCAGTGTTCAGACAGAGGCCACAGGAAGACACAGCGGGCTGTCATGCTGAGTGCTTTTGTTTTCTTGCTTTATTTTAGCTTTCTAAGATTTGTTTAAAACAGGGATACACTGTCGCCCAGGCTTTCCTGGAACCCATAATGATTCTGTCTATAAAGTTAAACATGTGTTTGATAATAGGGAGAAAAATGAAATATATACCAGCTTGCCTTAGAATCAGCAAGTATCTAATACTAGCAAGCCCACTGCAGCCTACCCATCCTCAGCCTCCTCATCTCCAGCCCGGGCCCAGTTTTTATTTATACAGGTCGTAAATCCTGACTGCATGACATGGGGTTCTGTTTCACTTGTTTTTAATGTAAGGCTTGATGTTTCCTTCCAACCTGCCTCTCAGAGTTCAGCATGAAAGACGATCGCTAGCATAATAATACCCAGAGAGGTGGATATATGAAGGCTTTGAGTTCAGTAATTCATCCTCGGTTCAGACATTATCAGACCAATCAACACTGGTGAGCTTCAGGTATCACAGTGCAAAAGCCCACCAACCCAGCTAGACTGGGTAGAGAAAAGAGGAAGGAGGGGGGAGAAAAGATGGAGGAGAATGAGGAAGGGGGGAAAGGAGGAAGAGGGGAAGTGAAGAGGAAAGAGTTCATGGAAAGCAAGCAGGAGGAAAGGGCAAAGAAAGGGAGAGAGAAGGAGAAAAAAAGAGGAAGGAGGACAAAATGAAGAGGAGGAGGAAAACAGGAAGAGGGAGAGAAAAGCCAGAAGAGGAAGAAGAAAAACAGAAAGAGGGTAAGATGAAACAGGAAGAGGGGAAGGAAAACAGGAAGAGGGGAAGGAAAACAGGAAGAGGGGAAGGAAAACAGGAAGAGGAGGAAAAACAGGAAGAGGAAGACAAGAACAATGAAGATGGAAAGAGGGTAAGAAGGAGAGGATATGATGGTGAACCAGGATGAGGGGGAAGAGGAGGAGGAGATGGTGATAAATCATCAGCCTCTGTGGTGCTGTTCTAGGTCTGCTTTCACTTAGGAACTTCTAAGTTAACTAAACAGTAAACGCATAAGCATGTTCTTTAAGTCAGCTCTCTCCGAGATCTGTTGAGGAGCTCATTTTAAAAGGGGATGAGATACAGAACCGACTTCATTGTGGACTTTGCTGTTGCTGTTGTCAGTGTAATGGCTGGGTTGTTGGTGGTAGTGGTAAGCCACACTTAGTAGCACCATTACGTTAATAAAAGCAAACTTGAAAATCCCCATGTTGGAGGTATCAGTGGCCCTGGGTGCCAGGGGCAGAATCTTACCAAGTACTGCTGTCGCCATTAGTGTAATGCGATTGTATGGTCTCTCAAGCATCCCTCGAGTTACCTCTGTGGACTCTGCTGTGTCATGTTGTAGAGCACTGTCAATCTGGCTCCGATCAAGCAAAGCAGATGTGAAAATTATTTATTAATTTCATCTCCAGAGACAACTGGATGCAGTAGAGGTACCATAAAGGTCTGAAAACCCCTCCTTTTCAGAGCCGTGTGCAACCTCCTTCAAGCTCTCTTGGCCCGTGTGCTCAGTGGAGAACTTGTCTCCTCCACGGGTTGGCAGCTCCTTCAGCCGCTGTTTCCTCCGCTTATAGGTAGATCCTCCAAGTCTCTGCTCATAATGAGAGAAGGCTCCTCCCCACCTGCCTCCACCCCCCCCCCCAGCCAGGGGTTCCAGGAGTAGCAAGTACTGAGAACTGAGCTTGGTGTGTGCCCAGCTGTGACCTTAGAGTCTGTCTCCCCCCCCCCCCCGTGGTCATCAATCAGCAAGCACCGCTGAATGGGCAGCTTCCCCTTCCGTCTCTTTCTCGTCTTTGCAAACCTTCGGGTCCGTATCCTCTGCAGCTCTCGGTTTTACTTACATGTGCTAACATAACTCAATTTGCGTCTCATAAGGAACACAGGAAACAAACGTTCTGTAACCAAGTGATTTCCCTCTTGGTCGGTATGGGACTCTCAAAGCAATCTAGTTGGGGAGAGGATGGGAGTATGTTAGTATGGAAATAACATGGAGAAGCCTCACCCAGCGCTGAGGAAACCAGCAAGCGACTGTTTTGTCCAATGCTCTTATGCTAAGTTCCTTAAAATAAGCTGGGTTCGAATCTCATCTTTGAGGAGGATAATAATCATTTTCTCAGTACGAATGAGTCCTATCGGATGCCAACACCTAAACCAGCTTCTTCTGCCTCTAAGTGCCCGTGTTACATTTTCCAGAGACTTCCGTGGACAGCGTGATTGATGGAATGGGCTTTTCAGACTGGAGTGAGGAGAGAAATTCTTACATGTTAAAAATGTTTGAGGAATGCACACATGTCTAAATACTAAGAGCCCAACCACTATATTGCCACATAATTACCAGCATCGCTCTGTGTTATGGTGGTTGTGTTGCGTGTTTTCACAGGTACATGAAGAAAGCAAAGAACGACCTGGCTTGTCTCCAGCACTCCTCACTTGGATTTTGAGATGGGATTTCACTTCTCACTTTCCCAAGGACCTTATTAGTTTTTCTAGCCTATCAGGCCAGCGAGCCCAGTCTCAAGGACCTGCCTACCTGTATATCCTCATCACTGGGATTACAGGAAGGTACCACCACGCCCCGTTTTTAAAAGTAGGTTCTGGGACTCAAAGCCAGGTCCTCATGCTTGAACATCAAACCCTTCACGGACCGAGTCCTCTCCCCAGCTTGCGCTTTCCAATATTCTGGAAGCATCTCGTTGCCTGGTAAGGTGGATTGCCGAGTGACGTCAGAAACAGATGCAAAATCATGTTTCCATAAAAAAGGAAAAGCAGAAGATATCTGCTGTTGATTCCGGAGGCTTGCTTTCTGCCCTGGGGCCACCTCCACCCAAGACTCTCGTCCATACTGCCCCATTCCCACAGGGCGGTGTGTTCTGGAATCCTGGTGTCATTTGCATTGGAAGGATGGAGTGATGAAATAATTGATTATAACGTGGCTCAGGTCTATTAAAGCAGCAAGCTAGAGCCTCCATTTCATCTTAATGGTCTTGTCGCTGTAACCTAATAACAGTGTCTGGTTATCGGAAGCAACGTAGCCTTCTTAGCCGTTTTTTAACAGTCAATTATTTAAGTTTCCTGTTTCCACTTAACAGTCTCCATACGAGATCGTCACTTCTATCCCTGCCCGGCTTGCAAATTTGTCTAATTATTGTTCTTGGTGCTTCCATGAAGAGCGTTCTTGAATGTGCTCATTCTGATCTCGGGGAAGGATTGCTGAGCTAGGACATCTGTAGGTAAGAGAAACTTCTAGGGCCAATTTACTAATAAAACCTGGCATAGTGTTAGCTAAGAAGATGCAGCCTGTCAAAGGCTTAATCAGGGAGAATAATCCTGCCCACAGTGGCATCCGGGAATGCCACTGTTTATGACTTCAGAGAGTCCTGTCTTGTTAACTTAAGAAATAAACCAAAGGAGACCCCTGGAGGAAACAGGCATAAAAGGGCGGGGGTGGGGAAGCATGGGATGGGGGGTGCCTTTCACTTATGCATATCCAAGGAACCTAAATGAATTCTGGAAGTCTTCTAGATGGAAGGTTTGGGGGAAGCTGGTGGGTGACCTTAGACCTCTGCCCACAGCCTTCCCCTGAGCAGCTCAAATGCACTGGGCTTTGGGAAGGAGATCAGAGAGAGCAGAGGAACAGCCTTGGTCCCTACTGCCTGCACTGAAGGTCCCAGGACAGTCATGTCCCCTTTACCTGGGAGCTTGTTAGAAAAGCATAAACCCAGGCTTTGCCCCAGATCTAGTCAATCAAACTCTACATTTTTATAAGACCTCTACGATCAAGCTCTACATTTTAATAATACAAACGTTAAAAAAAAACAAAAACAAAAACAAAAACAGAGCATGTGATAGTGTAGAGTCACACGTGAAAACTATGAATAAACACATTCATTTTTATCAAAAGCTACTGGTCTTCTTCAGGGTGTGGTGCAAGGGTCGCATCCAACAGGGTCTGGTGGGGGCTAATTAGCATTTAGACCCCCGGGTCCCCCTCCAAGTCACTGAAATGGATCTCTGAGCTTCATGTGGGCTTCAGCACTGCCTTGTTAGATCGTCGGCCTGCTTGCCTTAGGAAAGGGTATGGGAGTTCATTTGCTTTCCATTCGTAATTCATTGTCCAGTGTTCGTCAGGTTGGCTCCACACCCAGCAAAAAGCCCATCCGAACCCTTGGTGACCTTTATACCATAACGCCCTTTTGTTGTGTTTTGGAATATTCCGAGGCTCGGTAGATTCACGTCAAAGAAAGCAAGAGCATCCCTGTGCACGCTTCTTCCTGGGACGCCTTGATATCATCCTTCTCTCGGTGTCTAAGCCTGTGAGGGAACAGAAGACACAGAGTGGAGCTAGGGAACCAGCAGCCGTGTGAGGCTGTTCATTCGTGTGATGTGTGTGTGTGTGTGTGTGTGTGTGTGTGTGTGTAACCCCAGAGCTGGAGACACAGAGACAGGAGGATGCCCGCGGGCTCACTGGCCAGCCACCTTTGCCAAATTTGTGGACTCTAGGTTTGCTGAGAGATCCTGCCTCAAAAGAGTAACATGGGTAAGAACTGAGCAAGACATATGATATCCACCTCTGGCCTCCATAGGTGCATGCACACATATGTGAACATTTGCACACATACACAAACCACACATGTACACACACACACACACACACACACACCACTCATTGCACTCAGCTTGTCATGTGCATTTTAGTGATTAAACACAGGTCCACGCACCTTACACTGTGGTCTGACACGTAGCCCTGGCCTGTGCACATGCTTTGATGTACGGCCTTTAAATATTCTCAAAGTCAAACTAAAAAGTCAGGAAGTAGGACCAGAAAGTGTGGGTGGCTCGCCCAGGTCACCCAGCCGGTATGAGATTCAGAGCAAGGAGAATAGTTCACTCCATCCGGGCGCTTTGTGCTTGTGGGTCGGGGGTGCCACACACAAGTCGTGCATCCAGGAATAGAGCCAAGTGTCACGTCCGTGACTCCAGACCCCACACCCCAGATTAACTCTCCAGGTGAGGATAAGTTCACAAGCTGATGTCCTGGTGACTGAGAATGAACTGCTCCTTGGAAAAGCATCATGTAGCACATTATTTTCATTCCTGAAAAAAAATTGTGATTTTTTTTTTCTGAAATGTTGTCAATTGCCTAGCGATCTCAAGCCAACTTCAGAAATAAAAGCTACTGCTGTTCGGAGAGCAATCAGGAGGGGCTCTTGGTGGCCGGGGATATGAATCCCGACGCTAAAGGCCCCAGTGCTGACTCTGGTCTCCCTCCCACGTGTTGTTCGGTTTACCAATCCAAGTCTCCAGGACTGAATAGGGTCCTCCTCAGTCCTAAATTTCTCCTAAAATTTATTTTCCCAAACATTATTTTTAATGTTAAACAACCCCAAAACACATTTTTCATGTTTATTGCTAGTACATAAAATTACAATGCTGTGAACATTTTTTTAGCCACATACCGATATGGTGATCCGTGATTTAAAGGGTGACTTTAGTGCAGCAATAAATTCCAGGAGACATTGGAACTTCTGCAGAAAGGATGCAAATGAGGGGCTGGCCACCAAGCCAGCATGGGGGGGGGTGTTTAATTACTGTTTCCTCCATTAGAGAAATCTGTGGGGACAGTGGGCATTCGCTCACAGGAGGGACTGCGAGAAATGAGGGGAGAGCAGATTCACACGCGAGGAAGGAAGATGCTGGTGACAGTTAGTTAGCACACGTAGTCAGGGTGATGGAATCCAGGTGACATGAGCCCTCTTGTTTTAACGCCCAGTTAAAGGAGGAGAAAAATTGAAGCGCGTGCACACGGACGCATGGCACGCATGCGCTGTTCAGCCCATGCAAAGGTAACCCCTAAAAAGTAAATGCCATTTCTGGGTGGCCTATCGGCTCTCATCATTGACTGAATTTCACAGATTGAAATTGTTTTTATTCCGTTCTCCTGAGGTCGTGGCCAAGGGCTGCTTCGTCACAGAGCTTTTTTTGTCTTTCAAATTTTCAAGGATGATAGGCGGAGTGCCGGACAAATGAACCTCTCCTTGAGAAACCCACATCGGCCTGGCCTTCCGGGTTCAGCATCTCCTAAACTAGAGGCAACTCAGGTTTTCCTTTTAGTTTCTTCCAAAGGACATAAGGCACAGGCAGGAATACGGAAACAGTTTCACCGGGCAGGAAATCCCACACAGCGTTGGCTTTCTTAGGGACCACGGTGGCTTAAGGAACCAGGGTGACGTTCTGGACTGTTCCCACCTCCCTCCAAAATGATAGACATGCTCGGCGGCCCCCTCTGTGGGCTCCCAGGAAAAGACTTCAGGACAGCAAGAAGATAATTACCGAAAAGCTCTAATAAAGCCCTGGCCATTAGCACACCCACGAAGTTGCAGGCCAGGAACCGCCAGCATGCTCACGGGCTTGCCCCTCCTGTGCCTGCCCCCGGTGATGCGTCTAAGATGGCTCCCACACTGGCACCGCTGTCCTATGTAGGGTAATGACGCCTGGAACAATCAGAGCTCTCACGGTCCCGGAAATGATAAGTACCATATAGAAAGGCCCTCTGGGGAAATTTGGCCAGTTACGGCTTCACAGGTCTGATGGATTTTTTTAATCTATCTGCCAGACTGCTTTGAAAGCTAAATAGATGCCCATCAACGGGCTGTCTGTCAGCGATCAACAACTTTACATATTTTGCTTATGTTGACTTTGTCGTTGTTTCAATCTTAGTGGGTTGTTTGCCAGATGGCTGCTGTCCTCATTAGGGGCTCTTAGCACATCGGGGGGAGTGTTCTCCACGTGCAAATGGGCTGGTCCTTTCTTTTGTCCCTTGGAAAAGGCTGAATTCTCTGATGATGTGTCTAAGGGGACACAGGTCTGTGGCTGCCATGAAGGCGATGGAGGGCTTGCCGGGTGGGCCACACCCATGCGTGCAATTCTGTCTGCCTACATTCTGAAGACTACGGGAGGCTACATCAAAACAAAGATATGGATTGAGCCCAACAAGCTACTGTTAGCGTTCTGTCTAGGCTCCGCCCCACAGTTACCTGGAAACAGCCACATGTGCCTGAATCACTATAAACCGGGTTGCTTGTCCCCTCAACTCTCTTCTTGCTCCCCCTCTGTCCTCTCTCTGTCACCTCCTCCCCCTCTCTCCCCATTCCTCTCCCCCATCTCTCTCCACATGCTCATGGCCAGCCTCTACTCCTCTTCTCTCTCTCTCTTTCTCTCTCTCTCTCTCTCTCTCTCTCTCTCTCTCTCTCTCTCTTACACACACACACACACACACACACACACACCCTCAGCTCCCCTCCCCATGCCCTGAATAAACTATTCTATACTATACCATCTTGTGGCTGGTCCCTCGGGGGAAGGGAAGCCTTAGTATGGGCCCTCAGACACCCCCTTCCCCAACACCTGACCACACGTCTACCAAACATACTCCTTCTCTCTCTATTTTCATAAAACACAACAGCTAGACAATGACTTAGTGGGAAACAGCTGGGGATTTGATTTCATTAGAAACACCAGACCAAGCATTCCATTCCCTCATCTTAGCGTCTGAGAGCTGTCACCAGTCTCATGGTGGCATGGGTCCTGGGCTCAGTCCGCTGACCCAGCCCAGTGAGGGGCCCTCGCTCACAGCCTCCATCCTTCCTTCCAGGACTTTCCTTGAGGTCATGGCTCTAACCCACACCAACAGTCAGCAGCTTCCAAATTGTATCCCAAATTGATTTATTTTTGTTATCACCATTTATTTGATTTCTCTCTTGGATCAGTATTCCCTCATCTCCAGCTTAACAAACTCACATATCCTCTGTTAAGTTTTCTACACCTTCCCAAACCCTGCCTCAAAGTCCCTCACTACAATGCCTGTCATTAAGAGCCACTTGGTTGGAAGGAATGTGAGCTAACAGTCAGGCCTCTGAGTGTGTTCTTGAGGGCATTTCCAGGAAGGATTAACTGAGGGGGGAGACCCTCCCCCAGAGTGGGTGGCAGCTTCCCAGATAGAAAAACATCCTAGGAGAAAAAAAATACTATCATTTGCCTGCCTGTCTGCCTGTCTGCCTGGAAGTCTTGCTGGTTAAGTGTTCATTTCTACTGCCACAACCATCTTTCACAGGATTAGAACCCAGATTCTTCAGCCTTCCTGTATGAACTGAACTTTAATTATCCAGGAACCCTCAAGACCATCGGCACTGTCTGGACTGCTGAGGCTTCCGGCCTTGTGATCTGAGCATCTGTTGGGTTCTCGGTCTCTCCACAGAGCAGATGGCCATCATTGGACACACAGCCATTGTAGTGGAAGCCAATCCAATAGACCCTCTTGGTAATATGCGACATTGTCATTTTATTGGTTGTGTTCCTCTGGAAAACCCTGACACAACCACACTGGTAGCACCTCCTGTTTGGGTCATCCAATGGGTGTGCTGGGGGTCACCTCTGAGCTCCCTCTGGGTCTGCTTCCTGTATCCTGTTCAGCAGCATGCTGCTCTCAAAATATCTCTCATCTGTTGGCTTCTATAGTTGTTCCTTGTTACCGTCACCTTGACCCAACCAAGAATCACCTGGGAAGAGGGAATCTCACCTGGGGAGTTGCCTCTCTTGGACTGGCCTATAGGAGTGTCTTTAGGATGTTTTCTTGACAGCCAATTGATGAACGAGGACCCAGCCCACTGTGGGCACTACACTCCCTAAGCAAGTGGGTGTGGGATGTATAAGAAGGGAAACTGAATGCGAAATTAAAAATAAGATGGTATTTGCAGGGTTGCTCAGTGGTTTCTGCCATGGCTTCCCTCAATGATGGACTGAAAACTACAAGATGAAATAAACCCTTTCCATCCCATAGGTTTTGGACTGAGTTTATCACAGCAACAGGAAGCAAAGATAACACCTCTCTCTCTTCCTCTGCTATCCTGCACAGCTCCTTACTTGGGTGATGGCAACTGTTATCCTGATTTGCCTTTTGACTCTTCTTTCTTGACTCAAAAGTCCCTTGATTTTTCAGAGCAAAAATGGTTATCTCAAAAGAAGATAATCCTGCTAATCTTCCAGCACGATTCCAACACTGGTTTCATGATATGTGTAGACTAGCTCTCAACCCCTCACCATCTTAATATCAAGTAGGATGGGATCATGACAACCTCTTGATTTCCATTTCTTACTACTCCAAACCACAACCCACCAGAGCTGTTCCAGAACATTCCCTCCTCATTTTTCTTGGGGTGTCTGCTTTTCTCTTATCTGTTGCTTTGTTTGCTCAGCTTGGGTTGCTCCACCCTTATCCCTTTTGTCTCTCAGGTTCCATCTCAGAGGCTTCTGAGTATCCTCTCTGGAGGATTCCACCCCATACACCAATCATGTCGCCCTCTCAACTCATCTTCGTCACCACCGTCAACAATCGTCTCGTTCTCGACTGGGTTTTTTGGCTCCTGATCTTGTTTCTCTGGAAGAATCTGTAAGTTCCACTGGCACTGGTGTTGCTCATCCTTTCCTCTCGGACACTGAACAGTGGTGAGAGAAGGTAACTGCTAAATACATAGTTATTTCTTCAACAAATCGTCATAGACATTCGGGTTGCATTGCCCATAAGACTCATATCTAGGTCCTAGTTTCCACTCTGCTATAGGAAGGAAGACCTTTTAAAAAAATGCGTTTCAAGGGCGTAGCTCTTGGGAATGCACTGGTAAGAGACTCAAGGGTTGGATCACAGCCACCGTTCTGTGAGACAATCCAGTGTTGAGGCAGCCCTTTGTCAACTGGGATGGATACCCTCCCTGACATCTGACCTGCTGGCATGTTGACCCTGGACCTGCTTGACTCTAGAGATGTCATAGACAGTTGTGTTAGTTAAGCCACATAATCCATGAAATTGACACAAGTTGATATTTCATTATTCCGCAGTTTGCCACAGAATAATATGCATTGCTTTCTATTATTTCTATTACCCATTTAATAAAATGTGAGTCTTAATTCCTCAACTAAACTGAAAGTCTGAAAGAAGAACTAGGGTGATCACCCCTTAGGTCGGTTCAAGTACCAGTAAGGGGTCATGACTATGTTAACATATGAAATGGATCTAGTGATGCTGCTCTGTGGCCTCAGAGAATCACACAGGAGGCCCAGGCAGGAGGACCAACACCTCATGCCCTGCTGGAGCTAAATAGAGAACTCAAGACCAGCTGCAGCACATCAGTGAGATGCTGTCTTAAAGTAAAAACTGAAAAGAGGGCTGAGGACATGGCTCGGGCTGAGCACTTGCTGGTGTGTAAGACCTTAGCTCCATCCCGGCATGCCAGGATGCCAAAGAGTAATGACTTGAAACTGTGATTTGACTGTGAACTGTCCCCGTGTACTCTCATACTTGAGCCATTGTTTTGCAAATGGTAGAGCTGTGGGGAAGGTTGTGGAGCCTTCAGAAGGTGGAGGCGTGCTGGAGGAAGTGGGTGTCTGGACAGGTAGCATGGGAGGCTGTATGGCCAGGCTACACTTTCTATTCACTCTGCTTCCCGAGAATGGGTGCCCTGTGATGTGTCAGCCTCTGGCTCCTGCAAGCATGCTTTCACTGCCTATGGCTGTGTCTTCCCTGCATCATGGGCTACACCCCTCTGAAACCGTATACCAGGATGTCTTCTCCCTTCAGTCACTTCTTGGCATATTTTGTCACAAGACAATTAATAATTCATCCATTGGTTAGTTAATTGATTAATTAGCAGAGACTCCTGATACAAGTGTTTTCTCATGGAACAGTCGTAGTCTCCAGTTCTATTGAGTTATATTCAAACCAAGAGTGAGAAGAGAAGTATATTTTATGAGGAGAGTGGATAGAAACATTACTATTTCATTATTCTGCAGGTTACCACAGAATAATACACATTGTTTTTTATTACTTCTATTATTCATTTAAAAAAAAATGTGAGCCTTTTTCCTCAACTAAACTGAAAGTTTGAAAGAAGAGCTAGGGCGATCAACCCTTAGGTCAGTTCAAGTGTAAGGGATCATGACTACATTAACATATGAAATGGACCTGGTGATGCTGATACGTGACTTACATCAGAAACAGGTGACTAACAGCAAACGAAAACAAGGGAATGCAGGAAAACAATCAGGTACTGGAGATAGATAAAGGAAGCTGTGAAAAAAATTAAATTCCAGGAAATCAAGGTTTTCATGACTTAACATATTCACTTGTTTGGCCAGTATCCATAAAGCCTAACTCTATGATGGACTGTGGCCACAGAGAACTGAACTGGGCCCCTGTCCATGACCTTCCAGGAGGATTGACCAGAGGCAACGACAGATGAGTGTTCAGATGATGAAGACAGAGGTAAGAGCGGGAAGACTGACAACCCCCAAAAGTTGGATGGACTCCAGGCAAAGCTCGAACCCGGGGTGGAGGCTCTCAGAGAGCCTCACACGTGTCCCCAGACGACAAGTCTGTGCTGTGTCCCTCACCTGGAATCCAGGTAAGAATCACTCAGGGTGCTTGCTGAAAGGACCCTTTGGACATCCCCTCTGCCAGAGCCAGATGCAGAAATCGTGACAAGCAAGGGGGGAGAGGCCCTGCGAGCACTCAGACTGTGTTTCCAGGAGGACCACGTGATCCAGGCTTGGCTACGGTACCCCACCATGGTCAAGAGGCAGGACCACAGAGAGCAATCCATGATGGTCTGGAGACTTCCAGGAGGTTAGAGGCGCCCCAACCCTTCCTCTTTCTTTTTCTCATCCCTGTCATGAGGTGGATGCTTTAGCTCAGGCATTTGTCACCCCCACCCCCAACCCCTGCCATAATGCTTTGTCTCATCGCAGGCCCCAAGCCCAGGAGCCAGCCACGGACTAAAATGTCCAAATAACCCCTTTTTACTTTGTAAATCGATTTGCTGAGGCTTATGTTACAGCTACAGAAAGGGGGCTAGTCCAGGTGTTAGGACTGATGTTTTGTCCCAGTTCAACTTGCAACACTGTTGCGATATGATAAAGTTTCTTTAGCTCTCGGACCTCAGCAATAACACCTGTACCAAGGAGATGTTGATACCTAGCTTCCAGGGCTGTGGAGAGGACAACAGAAAATGGAGGTGATGTGGGGATGCTGTCTAAACCTAGAAATACTGGTAACATTCGGCAAGCATTTGTCGCTGTTGTCATCAGCATAACAGAGAACTGTCACAAGGCTGAGGAATTGGAATGCCAGAAAGTCAGGAAACACGCAGGGAATTTGACTATTACAATGTATAGAACTGGGCCAGGGAGAAGGCTCAGTGTGTAAAGTACTTGCTGCATGAGATAAGGACCTGTGTCTGGATCCCAGAGCCCACATAAAAAGCTGGGTGTGTTGGTGTGCATCTGGAAGCACACTGATGCAAAAAGACAGAAGGATTTTGAGTGCTCAGTGGATAGCCAGGCCAACCTATTGATGAGCTCTAAGCTCAGAAAGAGGCGCCGTGTTAAAAGAAAGATAGATAGAAAACGATGAAGACACCTGATGATGACTTTTGGCCTCCACATGTGCACACACACACACACACACAAAGATGCACACAGAGATACACAGACACACACTCTCACACACCCTTATCTTATGTGTATAATTACCTATAAACAAGAAGATCAATCATTGTATGCTTTATACTAGTCTAGACCAATTGTGGTAACTCGGCCCTGCTGTCTGTTTTTTATAAATAAAATTTTAGTGATCTATCTTGCTCATCCATTTCTTTAAAATCTAGGTAGTTGTAGCTGCACAGTGGAAATTAAAATTTGTAAGTCACACCAGATCTGTAAAACCTGAGTGTTTGCTATCAGGCTCTTTATAGAAAAAAATGTTGCAAGCCATGATCTAGAGATGCAGGCCGGTGAGTTCATCTGCATGAACTCTGAGGCTGGGTGTCAGGGTCTGATTACCTAAGTAAGTTATGCTTCATTGTACCCTTTTTTCCCCTAGAAAAACAGAGGCAGTGAAGAGTGTCCTTCAGTGAGACACTCTAAGGGGTTTTATTAGTCTTACCTGGATTGGGGTAAACAATCCCTAAGCATTAGCTGTTACCTTGACTGCAGACTAAGGCTTTGCTTTGTACATTGGTTGAAAGGCTCTCACAAACCACCTTCATAGATGATATGGTGTCATGTGTGAGGTCTGCTATAGGCTCATGTGTGTGAACATGGGGTGCCAAGCTACCGGAGCTGTTTGGAGGGGGCTGTGAAGCCTTTGGGGCAAGAAACATGACTGGCAGAGGGGGAAATCACTGGGACCAGCCTCTGACAGTTAGAGCCTCCTCTGCTTAAATCTGAGCTGTCTGCTTAGGGGCAAGCGCCATGCTCTGCTGTGCCTTGACTCCCATGAAGGAGGAAACTTCTGTGAACAAAATAACGCCCCCTCCCTTGTGCTGCTTCTCCCAAGCATTTTATCCCAGTGACAGATAACGGGCATAGCGAGCGCCTCATGCTGTGGCCAAAGGCAGGAAGGTGGAGGCAGAAATGGCCGATGAAACCCATGGCTTCCTATGCATGAAGGAACAGCCAGCCTCCTTCCCAGAGGCCTCCGCAACCCAAGAATGACCAAGTTCTATTTATGCGGCACCTCCCGTTGTGTGTTATGTTTCCTCTCTCTCTCTTTCACACATACAATTTTATTTTCTTGGCTTGGCCACCCCGCTGTCTGTTACCTCAGCTGTGTCAGCATTCTCTTAATAAATGCCGTGTGCATTCATCTTTCCGTTTTGACTCTTCCCTTCCCGATCTCTCTCTTCGTACAGACCCACGACTTACCTACATCGCTCCGTTAGACCTGGTGTTAAGATGACTCAGGTGAACCTAGAGGCTGAGGTCAGCCATATAATCGTGGACTGGAGTGCCACCTCCACCCCTTACTTTCCAGCTGGCTAACTTCTGTTAGACTCAGTTTACCCACCTGTAAAATAGAGACACACTCCCCCCCCCACCTCACAGGCTTGACGTGAGGAACCGATCAAACGGTGTATGTAAAATGCCTGTCCCGTATTAGTGTGGGACATAAATACGTTCTACTGCAGTTGTTTTGTTACCGATGTTGACGCTTGGGATATTTTGGTTAGTGTTTTTGAATAGTACGGCTCTGAAATGCTTGCTTCCGGTTATTCAGCGAGAGAGGAGAATCTACCCTCCTAGGAACACCGGATTTTTTTTTCCTCAAGCACACTTAGGCACTTTCTGACTGTTATTAAATTAAAATGTTTATCCCTCAGGAGAGAAAACAATAAACTCCCACACCGATTCTTTTTATGAAACAAAATGCGTTGGATTTTTCCCTGACGCAGATCTTCCTTTGTATACAATCTCTCTGAAATAGAAGGTCTGTAGAGTGATTGTTCACACTGCATGCACATTCTCTCTCTCTTCCCCCTTTCTCTCTCTCTTTCCCCATGTGTGTGTGTGATAAGTGTGTGTGCCCGTGTGTGTGTATGTGTGTGTGCCTGTGTGTATGTGTGTATCTGTGTGTATGTATGTATGTGCATATGTGTATGCGTGTGTACCTGTATGTGTATATGTATATGTATGTGTGTATGTATGTGTGTGCATGTATGTGTGTATGTATGTATGTATGTGTGTGTGCATGTGTGTATATGTGTGTATGTGGGTGTACCTGTGTATGTGTATGCAGATCCTCAAGCTTGTGAACCAAAGACTTGACCAACTGAGGGGTCACTCCACCCCTCCTCTAAGCCAAGGGGAAGAGTTAAATGTCTCTTCTCTCCCCTTCCAAATTTCCCTTTTGGTTATAACTGCCCTCAGTTTCTACAGGAGCTGTTCCTCCTCCAGTCTCAGGCCAAACCGTGGAGTCTACTGTTGGCTTAAGGCTCCGACACATTGCCAGGCCTAGCCCGTCAGGAACACCTCTCTGTCTATGGTTGCTTCAATGGCCAAGGATCCTGGGCCAAAGTCAGGCCAGCTAGCCACAGTTTAGAAGCTCTTACTGGGAACAAGGAGAAACCTGTCCTCTCGGTCTCTCAGTCTATGACGCTTTGAGCTGAAAGGCGGGGCATCTGACGTCAGAGAGGAGAAGTGACCGGCCTCCGTGTGAAGTCAGGGAAGCCAGCTCAGGGAAAGAGATCTGAGAGATGGCGAGAGGCACAGGCTGCCAACGCCTCTGAGCTGACGGAGCGGCCCTGCCAGACTGTCCCGGCTGTTTTAGTGAAGTGAGTATATTTTTGTGCTTTAGTTTGTTTGATATGGAATTCAACTTAGAGCCAAAGAATCCTAACATTGTAAATTTACATCAATACAGGATGCTGAAGATCTAATTTTGTATATTCTTCCCAGTTTCCAAATCTATTAAATTTATAGTATTTTTTTAAATCCTCCTTTGCAATCCATGACTGTACAATTTTGTATTTTTGTGCAGAGAGTGGAGTGAAGGGGAGGCTGTTTAAATAGTTGATGAATAAAGACCAAACGGAAGGGGGGATTCCCTCCTCCCCTCCCCTCCCATCCCCTCCTCTCCCCTCCAGCAGAGCCCTGACTCTAATCAGAGACATCTTAAATAGTCCTTGTGTACTGCTTCCTGGAAGTCTAAAAGTTACCTCGGTGCAAGGGATGTGTCTGTCCCCATTTTCCAGGTGAGATAACGGAACTGTACTCAGAAAAGCCACCTAACAGCTGTCACACAGGCGACAATCCATCCGGGGCCACGAGTGCACGAGCTATAAGCTAGTAAAAACACATTCTTCTGTTTATGCGTTAGGCAGATGTGAGCGTCTGCGCTATGTCAGAAACAGTTACATGTGCGGGAATACTGAGGTGAACCAGAGGGTCACGGGGATTTGCATTCTAACAGGGTGACATAATGCGTAAGGAACCACAGGAATATAATTTCTGGCACTTAGAGCCTGGAGGAAAATTAAGGGCTAATCAGTGGCTGGAATCGGGGAACACATCAGATGAGCTTGTCTTTGGGTGTAAGGATAAGTGTTTAGAATGCCGCTAAGATTACACTGAAAGCTGTCAACCTTTATCCAAAATGCTACATTTTTTTTTTTACACCAGACGGAGACCATTGCTGAAATCCACGACTGGCCAAAACGCAGAGAAGAACTGAATGTAGGAGGCCAGTCCCAACTGGAACCCTTACAACACAACCTGAACATCTCCGAGACTGAGGGAATCCCCCAGAAGAGGCCGTAGAGAGATTGTAAGAACCAGGAGACCATGAAGTCTGTCGCAAGATGTGTCTTGTAGATGTGACAGGGGAACGGCACCCAAGAAATTTCAATTTCAACAATATAGCCACCCAAAGAAGACACAAATAATCACAATACCAGTTAAGATGGCAACATGGATTGGGGGTGGGGGCACCTCAGAAGTCTCCATCCCTAGATAAATGGCTGTCGATGAGTAATGACTGCTGAGAGATGAAAATCGGTCACCTCCAGGGTCATCCATCCCTAATTGATCACCCAATCCCAAGAGGCCAGCCCTAAGGTCACACACACAGGCAGCACTGGATGGGAACAGAAGGTTGGTTGCATCTGCACATTTCCATCTGCACGGACGCAGCGATGGTAATGAAATAGAAAGAGCACGGGGTGGGGTGGGAAACAAGAGGAGTTGGGAGGAGAGGGAAGGGCGTTGGGAACGATTTAGCAATACATGCCAAAAAAGAATTAAAGAGGTAACCTCAGTGTTCAGAGAATCAAATTCAGAAAATCGCCAAATTGAGACCTGTTGGTACAACAGAAAAATGGTCAACTGCATTTAATTTCACAATGACACAAATAGTTAAGGACAATAGATCAAAAAAAAAAAAAAAACCCAACCAAACAAAAAAACCCAACAACAATTTAAAAAAAAGATGAAGGAAAACCCTAGGAAGAAGAAAAAACATTCCTACAAACCCATCTTTACTTGACAATAAAATATTTATCCAAACGGACACTTTCTTTAATTTTTTACTTACTGGTTTTTTCCAAACTCCCACAGGCCTTGTGATAACTGAACGTGAGTGCAGGCAGGCCAGGGGCAGGGTGGTAGGTCTCTCAGACCCTCCACTTTCTGTGTGGCTGGGCGTGATTTCAATGTCTGCTTTCTCCTGAGTGGGTCAGGAACCAAAGAAGCTGGGGGAATCCAGATCACTCGGGGGATACGGAACTCAGCTCCACCGAGGGCCGGTCCACGGCCTTCCTCATCTCTCTCTGTCTGCATTTCCTTTAACATGCCCATGGTTATGGTCGAAGTGAATAATGATATATTGTTGTTGTTGTTCAAGAGAAGCCCTTGAAAGCCATTCTGAGACTGGGGTCCAGAAATCTAATCTTTGTTTGATTCTTGTTTAGTGGGGATTCAAATCCCAACTTAATTTAATCTTTTGACTTATCCTGCAGGTTGGTTCTACTTGATTATATCCTACTGCCACCAGTAATAGGGTTGGAGGGACCGAATCTTGCTATTAGCACTTTGAGAAACAGGAGCAGAGCAGAGGCCAGCGCTGGCACCGGCATTAGTCAATGAAACCCACCACAAGTGAGTGACCCCCTCCTCAGCTTTTCCCCACTGCCTCATTTTAATAAGCTAGAGCAGAGATTGCCAGAAAACTTTGAACTTGACTGAACTACAGAGTATAGCATGCCAGGCTCACAGATACCTTGAAACAACCATGCCCGGTGACAGACAGGTGTTGGTAGGAATTACTGATTGCATATCAGTCTGTGTGATCATTTTTTCTTAGGGTTTCATAGTATTTAGAATCATTGAATCAGTACGGAAATAAGGTATGAGCTATTCTCGACAGCCCAGCTCCACCTCTTACTAGAGAGACACCCTCTGGTGAGGGCCTATCTTCCTCTAGATTGCTTTCTCCAAACATTACTGGGATGTCTCTTGGATTTCTGTAGTTTAAGATCAACCATGCATGGAAAGACTTTAGGAAACAGTACAGTATATGCAACTTACACATAAAATGTCACCCAGGATACAGGCAGAAAGGGCAGGAGTGCACAAAAAGAAGGGCGATCACACTTTAGCCCGAGTCATAGCCACAGCTGAGAGTCTCTGACTTCATCTCCCGTAGGGAAAGAAGAGCATCTTCTCTGGAGAGGGAAGCATCATATAAGATCCTGTTGATCGGGACACGTATAAAAACTACTCCAAAAACTCAGTAACAACATTTAAACAAAGAAGTGTCACATTTCGACACAGAAGGTAGGCGGAGAGGGGTGGGGGAGACCGTGTATGGAAACATGAGAGGTCTCTCCGCAAACCGTGGTGACATAATTGGGTTGATTGTAGCAAGAAGGTAATTTATTATCATGTTATTGGGTCATGCACAGCCTCTGTGGGGAAAATGCAGGCAAGGCCAGCGCACACAGGTAAGCACACTGCCTGAGGTGACAAGCAGGAGTGGCCCAGGCCTGGGTGGACATGCATGGCTCGTGGAAATCCCTATGCTGAAGGTAGGTAGGTGTTAATTCCATGCTGGTACAGTGTCAGGAACCAGGTCTCCACTTTAGAGCCTCAGGGCTGCCAGGGAGACATCCTTGAGGCCTACTTTCCATTCAGACTCCAGACATGCCTGGGCATCATATGGCTGACAGCAGGCCCAAGTCATAACACGGAGCTGTGTGCAATAGCACTTCTAACTGAAACCAGGGGGGAAAGTCCTCTACCCACAAAATAAGGTAATCATCTCAATATAAAATGGCTTGGTTCAGAGACATAGGAGAGAGACCCAGAGGGCCAGCATGAATGGTAATCTGTAACCACTAGGGGTCGGGAGTGGGGAGAATTTTTAGGAAGTCCCAGAGACCAGAGATGGGGGTACCTCCCAGGAGTCAATGTGGGGTGGCCTTAGCTGAGATGCCTGACAGTAGAGACATGGAACCTGAAGAGGCCACCTCCTGTAGTCAGACAGGATCCCCAGTAGAGGGATAAGGACACTAATCCACCCACAAAACTTTCCACCCGAAACTTGTCCTGTCTAAAAGAAAAGCAGGGACAAGCTTGAAACCTATCCCATGGACAAACACCAATCTCTGAAACTGTTAATGATACTGCCTGCAGACAGGCGCCTAGGATAGCTGCCCTCTGAGAGGCCCTAACCAGTAGCTGACTGAAACAGGAGCAGATACCCACAGCTAAACGTTGGATGGAGCTTGGGACTCTTATGGAAGAGCTGGGGGAAGGATTGAAAACCCCAGAGGAAGACCAAGAGAGTCGACTAACCTGGACCCCTGGGAACTCTTACAGACCGAGCAACCAACCAAAGAACACACACACACACATACACACACACACACACACACACACACACACACACTGGAACAGTGCCCCCAGAACACATATAGCAGACAGGCGGCTCAGTCTCCATGTGGGCCCCACAACAACTGGAGTGGAGCTCTCCCTAAAGCTGTAGCCTGACTGTGGTATCAATTCCCAACAGGGCTGCCTTGTCTAACCTCAGTGGGAGAAGATGCGCCTACCCTGGCAGGCACTTGATGTGTCAAGGTAGGGGTATACTCAGAGGGGGGTACCCTCTCAGAGGAGAAGGTAAGGGGGAGATGGGGACGGTCTCTGGGCGGGGCTACCAGGAAGGGGGTAGTGTTTGGGATGTAAACAAATAAATAAATATAACTTTAAAAAAATGGCTTGGTATAGGAAAGAAGTTCAAATGACTAAGGCCTAGCACACACTACTGAAAGCTGTTATCTTACGTGACAATTGAAAGTATAAAATGGTTTATTCTTTATCTAAAAGCAAGTTAGAGATAAACAGGCTTAAAATCATTCACATCCTCCGAATATACGACAAAAGTAATAAATCATTCACTTCTGCTAATGTATCCAGAGCAGCACACATGCACATACAAGGATATTAAGCAAAGCTTTATGTATTGATCAAAAAAGGACAATACTCTAAATTTTATAACAATTAAAGAACGACTCAACAATGGTAAATCTATTATTCTAAGCATCACTTGAACCATAGTTGTTAAGAAAGAAAGGAGCGCTCTGAAAATTAGCATTTCTAATGTAATTCTGAGCTCCAGGCTGTTTAAAGAGGTTTATATTAGCCATCTTAGTGTCACAACAATTCCAGGACACGCAAAGGGGAAGGGCTGGTTCTACAGGGAACTTGAGTCAATGGCCTCTAAGGAATAGAGCGGAGATGGAAGAGGGTGGCGCAGGTGCCTGGGAGTCAGCCAAGGACAGCGCCAAGGCGGCGGAGGGAACCTCTGTCCTGGGTGTCGCTCTCCCCAAATCAAAGCTTTCTTTCTGTGACTGAAAGGGAACTTGCCTTCAGCTGACTTGGCATGCGGACACCCAGATCCCTCTTCTGAAGAGGGCGGCCTCTTCCCCTAGGCTGAGCAGGCAACAGTGGAACTGGGGGACATCCTCAGTGGCAGAGCCCTAGCTCTTATGCCTGAGACCTGGGGTTGGATGCCCAGTCCTGCAAACTAAAGAAAAAGGAACAACGGTGCTTATTATAATGTAGAATTCCACCACGTGCTCATGACTGTCTAAAGATAATTATGATTGTTGACCTTCAAAAATAACCTTTATGGGGCTGGAGGATGACTCGGTTGATAAAGCGCTCGGTTTGCAAGCATGGAGGCCTGATTCAGATCTTCAGGACCAATGGAAAAGCCAGGCATGGCCGCAGGAGCCTACGACCTCAGCAGTGCAGGGGTTCATCGGTGACTCCGTCTAGACTGCTGGTGAGCCACTGATTGAGCACCGGCTGTGTACGCCCGTGAGATGGTTCTCTTTGGACATCGACTTGTCTCTTTACCCTTTGTTTCTTCTCCTTTAGCCAAAAATCAAGCCTTTGATATCATCATGGAATCGGTTTGCCTGATGGTTGGTCTTCAAGACCCTTCCCAGAAAGCTAGATGGATCGGGCTCATCTCCACCATCTACGCATCTGCTGATATGAAAGTGACATCAGAGGTACTCCCCTGCCTGCTGTTTGGTACTTCTGTCAGCGCCTTGACATCCTGACTATGCCTTTTCCTTGCTCCTCACGTGCTCCTCAACAGTGCTCTCTTCCAGCATTGACCACAACCGTGCTCACCTGAGCGTAACTGAAGAGGAGTCCCGAGGAGCATCGCAGGTCTGCTCCTCCTCTGGCAGGTCCGCCCCTCCTCTGGCTCTGTCATAGTCCATCTACAAGACATGTTTCCGGCCACTTTCTTCCACTCTTGTGACTTGGAGCCGGTTTCCTGGCTTTATTCTTGTCACTCCTGTTTGCCCTGGATGCTAACTCCCTTGCTGGCCACTTGTCTCTCTGTCCTTTCTGTCGTCTTTCCTTCTGTATCACCATGGCCCCTTCCCTACCATCATCAACATTGCCCTGTGTTTTTAAATACTTCAATCCATGCCAAGTGCTAGGACCAATGCTTTGTATGCGATCCCTTTCATCATCGAGCCTAAGAAGCACATATTAACGGAAGCCTTACTTTCCAAACCAGAAGTCAGACTTGAAGATATAAAGGAAATGGGTTGAGGCCGTTTTGCTGGAAAGGGGCAACGCCAGGTAGATGTGACATCAAGGAACTGCAGAAAATTCCAGATCTTCCCACTCGCTTGAAAGGTTGTTTCTTCTGTCTTTTGTTCATTTTCTTCTGAGAGAAATATGAAGCATGTCTGTTCCAGTTACCCTACTCCTTACCATGGCCTCTAACACACTAATGCATTCTCTCTCTCTCTCTCTCTCTCTCTCTCTCTCTCTCTCGTCTCTCTAGTCTCTGTCTCTCTGTCTCTCTCTCCTTAGCATGGCCACTAACCCACCAATGCATGTTTTGCCTTCAAAAAGTCAATGCTGGAGTAAAATTGAAAATGAGCATTAAACCTGCAGTCCCCATAGACAGATGCCTGGGGCCTGCGAGAACAAATAAAACCTCTAAACAAACCATGGATTATCCAGGGTCCCCAGACAGTGAGTGCTAAGCCGAGCTGACCTGGGAAACAGTAGGCTCAATATATACACAGGCAAATATTTCCACAGATGTTATCCTCCGGGTAGCAGTGTAGAAGGTCAAAGGAGGGCAGAGAGACATCTTGTGGCCTCAGGTGACTGAAAAATTAAAAACACAAGGGGTTTGGTGCTGGCCTCTAATGCAATGCTTTGGCTTCTTTTTCTTCTTCTTCTTCTTCTTCTTCTTCTTCTTCTTCTTCTTCTTCTTCTTCTTCTTCTTCTTCTTCCTCCTCCTCCTCCTCCTCCTCCTCCTCCTCCTCCTCCTCCTTCTTCTTCTTCATTATTATTATTTTAATTTTCACAGACAAAGGAAGCCATCTCACTAGAAAGGGTTCATGGGTTAGTTCTTTTCTCTCTATATCTCCTCAAATTGAGTTCAAAATAATTAGATAACCCAGGAATATCTCTGGCTAACCCTGCTAACTCTAACCCATGCTTGTCCAGTGTAGCCTGGCAGTGAGAGGGTTTATCGGTAAAAACAAGCTTAAAACTGTTAATGGAGGGAAGTCAGAAGCTCACCCCAGGTAAGGCGGCCGGTGTGGTGTTAAGGCTCAAGGCTGCAGGCAGCCACTCAGAGCCCCCACTCGGCCTCTGCTTCTCCCTGGCAGTTGACTGTTCCGTGCCAGACGACACTGCTAACTTGCTCCCCTTCCGACACCTCACTCTGTTTGTGGCCTTAATTGAGGGACCCAAACAAACAAATTAATCACTCTGGCCCATAAAAGTGACAGAATTCAGATGGCAGCATTCCTCATTCTCTCCAATTTGTTTTCCTGAAATCCCCACAGCGATTTATTTGCTGAATACGCGAGTTTTTCCCCCCTTATGAAAATTACAAATTGTTGCCAAGGTTAAGGAGTTAATATTCTCATTCAATATTTATTTTATGGGGGACAGAGGAAGCGCAAGTGTCTCTCCTCTCCTCTCCACCACGAAGTCGGGTTTCTTAATCAAAGTGACAAGAAAACCGTCCTTCGGATGATCCCCTGAATCATCGAGACTAAAATATGAGCTTTATTAATCAACAGACCCTGATTAATTATTATAAAGCACGGCTTCTACAGTTCTGTACATTTTAATAATTCCTGCAGAAGGCTAACAATGTCCCAAGAGAACTGGAGTCTTTGGGGTTTAAATTTTTCTCAGCAATGTCACAATAAATACTCCAGAGCGGCAGTGCGTTTCCTCTCATCCACTCCGCTGCAAGCCAGCAAGCCAGAGACAACCGTCCCTTCCCTTCTATCTATAATTCATCATTTGCATACAAAGCAAGGAGCCAAGAACCAGCCGTTTCATCGGCTTTCAAAATAGCAAGGGATGATGGGGGTGATTTATGAAGGTCATGTGATCTGGTTCACGCAATCAGGCGAACTCTGTAGAGAACAGCCTGACGTGATCAACTGATAAGAGTGACCACACTCAAGATGGATGAGGGGAAGGCGGTGGCTCTGCCTGGGAACTCCTGTGAATGTGGACACTGTGACCTTGTCCCTGGGCCAAGCCCATCTCTTGGCACAGGGACAGGACTCTGTCCTCGTGAACTGGACAGCATGTACATGTTTGTGAGGCTTCCTGGACAGCACTCTTAGTCCGTCACCCAACAGCTGATGTCCGTCTACTTGACTGAAATTGGGTCACGACAGGTGTGTGGGAATCAAAGCTTGTAACATCATGCCTTTTAAGTATGTCCTGTGCACTGCATAACACTTTGACCTCGATTTAAGCTTATGTATATGCTTAAATATATTAAAGATTATGGGAATAATAACAATAATAATAAATTAAAGATTATGGGAAATAAGAACTCAAAATTCAAAGGATACGTGTATATTGTGTGATGATGATGTAAAATGTTAAGAATGTGTGCACACAAATGTAGATCCACGTAGACAGATACATTAACAGATAACCTTTGTACACACACAGAGTGAGAAAGAGACAGAGATGCAGGAATTCCATGGAGACATTGGACGCTCCATTAGCCCTGGAATTACAACGAAGACCCCGCCTCTGGTTTCTGGGCAGCCTCTTGGAACTCAAAAAGACATCAAGATAGAGAAGCTAACCTTAAATTGAAATAGCGTACTCCTCTCGTTTGACATAAGGACTCGAATCAACTACAAATTAAATATAGATACGTGTAAGTAAGAACCCAAGCAGTGGCATGGGAGAGGATTTCCACGGAGCCTGCCAGTTGATATTTGGGGGTGAGCGGAAGAGATGACTTCGCCCTTCTCCAGGAGCTCTAGCTTGTTTACTTCTGTTCTTACATGGTCAGCCCAAGACCTTCAGCTTCACATTCTCTCTGGAAGTCTACGATGGCTCCTTGAACACCAACCATCTTATCAGCATTCCAGAAAAATAAACAAGGAACGGCGGCCGGAGCAAAGCACAGCAACGCAGAAGTCAGTCCGCTGCTGCGTTTCTCCTTCTCGACACTCCAATAGTCACAGGCATCTTATCAATACACGGCTGTCCAGGGTTACCGTTAGCTGACCTCGTAGTTATCCTAAAAGAAGAGAGGGAAGAGTCGATATGAGGAACAGAGCACTGGACAATCCCCACCCCAAATCTCACAAGAGAAATTAACTTCAAGAGTGTCTGAGACTGTTGGATCCCACGGCCACTCCAGCCTCGGCAGCCTCCTCTTCTACGGCATCCCTCACTAAGCAGGAGATAAAATGTGCAGACAAAGACATAGTATGTGGACTTAGGCATCACACCCAGCCTTTCCCCTCCACGGTGGGACTCACTCTTAGTGACAGTGAGGTGGATTGTGTTGAAGCTTTTCCACTGAATAAAATGCTTTTGGGAACTCATTGTCTATAAAACCTCTGGAAATCCTACAGGGAAGTCTGTAGAAAAATGTGGTAGAAGACCCTGGGCCAGGGCCCAGAGGGGTGGCCAAGCTGTAAGAAGCATATTCTATTCTTCTAGAGGACTGAAATCTCACCCCCAGGTCTCACATTAGGTGGTCTACAACCACCTGTGACTCAAACAGGAGGGTGTCTGATGCCCCTGGCCTCCACAGACATCCACTGAATGTTATGTGCATATATACACAGAAACATGCATAATGACACATAAATAAAAGCAATAGAATAAATTATTAAAAGAAATAACCCTTGCCCTATCTGTTTCTAAAGTATACAACACTTAGACACATAGGACCCTGGATGTGACATTTCTGGAGGTCAGCCCTGCTTGCCCCCCATGTCAGGCGGTCTAGCCTGGCAACTGAATCCATATACAGCCGATGTCAGGCTTCATAGGAACCCGAGGGCACCTTTGAGGGCAGCCACTGTTAGCGGCGAGGCACCCTCTCCTGCCATTCCGCAGTGCTGTCCTCAGGCCCTGGATTCCTCGGCTTCCTCGCCCTCTCGCCTGGTTGCCCTGTGGAAGGTTCAAGTTCTCATCACAGATAACGAGGAAATGAGATTACGATGTTAGCTTTCTCTAGAGATAACAGCAGTCCAGGTCATAAAACTACCATATGGCAGATTTGGCAGACTCTGCCGCGCACCATGGACTAATTATCACATCGACAGGCTCTGGGTCCCATTTGCCAGTGCCTCCGGGCCCCCTGTGGCAGGGCTTGGCAACCTGGTGGGGGCGCGAGGCTGTATTGTGTTTGGCAGGGACAAGATGTGACCTTACTGTGGCCAGTTCTATCATCTCTTAACATTTTGCTCGTGATTAAGCTTATCATTCCAAATAAACACAAAATGTCAGGTCTCTGGGTCTGCTTAACGTACGGAGCCAGAATAGACCTCTGTTTGATTTAAAGGGGGTTCGGGCCAGGAGAGCAATCTGATCAGGTCCCCCATCTGACTTTTATTAGAGCGATGGAAGAACAGGGGGAGGGCAGCATCGTCGTTCCAAATGGATGGATGCCACCAGCCAAACCCACTGCACACAGCCCACGACTCTCCTCAAACTTACTGACTCAGAGGAGCGGCCCTGGGTTGACCCTCCTGCTTGCTACCTGTGATCCCTGAGTTAAGTCATTTGAGCTTTTTTGATTCAGCACCAGGAAAGAGGAACCACACCCGGGATTGTCCTTCTGAGGAGATGTTCCCTGATGAGTCTAATAAGGGGTCGTCAAAGTCCTCCCAGCCAGGCCTTCAGTCCACACTGTCCTTCAGCAGATCTCTTGCTATGCTTTGGTACTAGACAAAGGCTATGGAGTGCCTGACCCCAGCCCCAGCAAGCACCAGCTCTTCTGGAAGGCACCGATGGGTCAAGACATGGTAAAGGGAAGGAGATCTGTGAGGGTTCAACTGTAGAGGAGATACGGTCATCTGGGCTTTCCACCAGGGAGGCTGGATATCTTCCCTCCTCCTTCCTCCAGCCTCGTCTCTGGTTTGTGATTGCAGCGTGCAGAATTGAGTGCGTCAGTATTCCACCACTGCAGATTCCAGGCAACTGTGGGGCTTAACTCAGAGCAGAAGTCAAAGTCTCCCCTTTCCTCCCAGCCCATTTATCCATGGATTTATTTAATAAACATGAGAATGCCTGGTCTGCTTCCTGCCCACTCACAGCTCGTCACTCAGACGTTTCTCTCCCCAGCTCACTCTTCCTCTCTGTCTTCAAGCCAAGTGAACCTTCACTTTGCATTTTGAACAAGCTGCAGTCCTGGCCCGACCTCTTCCTGAGTTTTCTACTATTCCCTAACGGAGCAAGCCTCTCCTCACTCCACTCAAGTAGAATTTCCTACTTAACATGCTTATTTATGCCCAAGGGGGTCCTTCTCCAGAAGATGAACCAGAGGCCCAGGTCACATGCTCCAAAAGCAGAAAGCACAAAGGGCAAACAGCAGAGACGGTAACTGCTAACTTCATCGCGCTGTGAGTTAACACCCACCCTCTTTCTGGCTAGACACAAGCTCCATCAAAGTCTTTGCTCTAGATTGATCAATGCAATCCCCACTAACCAGCCCAGTGTCTTACACAAAGTGGCACTCAATAAGTATTTGTTTATTGATAAATTGAGCACTTACGAGTGTCGCCAGAAGGGTCCTTCCTGAGATGATGACAGAAAAGCTCCCGGCTCACAGGTAAGGTGACAGTGAAGACTCAGAATGATAAATGTCATCATGTGTCGCAGGTGCTGTCATGCTGCAACATAGACAGGGCTGCTGCCTTTTACCGTGTGTCTGTAACATCTAAGACCATCCTCCAGGGAAGGCAGATACACGTTAACACCAACCAAACAAAACCCTATTTGTAATTTATGGACGACATAAAGCAGATTACTGAAAGCAAAAATGTTTGATTTTCTGAAATCTGGCAGAGTTATTAGGACGCTAATAATCAAGGCATTAGTTCATAAATTAACCAAAATAGATAGATAGATAGATAGATAGATAGATACATACATACATACATACATACATAAATACATACATGCATACATACATAGATACATGCATACATACATAGATACATAGATACATACATACATAAATACATAAATAGATACATACATAGATAAATACATAAATAGATACATAGATAGGGGGGAAAATTGTATAACCTTCTTCTCATCCAGGAAGGAGATTTTTAGGTCATCCAAATGATGGGGTAAGTTTTGAACAAAACCAAAGCATTGAACAACTGTCCGAGAAACAGTTGTACCCTTTTCCCCTCGAGTGGAGCAACCTTGAGTGGGAGAGATGTCACCAAGTAAGCTCAGGAAAGACCCCATCAAAAGGACAGATAACTCACTTCCTGCCTTCCCTCAGACCCAGTGAGACACTGCAAGATGGCACCCAGAAAAAAGATCTTCTGAGTGGTCCCGGTAAGTACTGAGGGACATCCCCAAATAAAGAGCTCTAAATGACAGGCAATGACACAGACTTCTCGTCCCAATGTGACAAAGTGTGCTCAAGTTCACAAAGAGTATGAAGGTATGCAGAGGCCTGAGACACATGTGAAGTGTACAGCGAGGTCATACATGTAAGGAGATTGAAAACCATGACCTTCAAAGGAACAACCTCCCCGCAGTGAAGGTCAGTGGGCAGGACCCATGGATGATGTGAGCTCCAGAAATTTCTCTCTTCCTCTTGCATAACTGTCTCATCATATTCTGATCCCCTGGGGGTCATTGAGCCAGGGAAGGATGGACTCCAACCTAAATATTACTGAGATTTAACCTGGGAGTAATCAGGTGGATAAAATTTCAGCCACCAGTGGAAAGCCTTGGGTTTTTAAAACAAATTATTTGTAGGAAAGATAGGTCTGCTTTGATTCATCCAAATTCTCTCCACATTGGGATCTGGGGTGACACGCTCACTATGAGAAGTAGAGAAAGGAGATGTGAGCCGGACCATGAAATGTAAAGTCTGCGATGATTAAAGGTGGAAGGAAATGAATTCCATAGCACAGGGAAGGAGTGATGGACAAGCATGGGCCAATCAGCAGCAAGCAAGGGAGGGGGTCTGAGTGGCAAGACGGAGGATCCTACTAACTAATGATGCAGGTTAAGGCAAAGTCTATGGAGGAGAAGGGACACAATTCTACGTTTAAAATGCACCACTTCCTCCAGGTCCCTCATGTTCACCAAAGGTGTAGGATTTTGAATGGGGCAATTCTTAACATGGAGAATGTCTCAGGGTTTTACTGCTGTGACCAGACACCATGACCAAGGCAAGTCTTATAAAGGACAACATTTAATTGGGGCTACCAACAGTATCAAAGAGAATGTGATAATTGAGTTGGAGCCTTTCTCAGCCCTGAACCTACTGACATCTTGCGCTGGGTAATCTTTTGTTGAAAAGGCAGAGATGCTGTGTACAACATGAGGAAGTTGGCCTCCACCTCTTGGCTCCCATAGCACTAGGCGCACCACTCTGTCACAACTAAAACTGTCATGGGGCATGAGTAAGGCTTATGGAGGAATTACATCTTCCTGGGGTGGGGGATCATCAGTTTAATCACCAAGGTGTAAGTCCAGGGGTAAGGATGAAGGGTTAACCCCTCTGCGCACTGAGGGGAGGTCAGGCTTTTGTACACAGTGGTGCAGAAGGGTATAGAATGCCTTGGCGTCTTAACCCCTCTGTTCTCAGACCCAGGAGCCTACAGAGTAAGAATTTATCAATATGTTGTAACTGATCTCCATACCAGAGAAGAGGTACAGTGCTCAGAGCACCCAAATTTCAGCAGGAGAATTTGGGAGACTCAGGCCCCACTCAAAGATTTGAAGAAGAGTTTCTAGAATGAGAGGAAGACTCAAGCACAATTACCAGCATGGTTTTTTGTTTTTTCTAGTTCTGAACGTATAAATGAACCAAGTTGTTCCGTTTCAAAGAGTTGGGTGGGAAAAGCAGTGTAAGAAGCCAGGTCTGGCCACTGTAGCAGTGTTTAAAGTATGAGTAGGGAGGAGAAATGGTCCAAATGTCCAGTTCAGGAGACTAACTCAGTAAGAGGTGAGCTACCACGCACGCGTTAGAAGCATCAGTGTTCGTTGTTATTTCTAATGTTTCAGAAGGTGTCTGAAGTGCAAGCCTCAGCCTCATTCACGTCTCCAGCAACTTATTTAAGCTCTTGAATTTCCTGTCACCTTGCTTGAGGAAGAACATCTACACATGCCTGTCTCACAGGGTAGTCAGCCATATCAAATAAATTAATATATAAAGAGGGCCTAAGAAGACACAGTGTGTGGTGCATATTACATTTGTCCATTAATGCCACTCCATGCTTAAAACACACACACACACACACACACACACACACACACACACACAACTTAGCACAGAATGTGTTCTGTCATCTCTCTTTGCTATTGAAAAGTATTACTTGAAATATTATAGTATCCCTCTCAAAATAGATAAAAAAAAAATGAGTTCCTGGAATCTTGTTGGCTGGGCTACAGGCTAAAGACTGAGAGTAGAGGTCATTTGTTATTTTGTTCCAGTATCACTATGAGACAAATTTACTCCAGATATTTTTTTAAGAAATCAAACATAATAACAATTTTTGTTTTCCTCAGATGTGAGGAGTCCCATGAGAAAGCCTGCATAGACTCAGGGGCATCATTGTGGACTTGAACCACAGCCTACAAAGGGGGAAGAGGTCCCAGGTATTTTGAAAAGTATGTGCCAAAATGCAGCCAACGCCATTAAAAAGGGAATAATAAAACAGAAATGTTTCAGATTATTTGATATTTGTAGCAGTTTAGTTTTAAAATAAACTTTTATTTTATTAGCATGCTCAACATCTTATTTAATAACTTCAATCTATTCTTTATGACTTGTAAAATTATTACACAGAAGATAATAATTATATTCACATAACATTAACTATTCTTAGATAAAATTAACAACATATTAGTTATTTAATTAAATAAATATCATTTTAATATATTAAATAGGCCAAATTCGATCCGTAAAATATTTGTTAAAATTAGACTATTTACCACTGTGACTCTGGTATGGTGACTTTGTGGTGACCTGTTTATTTGTCACATACATGCCTGCCAGCCTTGAGAATGGACTGGAGTGAACAGCAGGACCCACGGTAAGCTCTCAGCTCTATCCAGCAGTAAACTCTCAGGGACCATTTATTTCCCCTACAAAGACTCCTCCAGCCTCACATGCAATGGGGAGACTGGTTCCCAGTGTAGTCGGAAGTCAGAGCATCTTCTACATAGACACCATTGCCTGGACTACCAAACAACACTTCCCCACAGAAAGACGCCTACTTTTCTTTGTTTTTTAAGTTAGTCAAACTAACACAAAAGACCTACTATGTTACCAGCATTTTGAAACTCAGTAACTAACAAAAGCGATTTCGACAGAAAACATTCCCCCCTAATTCCCCAGGAGACCAAATGGCCACACTGCTTTGGTCACTCCAGAAGCATTCCCGGCAACTGACCCGTGCTCTGTGATGACCAAGCAGCAGTCCCTCTGGTGTCAGCTTGTGGAAATCAGCCATGCTAAGTTGATCAAGTCATGGTAGAGATGTCCAGCCAGAATGTAATTAGCACTGACAGGTACTGGGTTTTTAAAAACCAAATCAGGAAAACCACATAAAACTACAGTGTAATGTAAAACATTCTTGAGAGCTGGCAGAGAAGTGGACTGTGCGACCCACGGGGTCCCTGTTCCAGCTCTAATTGCTATTATTCTCCGGGATGTGATATCTTAATCAGAAACAATAGCTTGTTTAATTGACTAAGATTGGGGGAGGGCTGCCAGCTCTCAAAGATATCAGGATTGCACTCAAAGCAGATGAGCTCTGGGGTGAAATTAAGAGGACTCTTCAGACAGTGTGGCCCAGTGCATTGTGGGATTGCCGAGCAGCAGAGGGCTGGGACCTTCCTTGTTTGAAGGATTGAAGATCCTTAAGATGATGATCCTTTCTCAGAGATGGTGTTCAGAACATCCTCTGCAGATTCTCTCTCTCTCTCTCTCTCTCTCTCTCTCTCTCTCTCTCTCTCTTCTCTCTCTTCCCTTCTCTTTTCTCTCTTTTTTCTCTCTCTTCTCTCTCTTACGTGTGTGTATGTGTTGTGTATGTGTGTGTATGTATGTATGTGTGTGTGTGCACATGTGTACATGCATTCCTGTATGTGTGGTATATTATCACCCTTTGTGTGGATGACTACATGCATGTGAATGTGAAGGACAGAGAAAGAATGTGGGTTTCTTCCTCTATCATTCTCCGTATTGTTCCTTTGAGACAGGATCTCTCATTGAACCTGGAACTAGGCTAGCACCCAGCCAGCCCCGTAGACCCTCCTGTTTCTGCCCCGGACAGTGATGGTGTTACAGGTCCCTGCAGACATTCTCCTTTACCTGAGTGTTGGGGTCTGAATTCAGGTCTTCATGCTTGTGCAAAAGGTACTGGGCTATCTGTAAGATTTGTAAGATTGGATGATCTGTTTTGCAAAACTAAAAATGTTTGTTATTGTAATTCATGTATATGGTGTCTCAGGGAAACTTTCAAAGGACATTGACATATATTATTGTTATGTCCAGAATGATAAATGAGATAAAAGAGAATGTTCAGACTGGTCGCTAAGGCAGAGGTGGTCCATTTTCCACAATTCACCAGCACACAGCAAAAAACAAAACAAAACAAAACAAAACAAACAAACAAAACAAAACAAAAAAAAAACAAAACAAAAAAAAACCCACCCTCAGAAGGAGTAAGAAGGATTCTTTCTCGCAAACAATATTCCTAGGGGACCCTAATGTCCTCACAAATCTGTTAGGGATATTCTATGTAAACAAAACAGCATATCTGTTTTAATTCACACCTGAAGTTGGTTTGAATCTTGTGAAAGTGGAAAAGTCTTTGTCCATAAAACTCCTTTGTTTCCAAGTGCTGAACATACCTTTCCCTAAGTTCAACTGCAAAGTTGGAGTGTGTTTTAAAAGGTGAGCTCCTCGTACTGACTTCTGGGAGCCCTGCTGCCACCTGGGTAGTCCTGTAATTTGGGGACACATTAGTAGCCATCCCTGAATGGTACTTCCTTCCCTCCATTCCAGCAGATCTTCACCTGCCTGCCACACCCACGTACAATGGGACCTGACGCCTCCTCGTCGTCTTTTACTGTATTTCTCTCCCTCCATCGACTGTGGTCAGCACTCGGGGATGGACCATGGACATTCTTTCACTCGGGCATGTCTTTGTCGGGAGGCATTGATTGGCTGCTGAGGAAGTTCGTTAGGACTGTGCCACAGCCAAAGCATCCCAGGCTTCACTCTCCCTCTCCACGAAGGATCTGTAAGCCCAGGAGGCCTGAGTTGAGAACTAGAAGAGTTGCCTTTTGAGAGAATCGAGACTCTGCAGCCATCCCAAGTACCGCAAAAGTGCCAACCCCAAGACAAGGGTCACCCCGTATCTACAACTATCAATCCCAGATCTAGCGTCTCTGTGATGCTGAAGGGTTCGGTCAGAACTGCTTCCAGCAAGCCTAAGACACAATCGTTGAAGATGTGTCTTAATTTCCCAGGAGTTAAGCTGAAAGTGGAGGTGGGTAGAGGAAGGAGAGGAAGAATAAAACGAAAATGCAGAATTATGGTACTGAGAGGAATTGATAGGCCGGTGGGTTATTCCTCTTGCTCAGTCTGCTCGTGTCGATCCTCAGAGTTCTCATATTGGATGACCTCCTTGTTTGACATGGAGAGAGCACCGAGATTACAGCTCCCTCGCCCACATGGGTGTTTATGTAGATGCTGGGAACTGAACTTGGGAACTGAGGCTTGCACAGCAACCATTTTACTAACCAACTTCTCTCCCAACCCTCTTGACCCTCTCGCTTCTTGAGTTGTAGAGTTATTTCAAAGGCCATTATCGGTGCTTCAGGGCCCCCATTCCTCGTGGATTCTGTACCCTTCTAACAACTTTGCAGGTAGCTTCATTACACTCTTCAAAACTGGGCAATTTGCACAACCCAGGAGACCAACCACAGACTAAAAGCTAGCTCCAGATGAGTTAGAATCAAAATCACTTGCTTTGTTTTGTTTTGTTTTGTTTTGTTTTGTTTTGTTTTGTTTTGTTTTGTTTTGTTTTGTTTGAGACAGGCTTTCCAGCCCAGGCTGGCCTAGAACACTCTATATAGTCCAAGACTGCATCCTGTCTCAGCATCCTGAGAAGTGAATTTGCAGGCATGTGCCACAGTGTCTGGTTTCTAAAATATATTTCATCCAACCATAGAGCTTCCAAGTCACCCCAAAGTACAGCTATGGGCAGGCACTGTCACCGCAGACTCCACTGAGAGTGGAAAAACATTTAAAACTAAATAAAAGGTAGTATATTGGGGCTGTTGGGAGGGAGACCAGTGTGTAAATCCAGGGTATTAGTGTTACATCATTCCTGCCTGCCAGGAAAATCCCTGCTGACATGAGGTGACTATGGGATACAACAATTTCCGATAGAGAAAATCTTGAGGAAACAGAGTCTATCCCCAAAGTTCACTCTGCATGAAAAGTACAAGCTTACTGGACGCTGAAAGGTGGCGGGGGATTTAATGGTGCAGAGAGGAACCCGGGAGGATGATTAACCATCGAGCATGGAGCACCATCATCTGCAGCAGGGTCAAGGGCATCATTTATTGTGTCCATGGAATTGTTGGGGTTGTTTGTCGAGGATAGCTGGTATTGCTTTTCAAAGACATTATAGCCTCTGTGGTGTGTGTGTGTGTGTGTGTGTGTGTGTGTGTGTGTTGTTGTGGATGCATGACTGTGCAGGATGTGCATGCAGAGGACACAGCCAGGCATTGGGTGCCTCCCTCTAATCATTCTCCTCTGTGTTACCTTGAGGCAGAGTCTCTCGCTGACTTGCACAGTCACTGATTGGAGAGCTCTCAGGATCAGTCTTCCCCAGCCAGAGCCCGCACAGTGCGGAGGTGACAGGCATACTCACCTGTCTTCTGACACAGCTTCTGGAGATTCAAGCTCAGGTCCTTATGCTTGCAGAGAAAGTAATATTGCAGTGAACCGTCTTCCAACTCTCTATGACATTTTCAAAATTCTAATAGTAATTTTCTTTCATTGTTCTTATTTGTGTGGTTAGTACTTATATGGTAAGACACCCATTGGGCATTTCTAAGTTTTAGTTTTTTACTGTAAAACTGACAACACGACTAACATGGTAAAACCCATGTTTAATGGATAATTTGTATATACTATGCCTATACTAATTTATTCATAAGCATTTTCTCAATGTACATATCTTACTCAATTCTGTATTTATTATGACATTATAGGAGCATAGATGTGTGAGCTTTCAACAGCTGCAACGAAATGCCTGAGGCAAAAAAAAATTGATACAATGGGAAGATTTACTTATTTAATCTCAATCCACTGTCATGTGTTCTGAAGGACATCCACGGGGACAGAGATGCTCATCTTGGGGTTTGCAAAGAAACAGATGGGAAGAGGCTAAGGCCCCAAATCTCTCCCAGTGATTGTCTACATCCATTAGGCCCAACCTTTTAACAGTCTGGTCACCTTGCAGTGGTGACCCAGTCTGCCAATCCAGCCTTGTGCACATGATCCGGGGTAGGGTATTTCAGACTTAAACCACAGCACCATAGGAAAGTGGTGACCCAGTATGGCTGCTTACCTTGCCTGATGGCAGACGACGAAGAAATGGTGGAGCAGAGGCGTGGCAGGCACACCAGGGATCGAGCGCTCCTCACTTTAAATGCAGAAGTACGAAGCCGAGATAAACTAGATCCAGCTAGAGAAAATGGAGAGACCCGGCAGATGCCACATCTACAGGTGCTATGTCGTTCCAGCTGCTCCATCCATTCCTCAAAGAGCAGAGGCTGGTGGAGCCGTGTCTTTTGTGTCTTAGCAGTGCGAGTCTTGGATTTTATATGGCATGTCTGGATTTCACATGCAGATGGTAACTCATGAACTCGGCCACAGTGCTCACCACATTCAGCTTGTGGGCGCCTTGGCTACAGTCTCTGCTCAAAGCTTTCACAGTGAAGAAAGTGACTTCACTCGTTTCGCAGTTCAAAGACTTGTCCATCTCCTTGGAGGCTGGGAACACTTGCAAGGCCCCTAAGAGACCCCTAACACGGTGGGGGCACCATCCTAAGTGAGTCACAGCGTGGTGACTGGATCATCTTGGACCTTCCTGACTCTAAGTCCCTTACCATGGGAAACCCTACTCTTAGGCAGGTTGGGACAGCTGGTCACTGGTCTCTGCAGAAAACCGACTTCTGGCATGTGTAAAAGCTGCAGGTCAAATCACCCGACCTTCAGCACGTGTCCTTTCTGGGGAATTTTGTCTCCTTTCCAGGTGCTAACGTGCTAAAGCTTGGGTGTCTCCACTTCGAAAGCTAGAGACTGCCTCTGGTACCGGGATGTAAGACCCTTAAGGCATCTCTCCCCCGACCCGACCCCCACGCCAACCAGTTTTCTAGAACTCTCCGAGAGAAGGAGAAGGCGCGGACGAGCAAGCGGACATCCCCGGGAGATATCCTGGCTGCTATTTGTCAGCAGATCCTAATTCGAGTCCAAACGGGAGCTGGCCATTATCTGGGGCTCACACAGACCCAGGTACGCAGCTAATGAGCAGATTGCCAGCTCCATCCTTCTCAAGAGCCCTCGGAGACTTAACCGCGCCATTTCATAAAATATGCAGATGGCAGTGCGGAGAGAAGAGCAAAGGCTTTGGAAATGATTCACACAACCCAAAAATGATGTTGAAAAGGGAGGAATTAAATATTCACAAAGTGAGAGAAATTAAGGCATATTAACTGTTAGAATGTGGAAATGAAATGACTAACGGGCGCGCCGCTGATGACTACGGCATGATTACAGATCTGTCAAAAGTTGCCAGTTCTGACTCTGTGGGATGCGGAGGTGCCAGTCGGCTGGTAAGGGCAAAAAAATTAGGTATGGGACGAGCTGCACGGTAGTGACAGATCAGAGTCAAAGGGAGGAAGACGATAGTGATTAACACCGGGCTCTGTTCTGTGGGGAGCGTGAACTCCGAAATCACAAAACGAATGCTAATTACCAGTACGGAACAGACTCCGAGTTGACCGGACCCTCGAAGCGGAATGTGGCTATTAAGTCCGTAATGAGGAAGGCCAAAGAGAGCCTAAAGGCTGGAGAGGCTGGATCCGGTGAGGTCATTGCAATTCTCTCTATTGAGAAGCAGGAGGTGGGGGAGGGGAGGAAGGGAAAGCCAAATTGTGGCCCATCCAGACTGGAATTAGCAGTAATTATTATATAATATGTAGTGATGGGATTTAAATGGCTTACACATTTTCTCTGCTGAGATCATTTAGACGTGATTCATACAAATGATTAAATTAATAGATCTTCCTTTTCTCAGACTGCCAGGCAGCTTAAACTAGATTTTCCAACAGAGATGGATCCTAGCAAAACCGTGCGAATAGAGAGATCTGGGGAGATTTTAGGAGAACGTGGAGTTTTCCAGATAACAGAGTCACTAAGGGAGGAAGACTCGGCTCCTGGCCTTGTTCTTCTGCTGATTGCTCTATTTTCTCATCTCTAAATGTGGGGTATTCTAAAAGGGGGTTTTAGAGCATAGATCAACAAATATCCTCAAAATAGACAGCAAAGCAGAACAAGAGGAGGAGGATGACCGGGGGTGGGGGGGGACCAGGAGGAGGGAGAGGACCAGAAGGAAGGGGAGGACCAGGAGGAGGAGGACCAGGAGGAGGGGGAGGAAGAGAAAGAGAGGGAGAAGCAGGAAGAGGAGGAGGAGGAAGAGCAAAAACAATATGCATAGAAATATGCCCTACATCATAACAAGGAGGAAATGTTGAGAAGTTAAAATCTTAGTAGCGGTGAAAAACCACTTGAAAGCTGATGGAGTTTGCAGACAAGTGTGGTGCATCTCCAGACAGAAATGAAGAGAGAAGGAATTCTCTGAGCACGGACAGAGGCTAGCACCATTCTTGTAAATCCTCCCTCCCTCTCCGGCTGCAGAAGCCCTTTCGTTGCAGCTGGGTGTAAGAATATTGCTTGTTCCCTTCCTCCATCAGAAGAAGGAGGAAGTTCGTGAGAGACAGGAAGGACCGCCTGAGATCCAGCGCATGCTCCCGGTGGACACTTCTGGCTTCCTCAGCTACACAGCGGGAAGGCGTCCACAGCACAGGACCAGGTCCTGTAACAATTAACTCCACCTTGGAATGAGAATACTAATCAGTCACAGCTGTCTCCAAATAGGAGATTTAAATCTCCTATTTTATGGCTTTGACACATCCGTGAATGAAGCCACTTTTGAGTATGAGCAGCGTATGTGAGTGTTTTTAACAGAAGGTTGCTTCTCTAGAAAACATCCTAAAGTTGGAGGGAAAGGCGTTTCCCTGGAGCACACGGACAAAGCACCTCTCGCCACTCCTGGACCCCACTCAGCTGAGCACCGATTACCTGAGAGAATTTCTGTGTGCTTTTTGCTCAGCCTTACACCCACTCAGGGGTGGGATCCCTATTTATAATACAAAAATACAGAGTTTTGAGAGGAAAGCGAAGCTCCCCCCAGACCACAGATTCAAAGGGAGCTCTGACTGCCACCATGGCGGCTCTGGTTCCCACAGTGGCCGCGCTCTGGTTGGTCTCAGAGGATAGCGTGCAGTTGATGAGTTCGGAGACACCACTCTGCCTCTCCCCTCTGCCTCCTCACTTTCCATCAGCCTTCTTTTGCACCCTTCTTCCCCTTGATTTGAGCGTTCAGCTCAAGTTCAAGTTCTTGCCAATCTGTTCTCCATGCTGAACTTGGAGTGAGGTTTCAGCCAAGTTGGCACTTAAGACCAACCAACACAATCCTTTACTAATCCATCAGGGAGGGGAGGCTGGGACCTACAAGGGCATATGAATATCTAGACCATCTTAAGCTTTTCACCAAGCTAAGATGTCTACGCCTCCCACAAAACTTTACCCACAATGCCACTCCCAACCCCACACCCTAGAAACTTCTTTCTCTTTCTTTGACTACTCCATTAACTTTCATTTTTTTTTTTATTGTAAAAGCCAGAGGTCAGAGGGGACCAGAGCGAAACAGTATCTTCTGGACATAAAGGACTGTTATTCATGCTCACAGCAGTTGTTTACCTATACAAAACCAAGCTGCTCAACACGTTCACATGGAGGAGGGGTGGAGTTATTATAACTAAGGAGAAACAGACAGTTGATGGCTTATGGGAGAAAGAGAGTCAGTTTTATTTAAGGGTCTATCTCCTGAGAGATCAGCCATGCTCCAGCGCACGAACCCACACTCAGACATATAGACAGTACAAATCAGAGCTAATGGCCCTTTAAAAAAGAAAGAAAGAAAGAAAGAAAGAAAGAAAGAAAGAAAGAGAGAAAGAAAGAGAGAAAGGGGAAAGGAGAAGGCACAGAGGTGTGGGTGAGGGCCCTTGGGAAGAGTTTGTGAAGAGATCGGGTGAATATGATGAAAACACATCATAGGAAATTCTCAAAGAATGAATTCTTCTTTGTATTAAATTATTTCATTTATTTTGTAAATAAAATTTATTATTCCAAAGGTTGCCCCACTTCCCAGTCCTGTTCCGAAGTTCTTCACCCTATCCCCCCACCTCTAAGAGGGTGTTCCCTTACCTGCCCACCCACCCCTACTTCACCCCCACCAGCATCCCTCTCTTTGGGGAATCAAGTTTCTACAGAATTAAGCGCATCTTCTCCCACTGAGGCCATACAACACAGACCTCTGCTACCCATGTGCCAGGGCAGGGGGCATGAACCAGCCCATGTATGTCCCTTGGTTTTGGCTTAGTCTCTGGGAGCTCTGAGGGGTCCGGGCTAGTTGTCACTGTTGTTCTTCCCATTAAAAGTTACACGTGCCCCTCTCTAGTCTACTTAGAATTTTGTGTTTCTATGATATTATATATCTGCAGAGCAATTGCCACAGTTCTTAGCTATTACTTGTGGTATTGTGTCTATCAGAGCATCTGGCCTTCACCACAGAGTTCTTCAGGACGACTTCAGGAGAGCCCAACTTCTCAAGGCCAAGCACACAGAACATACTCAGCAGGTGTGTGTCAGTCAAAAGGAGGGTTTCTGAAGCCTCCGCCTTGGCCCGGGCTCTTCCTTGTGAGTTGTCTTCCTCTCTCATCTCACTCAACAACGAACTCTCTCCCGCTGACGTTCATTCACATGCGTTGGCAACAACTGACCGTGATTACATCAGGAGCCACGCAGAGGGAGGACAGAGTGAGCATCCTCTGAGAATCACCTCACAGGGATCTCACTGGCTCCCCCCAGGCAAAGGCAGCCTGCCCTCTGCCTCTGGCTCCCTGGGCCCTACTCTGTGGTCCCTTAGGTCTTCCTAAGCAAGTGTTAATTGCCTGTGTGCGTGGCTGGCTCCCTCCTTGGGCACCCCAGGGCGAGGACTTAGCTGGCTGGTACTCACATCCCTTCGTCACCCAGCACAGAGCCCGAGCACCCTAGACACTTAGTAAATGGCTGTTGATAAACAATTTCATTCTGTAGTGACTTAGTAATTGAATATCTAGAGGGATCAGTAAGTTAGCGAGTGAATAATAAAACCAGGGGAAGTAAATATAAAATGTTTCCATACCATTTCTTAAACTATGGTGTCTGCCCACTGGTGTTACTTAAGGCAACTCTAAGAAATATAGAAACTAACATCTCTTTACTAACTTATTTATTGTTTTTGTGCTTGCTTTCTTTGAAGGCAGGTCCACTGAAGCAGCTCACAGTCTCTTCTTGATAAAACGTGGACTTGAACTCTGAATCCTCCTGCCTCAGTCTACCTGGGGCTGAGATTATAGGAGTGTGCCACCATACCCAGCATCGAACAATTTTAAAATGCTATTCACAGAGCAATAAGGAGTAGATGTTAGAAAAAAAATTATTTGTATAATAAATCTTTTATAGCATTCATAGGACAGATTAAGGCACTTAGGCTCAATAAAATACAGAGTACCATTAGAAGTGGGATTACAGAAGACGTTTGGACATGGTAAAAACTCAGGGAACATTTGTAAGTGAGTGATTTTGAAGACTATAGGTTTAAAATGAGTAAGGGACGTCCCTTCCCTAAGACTTCATGAACATTTGCTATGCTCTAGTTAAACATTGTCCTATGCTAAACTCAAGAACACAACAAGTAAAAAGTCATTTCATTTTATAGGTTAGGAAACTAAACATGCTCAAGGGAAATCATTTCCTAATGATGTACATCTGCTGAGCATGGACCGGGATGTAAACCCGAGAAAAGCCAATGGTCTCCACCATAGCTCTGTTCACGCTCCACAGCAGAGGAGCCCATGGGGCACGAGGGAGGGATGAGGTGACCTTCCAGAAGGTCCTTTGAAAATGCCACTAGCCCTTTGGTTCACTTCTTGAATTTCTTCGGCAAAGGTGTCCATTGGAGGGAGACTTCTTCCTATGATCTGCTCATGAAAGGGAGAAATGTCCCACTGTCCACCACTGTGATGGGGATGGGGAGGTCTGGACTCAGTTTCCCTACAGGAACAGTCAGTGAACCTAGTTGCTCCTAGGTGACCCAACCCTACTTGAACTACCTAGGGTACCCCATGTATGAAGCACCACACGGAGAGTCTGCAGACTTGTGCCTGCATACTCAGATGACCCAGGGGCCTCCACCATTAAGTTAACCCTTGTCATTGTAAAAATTATTTTAAGGCAGGATACCATTAAGTTCCTCAGGATGGCCTTGAACCAGGGCCAGCCTTGAAGCCTTCCTCTATACCTGCATATACACATGTGGCTACATACCCACACACATGTGAGCACTTATACATATGCACACACCCCCATGCTCCCACACACAAAGTCTATAGAATGTTCTATGACGGTAGAAACAAAGGTATTCTGCCCAACCTGGCTTAAGATGCTGACTAGGCTGATGTCTGGAAACTGGTTCTGCACTTAGGGTGGACATGAAGACCGAAGCCATACTTAACAGAGCTTTGTAGAGGCCAGAGAAGCAGAAGGATGGCCCTTTAGCTTCGAAAACATGCAGGGTGGAGCAGAATGAGGAAGGAACAGAAATGAAGAACTCGCAAGCTATTAACAAGAAATTCTCTCCCACTCTCTTCCACGTCATCTTCCCAAGACACTATACATTGACCCTGTGGTGCTCTCCTGTGGGATTCACCAGGAGTTCCATAGCCAGGCTGAGGAATCCATTGAAACCATGGAAATATCAGGCAGCTACAGTCCGGTTCCCAGCCTCCCTACTGAGGCACTGCACAAAGCTGTTTCACAGTCCTGCCATGTAAACCCAGATATGATGATGCTTCATCTCCCAAATGCCCCTCTGTTGGCATAGTCACCTACCCTTTAAAAAAACATTCCATTTGTGTGTGTGTGTGTGTGTGTGTGTGTGTGTGTGCGCGCGCGCGCGCGCGCGCGCATGACCTTGAGGATGGGCACACATGGGCCACAATGTACACGTGGAGGTCAGAAGACAACCCCTAGGAATACTTTTGCTCCTTCCACCATGTATGGTCTGAGGACGGTCTCAGCTCATCAGGATTGGAGCATGCGCCTTTACCCCGCAGAGTCGTTTGCCAGCCATTCCCTATAGCTTCCAGGTTGGAAAGCAGAAGCCAACACGGACGCAGCCCTCCATGTCTCCAAACTCCAGGCTAACATTCGTGTCTCCTTGATCTTATGCTCTTTAAATTTGGAGTCACCCTTTCAGTAGAGGACTTGAAGTACAGACTTAAGGTTTGCTAAGAAAGTAAATATTAGGAATGAGGAATTAGTCAGGACAAATCATCATTAAAAAAAAAAAAACTAAAACCACAAATATCAGGAAATCCAGAAAAATAACTTCATATTTTATTAACTGTCTGACGCCTCTAAAATATTTTTGTTTCATACTCTTTGATCACCTCCTTATGACTGGAATTCATCTTTAAAAATACTTTCTTTAGAGAGATAGAGAAAATAATTTAGTCTTTCTCCTAATATGATTGATCAAAAAATTTTAAAGCTATTGACAATTTACAAATACTTACATGGTGTCTAAAATGCACTATTGATGATAGCACTTACATTTCAGAATATTTGTAGGATTCGGGGACACTCTATCCAGCTTGGTGCTTGGGCTACAGGATCCGGAGGCGACTTGAAGCTTTCTCACGTGTGACTGACCTTAGCCACTCTTTAATTTAAGGCTCCCAGTTGCCCATGTGTCACTAACACACCTAAAAACATTCTGCGAGTTTTATGCTGTCTTCATGTTGGCCAGAGCTGTGACTTTTTAGATACGTGGCATATTTATGATGTACATGAGGTGCTAACTAAGGCCACTGTTGAGCGTTGAATGCACAGTTTCCCCGGGTGCTTAAGAGAATCAAGTCTTCCTCTTCTTCCTGGGGCCAGGCCAGCCTCCAGCATCGCGCAGGCCCAGCCACAGGTCTTCCCTGACGGCCATCGGGCACCTCCGGTTTTATTCATTTTGTGTCCTGACATTCGCCCCGAGCTTGCCCACCGTAGCAAAGCTTCGTCCGAGCAGTGGGAGTAGCATCTTCCCAGACATCACTCCGATACCGAGATGCTAACAGGACCTTGACCGTAAGTGCTGACGACAGAGGACCACATCAATTCATCAGATGAAACCCCCATCTACCCTCACCCGCGACTCACCTTTCCATAAACGGGATTTCCAAACGCCAGGAGTCATTCAAACAGCTCCTAATTCCACAGGGAGGGTGAAGGGTGACGGAGGGGAAGCTGGCGCCCTTGGAGACAACATCTTAACCAATTGGACTTAAAACATTTCACTGTGTAGATGCTGTCTAGGCAGGTTACTATGACAACACACTGACAGAATCCCTCCAGAGCTGTTGTGCTGAGGTCTAACTCCACCACATCTCCGCAGGCTCGTGTATTTGAACCTTGGATTCCCAGCTGGTGATGCTGTTTGGGGAGGCTGTGGAGGAAGTGGGGCCCATCTGGAGCAGGGGGGGTCACTTGACCTCACGTCTGCCCTTTCTCGGTTTTCAGACGATCTGAGCTGTCAGAAGCAGTCACCTCATGCCCCCTGCCATGCTTTGTCCTCTCCACCATGATAGACTGTGCCCTCTCAAACCAAGAGCCAGGATAAATCTTTGTAGCCCTAAGCTGCTTCCCGTCAGGTGCTTGATAACAGCAGCTTCTGGAGCAAGGGTACTTCTTGGCTGCAGGGTCTGTCAGTGAAGCCAGAAACCAAATCTGGAAATTCTCATTCTGTTCACTCAGCCTGCAGACCCCGGGTGCTCCAGGAAGCATCTGCGGAGTCTAGGGACACCTTCTTGCTCTATATTAGCCACAATTAATAATCAGGAGCAGAGACACAGCCACTTAACGTATATCAACCACTCTTCTGGGAGAGGGCTGTCATCCTCCGGTTCGCTTTTCCCCGAGATAGGAAGATTGATAGGTCACCAGTGTCCGTGAATAGCACTCAGAAGGTACCATATTTATTTTAGCTGCAGCTTCCAGTCAGTGGCTATCTGCACTGTGACGAGCCCCACTCTATAAAATACATTTGGTCTTCATTTTTCAAATGCTCCTGAAGGGAGCATATGGTAATCTATTTAGCTTTGCATTCCACGGAGACACCGACTCCCTCCACAGACCCCCATGCTATTTTATTATGAAATTCATGTCGGTTTTATACCCCTGCATACTCTCCCTTCTTTTTCTGTTAAAAATATCTGACGCTATGACACTGCCCTGTTTACCATTGAATTCATGAGCCATACCCCAAAATCATTAAATAAAGCAGAAATAGTATTCACTGGGGCCCTGGCCAGGACCCAGCTGCAGAGCCCATATTCTCTTGAGTTTCAGAGATGAACCACTCGGAATGTGCTTTATTTTCCGTTAGGCTCATTTCAGCACAAGCTCTTGGTTTCATCTCCTCCCTCGTCTCCTCCTGGCATCAAATCCTTGAAAGTCTTTCTCCCTTGAGTGTCCAGTTTTAAAGGCTGTATATCAAAATCTGATTATTTTTCCACATCTGAATCTGTCTTCCCTTCTCCCCCCACTCCCTGCTGTGGTGTTATTCAAAATACTGATCTGGAGTCTTAAATATTCCTAAACTCACTGTCCTTTCTTGATCCCAAGGTGACCTTGGGATGGAAATTGAAAATGGAACCCAGTCCTCTGAAGATCCAGGGGCAGTGATGTCCGAGTTGTAGCCAGGATGGCTGCTTAATTGAAACTTGTTGGGTGTTGTAATGGAGCGAGCACAGTTCCCAAAACCTGGTGTGTGGGAAAGCCTGGGCTTCTCTTTTTTTTAAAAAAAAAAAAAAAGATCAACACTCTCCCGTCCTCCCAGCCAGGCACCAGCGTGGACATTAGCCCATCCCTTCACACAGACAGCAGCGTCGCCACAACATGATCTCAGATCTCGTGAGTCCTTCCAGTCAGATATCTTTGGAAACCGCATCATTTAAATGGCCTCTCTCAGGTTTTCATAGTATATTTAACAGTTAAGAATCCCTCACTAAGACAAATACACTAACTGCCCACTTGGAGCAGCCTGTGAAGACCGGCAATGATTTGAAAGTTGTTTTATTTCCCCAATTTTTTTCCTCCAATCTCCCTTAGATCTGAAAAGTGTCTTTTACAGAACTGGGGAGACTTACCCACAGAACTGGCTTTTCTTCTCTTTGGCTTCTCGGCAGCCTTGTGCTTACCCAAGCTCTCGGTTTTGATCTCTGTCTCTATCTCTGCCTCTGACACCTTTGTTCTCTGTCATCTCTGTCTTTGTCTGTCCCTGTCTATGTCCGTCTTTGTCTCAGCCCATCTTTCCTTGGCTGCCTGCCCCTTCTCCCCTAGCCCTTCAAGCCAATCTGTTTCTGTCTCAGAAAACAGAGGAGTCATTATTGCAGATGTCCACAGGTGCATGCTGGGTAAGATGGTTTTCTTTATCATTGCCAGTTCTCTATGCTAAATCAGGGTGTTGGGGTTTAAATGAGAAATGTCCCTAGTAGGCTCAGGTATTTGGACACTTGGTGCCCTGACTCGTGGCACTGTTTGGGAAGGTTAAGGGGCATGGCCTTGCTGGAGGAAGTCTGTCACTAACAGCGAGTTTTGAGAGTTTATGGCTTCATCCCACTTCTACTTCAATCTCTCTGCTGTGTGTTTATGGTTAAAGATTTGATTTCTCAGCCTCCTGATCTACACTCTCCGTCATGAGTTGCTCATTGTGTTGTCATGGTGCTCATTACGGCAACAGAAAATAATTAGTACACAGATGACCAACAAAATAAGCCTTGCTAAGATGGGGAGTTTGATCCCCCCTCCTCCCCCCGTGTGTGTGTGTGTGTGTGTGTGTGTGTGTGTGTGTTTGGTGTCAGTGTGTGAGTGTGGTTTTGATGTAGGTGTATGTGTGTGCTGTGTGTGTTTATTGTAGGTATGGGGGTTGTCATAGGTATGTAGGTGTTTGTCCTAGGTATTTGGAGTGTGTGTGTGTGTGTGTGTGTGTGTGTGTGTGTGTGTGTTATAGGTATGTATGTTTGTCCTTATTGTAGGTACATGTGTGTTGTAGGTATCTGTGTGTGTCTTTGTTGTAGACATGTAGGGTGTGTGTTGTGTGTGAGTACATATATGTTGGAGGTGTGTGTATGTTGTTCATGTATATTATAGATGTGTATGGGTGTATGTATGTGTTTGTTGTAAGTGTGTGTATATGTGGGGGGTGGCAGTGTTGTATGTTTGTGTGTGTGTGTTTGGTGTAGATTTGAGGATGCATGCACACATGTGTGGTGTAGAGATATGTAGACCCTGAGGCCACTGAAGGATATTTGCTATCCTGCTCTATCACTGAATCCAGAGCGAGGCTGGCAAACAGCGTGCCCTGACCATTCTTGCATCTCACCCACCCACATCCCCACATGCCCAGCTCTGGTTTTCTGGGCACACGGGGCCACACATGGTTTTACGTGGCTGCTGAGAATCTGAACTCAGGTTCTGAAGCAGCAGTCGGGCCCAGCGAGCCATCTCCCCAACCTGTGATTGTAAATGTTTATGTCCTTATTATTTTGATGAGTGGGAGAGACCGAGGAGGCAGTATATATCCTCCTGCTTGAAGCAGCCTCTCTGGTTTCCAGTCCGAGCCTCACTAGTTATTAGAAGCAAGTTTCTAATCTCCGGGTTCTTTTCTCAGTTACACAATGAATGATAATATCAATTCTTACCTCATAAAAATGCTAATATGTGTAAATGCCTAGACCATTGCCAGGCACATGAGAGTCATCAGTTAATGCTGGCTGCTAGAATTAGCTGCTCTTTCAATGACCATTTAAGGGAAACAAGTACAGAATTTGACCATTTCCCCCAGGACAAATTTAAGTCTCATTTTTAACCCCTCTTCCCTGGACAACTACTAAATTCATGCTTCTAAGTTTACTTTGTTCATTTGTGAGTGTGTGTGTGTGTGTGTGTGTGTGTGTGTGGTGTCTGCTTATATCCATGTGAGTATGTCTGTGTCCATGTGTGTCTGTATATGCATGTATAGGTGCATGTCCATGAGTGTGTGGGTATGTCCATGTGTGCCTATGTATGTATGTATGCATCTCTGTGAGTATAGGTATGTGTGAGTGTGTGTGAGTGTGTGTGTGTGTGTGTGTGTGTGTGTGTGGTGTCTGCTTATATCCATGTGGGTATGTCTGTGTCCATGTGTCTGTGTGTCCCTGTGTGTCCATGTGTGCCTGTGTGTGTCCATGTGTATGTGTGTGTCCCTATATGCATGTATAGGTGCATGTCCATGAGTATGTGGGTATGTCCATGTGTGCCTGTGTATGTATGCATCTCCATGATGTGTATGTGTATGTGTTCATGTGTGTGTGTGTGTGTTCGTGTGTGTGTGTGTGTGTGTGTGTGTGTGTGTGTGTTTGTGTCTCCTGCTGTATGCCAGGTACTGTGATAAGATATGGGACTGGAAGCAGATAAGGCTCTTTTTTTTTTTTTTGTATACAAAGAATAAAAAAAGACAACAAATGTATGAAAAGACACTTTGGTTGGGATTCACATGAAGCCCATAATGCAGGTTCCTGTGACAGAAAAGTAAAGGAGATGCTATACTGAAGCCATAGTTAGGTAGGGGAGCTCTGAAAAGGTGACATTTCAACTGACATCGGCCATCGCAAAGGAATTATGACACCCAGAACCCAGAGAATGGGACTCCAAACAGATGGGGCAAATACAACCCATCTCTCACACACACACACACACACACACACACACACACACACACAGAGAGAGAGAGAGAGAGAGAGAGAGAGAGAGAGAGAGAGAGAGACGCAATTATCTTAATACCTGTCTCATTCATCTAGACCACAAATCAGGGGATTCTAGCACATGGGGAAATCTTGCTGGTACCCTTCTTTTGTAAATAAAGTTTTATTCAAATATGACACTGTCTATTCATTTGCATATTGCCTAAAATGACACTCCCTAATTTAGCAATGATGAACAGTGACAACAGAAAGAGAGAGCCCCATTAGGCTGAATTGTTCGTTGCCAGGTAAGGGCCTTTCAGAAAAGCTTTGGCCATGCCAACTCCAGGCCATGAAACCCTGGCAGGAGAGGACCATGTGTGCCTCCCTTGTTCCTCTCTGTTTCCTGCAGCTCTTGCTGTTTATGGCATGGTGGGCTGCTAAGCTAGCAGGTGAGGGAGTCTGTGAGATGTGAGCCTGAGCACATGGGATTTTGCTTGATTTTATTTCTACAAAATGAAATCTCTTGAAACGAAGTTTCCGGAACATAGCGATGCATCACGGATCCCCACACGCACAGAGAAGCATGGGTCGCACCATGGCTGTCCAGATAAGTGCTACTCTCTGACCCAGAGAATGAATTATCTACAAGGTATTAAGGTCCAGGCTGTTCTATGCTGTGAACTGCACTGTGTTTCTGGGTCATGTTAGCCAATGTGTCAAAAGTGGAGCTAAGAGAACTGAAGCCCCGTTGAGGCTGTGGAGGTGGTCTAATAGAGGGCATGGCGCTCTCCCACAGCTTCAGCCTTTAGCTGCTCATTAACCAGGGGCTCTCCACCTAAGCATCAAAACCTTTAGGGCCAGGGGAGTCTTCATGGTGCTAACTGTCCTATGCTTCCTGATCTTCAATAGTATCTTGTGAGGTTAGCTGTGATTGCTACGGTACAGGTATGGTAGTACCTGGAATCACCAGGGAAGAGTCTCGGGGAGGGATTGTCTATATCCCTGTGAGTATGTCTATCGGGGATCATCTTAACTCAGATAACTGATGTGGGAAGATTCAATTTCCTGTGGGCGGTGCCATTCCCTAGGCAAGGCGACCTGCGCTGGGCAACAAGGAGGCATTGGTCTGAGCACAGGAAAGCTAGCAAGCAGGTGTGCATACTTTAATCTCTTTCTGCTCTTGACTGTGGGTGTGATGTAACCAGTTGTTTGAGGTTCTTGTCTTGATTTCCCCACAGCAACAGACCTGGAATTATAAGTTTAAATGAACTCCTTTCTTTTCCGAGTTGCTCTCCCATCAGGAAGCTTTATCAAAGCAATAGCAATGAAACTAGTCTACACTCTACCCACCCGCCTGCCAGGAGCATCCCTACTCTGGATTCGATGGTTGAAACGATCGCTACATTTCCCCAATGTTCCCTAAGGTGGAAGAGTAGCCAAGACCCCGTTCAGCTGAGAAATACTACATGCTCTATAAAATTCTTCCTCCTCCCAGGAGAACCTGAGTTGTCTACAAAATCTCTTGCAAATTTATGCTCAGAGGCCAGTGATAGGAACCAGCCAGCCCTCCAGGTCATGTCATACCATGGCAGTGGTTCTAACCTGTGGGTTGTGACCACTTTGGGGATTGAAGAAACGTTCACAGGGGTCACATGTCAGATATCCTGCATATCAGATATTTATATTATGATTCATAACAGTAGCAAAATTACAGTCATGAAGTAGTTATGAAATAATTTTGTGGTTGGGGTCACCACGACATGAGGAACTTTATTGAAGGGTTGCAGGGTTAGGAAGGCTGAGAACCGTTATCCCGTGTGCACCTGTACCTCCAGCGGGATGAGATTTGCAGAGAGATCTACTGTAGGTTATGCCTGATAACAGTATGAAAAATGAGCTTTCCCATTATTAGGGAAACTTTTGTAACATTGCAAATCCAGGGCTGTGTTCTGTCTTGGGGCTTCAGCTGCTACTATGATATTGTTGTCGGAATAAATGCCCTGCAGGGCATGAATGCCATCGGAGGGTGGCCGTTGTCACTGCTCATCCATCAGAGGTGACAAGAAGACTATGAGTCTTCTCTCTGCTGTTGACGTAGGCAGAACTATGCCTGCCAGCCTGCCCAGTGCCCCCTTCTTCTTTTATATTCAGCATCCAGAGCACAGACATGCAAGTAGCCTTCTTTGCTGAGAAGACAGAAGCACTCATAATAAGGGAAGGACAAGAAAAGCCAGAGTGGCCAGCACCTGCGTGGGTCAATCCTAATAAAAGAAAAATAATGATATTGATGCAAACACTTGGGGAGAAGAAAATTACAGCATTGTCATTTAGGCTTAGCTGGGTATTAAACCTATTAAATCTAAATATTCAATGGTCATTTGTGTGCTTTATATGCCCCAAATCACTTGCTATTTTTTTTAAATGACCTGGGCTAGCCTAGAACTATGCCGTACAGGCCAGCCTTGAACACTTAACTTGCTCCTCCTACTTTAGCCTCCTGTGTACTGGAACTTTGATGTGAACAACCATGTTTGCCTTAGCAGAGTTTTTGACATTGTAACCTAATATTTCTGGTTGTATAACCTTACAACTTCAGCAAAAAATTTTCCAAACAAACAAGGGCTCCTGGGATTTGCACACTTATGCATAAATATATGAACACATTCACAAATGTAAACCCTAGACATATGACACAAGTAAGTGTCCTTGGTTCATACTGGAATTTTCTGTTTGAGTGACCAATATATTCAAATAGAGGAAAGGTTTTCCATGGAAAAGTTTGGATGGCTTCTTTATAAACCCTGAAGGATTTGACATTACCACCAGACCTGTGTGTCCTTAAGGGACAGCAGTGACTTGGAGCAGAGTGAAGGGTGTGTTCTCAGTTCCACACTCAGCTCCATTTCTCTCCCACATGGCTACCTGCCTGGGATGTGCAGGCAGCTGTGTGATCACAGCCTCTCCTAAAACGTTACTCCCTCTCCCTTCAGCCCAGTCAAATCTCTTTGCACTTTCAAATAGTCTTGCCCAAATTGCATCATTTCCACAGCAATTTGCCTGACGAATCTTATGTAAAGTTCTTCTTTCTGCTGTTTTCTGCTTTTTTCTCACTTGCACATATAACACCTCAGATCTGGTGACATTTCCCCCAAATGTACAAAGTGAAACAAATCTATGTGACCTAGAAAATATAAGGAACCAGGCTAGAGAGATAATTTAGTGGTTAAGCACCCTTGCCCTCACTGGCTGCAAGGTCGGTTCCCAGAACCCACATGGTACTCATAACGGTCTGTAACTCAAGTTCTAGGAAATCTGATGCCCCTCCTGGCTTCCACAGGTTCTGCACACACATGGTGCACATACATATAAACAGAGGCATCGCCAATACTTTTGGTAAAGTTTTCAACCACAGGTATGCTGTGAGGTTATTGTGAGAAATAGATGATTACATCATCACAGGAAAGCCAAACTCTTCCTTCATTTCCTTTGCAAAATAGCATTCCTGTTATTCTAGAACTCAGAATGTCGAGGCAGTAAAATGAGTAGTTCAAGGTCATCCTATCGGTGACTCAAATAGAAAACTTAAATGTGAACCAAGGACACTTACTTGTGTCATATATCTATGCTTTACATATGTGGATGTATTCATATATTTATGCCTAAGTGGGCTACACTCAGGCTGGCTTTCAACTCACTGTAGCCCAGGGTGGCTTCTAACTCACTGAGTACCCTGGGATGACCGTGAACTACTGATTTTACTGCCTCTATGTTATGAGCTCTGGAAAAATAGGAGCATAATTTTGCAAAGGAAAAATGGTCTAAGAATCAAAATAGAGATCCTGGGAAACTGGCACACACCTGTGCCACAGCACTGTGAGGGTGGAGCAAGAGGATCACGGAAGTTCTAAGTCAATCTGGACCACATAAAACTTCATCTCAAAAATTATATACACATATAATATATATATAATTTTTATATATACATAAATCACATATATATTTATTATATAATTTTATTCATTTTACCCTATACAATTTTAAAATGTAACCATCACCAAAGATAAGCATGTATTCATTGAAATATCACTTTAATATCATATCTAGGCAAAGACCATCCTTTGAACAGGGTCTGTTTGATTTAAAGATCATGTGTGATATATCCCTGCTTTTCATTATTTCATTGAGGATATGATTTTTTTTTGTTTATTTTGGTTTTATTTCAGAAGCCACTCTGTTACAGACTGTCACCTAAGTGAGTTTGGAGAATATCAGTCTGAGCTGCATTCATCCTGACAGCAACGTGCACCCAAAACCACTGGAAAAATCAGTCACTCACGGGGGAAGTGTCAGTGGGCCTTTATAGAAATGTGTCTTCGGATCTATGGAAAAAACACTGGAGCTGCGGAGTAAGATCTGAAGGAGGAAGCCGTGAAAGTGGGGTCGGCCGGGAATAGCATCTGGTGGGTCTTCCTCCAGCACGCTGGTACATCCTGCCTCAGAGTCACCCGTGCAGTTCCTGCAGGAGAAGCTCTCCAGCCTGGACTGACAGTGATTGGGTAGAGAGAACAACAGGGAAGCCATGGAAAGACCTTGAACTGAACAGCACCAGGTCAGGTCAGAGACAGTGAGACGATGCTTAGACAGCTGCAGTACTATTGCCCAACAATATTATCTGTTTTCCAAAGATGCTTTTCAGACAACTTTGAGAAGTGCTTATCTAACTTTAAGGAAATTATGACACAAGGCTCACACGTACCACTATTTATCTTTGTGTGGACAGGCCTTCCTCTGCTACTAGAGCAGCAGTTCTCAACCTGTGGGTCACGGTCCCTCCAGCAATCCCCTGCCTCCAAAAAAATATTTACATTATATTTCATAACAGTAGCAAAATTATAATCATGAAGCAGAAAAATACTCTATGGTTGTAGGGGAGGTCACCACAAGGTGCGGAACTGTATTAAAGGGTCTCAGCCACGGGAGAGTTGAGAACCACTGGACTAGAGGGTTAGTCACCCAGTCAGAGCAGATTGCTTCTGTTATCCAGAGCTGGGCTTCACAGAAGTCCTAATGTAGTTTATAAATGATGCCATTTCTTGGTAATTGACACATCAGTTGATTAGGGTGGTGAAGTGTGCAACTTCTAAACACCTGGTTCTAGCTGAGATGATGGTTGTGTGTCTGTTTGTTGTCTTGAGGTTGATGTCTCTGTGAGAGACCATTAAAGGCAAGGAATGAGGGTGGGTATTTTAGGAGCCTCCATGCCTGGATGCAGCAAGCCTTTCCCTAATGCTTTTGTGAGGAAAGAAAATGGGCAAAGACCGCAGAGCCTTTTTGTTTTGGATCACACGCAACTGTTAATGATACAGGGAGATTCCCACGTGCCCTTGACCTAGTTTCTCTTGGAGGAAACATCTTGCGAAGCCATGGTGCGGCATCCCAGGCAGGACACTGACAGTGATAAATACTCACGTCTTCCCCCACTGCAAGCATCCTTCACGCCGCCCTCCCGAGGCCACAGCCTCCTGCCCGTGGTAGACGGAGAGCTTCCCTACGCTGTGCAAACTCTTCCTGAGAGATGAACAAATGTCTATGCACCCCAGGTAGCACCCCCCCCCCCGAAAGAGCAAAGAAACTATTCCATCCAAATATAACCTGGTGAAGGCAGCGGATTCAACTAGGGTTAGTCGTAGGAACATTGTGAGGGGCCACAAACAGGGCTGGGGTCACAGGAGCACAGGTGAGGGGTCCCCCACAGAATCATGAGCTGCTTAGGAATGAATACACCATTGAAGAAATGTTCCCCTCTTTTCTAGGGAGCAGGGTTGGGCCTCACGAATTCAGTCTCTTCTCCCTGCAGATTACATGTAAGCCCTCCTTCTTCCTGGCAGATCATCAGGGGCCCAGTCTTTTTCTGGTCCCTTGTAGATACTCATAGTCCTGAGAGTACAAAGAAACAAGGCCCATATCAGACCCAGAACAGAGGGTCCCCAACACTCCCACCCCTTTACGCAGAGCTGGGTAGGATGCCTGGCTCCCAGAGACATGCAGAGATATCCACAGTCGCCTCCCAGGCAGAGGGTAGGTGACTGCTATCCTGTACATACCCACAGATGCCCTGGGGGAAGATAGCAGCTTCTGACTGAGAAATAATGAAAGTCCAGGTGTTTCCTACTTTTTTTTCTTTCCCAGAGTCTCCTGGAAGCCTCAACACATCTTCCTGGGGGTAGAGGTGCTTTCCTACCAGGCCTTAACTGGGTTGGGAGGGTGGATCAAGATATGCTTGTACACGGGAATGAATGATGTCTTATTTGATTTGATTTATTATCTCTAGTACCCAACAGACTGACATTAGGCATCTCATTGCCTTGAAGGATGAACCTTCTATCAACAGGCCTATTTGGAAAACGAGACGAATAAGAACACTCTAAGAATCTAGACACAAGACCCTGAGCAGAGGGCCAACGTGGTGGGGCAAAAAAGCTAGGCGATCATCATTTTTTAATCTATGTAGATGCTCATGATAGCATCATTTTGGGCACCAAAGAGTTGGAAATGACCTAGTCTCACAGCTCAGAATGAGCAGGACCTTCCACTGCTTTAGAAGAATGGGAGGGGTCAATACTTAGTGACATCAGGGGACCTCAAAAACATGGCTAACGGGGAGAAACAAGTTACAAGTTATGTTCAACTCAAGGATGCTTCTAGATTAAAAAAACAAAAAGAATATTAAGCAATTCTATACATTCATGTAAGAATAACAAAACAACTACAGGTATTTTCTCAGGGAGTAGAACACAGATGTAATTTTTGTCATTACAAAAAGTGTTCTGGCCCTTTTCGGGGATATAGTACAGTGTGCTCACCTGACACACCTAAGGCTATGGGGTCAATCTCTAGTTCCCCCCCCAAAAAAATGCTCAGAAAGTCACATTTTAAGATTTTAACTGTTTTTCTTAGGGGAAGAAATGGAAAAAATAGGCTGAGGTCAAAGGGGACTTGGCCAATATTCCTTAACATTTTTTTGATCTTTCCATCTGCTGATCTCTGTGTGAGAGAGTATATGAGTATTTGTGTGCACATGAGCATTATGCATACGGCGTGCAAGTGTGCTTGTGTGTGTATTTTGTGTGTTAGTTCACACATGGGTGTGCATATGCACATGTGCTAGTCTTTCATGTGTGTGTTTGTGTGTGTGTGTGTGTGTGTGTGTGTGTGTATGTATGTGTTTCTCACAGCACATATGTGGAAGGCAGAGGACAACCTTGGGTGTCACTCCAACCTCCCACCCAGTTTAAGACCGGGTCTAGTTTTTGCCATCAAAACACCAAGCTAGTTGACCCATGTTTCCAGGGGAAACCTGAATCCAGGTCCTCACCCTTGTGTGCAAGGGCCCTGTCCACTGGGCCACCCACCCAGCTCTTAATAATCTGATTGTTCCTTTCCATTCTATTCAGAGTACTTAGTTTGCAAATATCACTTAAGCTTTTTCTTCTAGGTACTGAAAGTCAATAAATTCCTAGACTTGATGCTTCCATGTGGTGACACCTCCTCCCAGGGCTCCAGGACACCTCGTGAAGATTTGCGGGTTACTTCAACCTTCTTCATCACCCAGAGCCTAGGCAAACACTTGCAAAGGACACATACTCTTCGGGCCAATCCTCTTCGCTCTGGAACCGTCTCTCTGTTTGTCAACTGCCAGCGCTGACATTCTCTCTCACTTCCCACGGTCTGGCATCAGAGAGGGGATCTGGAGCCAACTTGATTCCTCCTCTGAAGAAACAGCTTTTCAGTCTGCACTGTGTTTGTAGGGAACTAATAAAATGTGCAAACCCCTCCCCCCAGTGCCCGGGTGTGTGTGAAGATGGGAGAAATCTGCCTTGTGGCAGAAATGAGCCATCGGCATCCACAATGACAGTCACGGTGGGTGTGATGCCCCTCACAGCTTGATGGACCCATGGGACAGTGTACCCCGAAAGCTTCTAGACTCTGACCCTTACCTCTACAATTAAAATGAGGCAAGGTGAGTTCAGATGCTTTGTAATAGAAACTAATGCTGGGCAAGCACTAAACACCCAAAGTGCCCAGGAGCCAAGACCTGTTATGGTCGCACCCACTTAATAGGTGAGTTGACCGAGGTGAGATGCAGAGCCACGGTGGCTGTCTGCCTCTAACCTCTTTCTTCCCAGCTCCATGACAGCCTCTACTCTGTAGCTATCAGCACATGGAAATCCTCAACAAACACCTCTCAAAATCATAAACGCTTTGTGTTGGGTAGACTCCGAACTAAAGGGCAATTCGTAAAAGCAATGGCCAAGTTAACCACTCAAGGTATGTTGGCAGTGAAAGTCCACCATATAGAAAATCCTCATACAGGTGGTTTGACTATATTGATCTCATATATGGTGACTCTATAGAGAGGCCTTATATAGAAAGTCAACATGGGGGCTAGTCATGAAGATGGCAATCTTCTTATAGCTATGGAGACGTCTCTCTGAATTTCTTTACTTTCTCATCTGCCTGTAAGATTATCATTCATCCTCTATTGTTGGATACCCCACCCTCTGAGTGTAATAGAAAGCCACTTCTTCAATTAGTAAACAAAGAGCTGGCTCAGTCAATTAGCTGGGTGGGCCTGACCTCATCAGAGGGGGTTTCTGAGAAGGTGAAGCACTGGAGAAGTGGGCCCTTGCTGGCCCAATAGCCTACAACATCGTGCACTGTCTCTAGGGCTCCAGGCAATGCTGTGAGTAACCTCTGGATGCCGTGAGTGGTTTCTGTAGACATGTAGCAAGACATAGGAAGGGCTGGTCATATTCCCACAGGAAATGAGCTATGCCAACCACCAGGGGAACCAGAGATGAGACAAGAGTCTTAGCTTCTATCCATACCTGATTGACCTCTCAGAGACCCTGATCAGAGAGCCCAGTTAAACCATGTCCTAGTTCCTGGCCAACAGAAACCGTGAGTTGTAACATTCTACTATTTTAAAGTACTGACTTAGTCTTCGTTTTTCATATATCAATAGAAGACTGATAGACAGTGATGCAGCCTATAAAATATAAATATAAATATAAATATAAAACTTAAAGGGTAAAAATAAATTGCTTAGCATTCATAAGATTCTAGTACACATTGCTGGCTCCCTTGTGAGATTTGAAGCTACAGGCTCGCTGTTCTGAGGCGTCAGTGTGATGGGCGGAGTTCCGACAGTCATCTTGATCAATGAGTTCAAGGATCACACAAGAGGTGACAGATGAAATACTGTAAGGGGCCACGAACCCTTGACCATCAGAGAACTACTGTCCCAACCTGGATCTCTTGCACATAAGCAACACTTCTCCGTATCGAGTTACCCTCTAGAAGTGTCTTCTCCAGTTCCCACCCAAGTTAATTCTAACATCAACATGTTTCAGTCAACCAGGGTATAATCCAATCTAGTACTTCATCATCAGAGTATCAGAAAAAGGAACTGGCATTCTGCCACTTTGTTTAGAGGCCAGATATGCTAGAGAAGAAGTCAAGAAGCACATACTTTATATTTACCTAACCAATCAGTTTGGTTTGTTTCCCTGTAGCCCCAGCTAGCCTCGACTCCCCGATCCTCCGGCCTCCATCTCCCAAGTGCTGGGGTGCTGATGGACATGGTATCATTGCACCCTGCTAAGCCGAAGCTGTTCTTGAATTGACCCTCCCATCTTCATCTTCCAAGTGCTCTCTGTAGAGGCGTGCCCCAACCCTCTGTGAGATGTAATATATCCTTTTCAAAAGGGTGGGTGAATACTCCCTTGATGGCTAAGAATGTTGGAGGTGAGGTGAGATTTTCGTCTTTGATTAGATTCGATTATGAGTAAATAATGAATGAGAAAGAGAGCTCGAGCAAGCCTGCAGTTGGAGTAACCGAGTCTGCCGGGCCCCACCCTGCTAAAAAAGCATCCTTCCCCAGCACTGCCATCATCTCTCCGGTCAGAGGAGAAAGAGCATCCTGAGTGATGGAGGGCCAGCTGCTCCCCCGGCCCCAGCTCACCTCAGGGCTTCCCCTGCAGCCTCCCTTTTCCTAAAGAGAATTCCTATTTTATCATTAAAACTGCTGATCGTAACCCTGCTAATAGATGAATATTGCTCGCACACACAGAAAAGTAGCTAATGCGATCAAACACAACACTGATATTAAATTACTGTAACTCATTTACCGTGCCCGGGCACGCTGAGGCCCCTCCCCTCCGAGAGAGCTCCTGCACACACACAAAATCTATAAACCCTTCCCGATAACACAAAAAGCTCCCTCTATGATGTGGATAAGAAACAGGACAGTCACTCTCTCCTGACATATTTGTTCTTTAAAAACAAATCAATGGCGCGGGGATTTGGCACCTGAATGCGGCGCCTGGGTTTGATGAGGCAAAGACTGTCTTCATTAAGGACATTAATATTCATAGGGAGTAGAAAATCTGACACGAGAGAGGACTCGCTAACCTTTTCTCATATTAGATTTTTTACTTCTTAACACAATTACAGTCCGGCAATGACTTAATTAATGCCGCTTGTCGTCAGCCGCCTTTAAAGGGCTGTCAATTTGGTCCTGCTGAGGCTGTCAAGGAAACAGAAAGACAGTCATCTTGGTGAAAAAGACATCGGAAGAAATTCAAACACTTAATAATATTCAAAATGCTAAGCAAACTCACATATCAACTGGCATGGAGGAAGGTTTTTGTCTCCTGCCTGCCTGCCTGCCTTCTTGCTGCCCTGAGGCCCGGGGATGGTGGGCTTGGCGGTGGGCTGTGGTAGAGGAGTATGGGACTAAAGGTACCTGGCAACGGGGAGAGAAATTCCCTACTCAACAACCGCAGCATGGCTGCACCCAGCAAATCCGGGTGTCCCGACTGTGCAGTCATAGGCTTGGGAAGTTGAAAACTGCCAGGACGGGCCGTCTAGAAACTCCTCTGTGCAGAGAAGGATACTGGTCTGTGTGAGTCTGTCTTCGGCTTGGCTGCCGCACAGCTGAGTTCTCCTGACATACTTTTCCTTCCTTAAGCCATAGCATGTTGATATGTTAGATTCCAGGGTCGGCTGAGAGACCAACATTTCGGGGTACAGCTGTCAAGGAAGACTCAGGATGTTCTGAAATTCTACATCTCTGGGTAGTCACAGCTATGCTGTAGAACCAGGGCTCTGGGACACCCCTCTTGTTCTACTGTGACTCAGTAGACTGAGTCCACTGGACCCCCGGCCCTTCCTTGTGCTTCCTGCGGACCCCTCAAGATGCATGCGATTGACTTCATCTTGACTTCGCCTCTCTTCAAAACCTCATCCCTCTGTGGGTAACGTGGACTCTGCAGCTTGAATGAGCTGCAGTGTTACATAAGACAAGACACCGGTTATTCCTTGGCTGTGGTTTTTTTGCTATGCATAGACATCCCCGGCCAGCTCTTAGACCACCTCCGGGCTTCTCAGCCATGACACTACTGGCAGAGGGGCCTGAATAGTTCTTAGTGGTGGGACCCATTCTGTATACCATAGAGCTAGTGTGTTCAGCAGCATTTTTGGACTTCACCTCTTAGACTCCAGGGGCACCCCATCACCCCCTTAATGAGATCATTGGAAGTGTCTCTAAAAGCTAAGAAGATGGGTTAATGGCCAAGGGTTTGATACGTGCGCATGGGACCTGAGCTGGGACACAGTCACACATTGTGGCCCACACCTGTCACCCCAGCTCTGGGAGGGACCGTGTGATAGTTGGAATTATCCTCACAGGCCCATGTATTTGAACATAGCTGGTATGTTTTTTGAGGTTATCAAACCTTTACGGGTGTAGACGTACTGGAGGAAGTATGATCCCAGGGTCATGTGAGGATTGTAAAGCTTCACCCAACATGCCCCTCTCTGTCTCTCTCTGTCTCTCTCTCTTTTCTTTCTCTCTCTCTTCCTCCTTCCTCTCTCTTTCTCTACCTTCCTGCCCCTCCCACTATGACCACGCCTCACCTGACATGATAGGTTCTTACCCCCTTGGGATATTAAGGTTCCATAATAAGCCCTTTCTTCATCAAACTGCTCTCTGGCCATGGCATTTTTATCATGGCAGAAAAGCCACCAATACAGGTAGAGAGAGAAAGGTCCCAAGGGCTTGCCAGCGAGCCAGCCTTGACAAAGCAGTGGGTTCCATATTCAGTGAGAGGCGCTGCCTCAAAAAAAATGAAGTGGAGGGCAACTGGGGTGGGGGAGGTGAAAGCACCCAGTGTTGACCTTTGACCTCTGCACCTGCCTCTGCAATCTGCAATCTGCACACGCACCTACATACAGTACTTACATACAGTGTCTGCAGACGTGACCGAGGAGGGTGCCTGGGAGCAAAGACACTCTCAGCTGAAGACTTCTCAGAACTGATTACCTCACCGGCTTCACCTTCTGCATCCTCTGTGAGGGGCCTGCCCTGAGCGCTTTCCCCCTAACTCTGGATGGGTTCCCATGCATTCCATGCCCCATGTGCGGCGACAGGGTATTTATCTATTTCTTTGTTCAATATCGTGCAGTAATGCGAGAGCAGAGGCCACTATAAACACTATTTAAATACTACAGGATTTCACAGCCACTGCAAAGTAAGCTCCCATTTCCCCTCATCAGCAGTGAGCTTCTTAAGTGTGGTCTCCTGAGACCCAAAGCGAAGCTACTTTGTCATGCTGTCAGCCGAGGGTCGCTCGACCTGACAGGTGCCTTCCGGGTGGCCATGTGGCTCTGATTTCTCTGCTCACAGGTGTCCGAGACTGTCTCGTTGGTTGAACTCTGGATCTTGACTTTTCGTGGAGAAAATATGAACAGGTTTGTAAAAGAGTGACCTTGGATTGATGCCTCCGTGTTTGTAGGAGAAGCTACGGGATGCGTCTCTCCTACGAAGCCACTAAGGGAAAGGGAACATCTTGTTTTCTGCAGAATGCTCTTAGCATCTCATGATGCCCGCACCACGAAGAAGAGTCTGTACTCCAGTGCTTACAGAGCAATGGTGGAGACGCCCCCAGTGCATGCTGGGAGCTTGGGAGAGGATTTTGGGTTATGTCAAGAAGTAACCAGAGGAGCAGGGCGGGGGTGGCCCACGCCTGTAATCCCAGCACTCTGGGAGGTAGAGGCAGGCGGATTTCTGAGTTCGAAGCCAGCCTGGTCTATAGAGTGAGTTCCAGGACAGCCAGGACTATACAGAGAAACCCTGTCTCAAAAAAATAAAAATTAAAAAAAAAAAAAAACCAAAACCCAAAACCAAAACCAAAACCAATCCAAAACAAACAAACAAAAAGAAGTAACCAGAGGAAAATACACTTGCAAACAGCATCACTTGCTCAAACTGGGAATCCTGGGGTTGAGTGCTGGGGTTGTGTTGCACAGAGGTGGGTAAAGAAAGTCACTCACATGTTCCTAGAGAGCCAGGTCTGAAGGGAATGTGCTGAAGGCCTCTGCTTGGCCATACAGAGAAAATATGGCTGGCACTGGTTTGTTCAAATTAGGAGTGTGTGGGGGCTTAGGGAATCACCTCCTGCACAGTGTGTCACTGGTGTACAGTCCTGGACATGAAAAGACAAGAAATGCATTGCAGGGAAGTTCCTCGGTCCCTCTCCTTTGAGGCTCATTCTCTACATTCTCTGCTTGACTGAGGACTTCCTGTCTGAGGTCTCTGCATAGCCCAGGCAGTATCTCTCCAAAAGAGCCTCCTGGATGGGGGTGTGCAGGTAATACAAGCCCCTAAAGGCTTCTCAGAGGCACCTCTCCAGGGGACGGCACACGGCTGCAGCCCAAGAGATCTCGGGTCTTGCCATTCCAACATGAAGGGCAAACTGTGGAAATCACTGTCAGAAGACTTTGAACGGTGGGACCCGAAGTTCAGGTCCTATCTGGTGAAAGCTAGGATCGGATGCAGCCTAATGCATACATCCTTGCAACAGTGGGCAAAGGCCACCGAGGCTGTGTGGGTTCAGCTCCTGACGGGGACACCACAAAGAAAACGTAGAAAGGAAGGCAAGGATCTGATCCCAGCCCCTGGGCTCCCCAACCTGTCTTTTTTTCTCTGCAAGTAGCTTTTGAAGCAAGAGCCACTGTATGACACAGAGGCACGGGAGCTCAGAGGCAGTTCCTGCATGCCTCGAGTCTGGTGGGGAGGGTGTGATCAGGGGAGCTTACAAAAACAAATGCTGGAGTTTCTATTCCTGAATGTTTGTGGGTCTTCAAATGATTAATTGGAACTAATGGGAAACATGTCGTTACTTTTTTCCAAACCTCACAATAACATTATGCCAGCCGTGCCTTTTAGAGTATGCAAATTGACCTGTCTCTGCTGTTTGAAAACAAAGGACTCTGTTGTAAGGCCACTAGCAAGGACAATGCGTGCGTGTGAGCTCAGAGCTCAGACTAACCTGGAAAGGTGGATTCTCTTTGTTGTGAGCTTTTCCCCCAGCCACGAACTCACTGGTTGATATATATTATACTCCTAATGGATGGCCATACCGGGATTACCAAAGTGAAAACTTCACCATGCCTTCTGCTATGATTTTATGATATTCTCGAAGATTTCTGTGTTAGAAGCTTCATAGCCAGAATGGCCTCCAGGTTAAAAGGCAGCAGAACTTAGAAGAGGTGGAGCCACAGGAGGGAGGGAGACAGGGAGGGAGGGAAGGAGGGAGGGAGATAGGGAGGGAGAGAGAGAGAGAGAGAGAGAGAGAGAGAGAGAGAGAGAGAGAGAACGAACCATTGGCTTTTCCAACTTCCTAAGGTACTGAAGTTTCCCTGGAGTTAATTAGTACTCACAAGAGTAAGTTATAAAAGCGTAATCCTGGGTTCCTCCCCTTCCTGTTTTCACAAGTGACCACCTCCTCCCACACAAGCTTGAAGTGGAAACTCAAGAATTCTTTGGAAAGTCAGTTGTGTTGGAGGGTGTTTTGCTAATGCGCACAAGCGAAGAAATGTTTCATGGAAGCGGACACAGGTGTGAAAGGCGAGGGCAGACTCATGAAAGACCGTTTCCCTGAAGCAGACACAGGAGAGAGGATGTTCTGCTAAAGCAAGTATGTGAAAGGACACGTGATGGGGGATTCCTCGCTAGCAACACGCATGTATTGGTCTGCCTTACACTGCGTAGTTGAGCTCCGTTTGTTGGGACTCCATAGAGAGAAAGGCACCAAGAAACTTCTGGCAGTGCACTGCAGCTTCTTGTCACTTTCTCGGACTTGGACTGATGGGCAGAGTGATGTCAGCTGAGACAGGTGCACATGGAGTTTTGCCTAAGTCAGACTCATGTGGGAGGCAAGACGTGTAGAGGACATGTGATGGCTGGAGGGTCTGTAAAAAGAACTCAGTGAGCAGTGGTGGAGGCCGAGCTAGGCTTGGTCTCGAGATTTTCCTTGTGATCCTCCTAGTTCCTCCTGCTGACTCGTGCAGAGGCCGAGGGCTGGCTGTCTCTGCTAGGTAGGACCACTACTGCTGATTCGTGTTTGCTCTCCCAAATCTAGTCGACTGTTGATGTGTCCGTGAAGTGTCCGCGAGTGGTTTGAGCTGTCGCTGCTGACCTGTGAACTGAACTGCCAATTTCCAGACAACACAGAAAGGAGTTATCCCAAAGAACCTCTCTAAGCAGGTCCTCTTCTCCCTACTCGCCCATATCCTTTCTTCTCCCATACCTCTGGTGCGTGGTGGGCTAAAGGGGAGGTTAGAGAGTTTAAGAACCATCATTAAAAGTAAGGTTTGAAAAGGTTAGTCACACACGCTCCTGCCATGTTACCATCTTCTCTGACAGTATGTAGCCAATAGCCCCTTGGCAGGGCCAATGGCATTCTGTTTAGACTGAGAGCCTCCCAAACTGAACGTAAACCTCTTTATACACGGCCCAGTCTCAGGGATCATATTATAGCAATAGAAAATGGACTAATTCAGCCCCCATCCCCATATGCTCTGGGTTCCGATTTACAGGATTAAATAGAGAGATGCTGGCAGTGAAGACCAAGGATCATGTCCTGCTTCTGCCACCGATCCCCAGCTTAGAAAAAGTTCCTACATCACGCTCAGATCAACGTTCTACATCTGTGATGTTTTTATCCCAGTGTTTATTGAGAACGGATTATAAACCAGCATATGTACTTTACATGCATGCTTCTTGCAACAGCCTCAGAAGCACTCAGTGGTGTGCAGACGCCCCTTCAAGAGCGAACACCAAGGCTGGGACAGGGTAGACGTTGCCGGGGATGAAGTTGTCGTGAGGGGAATGTTGGAACAGGCTCAAGCACCTTTGAACTTTGTGTTCCGCTCATCGGAAATCCTGTGTGGATTCTGCCAGGGTGGGGTCTTGAGATAATGAAGCAAGGTCTGCTATGTAAGCACTGAGCACAGTACTAGCATATAGTAGGTGATCAATACATGCTCTCCTATTATTGATCCGCATCGGTATCTTCCTACCGCCTCCCCTCGTTTTCAATTTATGATGAAGTCCTTGGGTTGGCTTTTTCCTTGGTCTCATTCTGTTTCAAGCGTAGAGAAAAGTCATCCTAAAACTCATGTTACGTATGCTTGTTCAAAACCTGTTCTTGTCACCACGTCAACCTGTGTCTTCTCACCCATTCAGTCTAAGGACCAAGTCAGTTTTCTTCCATATTCTCCTAAGATGACTGTTGGGATGTCTGTCTAAATTGGAGGTCTGGCACCCACAGTGAGAGCTTTCTCAGGAGTACAATGTCTTCAGGCTGAGAGGGAGACTTTTAGGATAATTACCTGTGTCAGATGAAGAAGTCCGAAGCCATGAGAACGTATCATTAAATCGCGGTAGAAGCCGGTTTGGCTTGGAAGCGCCTCTGGAGATTCAAGTTCTACTTGATCATCAGCATTTATTCAGATGAAAGTGTTTTCTCTTGAGACTATCTCCAGAGGAACCACGCTCAGCCTCTCTTACATCCCCCGACACCCCACCCCCAGTCCTCGGCTACTCCTAACGTGACAGTGAGAAGGGACTCTGATCACCCCCACTCTGCTAAATTCCAACTCGGAGACTCCTCACCCACAGGTGGCCCCGCAGTTGCTCAGAAGTCCATTTATCACTGAATGAAGTCACTTATCTCTGAGGACTCTGTGTCTTTTGAGAGTCACAGCTGTCATGGGGGAAACTGAGAGTGCCTCTCAAAGAAAACCTGATTTACTTAGAGAAAAGTGTGTGTGTCCCTTCGACACTCTGGTTGTGTACTCTTGCAGACAGCATGATGGAATGGACAGTCCCAAGCCAGGACACTTTTCTAAGACACCTGTCTACAGATAACCGATCATGAAATACAAGTGTCTTCCAGCGCCCAGGAGGAAGAATTACAAATGTGTCCCCTGCCATGGGCTGGGGGAGGGGGGAGAGATGGATGCTCACACCTGCCCTGTGAAAACTCTTCCACACGTACAGGAGCAAAGAAGAATGGTCAGCTCTAACCAAGAGCCATCTGCATCCTGACTTCCCCATGCCTTCCCACCATGGATTCTGAAATGAACAAAATAACTCTCAGGCTACAAAATGGGTTCAAAGTAAAGTGGGGGGTGGGGTGGGGATCAATACATATAATGATAAGCAATCAGCTTCTTTGGGAGTTGGAAGGCACAACTGTAAACAGTTATTGGTATTGATGGACATTTATATGAAGCCAACTGTGATAAATAGGTGATATTTAATGAATGCCGAATGCATGCCGGGCAGTGTTCTAAGTTACTTACATATCCTGTCCAGCCTCATGCTGACGGCTCAGCTCAGCGGGGAGGACTTTTCTCTTCACATTCTATGGGAACTGAGGCTGAGCTAGGCTATGGATTGTGTGTACCTTATAGCAGTATCGGCGCAAAGAATAGCTAAGTGTGAGCATCCTGTAGACCTGTGTGCATGGCTGTGTGTGTGTGTGTGTGTGTGTGTGTGTGTGTGTGTGTGTGCTGTGTACATATGTGGAGATCAGAGGTTGACATCAGGAATCCTCCTCAACCATGCTACATCACCCTATGTTTTTGAGACAGAGTCACTGAGTCAGAAGCCTAACAATTCAGCAAGTCATCTGGCCAATGAGCTCCAGAAATCAGCTTGCCTCTGCTCCCCGAGACCGGGGTTACCTAGCGTCTATGTGAGTGATGGAGATTCCCCGGTCCTCCTGCTTGCACAGAGGTCGTGTTACCCACGGAGCCGTCTCCCCAGCTCTCATTGGCATGTCCATGCTCTTAGATTCATGCTACCTACCTGCATCTCACACACACACACACACACACACACACACACAAACACACACACATACACAGAGCGTTGCACACACATTTGTGCCTGCCTTCGTACTGCTAGTGTCTCCTTATGTTTGCGGCTTGCTCTCTGAACTGCCTCAGGCGGTGCTGGAACTACAGGAACAGCAGGGTCACGCGGTGCACAGTGGCCATCTTCAGAGCAGTCTTAGTGTCAAGATAACTGGAGACAAAACACACACCTTAGTGGAGGTTTCCAGGGACTCCACCTTCGCTCTTCTCAGCACCCAACTCAGTGGGGGGAGGGGAGAGAAGGATTTGGTCTGTCAGTGGGAAGCACCTCATCTAACTTCCTTACACAGCAGCTGTCTCAAAGGCCCTGCAACACTCCACAAACGCATTTAAGCCAAGTCCACTTGGGAAACTTCTCTGGAGCTGTGATGGAAAGGAGAAATCCAAACGAACTTTTCAATAAAAACTTGTGCTGCGTCTCACATTGACTTTTAATGAACAGGTCGGATCTGGTTCTAAGCCTGTCTGCAGTTTTCTTCAGAACTCGTTTCTCCCCTTCGGCTGTAATGAGAGGGAAGAAAGAAGTGGAGAGCCTCTCCCAGCCCCGCAATAGTTCATAAATATCTCTTTAAATATGAAACCATCTAAGCCCTTGGTGGCCATGACTTATTTATTAAGCTCCCTATGCAAACTTCGCTCCATATCATCTCCTCTCTCTGAACTCACACAATGGCTTCCCCACATGCCAGGCATGGACCCGCTTTCTAATCAGGACCAATCATCCCCTCCTGCCTCCTCGCCATCACTTCTACACCGGCCCAACTTTGATATTAAAATTCAGTACAGTTCAGTTTGCCATTGATTCTTCTAGACGGCCTGCTTTGGAGTTTGAGACAAACTTGAGACACATACACTAAAAACCAGCAGACTTAAAACCATCTAAGGAGACTGGATCTCAAAAGGTCACTTGTCATTCATCGAACAACACGTTTACTTATTTCCTTAAAAAAAATAACATTAAGTACAGTTCATCTGAAACAACTTGGGGGCTGAAGAGGTGGATCAGTGGTTAGCTCACGATCACTGCTCTTGCAGAAGACCTGGGTTCTCTTTCCAGCACCCACCTTAGATGGCGCAAAGTCACCTCAGCTTTGTGGGATCCACCGCCCTCTTCTGGCCTCCATGGGTACTGTACTCATGTGCACCTACCCACCTGAATAAATACAAAATGAGATAGAAAATAAAATGAAATTTTTTATCTGTTTGTTTTTGGAGACAGGGTTTCTCTGTGTATCTCTGGCTGTTCTGGAACTCACTCTGTAGACCAGGCTAGCCTCAAACTCAGAGATCCACCTGCCTTTGCCTCCCAAGTGCTGGGATTAAAGGTGTGCGCCACCACCGCCCAGCTAAAATGAAAATTTTTAACACAAAAAAATTCTATGAGGAAGAAAATGTTTTAAATCATAACGAACATTGATGTTAAACTGCTCGGTGCACTCCCAGGTGGCGTTTGTATCCTCTCTACTTCCCAACACACAGAGTCCTCCCCTTATAAAGAACTACGATGTTCACATCCAAAAAAAAAAAAAAAAAGCTTCCTAAACACCACAGAGGAAGTACAAAATGCCGAAATGCGTACTTAGTTAAAACACAAATAATGTAAATAAGACAAAATAAAAAGGAATGGAAAGAAAGAGGGAAAACTCTACCCCTCCCCCAAACCTTGGTATTATGTACTTCAGCTTGATCCATGGTTCAAATCTTCCTTACGTCAGTTTTACTAGCGGGGAGACCAGGGTGCTCTGCACAGGTGAGTGTTATCACATATGTTTTGGTTAGTAATCCTCAGATTCTTGCCTAAGTTTATCAGGTGAGGTGGATATGTCTCCTTTCCATCACAGATCCACACAATGCCAATCACCTGCTGAGACTGCATAGACACATAGACTGGATACGAGCTTCCAGTCCACCTCGGGTCTATCCCTCAGGTGAATGTTGCATGTCATCACATGGTCTTAGGGTTAGCGTCAGAGAGCAGGACAAGGCCTCAAGGCCGTAGTGGACAGAACAAGAAGACGGGACTCCCGTCCATCCTAGCCTTGGTGTTGATTCTTAGAACCATTCATTTCCATGTGGCTTGTGACATCTGACTTAGAGTTGCCCTGGGAGGTAGGTTTAGGGAAATTCTTGGTAAGTGGATGCACCTGTGTTGGGAAGGGCAGCGTTCCCATGCGCCTCTGCCCAGGCATTGTGGCTCACATTTCGCTCTGGCTTCTACGTCTTGCCCCTCTAGACAGTGTGACCGTGGCCCCAGATCTACACATGATGTCTCGGGATTTCAACTTGACACTGTCTATCCTTCCCATCCAGGACACTGGATGCATAAGGTCCCCTACAGTGATTCTGGAAGAAGTGGGGGATGTTGGGCTCTCCTGTCACTGGTTGGTGGCTTGTGCCCTTATGAAAGCAGCTGATTTCCAATCCCTGCCCACTGTACAAACCCAAAGATGCATCTCCCATTAGCTGTCGATGACATAGGGCAAGCTTTGCTCGCTGCTGTACCTTTCTGCTTTCAAGCCTAGCTCTGCCGTTGACAACCACAACTTACCAGAGTCTCTGCGCTAACTCAGTACTGGGGAATTATGGGAACATCATCCACCAGGCATCTGTGCCCACCTAAGCAACCAGGCACACTCCAGAACCCTGTCTCCCAAGCCTTCCATATTGGTGCAACTGAGTTCATATTTAGTATATTTAGTATAACAATAAAACTATTAAAAAATTCTCGACGCTATTAAAACTCTTTGTAGACAACACTCCACTGATGACAAGCTATCCCATCAGGTCCATGTGGACCGACACAGCTGACAGTTATTCCTTAATCAGACATCAGGTGTCTACAGCACTACTAACCAGGAGCCTATTTTCCCCTTTGTTTTCTGGGAGGAAATATATGTTGCAAATTTGTTGTTATTTGTTTGTTTGTTTGGGGGGTTGCTGTTGCTTTGTGTTTGGCACTGAACATGGAAGGAGGGCAATGCTCTCTCTGGAACCCTCTGGTTGTGGAGCGCTTCCATAACTGTGTGAGAGGGAGGACCTGAGAGCATTAAACCAAGGGAGGCAAGAGTTACCTTGGCTCATTGTTCTAGAAGCATCTCTTGGTCCCATTGCTCTGGGACCTGAGTTGGGCAGAACCTAAGTGTGGGAGGGGTGATGGGAAAAAACTGTGCAGGCATGGGGCAGGGGCAGAGGGCCTCAATGTCTCCTTCAGGAGCCGGCCGCAGTGGCCCAGCTCCCTAATCTCCACTAAGCCCCGGCTCCCCAGAGCTTCCATCAAGCCCTTGACTCATGAACCTTAGGGAGATATTTAGGATATGAAACTGCACTCAGGAAACACGGAATCAAAACCAAATGTCCAGTCATCCGGGTTCACTCATGGCCATCGACAGAAGCAGGTAACCGGACGCCATGTCTCCAGAGTACTGTAGGGGAACATTTCTAAAGACCAGAAACACACAGCACACAGGTTTACAAGTTTCATTGTCTTTCCTCCAAACAAGCTGTTGTTCCTTTTTTTTCCTTGTTTCTTGAAACCTCCAGACTATTACACTATCGAGTCTCTTCCGCTTATTGCTTTTTTTATCCCAAAATAACATGCTTACAGAGACCATCTTATTGAATTTTATCGATTTGTATAGATTTAATTTAAGCCAGATATAAAATGTGAGCAACCCTGCATGCTTTACTCTACATTTATTGGCGGTTTCATGACCATCACCACACATGATGCTGCGAACCCCCATTTTTAAGAGGGTAGCACTATCACCCAAGCAGTCCCAGGGTCTTGAATGTCATGCACGGTGGCTTACAATTTGATATTTTCTCTGCCGCCTTCTTACTATTTGAAACTGACTCTCACACTCTCTCCCAGATTGGATTGGAACTCACAGAGCGGCCCTCTTGCCTCAGCCTCCTGGTTGCTGGGGTTCACTGGTGGGAGCTACCTACCATACCTGGCTGCTCGTGGTTTAAAAACCGTTAGGTTTGATTAAAAATACATCTTGTTCGAGGTATCTGTGGCACTGCCAAGGCGCCTTCCTTGCTTCCTTTGATAAAACAGACGCCTCCAGCTCACCCTGGGAAGCTCACCACAGGCCAGATTCCTCTCCCGGAAGTGCCGCTTAGGGCCTGGCTTGCCACGCCGCATGGCTCTCCACAGAGCACCCATTTTCACTGAGAACAGCTGTTCATTTACTGGGAAGAAGAGAGGCCTCGGGGTTAGAAAGGACCGAACTGCTCCGGCTTTAATGTTTTTTTTTTTTTTCAAAATTATCTTGTTGACAACTGCAGCATTGTAAATTTGAATCCATTAGCTACAAGGATCCATAAATATTTGAATAATGGCCTTTTTAGAGTGTTACCAGTCTATCAGGCCTGCTGCTTCTCTGCCACCCCCACCTTTTTTTTTTCTTCCATTTTTCCTACTGCTGAAGAGGAAGGGGTCTAAGCTAGATCTTGCAGATGGTCTCAAGGCATGGATATTTTATCCCTGCTTCAGAACAGTAGTGCTCTCTGCAGAAGGTGTTTCACAAGGCCACGCTGGTGCCGGCATGCAGCAGTGCAGGGCCCTTCCCTGCATGCAGCGGCCCCTGGCCTTCGCAGCTCACCTCCAGCTACACATCCGAGAAAAGCCAGGAAATGAGACTGATCATGACATGTAAGCAGACACAACATGGTCACATCCGTGGAGAGGGTTTTGTGAAGGTCACATGTCTCCTCCGCCATCTCTCTTATCTCATTTTCTTGTTGAAAACCACGGCAACGTCCGAATGTGGACTGGTGGTGCCTTAGGGCAGCTCTGGGATACTGCGCGGCTTTCTAGTGTAAAGACAGCTCGGCGCTGACCGTGAAAGCCTCACTGGCCTGCTGTGCATGTCTGAAATTGCACGTCCACCCAGTTAAGCCGTTACATCACATACGGATCTCAGCATGGAACAGCACTGCAAGCAGAGAGCCATCCACACCTAGATTACAGCCAAACGCTGTTTTCCCCTAAGTCCTCGGGATGCCAGCTTTGCTTGCTTGCTAGCTTGTCCTTGTTGTCTGGGGACATCCCTTAAATGCTGAGGGCAGGCTGTGAGCATGCACTGACTGAGCATCCTTCCCACAGATGGAGAAAGGCGTGGCTCCGCGCCTCTCATTAAGGCGCAGATCTCTCAGATATGGTGGGAACACCTGGACCGCTGACAGGCCTCAGGCAGGTGAGTGTTGCAGGCATCTCTCTGTCATCTGCTAGGCTGACAGCTGGAGAACATGGCACGGGGATCATCTAACAACTGCAAGTGAAGCGCTCTGACACCCTTTTAAGAGCCTCACTTCAAGGTGCCACTGCTGCTACTGATGGAAGGCCAGTCTGCCAGTTTGTCCATCATCTATCTATAATGCATATATGTATGTATGTGTGCATGTATGTATGTATCATGTATGTATGTATCTATCATCTATCTACCCAACCACCCCATTCATCCATGTACCTACCTACCCATCAATCCATCTATTTACCCGCCCATCTATCCATCTCTCTCATCCATCCATCCATCCATCCATCCATCCATCCATCCATTTATTCAACCATCCATTCACCTACCTGTCCATCCATCTACCTACCCATCCATCCATCTAGCCACCTTCTTATCCATCCATCTACCTACTGAACTATCCATCTATCTATTCACCCATTAATGCATCTATTCATCCATCCATCCATCCATCCATCCATCCATCCATCCATTCACCCATCCACCCATCTATCTCTATTTCTGTATTTTCTTACATCTTTACCATAGGTTAAAAATCTTACAACAGAGCTGCACCCTACAGCCCCCGCCCAAACACAAGCACACCATCTCTGGGAAATGACACCTCAGTGTTACTCTCTCCCCGTGGAAGAATCTTAACGGAACTTTTAGTTTGTGCCAAGAACCATGCAACATGTTCATCCAACTTGGTGACTGCTAATCCCGTAGGATTTACATAATTGTCCCCAGGGAGCTCAGACTGGAGAGGTTGTTACAGTGGGTATGTGGGGGCACAAGAGCATGAATGAACTCTCTTCGCTGTGGAGCTTTATACTGTGGGGCAGCTTGAGCTACAACAGAACCGCCACATGAAACACGGGTTGGATAACCCTGACTGACATTTGGACCGGATGTTTAGATGTTGTGAGGTGAGATGTTGAGTGAGGTGCTGAGCCGCATGCTGGGCCTCCGAGTACTGGCAACCTTTCTGTTCTTGTCGTTTCTCACAATCAGACATATCTCCAGCCATTCCCTGATGTTTTCAGGGGACAACAGCACCTTTACGAAAAATCGAAATTATACTCTGAAGTTAGAAATAAATGGTATCTCCCATAGACTGGTGCTCTATTTTCTGATATAAGAGAGTTTGTTTCCGCATTTACTGTGGCTGCCACAGAACTCAGAAACAAGTTTACCTTTCAATGATAACAGACAGGCATGCCCCAAGTCCTAAGCAAAGGCAAGTCTGTCTGCCCACCTGCTGCTTGCCTGCCTGGGTGTCTGTCTGTCTGCCCACCTGCTGCCTGCTTGCCTGGGTGTCTGTCTGTCTGTCTGCCTGCCTGCCTGCCTGTCTTCCTTTTCCTTCCTTCTTGACTTTCATTTTTTAAACAAGTTCTTAGGTAGCCCAAGCTGGTTTAAAACTCACAATGAATCCAAGAAAGACTTTGAACTTCTGATCCTCAGGCCTCTACCTCCCAGTGCTAAGATCATATGTGTCACCACCGTTATTAGTCTATGCCACAGTGAAGCTCAAAACCAGGACTTCCTGCATGTTAAGCGAGCTCTACCCACTGAGAAACACCTCCAAACCCATCCGTCATTTTTATAAATCCAGGTTGTACATTTTTCCCACCCACCCCTCTTTCTTCTTTACTTCTATTTTCCCCAGTATAGAATGTCTCCCTCTATTTAAAGCCATTTGAAATATTTCACACAGGAAGCCAGGTATAAACATTTTATACTGGTTTTAAAGTTGACTTCAAACATAATTATTTGATCAAAGCTGAACCTCTCAAGAAATGTTAAGTCTTCCTGTTTCTTTTTAACTCTTTTCAATGATTCCCTCTGATGTTACAAAACATGAAAGTTGAATTAAGAAACTGAACTTCACTGAGATTTCCTAGTTTTCCAGAGTCTCATGTTAAAATGAGCGCAGACACAGTAGAGAACCAGGGAGAATGAAACAAAAGACCAGAGTCCGCAGCTCTTCCTGGCTGCCGAGGGAGGGGGGATGGGCCTGGGGTGTGAGACCCTGTCTCAGAGAGACAGAGAGACAGAGGAGAGAGATGAAGGAGGAGGAAGAGAAGGAGAAAGGGAGGGAGAGAGAAAGGGAGAGAGGAAGGAGGGAGGGAGGGGAAAATACATATTTCTTTGGAAATAGTAGATTTGCTGTTTGGTGCATTCCCTTGAAACCAGAAATGTTCATTTTTAAGAAGAACTTTTATTAAGTGTGTTAGGAGACTACATCGGACACACCTCTGAGATGCCTTCCTGAGAGTCCCCTTCCCTCCCTCTCCAAGCTGATGGCCAGGTTCCTTCTGTCACTGGAGAGGAGCCATTTTAAGAATCAGACCACGTGCCTTCCTGATGAATTTTCCAGTCTGTCAATTACTGGGGAGATAAAAACTAGGTCCAGAACAAAGGGTGAATCAGAGGCTCGTTTGGAAATTTGGGGTTTCTGGCTTGGCTTTGACAGATTTGAGAGGAGAAGCAAACATTTCCTGTAAATACCATCCCTGGGACAGATCGGCCCTCTCTCATCCTCCCATCAAACAGAAATCTATATTGTGCCTTGAGATGAGCCCCAGAGAAATTATCAATATTCACACATCTGGCACAAATCTGTTGGAAGGAGAGGGGAAAGCATTATGCCATCTGTATCTCCTCAGTCGTTTTGCAGTGTGGCTCTGGTCTCTCGAAGTCATTTTGTCACACAGTCCTGTGAATACAAAGTTATTTTCTTGGCTTCTTTGAGGACACTGTTCATGGTGGGGGAGGGGAGGAGATGATGTCACTGCCAGGAAAAAAAAAAGAAAAAAAAAAGAAAGCCTGTCTTTCCCAATCCCCCACCTTCCCTAGAGTACGAAGGAGCCAAACTTCATCAAGTTTGGCACAGTTGTAGGCATTAACATGACTGAAGTGTATGCCAGATTTCAAAACAATCCCTAACAGTTTCTGCGAGCCTGTGTAAGCAACTGAAAATTGACATGTTGTGTTGTGCCCAAGTCAGCCAACTGCTGTCACTGCATAATTAGATTTTCCTGCATGAGAGGAAAAGAGTTTCCTTTAAAAAAATTTTTTTGAAACAAGGCCGAAGTGAACATAAAGCGGGAGTCAGCCCCTGAGTCGCAGAGAGGTAGCCTTCCGCTCTGGAAGGACTTTGGCCCCGAGCGTGTGTGATCACACTAGCGGTTCTGCCACAACCCACACCGGAGACACTGGCTCTGCGTTTGAAGTGCCCCGTGCTGAGAGGAATAGCAGCAGAGGCCAGATGGAAGAGAACCCATTTGGCTGCCCAAGGAATTGTGGAAACCCAAAACCAAGAGGAGTTTGGGAGCAAACGTATAGGAACGTGCATTAGCTTCCTTCACATATGGGATCATAGATACAACAGGATATCGCCCCTTCTTCAACAGCACTAGCAAAATAAATTTTTTTTAAGCACATGTCATTAATTAAAGACAACACCTCGCAGGCTTCCTTGGGCCTTGGTGTGACCATGTAGCCAGGCTCCCTCCAACTGGGTTCCAGAATAAGAATGGAAGTTTCCAAATTCTCCAACATGCCTTAGTGGGAAAGGGGGCGGGGTTATCTCCTCGAGTTTTTCTTTCTTTTCAAGGGTGATGATTTAGGCATAGTCACGGCATTCTTTGATTGTAGGATAGATTTATTACAGTTAAGAGGAGGAAGGAGACTATACGAGTGGCAGAAAGCAACAGGGAAAAAGCCATGTCCTTGTTACTTTGTGTTGCAGCCCCATGGGCTGCTGGGAAGGAAAGGTCAGGTGATGCTTTGTCTGACCGTCCCAGCCAATAGCGAGCCTTGGAAATGACTTTCAGATTCCATCTGAGAAGATGTTGAATAATTTTCGAAGCTGCATCTTCTTACACCAGCATTGTGTTTCTATACCCAGCAATAGGAAGCTTTATTTGGACTGACTGATTATTAATGATTGCCGATTGGGTAACATAACTGAAAAGTATTCAGGCAGGACCCAGTTCGATCTGGGCTTATTGTGGACTTGGAAAAATGTATCCAGAATGCTATTCCTGCCATCTCCCCCATTTCCAAGCTGGCATGACTCCCAGGTTCTTCACGATGCCAAGGTGGCTGCCAGCCTCTCTAAACCTGCGCCCCATACTGTTTAATTCCTATATGCTTTAGGTTGATTGCATTAAGGCCACTGTTTGTCAACTCATTACCATATCCTAGAAGGCTGAGGGCTCTGATAGGCCAGGCCAACGGCTCTTAAGAAGGAAGACTGTGGCTCTCAAGAGAGCAAACCTACTGCTCATTTAAGATGAACAGAAAGCTAGGGGTGAATGAACAACGAGAGCCAGTGTCCAGGGCCAGGCACCCCACATTCCCAGAGTCCTCATCATCTAAATCTCTGCTGCTTAGGTATCAACTCCACCACTTCATTAGAATTAGTATTGAATCTCTACAGAATCCACCGTGATTTGCAGTTCTAGACTCTTAATCATGCCCACACAAACACACACACACACACACACACACACACACACACACACACCTGCAATGCTTTGTCAATCTCCCCGCACAGCCCTCTTCTCCCAGGTAAGCACTTTTCAGGGCAAGGCTTCTTCGCCTCAAGGCTGGGTTCAGATCACCAGCCTACATGTGCCAACACTGACTGTGTCATCCCAGGGAGGAAGTGTAGCTTTTGCATCCCTGGCTCTCTTCATCTGATCATGAGGTCACTATGGTTGCTCACCAAGCTGTTGTGTGGCTGAAGCACATGGTGGTGCGTAGAACACTCTCACTTCAAAGTGAATGCATGACTACGTAACCATAAGTCATTAAGGTCTCAAATGCCCTATTCCTCCTTGAAAGACTCCAAGATCTTCTTGGCAATGGGGCCTGAACTTCCTATCCGTGGGCTTCTGTTTTACCGAAACTGATGCCACAGTTACCAGCTCTGAAGCTGTCCCTCTCTGTATTGGTTACCTGTCTTCTCAGCTGGCCAGTTTCAGGATAGGAGCTGTCCGAGCAGACACAGTGTCAGCCAAGAGCAGCTCCCTACTCACATCTTAGCTAAGAGATAATGTACAAAGGGCTAATGGGAACGTCAAATTATGTTGTGAGTTCTAGTGTTCTCTAAAAGCTAGAGACGATGTCAATCATTAAGGGGATGTATACAATGGGCTGGTGTGGCTGCAGGCATTGCATGAGTACTTAAGCAGAAGCCATTGTTGTATTTGATCTGTATTTTTATTTTGAGAAGGGAGTCTCACTATGTACCTTGACTGGCCTAGAGCTAGCAGAGATACACCTGCCTCTGCTGGGATTAAAGGTACATACCTTGATACCTGCCTTGACACCTGCCATGACACCTGTCATGACACCTGCCTTGACACCTGCCATGACAGCTGCCTTGACACCTGCCATGACACCTGCCATGACATGCCATGACACCTGCCTTGACACCTGCCATGACACCTGCCTTGACACCTGCCTTGGCACTTGCCATGACACCTGCCTTGACACCTGCCTTGACACCTGCCATGACACCTGCCTTGGCACTTGCCATGACACCTGCCTTGACACCTGCCATGACACCTGTCATGACACCTGCCATGACACCTGCCTTGACACCTGCCATGACACTTGCCTTGACACCTGCCATGACACCTGCCATGACACCTGCCTTAACACCTGCCATGACACCTACATTGACACCTGCCATGACATGTTTTAAACCTCTTTTTCACTTTGACTTTCTACCTTACTTACCTCAAGAAAGAATCATTAAATAAATTTAATTGACCCAGAGTCCCCCTTCTTCTGCATCTGACTGGATCAAACCCAGGTATGTTGTGCAAATGAAATTAGACCACACGGGCACATCAGAGCACAAAGAACACTCAGATTCTTACCTTAAGAAAATGTTACCAGTCCATTTCAGAGACTTTCAGGATAGCTTGTGTGGACTAAAGATGTTCTTTCTGCCAAATGGATATCATCTGGTCTCCCATGCACTAACCCCAAGGTCTAGTGACAATGTAACAGTTCCATGATCCAATGGTATAGTCTTATGGTTTTCTCTGTTGCCCATCTAACCGCATAAGCAGGGTCGAGCTTGGCTTTGTTCGTCTGTCCTGCCCTGTCTGGTTCTCCAGGTTCAGCCACACTGGCTATTTTACAGCATCGCAGTCCTGGGATGGAATTCTGGATGGGGGAACATCATGAGCTAGGGCTGAGCGCAGTCTGCATGACTCCACAGTGGACAGTGCTAGTCCATTAGGCAAAGAAAGCACCACGGCAAAGCCCAGAGTTAATTTGGATGAACACTAGACTCTGCCTTGCCAAGAGAGATGTGACCAGAATTGATGGCTCCTTGTCATCTATGCCAAAGAGTTTAAACAAACGAATGGCAGAATCTGGAATCAGATTCAAGTGTGAACATTCCTGTAATACTTTGACAATATTTACATTATCATCGTTATGATCAACGCTGGAGGGAAACGGCAGAAAGGGGCAATGAGTTACTTTTCAATCATAGTTGTAAAATTTTCAGAATGAGATGATGTCTCTACTGATAAAGAGGTAGAAGTCTGTGATGACAGGGGCAGGTGGCAGGGGTTGGGGAGCAGGTGGCAGGAAAAGGTGGCAAGAAGAAGTTGCCCAAAGGTGGACAACAGAGTTAGGAGATTATTAAGGATCCTCCCCCGAGGGACCTACTTCTAATGACTATTCTTTCCAGCTGGACCCCCACCTTCTAAACCTTCCAAAACCTTCTAAACCAGCCCCATTCACTGAGGGCAGGCCATCTCACATAGGGGTCTCCCAAAGAGACTCTTTCCCCTACCCATAAGCACCACGCCCCAGAATAGATCCAGGATGGTGGTTACTAGATACACATTTCCTTCTCGTTAGAGATCCTCCCATTTACTACACATCATCGTCCCAACCCTGGGTGGGGGAAGGGGAGATTTCCAGGAAAACAGGAAATCCAGCCTTTCGGTGGCTAAAGTCTGGGAATGTGGTCAGACGCACGGGATGGGGGCTTAGGAGGAGAGGGCTTTGCACTGATAGGATAGAAAACGGGTCTCCAAAGAGGTTTAACGCAGGTGTGGAGGGGCAGCTGGGAAGACGTTCAATCAAAGTGTCTGACAGCTTGGGTGTCGGAGGGACGGAAATAAACCTGCTTGTCTGGTGCACATGAACCAAGGAAATCAGAGAAAGAGGGACAAGAGGCAGAATGGAGACATCCTGGGGCCTTGGATGTCACAGACACAGACGGGGCTTGGACTTTACTGTAATTGGAAAAGAAAGATGTTAGGAGTGCGCTGAAGCCAGGGCTGGCCTAGTCGACATTTGATTTGGAAAAGAGATGGTGAGACATCACCCTCTTCCCTCCTCTGTGCCTCACGCAGATTGCCAAAAGGGAAGGGAAGCTGGCACCCGGTGAGGAGGTGCTGACTGCGGCCATGGGCACGGAGAGAAGAGCGTGTTCCCCTCTGTGGTGCATGTTGGGATAAGGCGTCATGATGAACGTGTTATGATATGGATGTTAGTAGGGACAGAACACCAGAGGGAGAAGCAGCAAGCTCTGCAGACACGCCCCCTGGGGTCACATCACAGGTCACCAGGCAAGTCTGCTTGATGATGAAACCAAATCTTTGTTTTTACCTTGTTGCCGAACAACCCGTATCAAGGTCCTTCTTTTTTACTAATTTTCTTTATTAGAAATAGATTTTTTTTCATACAACATATTCTGATTACAGTTCCTCCTCCCCCAACTCCTCTGAGACCCTCCCCTACCTGCCCTCTCTTCGGAGTCCACGCCCTTTCTGTCTCTTGTTAGAAAACAAGATTGGCATCTAAAGAATAATAAAATAACCTGAAAACAAAACAAAAACAGAATAGGACAAAAAAACCAAACAGAAGAAAACACATAAGAACTTCAGATAGACAGAGAGACACCCGTGTCTATACAAATGGGAATCCCATAAAAACACAAAACTGGAAAATGCTTGACTACAAGAAGAGGTGCATGTTTTTGATTATGTATGTGTGGAGCTCTATGTATGTGAGGGCAGGTGTCTATGGAGACCATAAGATGGCATCAGTCCCCTGGGGTTAGTTAGAAGCCATCTTAAGCCACTTGATATTGGTGCTGGGAACTGAACTCAGATCCTCTGGAAGAGCAGCTCAGACTCCATCTTCTGAGGCATCTCTCCAGCTAATGAACGGGAGCTCTTTGTATTCTTTTCATATTTGTAAAGAGCAGGCTGGTGGGAGACATCACGAGACCTGCCTTGATGACGTACAAAGGAGGCGGCTGAGCCTGAGACATGCGTTCTTCCTGGCCCTGCAAATGCTTCCCATCCCATCCAGGATTCCCGGCTGTATTTTCTGATTAGAATATGGACATTCACCTATGAACTAAAAGCCAGACAGTCTTGGTACGGAAAAATAAGGAAATTCATATTGTCTGGGCTGTCTCCCACTGTCCATGCAGGCACTCAGCAGACGATACTTCCTGCGACAGAAAAATCATCATGCCAGTTTATTCAAATGAAATCTAGACAGTGGGTTAGCGTCTTCCTCACTGACCTTCATCGTGGCTCTCCAGACCTTGATTCGGCCCCCCCGCACAATTCACAAATTCTAAAATCACCCTCGAGTGCTCAGGCCAGAAGTGCAAGTGTAAGCATGGAACCTTTTACAAGTAAGTCTGTGATTCAGCACGCTCAACCAACCCCCGACCCTCAGGAGGCAGCCAACACCCACATACCCCACCCCACTCCCCAGCATCCACTCGATCACATCCCGAGACTCGGCAACCTGTTGTCTATGTCTTTTTCTCTGCATAAATCTTCCCAAACAATAAATCAGCTTCCTGTCTTGGCATTATGTAGAAACTCATCACTTCCCACATCATAATTATAATCAATGAACGAAGCTCAAGGAAGAAACTCTGAACAATGAAACCATACTTTTTTCCCTTAACACTAGTACGACATTGTGTGATCAAAGCCTGTAATAATGCAAACGAGTGACTCCGATGATCTCAAGGTAGTTCTTTTACATTTTGAAGCAGTTTTTCTTTTAAAACAGGTCCGACTATCTTGGGGAGGGGGGTTGCAAAAAGCTTGACTGCCTTGAAGACTTCTAAGTCTGATTTCTTAAGTGCGCAGATAACTCGAATACCTAAATTGAAAAATGAGAAGAATATCCATGGGGAAAAGGGGAGCGCACTGCAGCCTCCCCGAAGTTCATCAAATGTTGTCACATATTTCTCTAACGTTTTTTGACTTGGTTAAGTGCAAATTTAGGTGAACACACTCTTCTTTGCCAGGGTTCACAGCAACAGAAATGTAATACATGTAGTTCCAGATTAATGAGTACAGTTCTCCAGTCTTGAGCGATCAAAGACAAATGGCATTCCTCGGAGGCAGAGGGCTGGACAAAATGACCCCACATCGCCATTACTTCATGATTCAATTGTCGTTCACGTCTTCAACAGCCACTTCAGATTCCTTCGTAGGTGTAAATCCATTCTCTAAATATAAATCCCAGACATGAGTACAGATTAATTTCTTCCATAAATGTGTAGAAAAGTAGATGATCAAACAAATGAGTTTAAAAAAAGCTCACCTTTAGTCTCTCCAATTACCTTATTATATCACTCAATGAGTAGGTAGATTATATTTCACATGACTGGTAAAACACAGCCATGTATGGAACTCCAAATCTTTATTCCATGTGTACTCTTGACATCAAGGCCTGATTTGTTGATGACAGACTCAGATCTGGTGGTTACATTTTTGCTTACTGAAGTTGATGTCATTAACTTTATGGGGAAAGGGCAGGCTATATCTTCACGTGCAGTGTCAAAGTTTTCTACTGTGGTCAGCTGGCCATGTTGGTCTGGGGAGTCACAGAAGAGTCAATTGCTGTTATTGCTAATCTCAAGTGTCAGTTTGACTGCATCTGGAACCAACTAGAAACCAAGATGCTGGGCACACCTGTGAAGGAACTTCTTAATCAGATTATCTGAAGCAAAAGGCCCATCTCAAATCCAGGTCACACCTTCTGGAGGCAGCCTACATGAAAGGACAACGGGAGAAGAAAAGTTTGCTTTGTGCCTGCTTGCTCTCGCTCTTGCTAGCAAATCTGTCTATTCTGTTGCTACAGCCAGTACTGACTCCAGTTTCTTCTGGATTCCAAAGTAGAATGAAGGCCAGCAGCTCTCCAGGAATACTCCTGGACTCTAGTATAAGATGTGGAGTGCTGAGACACCAGACCTGTACACTGAGCAACTCCTGGAGTTTTTAATTTTTTTTTCTTTTCTGTTATGAAACAGCCATTGTTGGCCTACATGGACAATATCCTGTAAGCCAGCCTAGTAAACTAATAAGCCCATTTTTAGTACATATTCATCCTAAGCTTCTGTTACTTTAAGGAACCTGGCTAGCCAGACACTCACTCACCTTATAAGTACAAGAAAGCAGAAAGAAAAAGAGGGAGGCAGGTCCCACTACCTTTTACAAGGGCACACCCCTAATTATCTAACTGCATTCTACTGAGCCCTGTCTCAGACAGATGCCAGAGGCTGGTGACCATGGCCAAGCCTTTCATATGGTCTCTTGGGAGTTGTCCCAGTTTTACATTGAAGCAGGTGACCAAATACAGTTAAATAGGAAGGATGGATTCTGGAATTCTATTTCACAGTAAGGTAACTGTGGCTAAGAACAACTCATTGCATGTTTTATAAAGACCTAGAACACAGTGGTCAAAAGTTCCTAACACAAATAAAAAATGTTTAAGGGGCTGGGATGTTAGTTGCTCTGATTTGAGCATCTCACAAACAATGATACTGTCCATAATCATGCACAATTGCTGTGTCATATGGATGAAAACCATACTGTAATGCCTTTAAGCGAAGGCTCCAGACACACACAACACAGGAACACCTCTGGCAAGAAAACATTAATTGTGGGATCTAGGCAGTGGTGGTGAAGGGTTCTTGTTTCATCACTGAATGGAATGGATTCATCCTTGCTATCAGAACTGAGGGAACTCTCCTCTGAGAAGCAATCTAGACTTTTGACTCCCATGGGGAAGTCAGTCATCTTGTATCCTGAAGCCCCCCCCACCCCCGGCTTTCTTTGTGCCCTAAAGAAACTTGATGATATTCAGAGATTCTAACAGATCAAAGTGTTGAGAAGTGGCTGTTGGATACTCAGCCCTAGAAAGCACATCTGTACTACTTCTTCCAAGCCCCCCAGGAACATCACAGAAATGGGACAGAAAGACAGAAAGAGCCCTATGACAAGATTGAGTGCTGAGAAACTTTGATTACTGAGCGCAATGTGGCTGCTCCCATCATGAACGCCAGAGTGATGGTGACATGAACCAGACCTGTACCAGGAGAAGACATGGAAGTAGAAAGGCACTGATTAGGAGGTAGAAGGGGGTGAGCATGTGCAAGAGAAGAGGAAATGAGAGAGGATGAGAGAGGAGAGTGCCATCCATTGCAGTACATGCATGTATAGAACGGGCAAACATTCAAATATAAATTGGTCATGTTTGTCTTATCGTAATGATCAATGGTGCCCAAGGCTCCTGTACTGGAGAAAGATGTACTGAGTAGTTCATAATGCCAAGCCGTGTTCGAGAAGCATTTCAGACTCTATTGTCCTTCACCACCACTGCCTAGATCCCACAATTAATGTTTTCTTGCCAGAGGTGTTCCTGTGCTGTGTGTGTCTGGAGCCTTCACTTAAAGGCATTACAGTATGGTTTTCATCCATATGACACAGCAATTGTGCATGATTATGGACAGTATCATTGTTTGTGAGATGCTCAAATCAGAGCAACTAACATCCCAGCCCCTTAAACATTTTTTATTTGTGTTAGGAACTCTTGGCCAACTTAAATGCTGGAGGACTAGGAAGTGTCTTAGTTACTTCTCTATTACTGTGAATAGACACTGTGACCAAGGCAACTTATAAAAGAAACTTTAATTTAGGGCTCATGGTTACAGAGGATAGTAGAATCCATGATCATCATGGTGGGGAGCACGGCAGCAGTCAGGCAAGCATGATGCAATGGCTGAGAGCTCACATTTGATTTACAAGAGACAGAGGGGATAGAGGAAGAAAGGGAAGGATGGAGGGAGGGAAGAATAGCATGGACTTTGAAACCTCAAACCCACTCCCAGTGATACACCTCCTCCAATAAGGTCACACCTCCTCATCCTTCCCAAACAGTTCTACCAACGGAGGACCAAGGATTCAAACATATAAACCTAGTAAGCCATCCTCATCCAAGCCATCATAGAAAGAAAGGGATAATGCCCATGAGGAGATGGGGCAGCAAGGCTGTGTGACAAAGGAAATTAAGAGGGAAGGTAAGACAGAGTCACAGGGACTCTGCAACAGCCTGAAGGAGGGCACAGCGTGGGATCTTTGCCATGGTGGACTCATTAGAAATGAAGGAAGGTAAGATTTGGCTTTGCTAGATTTTTTTCAAAGGGGGTGATAGGAGAGTTCAGGCTGGGAAAATACTTAAGTGAGTTTAGCAGTGGTATGGTTTGCCATCCTGCTATATCGTTAGCTCACAGACACGTGGAAGGAGCCAGGGTTTGTGCAGGAGCCAAGAAATGCAGATGGCAAAAAACCCATTCAGTTCTCCACTTAAGCAAGATCATCTGGCTCTCCATTCAGGGATGTCACCATGATCTGGGAACAGAAGCAGATGACCACTGAGAGGAGCATGGCGCATGTGCAAAGGAGCTGGGCAGGCAGGGCAAGGGAGGAAGTGATGTCACTGAGAGGAGCATGGCGCATGTGCAAAGGAGCTGGGAAGGCAGGGCAAAGGAGGAAGTGATGTCACTGAGAGGAGCATGGCGCATGTGCAAAGGAGCTGGGAAGGCAGGGCAAGGGAGGAAGTGATGTCACTGAGAGGAGCATGGCGCATGTGCAAAGGAGCTGGGAAGGCAGGGCAAGGGAGGAAGTGATGTCACTGAGAGGAGCATGGCGCATGTGCAAAGGAGCTGGGCAGGCAGGGCAAGGGAGGAAGTGATGTCACTGAGAGGAGCATGGCGCATGTGCAAAGGAGCTGGGCAGGCAGGGCAAGGGAGGAAGTGATGTTTGAGGCAGGTTCTTGAAACAACCCCTCTTCATAGCCAATACTATAGCACTGCGTTGATGTCACTGGTCTCCTGCAGGTACACAGTGAACAACCACACACACAGGAGAGGTAGCTCTGGCGATCCCTGTCTGTCTGCCACAAAGGAAGCTCTCGAGAGAGTGGGTCTTTCCTCCTTGACTGTGTGTGGTCTCCTCAAGACTTAGAAGAGTCCTTGAGACAAACTATGTTCTCAATAAAGTGCTCATCTTTTCTTAGTTCAAGGCTGAAGGACAGAGGCAGAAACCAAGAGTGAAACAGGCAATTACATAAACAGGCCATCTAGTGAGTTATTTATGAGAGCAGGAAAGTCAAGACAAAGCCAAGGACTTTCACCTCAAAGAAGAGCTACTGACTAGTCATAAGATTGAAAGATTATCTTTGAAGATCTATTTATTAAATACCTGGTATCAACAGGCACATAAGTCCAAGCTACAGGGTCAACAAGTTTCACCACTCTTTACTTCTATCTCCAGTAAACATACACCTTTTTAATTGTTTGTCAAAAAGGTCTTGATGTATACATGAAACCCCAGCTGTCATAGTGCTTGCTTTGTAGACTCAAACTGGAGTAACCCTCCTGCCCCAGCCTTTCAAGTGTGGGATTACAGGTGCACAGTACCATACCTAGGAAACACCCACCTTATGCAAAGAAAGAGATGGTGGAGATGTTGGGAGTGCTTTCTTTTCTCTTTCTACTTCTATACAACATCTGTGGTACCACTTAGGTGGGGACCTGGTGAAGAGGAGGATACATATCTCATTTGGGAGGTGTGTATTGTCACATCAGCTATGTTGCAATTAATTTAGAACATCAAAAGAGATGGGGGGAGTTGTATTAGAAAACAATGTCCTCCTTGGGGAAGAGGTCAGTGAACCTTCCCCCAGTTCTATCAAAAGTCCCAGAAGCCTGCTCTCACCTCTGTTAGCCACAGCCCCACCCACTGAATCCAAATACCTCCATGACAAAAGATCAAGAACTTGTCAGATACACATGGTGGCAGTGCTGCTGACTTCTCAATAGAGGGAGAAGGGGACCTAAATTAGACTTCTATAAAAAGAATATTGCATATTTATTTTCACAATAACACCCGGGGGGGGGAAGCGTGAGTCAAGACGCAAGCAATTGGGTGGATAAATAAAGCTTGTCTTTGTTCTCATCAATTAGGTTATTACATCAGTTGGGAAACCGGTGAATTATAATACAGATGTTTAATGAAACACTGCTGAGCCTATAAGTCAAACCACTATTTTGTGGTGTGATTTTGGCTGCATAGTTTTGTGTGTGTTAAACCGTATTTATTAGCTGATACCCATTATTATTTTGAGCAAGGTATAATTCAGTTGTCAAGCTCCATTGCCGGCAAGGAGATTTAATCAGTAAGAGCCGCTTTGCTACCGAGTATAAAACAATGTGGGTTTCTTCAGCAGTCACAGCAGTGTGAAAAAATGGGATTAATTAGTATTGTACAAGAACAGGCAGCGTGCTCATTAAAACCTTGTGAGGTGGCTCTTGATAAACTGCCACTTGATAGGGCTGCCTTAATGTGACACGACAAAGACTTTATTTCCAAATTCTTCCTGATGGTATCTCACTTCTAAGTCACCTGAAATGACCTACCTTGGTGTTGGGAACACAAAGATCAAGATGAATGCCTGGAACCAGGGAGCCACGGGGACTGGGGAAGCAGACAGAGCAGGGGTGGGGGAGCTTCAAAGACAGTTTCTTCAGAGCCCTCCCTCAAGCATAGATCAATACCTGCAAATGAGACTGCACCAGAGGTGGCCGATTTGCATTCGCACCCAGCTGACCCGTCAGAAAGTGATCTGACAGGGGGGCAACCCACCTCAGTGAAGGTCCCCCATACAAACCCAGTTTGCTCCATTCTGTGTGTGGGTGTGCTTGGAAACCACGCAAGATGCTGTGCTGTCTCTGGAGAGAAGGAAGGGGGCAGAGACTCTGAGGGGCATTCCGTTTCTGAGGACCCACTGTGAGCAATCAGTACGCAGTCTGGGCATGTCCTGGACATCCCTTAGATCCAGAAATGAATGTGTTTGGCTTATGAGATGGATTAGTGGGAAAATCACTTGCGGCTAAGTCTGAAGACCCGAGTTCCATTCCTGGGACGTGAAATGCACGTGAGGGAGGAGAGAGCTGAGCTGGCTCCTCCAAGATGCCCTCTGTCTTCCCACATGTACCATGAATGTTGTGATACTCCTGTACATGTGTACACACACACACACACACACACACACGATAATTAATAGTAATAAATTCTTAAAATAATGTTTCAAATAAATAGCAATTACTTTGTTTTGTCTGCTTAGGAAAAAAAAAAAAAAACACATCTGAAAAAAAAATCCCTCCGAAAGATGACTCTGCTTTGGGTGGAAATATTTTGGATGCACCCTCCTTGGGCATGTGATTTCAAGTGTGGGACAGTTTAGATCTCTTCCCCACAATGCAGTGGTGACAGGTGCTCTCAGATTAATGTCTTTACAGACGCCCTCTCACTAGTTGGCCAAATCTAGTTTCCTCATAGGCCTTTTTTTTCTCACACTGATCTTGGAGGCTTTACCTAAAAGAACACACAAAGAGACTGCACACACGATGGCTTACTAGAGTGCAGGTAAGGGTGAGGTTTCTCGGAGTAGAAGATGCTACATCTAAATCTCAAAGTCCCTGCTTGTCACCCACCCAACTGTTTTTTTTTTTTTTTTTTTTTTTTTTTTTTTTTTTTTACAAAAGAAATCCAAGGTTCTTCTATCCCCCGCAGCATATTAAATCAATGTTTTCTACCATGAAGCCCCAGGAAGTGCTTGCCTCACAATCACAGGTTGTTTGCCATTAAACTCGGGTCCTTCCACTGCAGTTTGCAGATTCCAGGCGCCTGGCCAGTCTGGCTCCCTGGGCCCTTCAGACGGGATTAAGCGCACGGCGTTATTAAGAGATATGCAATAACACTTCATTTAAACCTAACATCTCATTGTGATGATCTGAGGCACGTGATGAAATGCGGCGTGACAACCATTGAATTAACAGAAAATGGAATTCATCTCTCAAAATTTCACACAAAACAAAGTCACGGAGACAGACAAAAATAGAGGGAGAAAGACAGACAGACAGCAAGGCGCCTTCGATACTTCAGCTCCTGTTGGAATGATACTGTCTGTCTCTGGTTACCTGGTTACCTGTGGTCTTTGTTTGAACAGAGTCCCTACTATTTTTTTTTCTTTTTTTGTGTGTTCCTCCATTATGCAAAGTGGTAAATTTGTTCCCATTTTGTTTCTTTGATTTTAGCAAGTGAATTGCACAGAGGTAATGCGCTGTAAGTGGGGCTTTGAGCATTTCCATTTATGCACGACATGGTAATAGGAAATTTTCTGCCCCTCTTAGCTTGATGAGAACCTTCCTCAAAGCCCTACAACTCCTTCAGAGGTAGCCACCTACTTGATTTATAATCTAACAGTGGCGGAAGAGGTTAGCTGGGTAATTTAAGTCACTAGATTTCGCTAATGAACTAGGGCCAGGGAGAAAGTGCATTAGATTGTAAAGTCTCCGTTTCGACTTCTCTATCCTTCACATACTTTATTGCTAAAATTCTACATTATTTATGTAAAAGGGGAAATGGTTCTTTCCCAGGAAGATGAGCTGGCAAAGCCGCTTCACCTGGATTGTCTCCTGCAAGTCAAGGGGAGTCAGACCCTCTCAGGGAAACCAGAGAGGGTGAGTAGCTGTAGCCAATAGGAAGGCAAGATGCCCAGGCAAATTTGCATATCAGATGAGCAATCCGTAATGCCATCTTTGGGATGTACATCTCTTCAATGCTATGTGTCAATTTTATAAAATTCAGCTGTGACCGAGTAACTGGCATCCTAGGATAGAAAGCAGGCACATTTGATCCTGCGGTGCGAGGAGAAAACACCCAGGAAAGCTTAGAAAAATTAACTGCAGAAAGAAGCCTTCTGACTCTGTCCATCGGTGGATTTTTATTTAGCACATTGCTGCGGGCTTCACTGGGCTTTGATTTAAACTATTGGTCAGTTCTCCCTGATGTGGATAATAAGCAAGTCCTTCACAGTAGCCACAAGGAGAGTGCTCCATTTTATGTAAAGAAAGTACACAGGAGGTAAAACCTGAGAGCTTTCTGAATACATCACCATCTTGGATGCAAAGATTGCTTTGTTTCTCCATTGACTGCGGCTTCAAAAACACTGATCGCATAGGTAAACACGCAAGAGAGCTGAAACCAGGCATGTCAACACATGCACCGATAGGCTTTGGCACACCAGTGTTGCTGTTGCAGGGCCTGCAAGTTGGGCAGGAACCTCCAGGGACACAATTTTTGGGGTGATCTCTTGGTGATCAGCTGCATTGTAGTCACCCATAGTCCTGTAGGTGACCCCAATACACCCTCTAGTTCACTAAACCAGACTTGGGCAGAATCATTTCTTGGGCCTGTTGTCACAGCCCCCTTTGGGTTGATTGACCTGTCTACATCATGAACACAGCATGGAACACACACAGGGTCTGTAACCAGCTGTATGACATGGGCAACTCCTTAATCCCTGGCCACAACAGTCTCTGTGCTCCTAGAACATGGATGTAGGCTGAGTATCCCTTACCCTAAATGCATAAAGTCGACCATGTTTGAGTTCAAACTTTATGTGTGTAGACATACTAAAGATGGTACCCACTTTTAAACAATCCATTCACATTTCTCACTGGCCTCCTGTGTACATAATATCTAGATAGCACTTTAATACAGTATTATTAATTTGGGGTGGGAACAAAGTTTTACATTGTAGCAGTGCCAAGTGGTGGTGTCCTATTTATTGATTACTCAGTTTCTGGTCTGCGAGTTCTGGAAATTTTAGATATTCAGACTGGGGATGCTAAAGATTTGAAAATGTCTACATGCAAAGGAAGCTGGGGGATTAGGCTAACTAGTTCAAGCCATATGAAGAGAGGTGCTGTGCAGATCTGTGGGAATTAATGCTGGGACAGACAGTGCTGCTGAGAATCTCCACTGAGTGATTCTTCACACTGACCTGACATGTCAACACCCATGTCTTCACCACAGACATCCATCCAGAAGTTTCTTAGAAACTAAAACCCCACCTATCTTGTGATTCAGCCACCCCATATCTTAATCTTCATCCTGAAGAAATTAAAACATACTTAGAAAGCCACTGTACAAGAAGATTCCTGAGGACTTTATTCACACAAGGAAAAAAACAAGTCAAAAGAGCCTAGGTTCTCATCATTACTAGTAGATATCAATGGTTTGTTCATAACTGGAATAGTACTCAGACATGAAAATGGATCAAATGTATGCAAATCAATGCAAGTGCATTTGAAAGCATCGTGTTTGTTTGGCCAAAGGTACAAACTCTTGAAGAGGGCATCTTACAGGTTCTGGTTTTGGGTTTTTTTGTTTTGTTTTGTTTTGTTTTGTTTTGTTTTGTTTTTTTGTTTTGTTTTGTTTTGGTTTTGGTTTTTCAAGACAGGTTTTCTCTGTGTAGTCCTGGCTGTCCTGGAACTCACTTTGTAGACCAGGCTGGCCTCGAACTCAGAAATCCACCTGCCTCTGCCTCCCAAGTGCTGGGATTACAGGCGTGCGCCGCCACCACCACCCGGCAACAGGTTCTGTTTTTAAGAATGTTAAAACAGACAAACATGAAGACATATGTTAGAAAAAAGTTTTTATCTGATTAGAAAAGAGTTACCAGATGCTAAGTGTCTGAGAGCCATAAGCCCTGGAGTATACTTTTCTTTTTCCCTTCAAATAACCTGGTAAAAACTCCATGACCCTTCCTCTCTCCCAGACCCCACCCCGACTCACTGGAAGGCTGTAGTTGGCCCTTCGGTACTAGTTTTCTATTCTGCGCTTGGATGTTGTGTGTTCCATGTACAGATGTACACTTCCCACAAACTCACTGAACAAGATGCCCTGGACTCTGCCTCCTACATACATCTTGAAAACCTGTGGAATATGGAGGCCAACTTCCTGATCCTATAAATGTTGGCTTACATGGTTTTGCCTTCACATAAATGGCATACTTATTAATTTTTAATAATAATTATTGTTGCACATAACCAAACAAATTCAAGCCATAGATAAATCTTAAGGTCTCCTTTCTGATTCACTCACCTCCCCCCATTACAATCTACCCACACACTCTACTCCCTTCCACACACAAAAAAGAATTTTTCATTTTTGATGGCAGCAGTACAAGCCGGCGTACGCTCCCAATGCAAAGGGAACAATCTCAGAGTTCCGGGAGCCTGGGGCAGCTCTCAGATAAATAGACAGCATCTATACCCGGCCATACCACTGTGCGCAAGAGCCAGCCCCTTCCGAAGCAAGATGATAGATAGTGCCTTTGATTCGTGAGTTTCTCGGTTCCCTTGGGGACCACCGTTCCTACCAGCAGTCAGTGTTGATGGGAGACTGATAGTGCTTCAGCTCTTCAAACTAGTCAGTTAACAATTTGTAACATTTGCAGAGGGGTGCTGTATTTGAGGGTTTCTCCACCGCTCTACCTTACTTTTTATTCTTTACTGTGACCAACATTCTGACATGAAGGATCTTAAAGGAGGGGAGGTTTACAGTCTGAGGGACTGTAGTTTACCTTGGTGGTGAAGGAACCCAGCTGGTAGCACTATACCTACAGCCAGGAAGCAGAGAGCAGACAGACAGGAAATAGCAGACAGGAAGCAGAGAGCAGACAGGAAGTGGAACGCATCTATAACTTCTCAAGGCCTGCCCCCAGAAACCTACTTCCTCTGGGTAGGCTCCTCCCCCTCCCTATGCCTCCCTCTCAAGGTTCTACAACCTTCTAAAACAGCTCCAGTGGTTGGCGACTCTGTTCAAATGCTTGCGCATGAGGGGGGAGAGTCAACATTCAAACCACAGCTGCCACCACCAACACACACACACACACACACACACACACACACACACACACACTTTGCTTATAGACGCATGTGCTTCCCTTTGCACTCACACTGAGGGTACCACGAGCTAGGGAACCAGCCCTTCAGCTTCGGAGCAAGGTAGGAGTGAGACGAGCCCTGAAGAGAGCTCAGTACAGCACAGGAAGTTCTCACCTTCCCAGTCCCAGTGCTGGTGGGGGTGGTCACATCTTCTTAAGGGAGCCCAGAGTGAGGGTGGGGCTTCGCTTCCACATACCAAATTAAATAACCACGTCTTAAAAACCCATCAGAACCCCCGAGGTTTCCTTGCTTTGGTTCTTACAGCGTGTGTGTAGCACAACAGCCTGGGGGTGGGGGGGTCAAAGGATGGTCTTCTGGGGCCTCGTGCAGGGATGGACACAGGTGCCCAGGCTCCCGTGGCAAGAGCTTTCGCCTGCTGAGCCATCTCGTCAACCTGGAACCTTCAAGTTTCGAGCTGCAGTGAACCCAGCATCCTTAGCTAGAGCATCCTAAGATTTAATTACCCACCTCTCTTTTTCCTCTTCTCTCAGCGGAGGAAGAAAGAAATAGCTTAAAGTAATGAAGCTAATGTAATTTTGTGGAAGATTCTTCTTAATGTCAGCCATGTGTGGTGTTGCCACGTGCTCAGGAGTGGGGAGAAAGAATGACCACTGCTCCCTAGGAGCCTTGAACCCTGTAGGGCAGGTCAGATGGACCATCCACCAGCGTTGCATGATGGGTAATGCCTGGTCAGAGGTATGCTCTTTGGATTCTCTGGCTCAATCGCCATCATAATTGTGAGAAGTAGATACGGTCTCCATTTACAATGAGGCCACCGAAACTCACTAAGGAGCCTGGTGGACTAAGATACGACCCCCAGACAATGAGAAACGGGAGCGGGTGTGGCTTGCATCAGAACCCAGTTCTAAGGACTCCAGATTCTTTTCTCTTTCTTCTGTCCCAAACAGGATTGAGAATATAAGAAACAATGGGCCAGAGGGCAGCGTAACTCCGGAACAGCATTCTACATGGCGGGAACAGCATAAGTTAAGAACGACTTTCATATCACCCCAAAACAGGAATCATTTCGAAGTCTGAAAAGATAGGAGAGGCTGTCATTTCATAAGGAAGTCTCGAATTATCTGGGATGGATTCCTGGAAATGTCAATAAAAAAATTAAATTCTCACAAGGGAACTTCACTCCAATTAAAAGCGCTTCAATTCATTTGCTGTCAAGCATTATCTTTTTACAGATACCCTGATCTGTTCAAATTGATCAGAACATGATGAATATTTCAAAAAAATCACTCTTCCTAAGAGAGGGAAGAGTGAGTAGTCAGTGGTAGAATTTCGGGTTCCTATGACAGCATGCAGGGAACACTGTAAGTGTTCCTGGTAAACAGAGTCAGGCACCGTGACTCAAATGCATCCTGATGTATATTTTATATTCCAGAGATTGTCAAGGCAGGAACAGGAAAGGAAGAAAGGCAAAATATTTCCAAAGGAGTGTCTGGTCTCGAGCTGTGAACTACACTCATTGCTGTCTTCTGTCCTTAATAACCATGGACAAAACAGCTTTCCTGAGCTGCAGGAAGGATAGTAAGGGAGCCCAGAGAGTGAGGAGTGCCCTCTTCCCAGGGCATGACCACTAGCAGAATCCTCCTATGGCTGAGGGAATCTCAGAGCCTTCCCCCAGAGAGAGGGATTCAGAACAGGAGGAGGAGATGCTTGCCATGGTTCCTGGTGGCCTCTGTTACTATGACAACCATCCCCTTTGTTTCCCTGAATCCAAAGCTGCTGCCTCATTTAGCGAATGGCATTCAGGTGAGACAGCTGTGTGAAGACATTAGGAGGATGAGGGCCTGGGAAAACAAAACCGCCTCTCTGCACGTGTATGTGCACACACACGCACACAGGCATACACGCAGTCACACATCTATACGTGGATGCACACATACATGAACACATGCACACATGTGCATACACACATCTATACATGTATGTACACATACATGAACACATGCTCACACATGTCTAGACATCTATACATGCATGCACACACACACTCATGCTGGCACCATGAAGCCACTGGGATGTTTTTAGTCCTTCTGCTGCTCTGTCTTTAAGCAAGTCACAGCTGTGCCAGCAGTGGCATAAATGTTTGGGGACTGTACCCTTTCTCGAGCTGTCACTTAAGGAGTTATGTTTCGTGTGGTCTTTGGATTTCTGCAATGCATTTCTTTGCCTATGGAGAGTCCGACTCCACTACCCGTCTTCTCTCACCACTCTTCCATTCTATCCCCAAATTTCATCAGCATCCTGTTTACCTCTTTCAGGGCCATGGCCACAATTCACATTATCTCATTGACTGTCTATTCTTGATCGAGTTTTTGTAGACATCCCCACCAAGATACAAAGCTCCAGGAGAGCAGGGAGGCTGTGTTCTTGTGCAGTATTATGAAATGCAGTGTCTGTGCGATAAGTGCATGTGATGACGGCTTTGGAGACGTGACCTATGGAGGGGAGACACTGAGCTCTGGTCCTGTGCCTTAGCATCTCTTAAATCAACAGCAAACAAGAGTCATGTTAAACTCAAAGATCACGAAGCTGCAGAGCTAGCTCAGTAGATAAAGTGTCTTCTGCACAAGCGTTAGAACCCAAGTTCAATCCCTAAATGCCATGTAGAAAAACTGGGCATAACCCAACACTGTAGAATCAGACACCTCTGATCCCTGAGGCTCACTGGTCAGCCAGTTTGTCCTATCCAGGAAGACCCAGGTCCTACTGAGGAACTGTTTCATAAAATGATATGGCCAGCATGAAGAATAATACCTGAGGTTGACCTTTGGCTTTCACTCACACACACACACACACACACACACACACACACACACACACCACAGAGATAGAGGCATGTATGTGCTTGTACACACATGTACCCACATACACATATGCACACACACACATACCACACACACACGCACAGCATAGACACAAAGCATAGCCCAAGTCTCAGCTCTATGTCTCTCTCCCTACACTGCCTCATTTCAGGCTCCTCCTACCTCTTCTCCTGCATTTAATGACCAGGTAATGCAGGGGTGGGACAACATCAAGATGTCCTTCAAGGAATGGGGACTGTTGAGTGCTTGGAGAAAGCCTACACCAGGAAGCCTTTACCAATCTGAGACATGGTGAAAGGAGGAACCCTGGTTCTTCAATATTCTAAATGCCGAGTGGGTGTGTCCCAGGAGGAAATGTCTATTCCACCAAGAAGGCAGAGGAAAGATGGCACAGCTGAGAGGAGAGTAAACATCCAGAGGCAATGCCCGGCATCTTCCTCTGTGTTCCCAGGCCTTTCAAGACTTACTTGCTTTTGCTATCTCCTGGTTGTCAATCAAGCGGTGGTAGGGGAAGACACCTACCTATCACATACTGGAATATCATCACAATGTATAATAGACACGGAAGAACAATGGTATACATGATTTAAACATATTTTAAACAATGTTGATGGGAATGACTCTAAGATACTCAAGCAATGACCAAGCAAAATGTCTTCACAAGAATATTATTCTCTTATAGATGCAAAAAGGGTACCAAACAACTGAACAAACAGGAACGAAACCCTAGGTGTTAAAGCTTTAACCAGAAGCTATGCTATGATCTGCTAATTCCACGGCTAACTACCTGTGCCATCCCCCCTCCCCCACTTTCTTGTCTCAGAATGGTGGGACGTTCCCTGTGTGCATTTGGTCCCAAACTTCAGTTGTCCTTATTCCTTAGAAGACATCCTGGGAGGTTCCCATCTGATCACTCTCATGCCCTTTAACCTGATAGGAGTAATAATCCATACCCCTTGTCTCTGTGTCTTTTCCTATTGATGTGATCAAGTACTTTGGCAAAAGCAACTTACTAGAGAAAGGATTTATTTTAGCTCACAGTTCAGGAGTATTATCTGTCATGGCGGTGAACTCAAGGCAGTAAGAGCTCGAAGCAGCTGGTCACGTGGTGTCCGCAACCAGGAAGCGGAGAGTGATGAATGTTTAGTAGTGGTTCTCAGCCACTCTTTCTGCATTATACAGTTGAGAAATTCCTGCCCAGGGAAGAGCCCTGACCACAGGTAGGAAGAGTCTCCCTACATCAACTAATATAAAGATAATCCTGAGTAGGCATGCTTAGAGCACTGTCTCCAAGGTGATTCCAGATTCTGTCATGTCGATAATTAATTCTCGCCATCACACCCTTCTCCGACAAGATCACCAATGAAGCTCGTCAAGCCCAGGGGAGGAAGATGCCCTCTCTTCAGTGTCAGAAGCAATTCTATTCAGTCAGTCATCAGTTCATGTCTCAAACAATCACAGGGACAGGGCAATGGTTCCTGCCATGAGAACCTCATTTCAGAGAGTGGAATGAACACCCCCTACCTCAACTCTGCTGTGAGGTGACAGGGACAGAAAAGGATCACCATATAGGGCCAGGAAGATGACACAGTCAATAAAGTGCTTCCCGTGTAAGCACAAAGGCCTGAGTTTGGTCCCCAGAGTCTATGTAGAAAAGCCTGATGGGACTGGATGTGCTGTGGCCTAGAGAGGGTGAGGTCAGAACCACAGCTGTGGAGGCTGCGGCATCGGTTCAAACCTCTCATTCCCGTTTCAGTCAGGCTCAATGGAGGCGGATGTCAAATCTCTCTAATAGCATCCTTTCTTGGTAAATTTCCTTCAGATATCCCTGGCCTTAGAACTAGGATGATCTCACCTCAGACAAACTCTATGGTGTGATGGGAACTGGTAGGAGGCTCTGGACACAGGTAGACACGGTCACGACAACCCTTCACTGTGACAGCCTACTGCTTAGCCCACGATTTGGACCTCTATGCCTGATGAATTAGTCCTAAGGTGTGGTTTTGGTTCCTGTTTTTGACAGGTTGAAATTCCACTCAGTATAAGAACTATTTCTCCTCCCATGAGGGCGCACTGGAGGCCCTTACTGTGTCCTCTTCTCCTTGGGCTGCTGGTGCGTGGGTGGAGGGGGGAGCTTGAAGAACAGTGTGCCAAGAACTCACTGGGAAAGCTTGCCTCCTGGAGAGCCTTAGCGGGCAGCAGCCTTCCTGTAAATGTAGCTACTTGCCTGGGGTTACGATTTGCCATTCGCCAAGTATGCCCTGGGAGTGGCCTTGGCATTCATTGCCATGGTCCCATGGGTGTGGGTCACTGGCTCTGTGTGTGTGTGTGTGTGTGTGTGTGTGTGTGTATCTATATGTGTGTCTCTGTGTATGATGTGTGTGTATATCTATATGTGTGTCTCTGTATGTGATGTGTGTATGTGTATCTATATGTGTGTCTCTGTATGTGATGTGTGTATGTGTATCTATATGTGTGTTTCTGTATGTGATGTGTGTATGTGTATCTATATGTGTGTCTCTGTATGTGATGTGTGTATGTGTATCTCTCTCTCTCTCTCTCTCTCTCTCTCTCTCTCTCTCTCTCCACATCCCCCTATCTGGTTTCTTAATTGCCCCCAGTGCAGCATGATTCCTAGGACAGCAGTGGCAGTGACTCTGCATGGTCTCCACAACTCAACTGAGAGGAGAAAGAAAAGCTTTGCAGGCCCTAGCCCAGCTTCACTGGGTCATCCTGATTTAAAAACAAACAAGCAAACTCCAGTACCAGGAGCCCCCTTCTTCCAACACACACACACACACACACACACACACACACACACACACACACTGCATCTCTGCCAGGGCTGCTTGCAAAGGACCCTGTTGCTAACACAAGCTTGCATGTTTGAAAGGACTCTTGGGTGGTAGCCTCTGGATGGCAGCCTCTGGATGCTTTTTCACCATTGCAGCCCCACCCTCATTGGCTTCAGAGTCAGTGTCAGACCAAGATGCCCAGAGGCCCGCTCAAGATGACTGTTTTGTGTGAGTCTCACAAAGTGTCGCAGAAGGGCCTTCATCCCCCTTGGATGCAATTCTAACCCAGAATTTCATCTCTAGATTCTTCAGAGCCCAGAACACTGAGCCCTAAGAGCAGGTTCTGAGGCAGAGGAATTACGCTTTTCCTTAGGAACAGGATTGTGCTCTAGGCAACCTTAGATCATCCACCACAGGCCCAGAGTAAAACTAGGCATTCTCTGGGCCTTTGGCTGTGTGTGTGTGTGTGTGTGTGTGTGTGTATCTATATGTGTGTTTCTGTGTGTGATGTGTGTCTATGTGTATCTGTGTGTGTGTATGAACATGCGAGTACACACATGTCCTGCCTTCTCATTCTTTCTCAAGCTTTATTCCAGGAACTTAGTTCATAACTCCTCTTTGGGAAGCTAGGGACAAGTCCTTTCTTCTAGACCTAATGTTCCCTGTACCTGTAAACTCCTCATAAATCTTGTGTGCTTCACACCAGGCTTCCCATGCCTGCCTGCTCTCAACTCCCCAGAGCCAGTCCCTGTTCTGACCTCCCTTGACTGTGACCTGCGTGGCTTTGGGACCAACCTAACAGGGTGATGGGAAGTAAAGAAATGACAGACAGACAGACAAACAGAACCCCTGTGCTCCCTGGAGACACAGGGAGGAGCCAGCTTCTTCATTTATACCAGCAGCATAAGCTACGAGGGTCATCTGATCTCAGTAGCTGGGCTCTGCAGGAGCAGTCTCAGGCTGCTGTCACCTGGGATAAGGCTTTATTATTCCCAAGGGTCTGAGTCACTAGTAGCCTCTATTTGGATGTTTTCCTGTCCTGGATGCTAATTCATACAGGGGTACACCCACTCCCCAGAAACCAAGCCATCAAAAACTACGCAGATTACTCAAAATGATCCACAGATTGTTTTATTGTTTATTTTATATTTTTCCAGACAGCATTTAGCTATGAGCCTAGGCTGGCCTCTGATTCTTGATCCTTATGTCTCAGTCAATCCTTACTAACACACATTTAGGGATTGCACTTGATGCGTTAGTTATGTCTCTGCTGCTGTAACAAAACACCATGGTCAGCGCAACCTGTGGAAGAAGTGTCTGGAGCTTATGATTCTAGAGGAACAAGAGTCCATGATAGTAGGGAAGAGGACAACAAACAGCAGATGCAGGACCAAAGCCCAGCTCCAGTGACATGCTTCCCCCAGCAAAGTCACTCTTAACAAAACATCACAAACAGTACCACCAACCGGGGACCAGTTCTTCAAACCCTGAGACGGTGGGGAACATCTTCAGTCAGACCAGCACACTTGACTTTCGGTTCTTCGCTTTTTAAAATTAAATTGCTTGATGGTATTTCTCAAAGTTTCCATAGAGAACACGGGCTTTCTAAGTTATTCAAAGTAATAAACAAGCACAGACAGAGCATTAATCCAGCCGTTCCTGCATGCTAGCCTTTGTTCTCTCGGGATACACCATCAGGCTGCACCAGGTATTCCCAGTGGTACATCACAGTATAGATTACATTTCTCACAAATCTCAAATGCTACTAGAAAGAGACTCCCCCAAATCTAGAACACAGAAACAGAAAGAAAAGAGGGGAGGAAAGAAGGGAGGAAGATTGGATTATACATCAAAATTTCAAACACTGAGTTCTCTTAAAAAGACTGTGGCCCATAGTCCATTTCTGTCAATAAAGTCTTAGTAGTCCACCTCTGTACATATTTGTTAACACATCACCTATAGCTGCTGTGGGGCTTTATCGTGATTCAAGAGATATCATGCAGACCCAAAAGCCTAAACCATCTTCTGTGTGGCTCTTATCAGAATGTCCGTTGACCTTTACTAAAGTAACATTGTAACCATACTGAAGTATCCTTCTGGAGACCTGAATGTATAGCCGCAGAAGGACTCATGCAAACGGTCCCATTCCCTCTAAAGCTGCGTACTGGGGACCCAGGCACAGAGAACAAAGTGCTTCAGAAAAACAGAACAATGAGATAGTTCTGCTAGGTTCTATTTGTTTATAGGGGGAAAATGCTTCTTAGGCATGATAAACAAGTTATTACATGAAGGAAACTTCAAACAGTGAAGGAAACAACCCCAAACTTTCATCTTGTTCCTTGTGCAAGGTGCTAAAAGCATTTTTGAACCTCGTTTGTATTCTCATTGTGCAGATGGGTGGGGTGAGCTCTGCTCTGTTCAATAAACAACATGACAAAGAAGGATTGTGTGGCGTGGTCCTAGACACGTGGTCCTGGTCAGGGGTGAAAGCCACACCCCTCCTCCAGGAAGAGCTCTCCTTGGCCTGCCTGGGACACGTTCACCCTCCTTGGTGATGAGTTAGCCCCAGCCCTTTCTCTCCCATCATGCCTTTGTGCTAAGTCAACACTTGAGCATGGCTGAGCTATCTTTTTCTAGAAAAAAAAAAAAACATGGCGGATACCGTTTGAGGAACAGAGGGATCAATCAAGAGAACAACAGGGTGAGCAGTGCTCTCTTCCCCCGAGAAAAGGCTTGTTGTGGATGCCACACGGTACATGAAGACCTCTGCTTTCCCAGATGGGCGTGCTGCTGGAACGGAAGATGGGAACCCCCCTCCAGTGTGGACCACTCCCCAGGAAAAACGTTCAAACGCACCTTGCCCTTTTGTGGGATGCCTCAGGCCAATCTCGCTTTCACTTGCTCTCCCCACTTGAACTCCGCCCTGTGGGACGCCTTAGCCAGCCAACGTTGCCCCAGTTAAAACCCTCCAGCTCCAGGTTCAGGTTCTCTGACGATACTTGTGGTGGTCTTGGGTGGAGAAATTAGTTCTGCTTCTTCTGTGGTTGCCTGGCCGCTCCCCTTTGTAACTTCACTTTGTATTCCTTCCTGTTCGATACTTCTCAAAGTCCTGAGACTTTAAAGAGGTGCAATAAATCCCGGATCGTGTTTTAATGACCACAGTAAGCCTGCTTGTAATATGTCAGTGAGCTGAACCCGAAAGCCAATGGGGACTAGGCCATTTCTGCCTTAGTAATTGTCTCCACAGAAAGATTTATAATGTCATTATCTGAATCTATAAGAAATAACTCATGGCGCTGAAATACCCTAAAAAAATATTACAATTCTCTTAAAATCTAGTCATTCATAAATGCTAAATCATAAAACTTTTTTCAAGATGTTTTATGTTAAAAGTAAAAACTAGTAAAAATATAAATGCTCACTTCTTAATCAGACTCCTCATTCTTTATGTGTATGTTTATAGCTTTTCCATTTTCTGGGATATATTTACAAACCTTACACGGAGCTGCCCTATTCCCCAGGGATCACAAGCAGCTACGGTGTCTGAAAAGGCCATTTCTCCTCCTCTTCTCATCTCTGCGCGATTACCATGTAGCAATGAGGAACAGGATATTTAGCCTGGCAATAAAATTTGCCTCAGCGATGAGAGTTCCCCTTTGCCTAAATTCTCCATGGGGGGGGGGGGAAACAAATAAACAAAAAACCAACACACACTAAACTTCCTGCTAAATGTACCACAGGGCTGTTTTTAGACGTTTCTGTAAACTCCTTTTCCCCACAAAGACCAGCCACTCTTTCCAAATAGCGGGAAGCTGCCTCCCGCTTTATCCAAGTTTCATAAGCCCTGGGATTGCTACACCTTCCCGTCCGCCTCCTGCGCTGCAAGGTTGAGCAACGGCGTGCTTGCTTCTGCAGCTAAAATCCTCCGGGGACTCCAGAGTCCGGGGCACTTCCAACACGCCCCTCCAGATGGTTTCATAATTCCTAAGGATTTTTTGTTTTTGTTTTTGTTGTTTGTTTGTTTCTTTCCTTAAACACATTAATTTGCCAAAAGCCAAAGCCTGGTATTTGGGCTCCATCTACCCGTCGTCCCTTCCTCCACCAGCCTCAAAGCTCAGATTTACTCCCTGGTTTTCACACCTGGGATTGCTGCTGAGCCTTCTGGGAGTGGGTGGGGCACAGAGTTGTCTGAAAGGGTTTGGAAAAAAAACTAATAGTCTCTTCCTCTTCCTCTTCTTCCTCCTTTTCTTCCTCCTCTTCCTCCTCCTCTTTCTCCTCTTCCTCCTCCCCTTCTCATCTTCCTCCTCCTCTCCCTCCTCTCCCTCCTCCTTTTCCTTCTCCTCTTCCTCTTCTTTCTCCTCCTTTTCCTCCTCCTCTTCCTCCTCCCCTTCCTCTTCCCCTTCCTCCTCCTCTTCTCATCTTCCTCCTCCTCTTCCTCCTCCTTTTCCTTCTCCTCTTCCTCCTCTTTCTCCTCTTTCTCCTTTTCCTCCTCCTCTTCCCCTTCCTCCTCCCCTTCCTCCTCCTGTTTCTTTCTCCTCCCTTTCCTTCTTCTCTTCCTCCTCCCCTTCCTCTTCCTCCTCCTCTTTCTCTTCCTTCTCCCCTTCCTCTTCCTCCTCCTCTTCTTCCTCCTCTTCATCCTCCCCTTCACCTTCCTCCTCCTCTTCCTCCTCCTCTTCTTCCTCTTCCTCCTCCTCTTCCGCTTCAGCCTCCCCTTCACCTTCCTCCTCTTCTTCCTCCTCCCCCTCACCTTCCTCTTCCTCTTCCTCCTCCTCTTCCTCCTCCCCTTCACCTTCCTCCTTCTCTTCCTCCTCCTCCCCTTCCTCCTGCTCCTCATCCTTCTCCTTCAGCTGCCTCTCCATGCTTTCCCCCATACTTCCTTCGTCCTCTTTAGAGTTTGCCACCTCCTCAGGTTGACCGGCTTTCCCCAGGTCTCACTTTTACTTTCCGGGTGACAGCTCTGAAGCTAGCCACACCCACGTGCTCTGTTTCAATGCATGTAAAACTGTGTTCACCATCCTTTCAGGAACAAACCCAGTGAGCCATAGACCTACCCATCATTCCCTACAAACCAGAGACTCTGGAAGAAGCACCGTGTCTCTATTCTCCTTGTCTTGTTGCTCACATCCAAAGGATCGCCAAGAAACCTGCCTCTCAATGACCTTCAATGTGATTATTATTTTCTATGGCTATTACCCTAAGACCCACAGTGCTGCCTCACCTGCAGGGCGACAGCTGCCTCCCGGTGATGACCCCCCATGGAAATCTAATAATTCAGCCTGACTTGCTAGCGAAGTGTATAAATAGGCTAATTCTAAGCAGTGCTAAGAACTATGCAGAACACACCCCAACTGTGTCATGACACTTCCAGGAGGCGAAGGAGCTGAGCTCTTCCTGTAGACAATGAAGGATGTCAAGAGTCAAAGCCAGAGGCTGAGCACATACGGGAGCCTGTGTCAGGAACAAGATCCAGCTCTGACTTCCACCAGGTCGGTCTTCAGTGGGAGGTTTCAGGAGACAAAAAGGATAAGGAAGATAAGAGCTGGGGTGGGGGTGGGGGTCTGGCACAAGCTATGTCTCGTGCCAAGCATGTTCCTGGTCTTAGAGAAGGAGCTACACTCATTCTTCCTACCTCAGGGAAAGCCTCAGCAGATCTGGCCCTCAACTGGTATTCAAGAGACAAAACTGATTTAGGAACAAAGACACCTACACTCAGAAAGGGGCTACATCACCCAAAGCCCCGTGATGACTGAAGACACCCACGTAACTTGTACAATACCACTCTGGGTGTCTGTGAGAGGGGCTCCACATGATTAGCACTGATATCTGGGGACACAATGGAGGAAAACATCTTTGCCAATGTGAGTCAGCGTTAGGAAGGCCACCAAGGGCACAGGCAAGCGACGGCTGGAGGCTTGGCAGTTCACTCTCTCCCAAACGTGCCGCCCGTGCTCTGGCTTTCAGAGATCGGAACCCCAGATTTCCGGACTCAAGGACCCACACTTTCCACTCACTTCATTCAGAATCCCTTACAATTGCATCACCAGCGTGCCTGGGGTCTGAAGCTACAGGTGTCAGATGTTAGATCTCGGCTTCTGCAATTACGTAGGTCAATTTCCACCGTAAGCAAATGAATACACCGCTGTATACAGCTCTCCATGTCAGTTGTGTGGCTTTTCTATTTGCCTCTGCTAGAGAGGGAAACAACAGACCGAAGCAAGTGGTTCTGGCCAAGTCTGCGGTGAACCTGTGAGCTGACTGAAATTACTTAAAGGCACTTGTGTGACCTGGGTGCCCACTTCACCCACAGCTGTTACCCACTTCCACAGTCTCAGGGAAGTAAGTGGGCCTGTGAACGCTATGGGCCCTTCCCTCTTCTCCTCAGGGAATTGGTCCAACTTTGTGAGGGTCTCCTGTGGGTACATGCCACTGCTCTGATTTCAGAACAACAGCCATGCTCAGATGCTGAATTCCATCAGAGTATCTATACTACCCATAATATTCCCTATAGAATCTGATTTTTACACACATGTTGTCTTAGTTAGGGTTTCCATTCCTGCACAAACATCATGACCAAGAAGCAAGTTGGGGAAGAAAGGGTTTATTCCTTACACTTCCACACTGCTGTTGATCACCAAAGGAAGTCAGGACAGGAACTCAAGCAGGTCAGGAAGCAGGAGCTGATGCAGAGGCCATGGAGGGACGTTCCTTATTGACTTGCTTCCCCTGGCTTGTTCAGTTTGCTCTCTTATAGAACCCAAGACCACCAGTCCAGGGATGGCACCACCCACAAGGGGCCCTCTCCCCTTGAGCACTAAGTGAGAAAATGCCCCACAGCTGGATCTCATGGAGGCATTTCCCAACTGAAGCTCCCTTCTCTGTGGTAATTCCAGCCTGTGTAGAGTTGATTCACACAGCCAGCCAGGACACAGGAGTTATAGCTATAAAGATGGTGTCAGTATCCTCCATTTTGGTTCTATCCCTGACTTACACACACTAAACCCTATAGAATAAAATGCAGAGGTTCAACTCCTCGGAAGGGTATCTAATGGTTTAAGATGAAGGGACTCCACGGTCACGTGACTTTCCTTTCAGGGAAGTCTGTCTGCCATAGGGAACATGGCTCGGACGGGAGCTATGACCGCAGGCCCAGGCCAGTAGGAAGTTGTGTAATTTGGCATAAAGGCACCAACAACTCCTTGCGGCCTGTGGAATAGAGTTCAAATTCTACGTGGGACGTTTCAATCTGAATCCCACTCCCATCCTTGCATGCTGCACTCTGATGCTCACCTCTGCCTGTGTGGCCAGAGTCCTCACGCTGACGCCTCATACATACCCACACATACACACACACACATACACATACAAACATATACACCCCCCACACACATACACACATACATACACATACACACATACATACACATACACACAGATATACACATACAAACATATACACCCCCCACACATACATACACACACACACCCACACACCCACATATACACACATAACCCCCCACATATACACAAATACACACATACACACACACATACACACATACATACACATACACACAGATATACACATACAAACATATATACACGCCCCCACACACATACACACATACACCCACACCCACATATATACACATAACCCCCACACACACATATACACACATACACACACATACACACAGACACACATACACCCCCACACACACATACACACACATACACACACATACACACACACACACACACACACACACACACACAAGCTGAGCCGCCTCTCATCCAAGTGTTAATATTCCCACTTCTCTTAAGATACGTTGCTCTTATCCAATCCCATCTTTTACGTGAAGACGTCCGAATGTACTTGACTACGGAGACGTCTCCTTCCCGGGCAGTGGACTGAATATTAAAAACATTTTTAAAAGACCCTTCTTATAGTCTGCCTTTGCCGTGCCCTCCTGTCACCCTCCTGGTTTAAGCCTCCTTCACAGTTTCTCTCCTGATAATATTCTATTTTCCCTTTCTTGGAAGATCCCACCCCGCATCCCTTACGAGTTCTGTAGCCTCTGCCATCTTTTGGATTGTGGCACCCATACCTAACGCTAAGCATCCACACGCAAGAGAAGGCAGGTGATGCTTGTCTTTTTGGGTCTGGGCTACCTCACTCAGGACACTGGGTTCTAGCGCCTCTCATTACCAGCGAACTTGGGACCATGTGATGCACACACACGTACACACAGAGTGAATAAATACGTGTACATATTTTGAAAAATCAGCCTTACCTCTTGCATTGATTGCCTCATGCGCTGCTTTCCTTCTCCGTATTAAGATTCTTTATTCATTATTAAGATTATTTCGCGTTCCAAGTGTGTGCATATGTCCCATTTCCCCAACTGCAGGGTAGAGTCTCTGAGGGAAGAGTCTGTCCTTATGTTTCTGTGGATCCTCAGAGACGCCTGGCACCACACCAACCCCACAGCAGGGAGCTCGCTTGGTGCTGATCCACAACAGAGGTCACACATGTGTTTCCCAGAACCTGGAGAGACACCCGGCTGCCTCGTAGGGGAGGATTCAGAACTCCGATCTCTTAAAGGATGTTGTGTGCTCCTGCTTACTCGACAGCATCCTTCTTGGAGGACCTGCTGTGTTGGAGGAGAAGCAGACACGGGGTGCGTTCTGAGAGCCTCGGGTGGGTGGGAGTGAGAGCTTTGGATTCTACCCCTCCCAGAAGGACAGCCCCAAGATGTCCATCAGGAAAATGGCCACAGGCTTGCTATGGCTCCCAGATAAAGAAGGCGCTCACCCAAGAGAAGTGTAAAAGTAAATAAGGAAATTGGACTTGAGGCTGGAGACGGTCATAGAGAGGTAGAAGACAGCCATGAACACGGTGTCGCATTGATGGGGACCATCTGTCACAAGCGCGCGTTGGGCTTGGAGAAATCTGGTTGTACTTGCTGTGTGTCTTGTGGGTAGGGAATTCTGACAGAACAAGTCTGCCTTGGGAGAGCAGGAAGATGGAGGAGCCTGCCTCCTTGAACCGCACCCTGGACACGGCCGCTCTCTGAGGGAAGCTTCCTGTTTGTCGCGTTGAAAGTCCACAAGGAGGACCATGGAGACCCACTGACACAGAGAATGCAGAACCGGTGGCCGCAGGGAAAATGCCGTCAGCTTTGAGTTCGCGTGTCTGTGTAGCACAGGCTCACACGTGTGTAGTCCCCACGGGGAAGTCTCAGGGCCATCCCTGAGACTTCGTTCCGCTTGGTCTTTGAGATGGGGTCTCTCACTGGGCTGGAACTTGCTGACTAGGCTAGGCTGGCTGGCCACTGAGTCCTAAGCATCCCCCTGCCTCTGCATCCCTCATGATCGAGCCCCGCCATGCCCAACTTCTAATTGCGTGGATCTGGGGCTTACGCTCAGGTCTTTAATTGCAAAACAAGCGCTTTACTGACTGAGCCTCGCCCACCGCCATTAGGTGAGACTTCCCAAAGGAAGACAACCGAGGAGAATGCGTGGATGGAGGCAGAGACCTCTGTCCGGGGTGAAGAAGAAGCTAGACCCTCTCCACAACCTCCCAGATCTAGACACTTAGACGTGTGTTCATCCTGCATGGTGTAAAATGGGGTCTCCTAAACCACGAGCTGTTGACACTGAGGACAGGAGTCTAGTGACTGCCTTGTCGTTTGTAAGGTGTTAGTACACTGCTCTCAGATATCGGTGGCTGCTTCTCACCCATTCAACCTGAGATGTACCCACCCACTGCTCAGGGTCCCCTGAGTCTGGGGGTGGGGGGTGGGGCAAAAATCATCATAACTGAAAACCTCTGGCTGTAGAGTTGAGTTTAATATTCTATCCCTCACTCGCTCATCCAGAAAGATGAGGATTAGAGAGGGGTCAGTGAGATCGAGGGGTGAAATCAGCCGCCACCAAACCCGGTAGAAGGAGAGAACCGACTCTCACGAACTGTCCTCTGGCCTCCACACACTCATCGTAGGGCACAAAATAAACAAATAAAATATAAAAAGTGAACGGAGGTTAAAGAAAAATGTTGAGGGAAAATGTTTAACGGTAAGGCACATAAATCATGAGCACAGTTTGGAGTCATCGGCCATCGCGGTTATGATTATTTCGATTACTATTTATTGACCACTGCCTGGGCAGCCATTCCTCGCTCTGAGGAGTGGAGGGTCTGTTTGTTGGGTTCTTTTTTTTTTCCCTCATATTTGAGGCAGGGATTGACTAGGAAGTCCAGGCTGAGCTGGGGCTCCCTGAGGCCGGTGGCCTCGATCCAGTGACTTCCTGTATCATCTTCCCAAGGGCAGGGATTTAAGATTTGTGCCACCACATTGTCTCTGCTTCTGGAATGCTCGTTTACATTCTTTTAGACAATTTAAAGAAAAATCCGTTGTCTCCAAGTGATAAAGAAGACTCAACTATCTCCTACCTTGTTCCTGCAGGTGAGTTCAAGGCCCAAGCTTCCCTGCACCTCATCCTCCAAGGAACTTGAGTATAAATGTAATATTCCGACAGCTGCCCAATCTCATTTCCATGTAGCTATTTACCTAGAAAAGGGGAGATCCTTGCTTTCTTTTTTCTCTCACCATCAAGTAGAGTTTCGGCTGAAACAGTAGAACACCGCGCCCACCATGAATGTTCCTCTGGTCTGTGTTAGGCACCGAGGCGGCAGAGGCTTTAGCTTTGAAAAATTACATTATCATTTTTTAGTTCTGGGACAATCACATCAAGTCCACCGAGGCCGACCCTGAGTGGGTGGGCCCCGGGCAGTCTCGAACCTGCGTATGAGAGCTGCTAGTGTGGGTGATCTCAACGGGACCGTGCGAAGGATGGCTTGAGTTTCAGGTCTGTGCCTGATTTTGTTATGCTCTGCTCTGCTTTTTGAAAACCTTTTTACATTTATTTATTTTGTGTATACAGGCATGCATGCATATTCATGGCATGTCCCTCATGTGACAGTCATACAGGCATTCACACACACACACACACACACACACACACACACTCATGGCTTGTCCCTCATGTGGCAGTAATACTAGCAAACACACACACACACACACACACACACACATACACACATGGCATGTCCCTCTTGTGGAGGTCATACGGGCACACACACACACACACACACACACACACACACACACATGCTCATGGCTTGTCCCTCATGTGGCAATCATACCAGCACACACACACACACACACACACACACACACACATACACACACACACATACCCACACACGGCATGTCCCTCTTGTGGAGGTCATACGGGCATACCACACACACACACACACACACACACACACACCACACACACACACACACACACACACCACACACACACACACACACACACACACACACACACACGGCATGTCCCTCTTGTGGCAGTCAGAGGACAGCTTTCCTGAGTCTGTTCTCTCTTTTCACCATGTGAGCCCCAGGACAGAGCTCAGATCGTTGGGTTGGCAGCAGACCATTTCTTGTTGAGCCCTCTGGCCGCCCCGTTCTCTATTCCTGGGGAGGAGCTGTGGCTGGAGGAAACGGAAGCGCTTCTCTACCCTCCTGAGCAAGTCCTCCTCTCGCAAGAGAGGGCTGCAGTTAAGCTTGCTTCCAGTAGGCAACAAAATGGTGTGGGCCAACTGACCATTTCCATGTAAAGCTCATCAGTTATGGAGGAATCCTAAAAGGTGCATGCCCCCAAAATTCATCTATTCAATAGATTAAAGATGGACAATTAAAGATAGCCAGACAACGAGGAGATATATATCATCTATTATAGTATATGTAGTATGTGTGTGTATACTTGATATGCATATATGACATGTATATTATATATGCCTGTAGTCTTGGCTGTTGAACAAGAGCACCAGCCAAGGGCAACATGTAAACAAAGCGGCACAGCTGACGTCCAGTAAAGCTCTATTTATAAGTACACAGCCAGCCGCCGCTGGCTCAAAGCCCTGGCTTTCTGACCCCAGGTTGAGGTAAGACTCTGATGAATGGCTTCTTTTCCATCTTGTTGGCTTCCATCCTGTGTGTCTGTCCTCTCAGGCCATCTAGAACCCCTTCTTGTTGACGGCCCGTAGGGAAATGATAAACACGTACAGGCCTGTTCATTTCCCTGTGACTCGACAGGATGATAGAGAAGCCGGCTCATTTGAACAAAATGATTCCTGTGTTTTCACAGACTAAATAAGCCCGGTATGAACAGCACATTTGATTTAATTTTTCTCCTTCAAAAATAAAAAGCAGCCCTATTAAGAACCCCCATCACTCAACGCTGAGAGGAGGCTCCTCCAAGCCCTCAGCCCTGCAGTAATTACTGGCGAAGAACCCCTGATGAGAGATCCTTGAGAAATGGGAAATGTACCCAAAGAACTAATAAAAACCCAGTCAATTGCTGTTAGAGATCTCCAAATAGGATGCAGGGGGGTTGGGGGGGGAGAGAAAAGCAAGGAGACTGCATACACAATGAGAAAGCCAGAGAAGATGGGTCCTGAAGACGGAGTCTGTGGGCAGACAGCCTGGAGGCGTGAGGCCGGAGGTGAGGCGTCTCCCGGAACCTGATTGGGATACCATACGATAGTCATTCGCCATCAAATAAAGAATATGGTCCTGGCAGCCAGAGGCCAGGAAGGCATGGCTGGAGGGAATGCTAAGACCCTGGAGCCAGCCGGGTGCTGAAATAAACAGATTATGTGTTAAAACTGAACGCGTACGGGGAAGGGCTAGCGAGCCTCCACCCTGATCTCAAGAGCCGGGCGGGGTCAATGTCTTCCAGGGGAGAATCAATTTCCTACAAGGGCGTGGTCCCAGCGAGTGGCTTCCAATACCCGTGAGTACATGAGCAGCAGACTGCAGTCTGGATTGTACTTTCTATAAAGAAATACAGTATCGGAGGGGATGGGGGTAATGGTAGGTCTGGGGAGGAGTTAGGGAGAGGAGGGGGAAGAGTATGATGAAATGCATCGTGTGAATAGGTGGAATTCCCAAAGAATTGATCAAAGCATTATATTTTTTAAAATGACTATGGAAATAGAGGGAGGGGGGAGACTGCAGTGAAGGGAGGGGAGGAGAAGGAGGAGTAGGGGAGGGAGGGGGAAATGGAAGGGTGGGCAGGAAGAAAGAAGAGGAAAGAAAGTGAAAGGAGAGATGAAAGGGGAGTGAGGGGGCAAAGGGGCAGATAGGGGAGATGACAGGAGCAGCCATTCCAGCTTGCTTGGGAGAAGGGTGGGTTCTGATTCCAACATGTCCGACATCTAGCACAATGCCTGGCATAGTACAGGTGCCCATCAATGAAAAGAGGCAGGAAGCCAGGTGGCCAAGCAGCCCGTCCAGTCAGGGTGTCCAACAAAGAATAATGGAGCCCCAAGGTGCTGGGGACCAAATGCAGCAGACACAGATGGACCGACCCTCTTCCTGCAAGACAGACGGTGACCTCAGGCCTGTCCCCGAGTGGGGTGACAGCACCCTCTGCATCAGAAAAGAAACCTCCAGGTGACATCATGATGCCACCTGACCTTCGGAGAAGAGCACAAACCCTAGCATTCTCCCAAGCTTGTCGGTGGTTGGGCCTGTGGCTTGTCCATATCTCAGCTTATATTCTGACCAAAAGATTATGAAACCAGAAACCCATTGCGTCTCTCAGAAGAGTGGCTGGGAGATGAACCATCACCACTCCCCATGGCATGCTTGTCCCCTCTACAGTTGAGTGAGGTCATACACTTTGGTAATGGCTGTAGATCCAGTCTAGGCAGGATATGTGTTCCCTGGGGCTGGCTCATGTAAAGAAACCTTTCTCCCTGCCAGTGCTACCCCAGTGGCCCCAGATGGTCCAGGCTCCTGGAGCAGCTGGGATCCCGAGTCAACATTAGGGCGCCAGCTGCAGGAGAGACCCTCCCTGCCCACCTTCTGCTGCAGGGCTTGCCTGTCCCATTGGCAGGTACTGCCTTGGCACATCTAACCAGCTCACTCGGGTTGCACGGGACAGAGAGCCCAGCCCAGAGCTTAGGCAGTGTGACCTGGAAAGGTCCTCTCGGTCCCTTAGCTTCACTGTGTTCCTCTTCCAAAGGGAGCCAAGCCACCTCCGGAGCATGCGCACTGAGACTAGGGGAGGAAACAGCCCCCAGGTTGTAGCACGCTGGCCGTGGAAGAACGGCAAAGAGCTGTGGAGGCAGAGGGACCCCCCCAACGGTAAGGGGGTACAGTTGTCTTGTGTGCAGCTGCAGCTCAAAAACATGATGCTAGGATGCCTCTGGGGACATTCGTCCCTCTATGTTTAAAGGGTCGGCAGCCCCCGTGATTAGACTGTGTTCTTATTCTCAAGGCTGTGCTAAGCATTAACATTTTTACAAAATCACCAACCTAAACTCTAATGTTCCTGTTTGTCCAAGCACAGCTAGTAATTTCCATCACTCAGATTTATTTTTTTTATTTATTTATTTATTTATTTATTTATTTATTTATTTATTTTATAGCTGCAAGTCTACTTGAGACATCAGAGTGGTTGATCTGCCGAAATATTTTATCACCTTGCCCCTGCCTGCCCGTGCTTAGCTATGTGATCTTGGTGATTGGCCTCTCCTCTCTGGGCCTGGGATCCATACTCCAGTGGGGACGCTGTGCCTATCAGGAGGCTGCTGTAGGATTAGAGGGTCCTGTATGCCCTCATTGTTCTGCTGGGTGGTGTCTGGCACGTTGTAAATCAATTAGTTGGTGTCTGTTGCTGGTTCTGTAAGTGTTCTCAGAATAGCAGAAATAATTAGTGGAAGAATAGAATGGGATGAGGAGAGGAAAGGGAAACATGGATGAAGGAAGGGATGGGAGTGGATTCTTTCACTCATCCAACAAATGTATCGAGGAGGCACCACACCCTCCCCGCAGGCGGCACCACGCCCTCCCAGCAGCAGGAAGAGAAAGCACTGATGGTGCTGGTTTAACACCTCACTCCTGAGGCTACGACACAGCGCGAGAGAGAAAAGACAGACGGGGGCACAAAGAGACGGAGCCGCGTGCGTGCCCTGACATACATAGCAAGAACACTGCCGGGATGCCCTGTTACACGACAGCCCGTGTACTCGGCACACAGAGTGGTCACGGGAACCTCTCTAGTGAGTGACAGATGAGCAAACTCCTGAAGGTTGAAGATGGAGGCCTCCGCAGGGGCCGCTGGGATGGCTCAGTGGGTAGAGACGTCTGCCAACTGCTGACGGCCTGGTTTCATCCTGGGACCCACATGGCCGAAGGAAAGAAGAGACTCAAGTAAGCTGCCCTCTGACCTCCACATGTGCACACTCACATGCACACTCCAAATAAATGGATACATGTAATTAAGTTCTTTTTACAAATATTATGTTGTAGCCATCATTATTAACAGCATCATGAATATTCACCCAAAATATAATCAATTGCCCAATAGTGTTCAAAATATAATAATGATAACCCAAAATGTACGGTAAAATCACCAGTACATAATTTTGAAATGTTTCTGGAATTTTGAACCATATTAGTAATTACCTCGGACAAACATTAAACTCAGTAATATTTATTCATTTGGTAAACATTTGTTAAGTACCAATGTAAATGCATTCACCCAGTTGAAATTGATAAAGAGATATGTCCAGGCCCATGAAGAAGAGGTGAGCCTTACAAGCACAGAATAAAAAAGAATGGATGTAGGAGCCAGCCATGTAAGTGCCTGTATGTTCCTGTCACCAACTTTCTAAGAGTTTCTTTCAATGGCATTGCCTTCCCGGCATTAGTCTTTACCTCCGTTGGTTTGGGATAATGAAGGGGTATGATCCTTGCTGTTCTACGCTCTTCTACCCCCGGTGCCAGAACATAAGCTCCCAATGGCAGCGCCGCCCCGTCTGCAGGTTCCTGGTGTCTCTGCTGCTTAGCAGGCTTGGCCCCAGCTAGGCACTCTCCGAATTGCTGTTGAGCGAGTGAATTAATGCATGGATAAATGTGTTTGCGTTTCCCCAAACGTGTTTGCATTGCAGACTTGTAATTTCACACTGGGTTCAGTCAATGTTTTTTAACACAGTGACACTTATAATCAAGGCTTGGAGTCTTACTTATGCTAACAAATGCTGATTCTGCCTAATAGACAGTATTACTTTTGCTAGCTCTGAGTGTTAGTGTCTCATTCAGTCTTTATGACATATATTTCTGAATAAATAAATGGGGTCCCGTGAGGAGCGGTGCCTATTGTAAAACTGATCACTCGTGTTCTGATTTATTAGGGGATGGTTATGAGATCAGAGCCCATTTAGGAAGCAGAGGAACACAATAAATCTACTAGTTGGGAGGGGCGCATATTGGATGGGAACTGTCTCTGAGGACTCACTTTCAAACATTTGGCCCCCAGTTGGTGATGGTGATACCTTCAGGGGGTGCAGCCTCAATGGAGAAAGAATGTCACTGGGGGCTACAAACTTGAGTTTGTATTCTGGCCCCTGCTTCCTGTTTTCTCTTTCTGTATCTCTCTGTCTCTCTGTGTCTCTCTCTGCGTCTTTGTAGCTCACCCTGTCGCTCTCTCTGTATCTGTGTCTTTGTCTCTGTCTGCCTTTCTCTATCTCTCTGTTTCTCTCTGTCCCCCTCTCTGTGTGTGTGCCTCTGTGTCTCTCTGTGTCTCTGTAGCTCTTCCTGTCCCTCTCTCTGTGTCTGTGTCTGTGTCTGTGTCTGTGTCTCTGTCTGCCTTTATCTTTCTGTTTCACTCTGTCCCTCTGTGTGTGTGGCTCTGTGTCTCTGTATTTCTCTCTGTCCCTCTCTCTGTGTCTCTCTCTCACCTGTCTCTGTCTTCTCTGTATCTCTTTCTCTGTATCTCTGTCTCTGTCTCTCTGTCACTGTCTCTCTCTCTGTCTCTCTCTCTCTCTCTCTCTCTCTTTCTCCCTCCTTCCTGTGTACAGAAAAAATGTGACCAGTATGTCTGTGATCCTGCTTTCCCTTTGTGACGGACTCTCTCCCTCTGGAACAGTAAGCCCAAAATAAACCATTTCTTCCTCAAGCTGCTTTTGGTCACGATTCTCTTTCACTGCAACGGAGACATGGACCAGACCAATCAGATGGATAATGAGTAGAGACGCTGGCAACCATGAACCCCGCGTTCTTCTCGCTCACGCGCTTGCCTCCCCTACATGCGTGTGAGACATCACCGACTTTGTTCCTTGTTCACATCTCTGTCAGACAAGCTCTTCTATGGGGGAGGTTACCAGTCAGGGACAGTAGAGGGACTGATGAATTGGGCTTCCCATCACAAGTTGAATTACATTTTCCATACAAAATTATTCACGGGCCTTTAAGAGACACTCAACAATACCGAGCCTGGGTCTTCCATTATATGTCCCTTGATCATACACCTATGGTCTTTATATGCAGTTATCTACCCACTCACCCACTGCACATTCAGCATCCATGATTTTACCGTCAGGCTCATCATTCATGGGAGTATCCTTAACTTTAAAGATGGAAGGGACCTTGAAATGACTTCCTGGAAGCCATGGTATGTGATAACAGCTGCCAAGAAAGCCGGTGCTCCAGTACAAGAGATTTTGGGAACTGCACTCTGCAAGCAACCTGGAGGATTCTTTTTTATGAGGATTCTTCCCCCAAGGCTCTAAGTGGGAGTCCATCCCACCCAGCAGCTTGATTTCAAACCGTGAGGCTTTAAACCTGTGGGATTCTCCTGCGCCTGCGCCCTGCAAAGACGCGAGGAAGTAAGGGGATGTTCACTTACACCATGACGCTCACAGGTGTCAGCTCCGCCGGACAGTCAGGCAGTCTGAAGATGCTTGGGGGAGCTAGGGATAGCAGTAACGACGTGGCATTTTTGTCACCCGAAATCCTTATATAAGAACAAATAAATGTAGTCACTAAACAGCACATCCGGCCACACACAAGAAAAAGTGAAAGGATGAGTCCTTGCCACACACTCCATATTTCATGTGGAGCCATATGAATGAAGACTTGGGTTCTCAGTGGATCCGGTGCCGTACAAAGATGGCCCTTGGGAAGTCTGCAGACTTGAGAAGAAGACAAACCCTAGGTGGCTCACAGGACCTCATCGGAAGACACAGGGGCAAGTCTGAAGTCATAGACAAAAACCAGGAACCCTAGGCCTTTCAAAGACCCAAGAAAACAGGAGGCTATGGTGGTTCTTTAAAATTACATTATTCATTTAGTTATTCTGTTTGTTTTATTTTGTGTGAGCTTGTATGTGTCTATGCATGTGGTCATAGGCATACCATGTTGTGCATATGGAAGTCATAGAGTGACTTGAGATAGTTGACCCTTGCCCTCTGTCGTGTGGGACCCAGGTCTTGAATTCACAGTTGTCAGACTTGGTGGCAAGTGCCTTCACCTACTGAGGTAGGTGTCTCACCAGCCCTGGTGTTAGTTCTAGAAGAGGCAGGGGCTGTCTGGGCCACAGAAGCCCACAGTGGCAACTGCCCAAGTGTTGTGTAGAATTGGCCCAGAAGGAGGAGAAATCACAAGTCTAGTTAAAGGCAGCAGCAGGAAGTTTAGCATAAGGGCCTCAGATACCTCTGAGAGCAAGCTAGCATATTTATGTACGTGGTATGAGAAGTGAGAGACTAGAGGTACTCTCCATAGCCTCCTCCTGGAGGTTCAGAGATAGCAATTTCACATACAGATGACAACAGAAAAGTACTGAGACCAGAACCCATGCAACATTACAGGAGGAAAAGCAGAGGCCCACAAAACAATGTCATGCAAGTATATGTGTATGTGTATGTGTATGTGTATGTGTATGTGTATATGGTGCATATGGTGTATGTAATGTATGTGATGTATATGGTATATGTGGTGTATATAATGTATATGTGTATATATATGTGTATAGGTATATGTTGCATATGTATATGCATATGCATGTGTATAAATATATGCATATATAAACATGCTTATAATATGTAATAACACGTTTATCAAGATGAAAGCGTGTGGGATGGTGAGCATCAGACAGACCAAAACTGTGGCCTGCTGTGTCATGTAATAGAATGATCCAAAATCTGGAAACATGTCACACATCAGAATTAAACCCCCCAAAGGTGAGGGAAGGAATGTGATGTTTAGAAGTCAAAAGTACTATGCAAAGTGAAATCCAAAGTAAGAAAATGCACACGATTAAAATAACAATAGTGTTAGTACAACACATGATGGTCTTAACATGAATAAGTTATGCAAATGAACATTTTAAAAATGAAGAGGTTGGAGAGGAAGGTATTTACAAAAATCCAGCCAATCAAAACACATAGTTGTGGAGCCCAAGGACGGCTGACAACTACACACGCCTCTTGGATCTTGGGTTCAGGAACATGGCAGAGGAGGCGGAGGAGAGATGGAAAGGCTGTGAGAGCCAGAGGAACAGAGAGTCTGCTGTGAGACTGTGTCAGGAAAATAATATTATATAGAGTGGGTACATTTGTCCCTAGTATAAATAAGCAAGGTAAGGTTATATATTTAAGAATATATATGTATATACATACACATAGATGCATGTAACAACAGTTAATGGGAAAAGAGGCCACAGATTTGAAAGAGAGCAGAAAAGAGTGTCTGGTAGAACTTGGAGGGAGGAAAAGGAAGGTGGGAACAATGTCATTATATTATCACATCAACAAATCATGTTTTAAAATGAAAATGAAAAACAGACCTGAGAGGCTGGGGCTGGACAGACAACCCGGCAGTTAAGAGCCCTTGTTGCTCCTCAGAAAGACCACAGTCCATGTCAAGTGGTTCACAACTCCTGCAGCTCCAGGAGGTCTGACGCCCTCTTCTGGCCTCCTTAAGCAATGCACTCAGACATGACATACATGAACACAGACACACGGACATATAATACAATGTCATTAAAAGAAGAAAAAATAAAAATGAGGATGATGTAAGTGTTAAAAAGTTGAATGGTGAAGCCGGGCGTGGTGGCGCATGCCTGTAATCCCAGCACTTGGGAGGCAGAGGCAGGCGGATTTCTGAGTTCGAGGCCAGCCTGGTCTACAGAGTGAGTTCCAGGACAGCCAGGACTACACAGAGAAACCCTGTCTCAAAAAAACAAAAACAAACAAACAAACAAACAAACAAAAAAAGTTGAATGGTGAAGATCAGTGTGGAAGATTCAAAGTTGGTTAGAAAACAAGACTGTCCAACGCCCTCAGCCAGAAGGAACGCAATAGGATTTAAGAAAAATGTATAATTTAAGAAAGATTTCCTAACATTTAACTCTCTGTGAAATGCGATCCATGCCAGAAGGAAATAGGACTTTATACTTGACACATTCAAGGAAAGAAAACGTGAGCCAAGGAATTTATGGTTGGATTTTTGTTTTGATAAAGGGTCTCAAAGACCACAGGAGATAACACAGGCTTATCTCTAACTCATAAGGAGCTGAGAATGATCTTCAACTACTGATCTTATCTCCATCTTCCCATTACATATATGCACATATGCAAAAATGATACATGCACAAGCCTTACCCACAAACATATATATACAGGAATACATATGCATATGTACAGACACATGTATATCCACATCTACATGACACACATACATACATACATACATACATACATGTATACACATAGAAAGACACATACATGTTCATACAAATGGACATAGACCCCACAATCACACACATACAAATGTCTACACACATACATACATACATAGTCATAACACAAAAACACACCTGCACACATACATACACATATTCACAAATACATACTCACATATACATTCATACTCATACACACATAGATCCATGCACACACATCCATTCATATGTATGTATATATATATATATATATATATATATATACCAACCACATCACACATGTGCATATACATATACACACCCATACACAAGCACACACATGCATAAATACACACAGATACACACATGCACACATGTATACATGCACATATTTTACACACACCCTCTCCAAACACCTTGTGTTTCCAAAATAAAAGCAACACATAGTGAAACCTGCAATCAAAGGATGTGTGGATATGGTTAAGATGTGGGAAAAGAATCCAAGACACAAAAAAGGATATATTACTTATATATAAGGTAGTTATAACCCAACTACACTAATGTTTATGATAGACCAGAAAAAAACATCTTTTTCCTCTAGTCCTCCAACTTCTGGATGAAAGCTCCCATAAGACATAAAGGAAATCACAGCATGGAATTTGAAAGCGGAATGTAATTATATGATAGGTGCTTGTGAGCAGTAAGCTTGCACATATCTATCTCCTTAAAAATAGATTGCATAAAGAAAATCTCTGATTTCATTGAAAACAATAATTATGTCAGTTACACTAAGAAAAGGATTATAATATTGGAATCCTGAAGACTCGGTAACTTGCAATCCAGTGTTCTGAAAATTCATTGCCAACCGTCATATGCAGGTATGGGTCCTAGTATGGCGAGTCTGTCATCCGTGTAAATCTGAATATGCAAATGTATGCTCATGGGTTCTTCTCGATCTATCCCTGGTCTTAGACCCAAGTGAATCTAGTTTTAAAAACCCACGGTGGAGGGCTGACAGGGAGTAGCAATCGGACAGCGCTCAGAACGCTGGCCTCCAAGCCCTTTGATTGTCTAGCAGTGATGTCTTTGCCTAGAGCTTTAGTGAGGCAGACACTACCCAATTAACTGAGAACAGACGCTGCTGTTGAAGACATTATTGCAAATATCTGTAGGACGAAGGGCCCTTCTCCGCCCTTAAGGTTCTCACTGCTGCCTGGGCCGTACCCCCATCTCCCTCATCCTCAGTGGAAACACACGCCCTGGGACTGTGACAGCGTTGGATTCAGATTTTTATCAAAGAAGGGAGGTTCTGAAATGGACAGAGAAGCTTCACATTTGACGAGGGAATGTTGGTTTTGTTTCTGACACAAACCGAGACGTCTGCTTTCCAAAGCACCGACGCGGGATGAGAAAAGCATGCGGCATTCCCTCATAGGCTCATCAGCAAATCACCTGCTTCCCGCTGGTCACCCAGCAGTGAGGCACAGGAGGGCATAGGGCATGGGATCCATTTGAGGAGCGTGGCCCAGTGTGAGCTGGCTCGGTGGTTCTGCTGCTATAATCCATCAAGAGCCTCATGACTGGACCTCTTACCCATTGAGAAAGCCCTAAGAGGAACATAGCTCATTGGAGGGCCATGGAGATGTCTCCTGTATCTTTTGTCCAAAGGATGAGATGCATAGCTCTCCCGTATAGCATGGCTGTAAGTATTAAACATTACAGAAGAAGGTTTTAAAATTTTGTGACTTCTGTATTCTTTCTCTTATAAATCAATGTGGACTTTGCATATATGCCATCTAGTGAAGTAGATCTTTAATATTGACATAGAGAGTTTTTAATGTTTTATTAAGATCCATTTATTGTGCATAATAATGGTTGCATTGTAATACTTTCATACACGTATGTAACGTGCTTCAATCATACCTACCCTTTATAGCCCTTTCTTGCTCCCTATTAACCATGTCTCCTTCTGTTATGGAGTACTGTAGGGTTAATGGGTCCCATGTCTGCTCCACCACAGGGCTGAGCTCGCTCTGGGTGGCATGGTGCCAGGCTGGTGTCAGGCTATGGGAAGCCACGGGACACCACTCTGGGGGTTAGGGAGTGCGGTCTGAGGTCCTGGGGACAGCCAGAGCTGGCTGGGCGTCCCCAGGCCTGCAGGGAGGTTGAGGTGGTCTGGTTCTCAGGCTCCTGGGCACACAGCCGCTGCCTCTGGATGCAGCAGAAGAACTGAGATCAGAGTGGGGACCCGCAGACTGGGTCCAGCCCAGGGCCGAAGGAGAAGGGGGACTCCGCTGGATCCCTTGGGGAGGAGTCCTTGGCTTGTTGGCAGCTGGCTTGGCTTGATGGTCATGGCTGGGGGGCAGAGAGAGGCCTTCCACGGGAGATGAGATGGCGGCTCCTTAAGCAAAAGCCTTCTCCCTGGCACCCCACAGCGGATCCTGATGAAAAGAGGCAGGGTTTTAAGGCATTTATTGTCATGGCGGAAAGTGGATGAAGAAAAACCGTACCCCACTTCTCAGTGCGGGCCTGAGGTTAAATACCTTTTGCAGGGAGGAGTGTCTGGGAAGGGGAGTTTATTGGCTAAGCCTCCAGGCCTTTAGGCACCTCACTAAAATGAAGGTCAGTCTTGAGGCAACATGATCACAGGTCATGCCCTCTACCTGTGGAGGGTTTGGGGTGTTGCTCCTACGTGACCGATGGCTACAAATCTATGGAGTGCTGTGGCCTTGTACCAGGAACCTAGTGTCCAGGACCAAGCGAAACACATCTGCCATCCCTCAGGGTCACTGGGGCTACCAGCCTGTGTTGGACCAAGAACCAGGCTGCCTCTCACGGTCCTACAGAGTACCCACCACAGAAGACTATTCAGACACAGATTCGAGCCAGTAGGAAGTCCTTGCTGTCCAGCCGGCAGTCACACTGGGTGTTTAGGATTCCAGTTTAGCCCTGAGCCTTTCTCAGGGTGAGCTTTTTAAGCACAAAATATGCACCCTCAGTTGACACACTTCAGTTAGCAAGAGTAGTTAGATGTTTCCTTTGGGGGATTAGGTTTTGTCTTCGCTTTGGCAGGTGGTGCTCTCTTCACGCTGGGTTTTATGGCCTAAGTGGTGCTTCCGTCAAGGAGTCAGTGGGCTAAGGCTCTCTCTCTCTCTCTCTCTCTCTCTCTCTCTCTCTCTCTCTCTCTCTCTCTCTCTCCATCCCTCTTCCTATCTGTCTCTGTCTCTCTATCTCTCTGTCTCTCTGTGTGTATGTCTCTCTGTCTCTGTGTGTGTCTCTCTGTCTCTCCCTGTCTCTCTGTCTCTGTCTCTGTGTGTGTCTTTCTGTCTCTCCCTGTCTCTCTGTCTCTGTCACTGTGTGTGTCTTTCCATCTCTCCCTGTCTCTCTGTCTCTCTCATTCGTGTGTGTGTGTGTGTGTGTGTGTGTGTGTGTGTGTGTGTCTATGTAGCCAGTGGGTTTTATTGTGTTCTTTGTGGGAGTGTTGTTGAGAGCTTGCTCATAGCAGTATGGGCACCTTACCGGTGACCACACCACTGAAGAATGTGTGTCTCTCTGTCTCTACCTGTCTCTCTGTCTCTGTATCTATGTCTGTCTCTCTGTTGTTCTGTGTATATGTCTATCTCTGTGTATGTCTTTCTGTCTCTCCCTGTCTCTCTGTTTCTCTGTCTTTCTCACTTGTGTGTGTGTGTGTGTGTGTGTGTGTGTGTGTGTGTGTGTGTGTAGCCAGTGAGTTTTATTGTGTTCTTTGTGGGAGTGTTGGTGAAATCTTGCTCATGTCAGTACGGGCGCCTTACCGGTGACCACACCACTGAAGAGTGTGTGTCTCTCTCTCCTGTAAACCATCAACATCATATAAGTACTCAGGGGTTGGTATGGCCCCATGAGCCTGCCCATTCCCCACACCGACCCCACCTTATGCAGATCTCACCACAATTGCTTTGAGTTCAAGAATACAACAGTCTTGTCCTGCCCAGGAGTCCCGAGTTCACACCTGTTTTATCGCATCTTCCACCTCTTTCGACCCCGCTCACCTGACTTCCATGACACTCTTTAAGCCTTGCAGGAAGTGATACAGATGTTTCAATTATGGCTAAGCCCTTACAGCTGTGGATCTCTGCAGTCACTGGCGGCGGCTGCGAAAGGAGACTTTTCTCACCAAGTTAACGGTAGCAGCATCCCATGTGTACAGCCACAGCTCCATAGAAGGCAGTCTGACAGGCAGACTGTCCCTTTAGCAAATCAGCAGCATTGAGTCCATCACCAGGGCCTGCCTGCAACCTCTCCAGCCCAGGACGTTTGAAATGGGTACCAGGCATGCATGCTCTGCAGTGGAACAGACATAATATAGAATATAGTTGGTTACCAACAACAACAGTCTTGCCACCATTACATCAGCGTGCTTCTATTGCCCAGCCAGCTGATGTCATTGTGACTCACAGCAGGCAAATACATTAAGCAATTTCACGGGGTCCAGGAATCATGACGCTTGACTAAGTCCTAGACTGGAACTAAGCGTGAGCCTCTAATACCTCTGTTCTAGCCTCTTACCCTTTCATAGAACAAGACTGGATTGGGAGTCGCTGTCCTTCACCATTCAGTAATATGTTGCAGCTTTTACTGCATCTGGGAAAGAAAGCTCCATAGGCAGATGGACTGACAGACAGACCAAATAAATTAGCATATCTCTATTTCCCTTTATAAGTGCTGTCACACCCCCATAGAGGAGGTCTTTCTGTGCTGGCACCTCAGTTCTGTCCCAGTGGGGCTTCCTACAGCAGAAACCACAGCTGTCTGGGTGTCCGCTACAGGGTGGATAAGATGGTTTCTATTTAAGCAGTACGGTGGTGGCCTTGCTTGTGTATTTCCTTTCCTACACTTGCATGAACGTTTCCGTAAAATGCATTCCAGCTGGTGGGCTTGCAGTGCAGAGGCTGTGCTCATTTCAAATCTTAGTTTGGATGCAGAATATCAACATGATTTCCGTGCACCATCAGCAACTCAAAAGTCGTTTTTCATGACAAGGTCTCAATATGCAGCCCAGGCAACTCACAATGTGTGGTCCAGGCCGACCTGGAACTCAGAGCCCTGCTTCTGATTCTCCGGTGTCAGGACTGTATACCTGTCCAATCACACCTAGTCAAAAGAATGGTTTTCGATAAAATACTATATTGGAAAAGAAAATACGGTCAGGATTCTACCAATAACGGGTTGTTATCCAAGACGCCATTGCTTGCAAAATACCTCGGGTGCTTCCCAACAGTTGCACTGTGCGTCCAGGGAGTCCTTTTTGAATCCTGGGTTGCAAGATGAAGAAGGCAGCCCCACACTGTATTTGAAAAGGAGGAAATGCTGTTACCTTTGTACCTCACAGCGAGGCTCAGTCTGTAGCACATCTGATAGAGGGCGAGGTGACACATGCTTGTGATCCAGGCAGAACAGAGGTACAGACTGGGGGAGGTAGCGTTCAGGAAGCTGTGTCCCAAGGGCAAACTAAAACTACTCTCCTGCTTAAGGAGGCACCATCCTATGGGGGTGGCCAGGAGGGTTGGCAAGATGCAGAAGAGAAGGCTTCCGTGGCTGGCAGCACCTCTCCCCCCCCCCATGCTGTGTGTACATTCATGTGCGCACACGTTTGCATGTGTGTTTCACATTGCCTTTCTTGCTCTCGCTGATGTAACAAACAGTCTAGAGGACTGGCCTAAGGAGGTGGCTCGTGGTGCCAGGGGATACAGTCATCAGGGTGACCTGCCTGGCCGCGGTCACAAAGCTCAGAGGGGTGGAGGCTGCTGTTAGCTTGCCTTCTCCTTTATATTCAGCCTGGCGCCTCCAGCCGTGTATATTTCGAGTGTGTCTTTCCACTTCAATTAACGGAGTCCAGATAATCTCACAAAGACAGGCCCAGAGGCTTGTTTCTATGGTGATTCTACACCTCATCAAGTTGGCAGACAACTGTCTCCCAGTGTCTTGACTTTCTGTTCTGTTTTGGTCCCACTGGTTTGTCAAAACCCAAGTCGTGTTTATGAAGACCCAACAAACCTGCGTTGTGGACAGTATCGGGGGTGACAAGTCGCCAGAGCGAACCGACCCACTGTGCGCGGTGAGGCCGTCCATGGTCTTGCGTGTTTGCTTGGCTTACTCTGTTTTGACTTGACTTACTTCCTGCTTATGTGCTGCCCCTGCCAGCCCACCCCAGACACTGCATCCTTGAAAAGTACCTTTTATCCCAGCACTCAGAAGGCAGAGGCAGGTGGATCTCTATGAGTTGGAGGCCAGCCTGGTCTACATAATGAGTTCAAGGGCAGCCACATCTAAATAGATAAACTTGTCTCAAGGCAACAACAGCAAAGGAGTCTAGAATCTTATTTTTTAGGGGGCAGGGGAGTACATTGAAGGTGACCGTGAGTCTTTAGAAAAGTTCAAAGGTCAGCAGCAGCAGCAGCGCTCTTAGAAACAGGGACCCCTTAGGCTCCACCCCAGATGCCTGAATCAAAATGATTCCTGGAACCGCCTCCAGGTAAATGCACAGCTTCATGTCCCAGAAGCCGCGGTGAGAGGGGAACTTCCCCATTCATCTGAGACACAGAGCAAACTAGTGGTGAAATAGGGAAGGGCAATGACACAAGGGACCTGGAAACCCTGGGGAGAAAGTCAGGGAACGCCAAGGAGGGCGGGGCTGAGCGACTGGCAGGGCTGGTCAGACCGCCCACCCGTGGAAATGCCAGCCTTCACTCAAAGAACACTGTGAGAACATCCCCCTCCCCCGCCGCTCTGCTCTGCCTTTGATAGCCCAGGTCTCTTCTGCAGCACATTAGGGAAGGGGCTGAAAGCCGGAAGCGCGCGGCATTTTGTACAGGTGAGGTCTGAAGGAGCCGGCTGCAGAGCCACGGGGCCTCGTGTACGCCTTTTAAGAGACTCCCACTCAGCTCTGATCTTGAAGAGCCTCCCGTGCTCTTCTCTGGTGTTCTTACTGAATTTTTAATAAGAACAATTCCACACAGCTCGAAAGCACTGCTCAATTAAGAAACATTCCTACCAGGCATCTCTGAAATCCTGCAAGCACCTCTTCTTCTGTTTCCTGATGACCCTCAATTTGGTGGTGTCGAGAGGCTGGCGGGGAGGAGGGGAGGGGAAATGAAGCTTTTTTTTTTTTTTAAATTGCAAGCTCAATTTTACACTGTTCTCGATGAGACGGCAAGACAGGTTTTCAAAGACAGACACACAGCTTGGGTTGCGACTGCCAGGAGACAGTGATACAGTGCCTTAGTAACCAATCATAATTTGGAATCCAAGGGGGCATTTTTGATAGGATCCTTTATGCCTTAGATGTCCTTCAAGTTTTACCAAGGTCATGAGGAATCATTTGCAAAGAAACAATTGCGCATGAATCATGAACTTCAACCACAACTGTTTAGAAACCTAACCTGGTAATGGATGGCTTATAACAGAAGAATTATCGCCAAGTGCTTCCTGGGAAAACCTACCTTGCATTAATGTGTCCTTTCTAAAGACCTGTTTCTAGAGATTTAAATCTGGCCACAAATTTTCGCTAGCTGCTCCCAGTTTTCAGCTGAGGATTCATGCTTACACCTATATCTGTGTGTCTCATACATCAAACGTGCGCGTGCCTGCTTGTATATATGTATTTATGACAGCCACCCCCAGCAACACAGCCTGTGTTGGTTAATTTTAAAATCACAGAAGCATCGTGGCAGGTACAGTAAACTGTGTTCATTATCCTTTTTTATCCCCAACCCATCTATTGTCTAACATATGAAAAAAAAACATACTAAAATAAGCATACTATAAATGGGATAACCATATATACAGGATCACGAGGGTAAAACAGTTAAAGTAGAACTAAAGCTAATATCATCACAGCTGTGGTTACTGTGCTGTTGCTGTAATAAAGCACCATGGTCAAGGCGACAGATAGAAGGAATGGTTTATTTGGCTCTCCATTCCAGAAGGTTACAAGTCCATCATGGTAGGGAGGCAGGGCGGCAGGTGGTGACAGAAAGGAGCTAAGAGGTTTGCATCTTCACCCGCCAACATGAAGCAGAGAGTCTGGTGGAAGGGTGGTGAAGTCTCAAAGCCCGCCCCCATGACTCACCTCAAAGCCCGCCCCCATGACACACCTCAAAGTGCGCCCCCATGATGCACCTCAAAGCCCGCCCCCATGACACACCTCAAAGCCCGCCCCAATGACGCACCTCAAAGCCCCCCCCCATGACGCACCTCAAAGCCCGCCCCCATGACCTACTTCTAGCAAGGTTGCACCACCTGCACAAACAGTCCTTCAACCCACCACAAGCCTGTCTCAAGGTTGTAGCTACAAAACCCAGTGAGTTGAACTTTGTAACCCTGATGGCCGAGACCAAGCAGAAATCGTTATACTTGGGGTCTCGGAACATGGCGTCTCACAGCCTGTCAAAGGTTAAAATACACAAACCCACCAGTAGGAAACCTTCCCCCAAAGGAAGTTTTACAGGAATCTTTATTTTATGGACTTGGGACAACCTAACAGCCAATCTTCAAATCCAGCTGCTATAGGAAAAAAAATGCAACTGTGTCTTAGTTACTTTTCTAATGATGTGAGAAGACTCCATGACCAAGACAATTTAAAGAGGAAGAGAATATCCTTCCAGAGGAAGACCCAGAGGGTGCTTTCCCGAGCATCCCGGTGGGGAGCTTGGCAGCGGCGGGAATGGTACTGGAAAAGTAGCAGAGCGCTCCCTCACTGAGACACGGCCATGAGGCAGATAGAGCTATAACGTGGAATGGTGTGAGCTTTGGAAACCTTAAAGTCCACCCTCAGTGACACACCTATTCCAACAAGGCCACACCCTTCCAACAAGGCCACACCCAATAAGGCCACCCCCCCAGCCCTTCTAAAATAGTTCCACCAACTGGCAATCAAGTATTCAAATGTCTGCACCTGTTGGGGCTGTTTTCACTCAAACCGTACCAGTGAGTTTGTGCTTGGAGAATCTCTGCAATAAAAGCTGCAGAAAATTTTTTGCAAGTGGATGAAGGTACGCTGTACAAAGTATGGAACTCACTTTACAAAGAGGCCAGAAGTCAGAGCCCTTGGCATAACGAATGTTCAAACACATCCAACACCCCTTTCTAACAGCCAGCATCCCTAGAGGATCTCTCAAGGTTACTCTTCAGCCTGGTTGAACTAATGCTCCATTTGACTTGGCCAGACACTGTCAAGGTGGTTTTTTCATGGCCAGCTTAGCACAACCTCGTGTTACCTGGGGAGAGCAGACATCAACTGAGGGATGGCCCAGGGCACAGAGACCCTTGGCCGTGTGTAGTAGACACTGTTTGGCTGATGATTGGGTAAAGGGGCTCAGTCCAGTGTCACTGGCGCCATTCCCAGGCACGGGGGTCTGGGCTGTGCAGGAAGGCCAACGGCGAGCCAGTGAGACACATTCCTCTGTAGTTTCGGCTTCAGTTCCTACTTGAGTTGTTGCCCTGATGTCCTTCAGTGACAGACCGTGACCCAGAAGTGTAAGCCAAATCAACCTGTTACGGCAACAGGTTGACACTGGAACACTGTCTTTATGGACCAAATGGCTGACAGGAGTCAAGGTGCTTGAAAGTGTATTTAACTCTGACGCGCATTCTTTTTAACCTTTTAAGGTGTAATTTATATAACATAAAATTTACCAGTTGCACTGATTTTTTTTTAGTAAATGTGCACAGCCATCTGACAATAAACATCATGATTTATATATAAAATATGTGTGTATGTACATATAGTTAAGATATATAGTTTTAAATACAGTAATAATAATATGTGTATAAAAGATTGTTTATATGCTATTTTAGCATCTCAAAAATCTCTCTCCTATCCATTGACAGTGGGACTTTTTCCGTCACCCACAAACATAGATGTTCCAGTTAGCATTCCTGTTTCCTGTGATAAAACACTAACTAAAATCATTTTGGGAGCAAAGGGTTTGTTGGGCTTGCGGGTCAAAGTCCATCACTGGAGGAAGCACAGAAAGACACCTGGAGGCAGGAGCTGATACAGAGGCCACGGAGGGACGCTGCTTACTGGCTTGCTCCTCACGGCTTGCCCAGTATGCTTCTTATACAACTCAGGACCACAGTGGGCTGGGCCCTCCCACAGAGAAAACAGCCCACAGGCCGATGCGATGGAGCATAGTCTTCCTTGAAGTTCTTCTTCTCAGGTGATTCCAGTTTCCGTCCTGCTGATGAGAAGCAGGCAGCACTCACAGCAGCCCCTGATCCATCTTCTGTCTGTCTCGGGACAATGTGTATAAATGGAATCTCACAATGTGTGGTCACTTGTGTGTGACGTCTATCACTTAACATGATGGTCTGGGACTTAACCCTTGTGATGGTTTATATGTGCTAGGACCAGGGAGTGGCACTATTAAAATGTCTGTCCCTGTTGGTGTAGGTGTGGCCTTGTTGGCATAGGTGTGTCACTGTGGGTGTGGGCTTAGGATCCTCACCCTAGTTGCCTGGACGTCAGTCGTCCACTAGCAGCCTTGAGATGAGGATGCAGAACTCTCAGCTGTGCCTGCACCATGCCTGCCTGGATGCTGCCATGTTCCTGCCTTGATGATAATGGACTGAACCTCTGAACCTGTAAGCCAGCCCCAATTAAATGTTGTTCTTTATAAGAGTTGCCTTGGTCACAGTGTCTGTTCATAGCAGTAAAACCCTAAGACAACCATGTTTTAATATATCAGCATGTCTTTCCATTTCTAATCTTGGTTCCTTAGCCTGAGCAAACACAACCACTACTCTCTGGGGACAAACATGTGTCCTGCACAGGTACTTAAAGGCTCTGTCCCCAAGTTGGTGCTGATGGGAGGGAATAAACTCATGAGATGCCTAGCAAGAGGTCCTCCTGTCACTGACTATACCTGTGAAAGGGGTTGTGGGATTTTTACATCCTCCCTTGCTGCGTGACCATGAGGTGAGTAGACTTGGGCCACCGGATGCCTCATCGCAGGACCAAAGGACAAAAACCTCCAAACTGTGACACACCTACTCCAACCTCCTTCCATTCTTGACATTTTATAGTCTTGGGTGTTTCATTTTAATAAGGGGAGGCTGACTAGCAGGTTGTTTCTATTTTAACCACAAATCAAACTTACACATCTCAGCTGCTAGGAAGTTGTGGGAGGTATGTGGGTAGAGGGTGGGTGTGGGGGAGGCTCTCAGTTTACTCAGAAAATACGGGTTTTCAAGCACTTGGAGCAACAAAGAATATGAAAAAGTCCAAGTTTCCAAAACCATGAGCCATCAAAAGATAAAGTTATACCTGCACAAAAAAATTTTTTCCCATTTTCCTCTTTTACTGACAGAAGTCTTCAAATATTGGAGGCTGATTTTAGCTCGCATTTATAATTTCATCTAATAAATCTATCTCTACATTTGCATCTCCACAGCAATAAGGGAATCAAGCTTTTGGGAAATGTCTGACAGGCACCCAGGAGACTGAGTGCTTGACCACTGTGGAACACGGCCTCCACACACACCTCAGCCAAACCTCCTGAAAAGCCATTTCCTGATCGTAGGCAGCTTAGAGATGCCCAGTAAGTGCCACAGACGCTTGTGCCTCCTGTTACTGCCGGGTAAGTAGCAGCTGACACCCACATTTCTTTCAGAGGGTTGAGTCCTTGAAGACTGAGAACTAGGCCTAGCACTTGTCTCTGGCAGACATTAACCCAGCTCCCTCTCAAATGTATGACAGGCATTCAGCAAACATGGCTTAGAAGACCATGATCTGGGTAAGCCCTAACAGTTCTGCAATAAGATTGTGAGTCACTTCACACTTCCAAACCAGGATCTACTGTGTCACTTGAGTCAGCACATTTGATACCTGCGCTCCAGTATTACAGAGTATTTGTTCAATGAAATGGTTGTAATTTGGGTGTATTTGTGATAAACAGAGCCCTTTGAGGCAAACTAACAGACCAGTGGGATTGCTTTCCTCAATGGACTCGCACTACCAAATAATATCATTAAGCTAAAGAGGGACTGTTTTTCCCAGCTATCAGCTGAGAATGTGTCTGCCTGGTGATCATAGGAACTTAACCAAGATTATCTTAACAGAATAATTAAAAAAATTTATGTGAATGTTTTCGTGTGTGTGTATGTATGTATGTATGTATGCATGTGTGCCACAGTTATGTAAGTGCCAGTAGAGGCTAGAGGAGGCTATCAGACCCCTGAAGCCTGAGATACAGAGAGTTGTGTATTGCCATATGGGTGCTGGGAACCTAAGAGAATCCTCTGTAAGAGCAGCTGGTGTTCTTGAGCCCTGACCAGTCTCCTCAGATCCCAGAGCCATTTTGACTAGAACTGGGTTAGCCTCAGGTTATCCAGTCTGGTGCAATGGTCAAAAAATTCAGAGACAGGGATTGCATCTGGGTTGTCTCTATTCCACTAGCACAGAAGATGTCACAGTGACAGGTGGCTTCTGTAGTTTTCCACTGACGGAGGCTGGGATTCAAACTGAGAGAAACAAGACAGGAAGGGGGGTAACCACACCCATTAACCCAGAGAGGGAATGAGCAATCACACACTCAGTCCCCCAGCCTCTGTTATTCATCTGTGTAGCATATATCCATTGAGTCTACCAAGTGCCTAGCAGTGACCTGAGCTCCGAGGACCCAGCAGGAAGCTGGAATGACATTCTCCACACCTTCCCGGAGTTTGTGGTTGTCTGGATGGTCTCCAAAAGCACACATCTCCCGAGTAACAGAGTGAAAAGCCTAGGCCAGGCTTCCTGAACTCTGTACCACTGACATGGTGAGGTGTATTGTGGGACAACTGACAGCGTCACTAGGCCCTGCTCAATGGGTGCTGGGAGCACCTTCCTTCCTCCCCTTCCTCATTTTGATGATCAAAGGTGTCTACCAACATTGCCAGGTTTTCCCTGGGAGGTAGGGGTCAGACATCCCTCCATTGATGAGTTCTGATGAAGACGTTGTTCATAAGTGTGTCTCTGACCTCTGTGCCAATCCCATGAGGTGGTCACCATTGTCCCCATTCAAGGAATCTAGAGAGAAACATCCATGGTCACAGACATGGGGTCAATTCTCCACAATAGCAAAGTTGACCCAGAAACACCTCCTGACCCTGTCCACCTGATACCGTACCTCCTGCCCGGCAGGGGAGCATCATGGCCACCCTTAGTTGTACAGAATCCAGGGGCAGGGGTGACATGAAGCATGTGGCAGAATCCAAATCCATTATGTACACGTTCTCAGTGAGCGTCTGGGACATGGTAAGAAATGTGTGAGTTACAGCCATTACTGTCACTACTGCGGGCCCGAGCGCATTGCCACCCAAAACCAAATTGAGGTTTATTAGCAAGAGAGAAGCTTGGGCTGGATGTCATGACAAAATGACAAATAACAGCGCATTCGATAATGGCGCATTACGGTACCAAAACCACCCTGTTACCTAAAGCTGAGGGATCAATTTCGTGTAACAGCTCTACCAAGATATGGAAATGCAAGTAAAGTAGGAAGGGAGTTAAGACAGGACCCTCTATTCTACCATTTGAACTGGAAATCCATCCATCATGGGAACTTAACTGCTTACCGTGAGTTTAGATGTGACAATACGTTACAGGCTCTAAGGAGCATTCAAAGCTGGTGTTGTACACAGAGGATGCTCAGTATCTCCATCTATCTACCAAGTCAAAGACGGAAGAGGACCTCATGAAGCAGACAGCCACAAACGCCATCACCAATCACCTGCAGATTTTGTCCGAACCATTCATTCTCTTACTTCTAAAGCTAGGTATGGATTCACTCATCCATCTACATACTCACATGGGCAGATGCATATCTATGCATTTTGTAGTTACACACAGTTCAAAATATGGAGGAGATGGGGTTGTCCCTCCCTTACAGGCACAAGGACCAGGGAGTTCAGATCCTTGACACACAGGCAGAATTCCTGATACACCAGCACACATCTATAATCCGGGCTCTGGGAAGGCAGAGGCAGGGACATCCTGAGATCTCACTGGCCAGCGAGTCAAACAAATTGTCAGATTCTAGGTTCAGTGAGAAACTCAAAGCAATCAAGGTAGGTAAATGATAGCAGAAGAGAGAAAAGATGGACCTCTTGCTTCTACATGCACATGTGCAAATGAGTACACATACAGTGTATGCATGCACCACACACACACACACACACACACACACACACACACACACACACGTTATTGCAGCCCAATTCTCCCCCGAACAGGCTCTATGATCCACAGATCCAGTCTGAGAACAGGACGAAAAGACCCATGAACACAAATGTTACTTATGGCTGGGACCCTCACTCTCCCGTGTTTCTGCTTTTTGCCCCCTCCACTGGCGTTTGTGCCTTGAGGCTCAGTCTGTGAACTCTGAGGCTCCAGGTTCACCACTGGAAGGCTGTGTGACTTCTAGCACATTCCATCAGCCTCTCTGTGCCTCTCACTCTTGTGATAATTCAGTAAATCACCAAAGCTGATTCTTAAAGCCCTCATGCTGGAGAGAGTAGACAGGGTGAGTGCTAGTCCTTAGTGTTGCTGCTTTCTCTGCTCGGCCACTCAGCTAAGATGGGTGGTGGGCGCTGGGCGCTGGGCGCTGGGCGCTGGTTGGTGGGTGGTATACAGTATACGTGTCTCCACCCCTCACTGGAGTCTGTATAATAAAACATCCTGACTAGCTGGGAAGATGTCCAGGTCTCTGTGAAAGCCAAAAGGGTTAGAAAGGTTCTGTAAGCTTCTTTTCTATCGCTCTGATAAGACACCATGACGAGAGGCCTCATAAGGGAAAGTTCATTTGGACTTGTGCTTCCAGATTCCATGACGGCAGAGTGGAGCCATGACAACAGGAACAGGAAGCTGGGTGCCCTCATCTGGAAGACAAACACAAAGCAGACAGAGGGACAAATTACAAACTGGGAATCCTGGAAGGATTTCCTCCCACAGGCCAGACCTAAATCTCTCCAGACAGTGCTACCAACTAGGCACCAAGTGTTCACATACAGGAGCCCGTGGAGGACATTCTTATTCAAAGGACTCCAGGGGTGGGGGTGGATAAAGTCTGTTTTGAATCTTATAAGCTGAAAGCAAGAGGAGAGCTGGCCTCTGCTCCAGAGAGGTTCGGTCGCTCAAGGAGTGTCTTAGTTAGGGTTTTACTGCTGTGAACAGACACCATGACCAATGCAAGTTTTATAAAAGACAACATTTAATCGGGGCTGGCTTACAGGCTCAGAAGTTCAGTCCATTGTCATCAAGGCAGAAACATGGCAGCATCCAGGCAGGCATGGTGCAGGAGGAGCTGAGAGTTCTACATCTTCATCTGAAGGCTGCTAGTAGAAGACTGACTTCCAGGCAGCCAGGGTGAAGGTCTTAAGCCCACACCCACAGTGACACACCTACTCCAACAAGGCCACACCTCCTAATAGTGCCACTCCCTGGGAAAAGCATATACAAACCATAACAAGGAACTAGGAAATGAACAGTGGAGACAGAGTGGAAGAAATGAATGGAAGAAGCAATTTCAGAAGCTGAGTGTTGCCCTTAGCTATGCAAGCATTCCCGAAGAGTTGGACCCTATGAAGCAAACGCATGCCCTAGGGCATCTTTGATGTAGGCCAGTATTTGTATTTGGGTGGGAAACAGGGTGGTCATCTTTGCTGTTACATTTGTTCCAAGAACTTCCTAACCCTATCTCTATTTCCTCTGTACAAAACTATGGGAGAATTCCTGAGTTTGCAGGGAGCAATCTGGGTCTGGAATGGCCTTGTTTGACTCTATCATCCCTGTTTTTTTTTTTTTTTTAAAAAAAACCCAAAAAACAAAAAAAACAAAAATCTTTACAAAGCTACACAATGCTAAAGATTAAGAAGGCTGTCTCCTGTCATAGATCCTTTTTAAATGAGTTGAGACCTTATATCACAGAGATGAATTCCCAGATGGAGTTGTGCGATTCCTTTGGGCAAAGTCAACACAGTGTTTCCCTCTAGCAAAAGAGTGCTCCATGGACCAGCAACTTCAAAGTCACGTGGGAACTTGCAACAATGGCGGACTCTCAAGTGTTATCTCAAGTGTTATCCTGAATCCAGGTGATTTGAACGCATCCTCAAAGGGGAGAGGCACAGAGCTGGTGCAAAGCAGTCTCCATCTGGGCCATACCCCTGATCTTGGTGAAGGTTAAAGCCAGGGCTACGGTGAGACAGGACAGGTAAGGAGAGCCCTGGTCTCTGCTCCACTCAAATGGATTCTTAACACTTGCACATTCCTAAGCACATTTCTCTTTAAATGCCAGGTCCTGCCTGTAATTCTAGTGTAAGTATAGACTCAACCCTGTTGAAAAGAATACATTGCTATCCATGTCCCACTGTGTTGAGTCAGGACTGGGCAGGAGTCTAGAGAAACCCAACACGACTCCTTGTGTTTGCAGTGGGAAATTCAAAAGACCTAAAGGAATGGTCTAGAGTTGAACTCCTAGTGAGCAGGTGATCAGAGAAGAGAATCCATGGGTCGCCAAGTCCCCCACTAAAGCAGCTGTAGTCCCCGCACCCGCCATAGTCCAGCTTTATCTACTGTGAAGCTGGAAGTCTAGGAAGTCAACAGCGAACCCACGCTTTCTAATCCATTTGTCAGCAAATCATTACCCATGGCCATCACTTGTGAATAAACTCGATTGCATAAGCAAACAGTGTACGTAAAAAATCCATTCTCTTCTGCTTGGTGAGGAAAAAAAAAAACATTAAAAAAAAAAAAAGAACAGACAGAGAATTCGTATGTGCAATACTGAAAGCATGGATTAGAAACGGGGCAAAAACTTCCAAATTACATTTGGTCAGACTTAAAAGATGGTGTTAGGGAGATGAAGACAGACCTAATATGGAAAAGAATTTGTAAACCGTACGTAGCAGCAGATCACAGAAAGAATACCCAAAGCCTAATGAGAAGATCACAGATGGTTGCCAACAGTGGAGAAAGGATTTGAACAGATGTGCCATGAGAAGTCCGTGAAGGGCAACGGGCTCGCATGTCACCGATGATGGTCGTGAGGGAGGTTAGAGGGGAGATGCTGCTGTCAGGCTTTCATTTTTGGAGTGTGTTCTTGTACTGTATTGTTTGTGTGTGCATGCATACATGTGTGGATGCCTGTGTGTGTGCGTGAATTTATATGTCTGTCAATCTGTGTCTATGTGTGTGAATGTCTGTGTGTATCTGTGTGTACATGTCTATGTATGTCTCTGTGTGTATGTGTTTGTGTCTTAGTGTGTGTCTTAGTTTGTATAACTGGATACGGGTGCCAGGGGTGCATGGAGTATCTTCCTTGTTCCTTCCCCACCTTTTGTTTCTGAAAGACAGCCCTGCTCAGTCAACCTAGAGCCCACCAAATCAACTAGACTAATTGTAAGACTGCCTGATCTCCCTCTGACAGCTTTGGACAAGTCTTAGGATTACAGACAACATATGCCCAGCTTTTCACATGGTGTCTTTCCACGGTTCTAGACTCGGGTCCTTGCAGGCACATGAGAGGCCCTTTAACCAACTGAGTTGTCTCCTTGGTTCTCCCAATTCTCAGTACCTGAAACGGTAAGTCTGACTCTTCCAGGCTCTGACAACAATGGGAAACAATTGCATCACTTGTACCAGGCTGAGGGGGTATAAAATGGCCCATGCATCTTGGGAAACAAATTTCATCTTTGAGAAACATTAAACATGCATTTTCTAGTCCAGATGAGCCTTTCCAGGAGGGATGGAGACACAGGTAAAGAAAAAGACTTGGATGAGAACTCTGTGTCTAAAAGCTTCAATCAGAGGTGGCTCAGACATTGAGCCACACCTGAGTGTGTAGGTTATCTTATGGAATATCTACAGGGTGTAAGAATACTTAGCAATGAAGACAAAGGAAGTATGGATGTCCACAGCAGATTGTGCAGTGACGGAAGCCAAGCAAGTGAGGGTGGTAGGCGAATAGAATTACCCCAAAGTCTGTAAAATGCAAACTAGGTCACAGTTATGTAGCTGAACAGCAGTTGCATGGGCCGGGGCGGGGCGGGGGGGCTTGAGCAGAAATGAATGGGGGTGAGCTTTCACCTCAGAAACTTCCAGAAGTGACAAATTTATATGTTCTTCTCAGAGTAGAGATGGTTTCCTAGGCACTCTCCTATAGCAATAGGCATCAAATTATGCACTTTATCAATACAATTAATGGCATGTCAACTGGACCTTGGGTCTTTCAGGTTTTAAGAACAGAAGCACAGAAGCATCAGGTTTTTCATGACGTTCCGGGCTCTTCCTAGTCAAGCACAGACACCTCACAGGAGTGCATCCTTCTCCCTGGAATGCCCCCCCCCATGTCCTCAAAAGACATGTTCCTTGTATCCTGTACATCTTCCTTCAGGTATCTCCTGCTCTGTCCATAAGCTTGTCCGCACTCCAGGCCCTCCTTTTCCCTTCCTCGGCTTTAGTCTATTGGTTCAACTCATCACCAGATGCATGGCATATCCCACCTGTTTATCTAGTCCATCAGCCACCATCAGCTGCCCACTAGAACATAAGATCCGTGACCACACAGATTGACTGCTTCCTGCCTGCATTTCCAAACTCTGGAATAATGGTTGCCGCGTGGCGTAAGTAATGAGTGAATGGGCGGATCCATTCACTGCTCTGGCGTTTACACCTCCTGGGGACATTTGTGACTGTCCTGTAGATTTGACTGCAATTCAGAACTCTTAGCAAAGTTGTTTTTGAGTTCTCTGTGTCACGCAGCAGAAGTGTCAGAAGGCCCCAATTTAAATATGATGCAACAGAATGTTATAGCGCCCCATGACTTAATGAATTGTTGTAAGAAAAGTCATTGAATTTGGAGAGACTTCATTCAGAACGAGATCCTTTGAGGGGGCTCTAGATCCCAGTTTTGTACCTATAAAAATGCAAACGCTCTTACTCTAATATGGGGTAGCATCTCTGGGAAGTTGTACAGTCCTTTCAAATGTCTGCTGCTAGGGCACAGACCTGATCCCACATCTTGCCCTGCCCTGCTTACAGATCTCTGGCAATTCTTTTCGCTCTCTAAGACTACTTCCACGGCTGTCAGAGGAAGGCAGAAATTGTCCCTTTCTCTTAGGAATGTTGTAAGAACAAAGTCAAATGATTCTTGAAAACTGTCAGTCATACAGACTGTACTCGAAAACCCCGTGCGCCGTATCATTCCGTCTTCCCCTTCATTTTAGTCTATCTGTAAGTCGGCACTGGTAACGTCTGATGTCCGGAACCTCCCGTCAACTATAGCGAGCCTCAACTTTAGTTTTGACTCTGCTATTTCTGAATCTCGAAAGTGAATGAATTAAAGCAGCTAGCCAGTAAAATTTAATTAGTGAGTGCTTCCAGGTAGAAAGCTTCAAAAAAAAAAAAATCAGGATTGTGTTCCACCCACCCATCTGGGCCTGGAGAGTCAGGAAGTTTAACCAGATTCCACACAGCTCCATTTTCAATGCCGCGCTGAGCACTACAGACTTAACTGCAATTAAATAGTCCCCGCTGACCACTGAATATACAGTACGTCATGTCAGGCGAGGCAAAACTGTCAGATTAGTGGAAATTCATTTTGGGATTGCTGGGTAATTTCAAGAGCTGACAGCCAGAGAAAAATCTGTGATCCCGCGTGTGCCAGCGCCTCTCACTCCTCAGCAGCGGTTGTTTGGGCATGTAGCAGCTCTCCAGACTCCCACGCTGGCTTCTAGAACAGAGCTGGACAGAGAATGGCAGGTTGCCGGTTTATATTTTATTTTATTATCTTTTATTTGAGACACGCTCTTGTTGCCTAGCCGAGGCTGCCCTGACATTCACAATCCTTCCGCCTTGGCCTTCTGGGTACTCCATAATGCTGAGGCACTAGGATTGGATTCCTGGTCACTCGACCCCCCCCCCCCCAAACAAGAGCTCTCAGTGAGGGCTGACGGCAGCTCACAGGAAGCACAGAGAGATACTAACAGACATTTTAGGTTATTTCCGTTCAGAGATGCTGCTTGCTGTGGTATGGTACCCTCCAAAGATGAGGATCATCCAGCCCCAAACACCATCAAACCTATCTGTGATAGTAATGCTAAATTACAGTTCCTGAACTACAAGCATTTGCTACAACAGTAGCAAGGATCTTATATCAAAGATATAAATTACAGAGCTGGAGACAGGTGGAGCCAGCAGCCTGTTTGTGTTCCTGTCTATGGATCAGCCCTGCAGGGAATTCTGGTGCAGGTCAGAGGTTGAGAACAAGTAGCCCAGTGCCATCAGCGCATGGGAGCTATGCCCTGTGCTTACCCCAGAATAATGAAGAATCTGAAACAAAATTAGCCATGGGGAATCTGACGTGTAGGATCACATCTCTCTCAAAGCTCAAGATAACCAGATAGCCTATTTTCTGAAACCACAAAGGGATGTCACTAGCCTGTCCATGACTCCCTCCATGATGTCCAGAACCAGAGGGTTACTATATAGCCCCTTCCTCCTAATTGACATAATCCACCCCAAGGGAAGCCTCTGAAGATTCAGAAATCAAAAACAATTCGCAAGTCTCAGGAAGTCCCTGAAACTTACCAGACGCACAGGGACGCTTAACATTATGTAAGGAGGAGGGGCTGATGAGGAGAGGAGACTCTGACTGACAAGGTAACTGTGCAGAGCGCTCCACAGCTGCAGTGTCCCTGAGCTGTCACCCAACCTGCCGCCCTGTGGTGACCTCTCCATGATACAGCTGACTTCACATCACCCCTGCCCCTGCACGTAACCCCCAAAGAAACTAATTAGCTCACCAAGTAGGATTTGGGTGCCATCATTTTTGGTCTGTCGTCAATTTCTTGTCTGACAGTGATTCGATATTTGTTCATGTGTCCCCAGGAATATGATGACATGTTGATGACTTTTGGAAATCTCTGGAGTCCCCACCATGACTCTCAGGAGGTCAGGGTATATTGCAAGCAGCATGGACGTGATATATAACACACACACACACACACACACACACACACACCCGTGTCAGAGCCTTGGAGGAATACATGGAAACACATCATCACCTCAACCAGTTTTTGTTAACTAAAGGTTAATAATTCTTATGCAGCAGCAGGACTTCCCATGTGTCATGTGTCCCTCCCTACTAAGCATTTTCCCTGCCTGGTTTCATTCCTTTTCACTTCCCAGGACCATAGGTTTTGTTCTCAACCTTATTTAGAGACAAAGAAAGCCAAGCTGGTGATCATGTCAGGGATGTTGTGCCTGGGTTGCCAAACTTGAGAAAGTTCACCTGTTAGCAAGCACGGAAAACAGCGGGCAGAGTCCCGCACATGTGGCTGCATACCTCCGTTTCTCCCCCTTGGGTAAAATGAAAGGTTTGGACTAAAGCAGCTTGCAACTATCTTCCCCTCTAAGCAGGAGGCATTACAAGCTGTGAGTGATATTTTTCTGTTTTCTACAGATCTGCACAATAAATTGTCGCTGATGTTCACATTGGTTTCATTATGTGATGTTGATAGAGCATATTGAATTTTTTAGAGTGCTTCTCTATCCGTGATACCACTTCGACTGACACCCATTCTGTGAGCTGCAGACAGCAACCACAATAGATTCTTTGATCTTAGATGCTAAAAAGAGGCATTGGTACCCAGGGCCCATTGGATCCACATCTGCTGGACAATCTTGTGCCTTTGACCATGACAGTGACATCTTGAGTTGATGATTGATAACCCAAAGACATTTAAAATAGTGTGTGTGTGTGTGTGTGTGTGTGTGAACACAGGAGTGAATATGTCTTCAAAGGCCGGAAGAGAGCATCAGATTCCCTGAAGCTAGAGTTACTAGTAATTGTAAACCACATAACCTGGTTGTTGGGTGTTGTGGATAGCCCTGGGCTTGTATTTTGATGCTAATTCCACTCCTCAGAGGGACTGCAGATGAGGAGTTGCCTTGTGAACCTTCTCCCCTCCTTAACTTTTCAAATAAAGGCTTGAGCCAATGATTGGGCAGGAGGAAGGGGGAGGAGCTGAGAATTTGGGGGAGGAGCCTCGGAGGGTCAACAGGACAGAGAGGATCGATGAGATCAGGGATCTACAGAGAGGCTGCAGAGCTAGAGAAGCTCGTGGCCTGGAAAAACTGGAAGTTATATGGGATAATATGGATGGAAGTAGTGTAGTGTAGTGGGAGAGCTGCCCAATCTAGGTTTATAGCTTGTTTTGTTACTGATTGAGTTGCGATTTCTTTTACTGGGGAATTGGGTTGGAAACAAAGTAGCAACAGTTGGGAACCCAACAAGTTCTCTGCCAGAGTAGCACGCACTCTTAGCTCTTACCCACTGAGCATTCCAACTCCATAAGCCCACTCTTTAGGTGAGCAAACGAGGTTCAAAGAGGCAAGATCAAGGTCTGAGAGGGTCTTATTGTAAGTCCCAGACCCAATCCAAGCTCTTAGCCCAATATCAGGAACATAATGAGAAACTGAGGCACAGCAGGGACTCCCCTCATAGTAGTTACTGAGCTGAAGCTTTGACTCCCACTTAGGTGCCTGCCTCGTTCCTCTGCTACTGCTCTTAACACAGGGATGGAATCGATCCGATCCTTATTCATGGGCAGCAGTAGATAAGGGCATAGAATTAGTGCCTGGTTCATCCTACCTGACCCTCAGGATGGACAGACAGTAGTTTACCTACCTTCCCCTCGCTTTCCCCTATGGGGGTGGGGCAGGGAGCGGGGGCGGGGCGGGAGGCGGATCTCCATGGTGCCCGCTCCCTTTAACAAATGCAGGGGCCTCCTGGGAGATGAAGCTTGTTGGTTCTGTCACTCCTGAGTAATGCAGCATAGCTCCCTAGTGGGGAGAATGCCAGATTATACAATAGCCTGCCTTGGTTTGCAACCGTCTTAGAATAACAAATCTCCTCTTCTGCTTGCGAGCATTATGCTTTAATAAAACCAAAAAGAGTGGCCACAAATCCCAGCTCGAGCTAAAGGGCATGTCTTGTAAATTCATGTTCCTTACATCCCTCTCTGTGCCCTGCCCACAGCACACACCTTTCATAACTCACAGTGGTTGGGAAGCTTGTAGCTTTATTTATCTTTTGGCGGGGGTGAGTGGTGGGGGCAGTTGTGGAACTTGGTGGGATAATTCTTCACAGGCGTGTTGGGGTAAGAATAGATGCTATTCTGTATAGTAGCAGATGTTTATCTGTGCTACTGATGTTCATCCACCATCAGTGATTTGGGGCTTGTTCCTAACATTTTGAATCATGTGTTTGTTCCAAGTGAAATGACCCAAAATATCTTTGGGTATCTCCAGGTGACTGGGGCAAGAAGTAGATGGTAGCTGAGAACCTCCGGATGCCTAGAAATGCCCCAACTGTACTATGGAGGAGCAGTTAGACAACCTGTTACTAAATTACTTCCCATTTACTCTGTAGTGTGTGTATATATATATACATCATACTTTGAGTGCACGTGTGCACACATATGTGCATGTGCACACGCACGAGTGCATGACTGATACAGAGTTTCTCACTGAACCAGGAATTGCTCGATTTAGCTAGCCTGGGTGGCCAGCAGGCTCCTGACTCCTGTCTCCACCTCCCCAGTGCCAGGGTTCTAGGTGCATAGACAACTGCTCCTGGCTTCTTCAGAGGGACTCTGAGGCATGGACTTGGGTTCTCACGCATGCCCAGCGAGCACTTCAGCCGCTGAGCTGTCTCCCCGGACCATAGTAATTCTTTTCAGCCTCAGAACATTTCCCTCTCTGTTCTTGGTCCCCTCTCCTCCTTCTAAATAGGCCCTTTCTGCTTGCATGTCATATACACACAAGTATATACACACATGCGTACGTGTATGTATGTATACACATGCATATGCATATATGTGCCTGTACCCCCAAATACCTAGCTAAATATAGATTCCGCATAAGAGTCTCTTTTGTTCCCCACTACTTTAGGTGCCCCCCAATCTGCCTTCTGCTTTCATGCCATTCACATGTGTCGAGAGTCTGCATGTTTTTCCTCTCTGGAAATCCATCCCAGCAGCTGTCAGCATGGCAAGGATCTAACCACATGTCTTACCGCATGTCCTTAGACAGCTAAGAACACCCATTCCTCCCACGGAGCCCTTCTGAGGGTGGTGTCAACGTCCCTGCAAGCTGGCACGGGGCACGGAGAATATGCTGGGGTAGAGGCCCGGCTGGCTGCGGCCCTTGCCTCCCCTGGGCTCACACCACCTTCACGCATTCCAAACTTAGAGGTGCAAAGTACAGGTGAGAACTGTGCAGCCACCCCGAGGGCGGCGGGTTGGAAATAGCTCGCTCCGGGGATGGCGATGCGGAGAGGATGGATGAGTTTCCTGCCTGACTTCAGAGCCGGGCAATATGGTAGAAGCAAAATTAGACATGCTCCCTTCATGTGGGCTCAGAATCACAGTTTGCTCCCCGCGCTTCCTTTCAGGGGCTGAACGTGTCCCCCCAAAGTACTGTTCGCCTCTGCGGAGTCTTTAAAGTTGGAAAGCACCGCCAACATTTGAAATCTGAGATGTTGCTTATATAAGCACAGGTGTCAGGCTTCGTAAGAAATGCTGGCGACTGCGGTTGTTGGGCCTGCGAGGCAATCCGAGCTGTGGCCAGGTTGGGGCGACCCCTGAAGGCAGACAGGAGCTCTGCAGCTCACCTTGGATCCACCCAGCCCAAGTCCCCTTTGGACCTGCCTGGACTCCGCAGGATTAGAGACGCCTATGGAATTAAAATGTGTTCTGTTCAGTAATGCTGATGGATCCCGAAATATGTAAGCTACCTCTGTGAGCCTACCACTAACTTGACCTTGGACGGACTCAGACTTTCTCCTCTCTCTTGGCCCTCTATTCCTTCTCTGTGCAGCTTTAAATCATACATTATTTATTTCTCTTAGGTTTGACTTTATTAAAAATGGCATCATGGGAAGTTTGCTGCTTTGCTCTCCTCTACTCCGCTAAGGCCCTCCCACGTGCTCGCTCACGGCTCCGGCTTCTTCCGTCTCTCCGGCTTCTTCTGTCTCTCCGGCTTCTTCCGTCTCTCCGGCTTCTTCCGTCTCTCCTGCCGTCTAGCACTCCGGCATCCCTTGCTTCATCTGTCTCTTAAGGGTCAAGCTGAAAGAATCCTGTCTCAACGAGTCTCGTAAATTATCATTCCAGAGAAGATGACTCCTGGGTGCTAACTAGGGAACAGTTAGGGTTCTCATCTTCAACACTGGCTACTTGCCAACACTCAACATTTTTCTCATTACGCGTGGCTGTCCTTCTAAACTGTAACCCCCCCCCCCAAGGGGAGGCCTGCCTGTCTATCAACACTCAACAGTTGGGCTTCACATGTAACAATAAATAAACAAATAAAAATAGTACAGCAGTACCTATGATCCCAATATTCAAGACATGGAACACCTTAAGACATAGATTGTGATCCTGTGGTCTATACCTCGAGTTGGAGACCATCTTGGGCTACTTCCTGTTCATAAATACAAAACACCAAAGTGCTCTGTCTTAGTCAGGGGTTCTCTTCCTGCACAAACATCATGTCCAAGAAGCAGGTTAGGGAGGAAAGGTTTATTCAGTTTACATTTCCAAATTACTGTTCATCACCAAAGGAGGTCTGAACTGGAACTCAAGCAGGTCAGGAAGCAGGAGCTGATGCAGAGGCCGTGAAGGGATATTTCTTACTGGCTTGCTTCCCCTGGCTTGCTCAGTGTGATGGTTCATATATGATTAGCCCAGGGAGTGACCCTATTAGAAGGTGTGGTCTTGTTGGAGTAGGTGTGTCACTGTGGGTGTGGGCTTAAGACCTTCACCCTAGTTACCTGGAAGTCAGTCTTCTACTAGCAGCCTTCAGATGAAGTTGTAGAACTCTCAGCTCCTCCTGCACCATATCTGCCTGGATGCTGCCATGTTTCTGCCTTGATGTCAATGGACTGAACCACTGAGCCTGTAAGCCAGCCTCAATTAAATGTTGTCTTTATAGAACTTGCATTGGTCCTGGTATCTGTTCACAGCAGTAAAACCCTAAGACAGAAGTTGGTACCAGGAGTGGGGTATTACTGTGATAGGCCTGACCATGCTTTTGTTTGGAAGAATGTGGATTTGGGGACTTTGGATTTGGAAAGTCATGGAACGCTTTAAGTGGGGCTTAATGGGCCAGCCTAGTAAGAATATGGAAGACAGTGGTGCTGAGGGTCATTTGAACTGTGTAGGCCTGATGACCCAAGAGGTTTTAGTGGAGAAGAACTTTAATATGTGGCTGAGAGACAGTTTTTGTGATGTTTTCATGAGGAACATGGCTGCTTTTTGCTATTGTCTGAAGAGACTGCCTAGGGCTAAGGTAAAGAGATTTATAGTAATCGCATCTGCAAAGGAAGTCTCAAAAAAGCCCAACAAAGACTTTGTTCTCTGGTTAAGTCTGATGAAGAAAATTTTGAACAAACATAGCAAGCTGAGAAAGGAAAAGTACAAAATATATAGTTTGAGTATTAAAGGGACTCCAGGAAGTGAAATGGAGCTGAATTCAAGGATATTAAATTGAATTAAGGGAGTGGTGACCTTGAGGCAAAATTCCACCAAGCTAAATTTAGGTCCAGGCTTGGTAGTACAAACCTTTAATCCCAGGAGGCAAAGATAAGCTGATCTCTGAGTTCAAGGCCAGCCTAGAACAGAGCAAATTCTAGGTGAAGAAAAACTTAAATCCAGGTTTGGTGGACCACACCTTTAATTCCAGTGCTTAGGAGAGAGGCTTGTAGATCTCTTGAGTTCAAAGTCAGTCTATGGAGCAAGATTCAGGACAGCCAACTTAGGCAGTGAAGGATCTGGGGAAAAGAAAGTTAGTGATAATGTAATAGAACAAGGGGGGGGACAATGTTCCAACTCCTGCAAGCAGCAGAACTCAGCAGCTTCAGCCATGTGTCTCTGGCTTTATATTCAAGAGGAGAAGGAGACTACTGGGACAATTGATGCTGGTTAGCTGGAGCTAAGAAATTAGTGATGATTAAGAAAAAAGACCAGCATCACTTAGGTGAAATCTTCTGGAAAGTGTTTTCTGAGAGCACAAAGAAGCTGTATTCCAGAGATAGCCAAGGTTGTATCTCATGTTGGAGCTGTACTTGGTAATGTGTAAGAATCATCCTGGTGGTACTGGTTTTGAAGGCATGAAGGCATCATGAAGAACAGCTGAGGCTTGGTACTGTGAGAGGCCATGAAAGGCCATGGGTGAAAGTGTACCCTCAGTTGTAATTGACAGCCCAGGACTGAAGGGGTCATGCAAAGGAGTTGAGGTTTGGTACCATGAAGAGAGCCTATGAGAGGCTTTGGTGAAGCATAGTTGCAGTGGAAGACCCTAGCATATTGGAGATGCCAGTACCATGGGATGACCAACAAGAACAGCAGTGGCAGTGGAGTGGATCATTCTGAACTTAAGAGTGTTACAGAGGGCAGAGCTGGGAAGTGACACCAGCTCTTTGGAGATACACAGAAGATCATGTGTGGATCTCAGACATTGGAACAAGAAGCCATGAAGCTGAAATTGACTCGGGGTACCCAAGATGCTAAAGATGCCAGAGCCACAGGATGCCTGCCAAGGAAAGCTGCTAACAGGGAGTGGAACAAGCCCAGGAGAAAGAACCTTGTTGAAGTCAACAAAGATGAAAAAGGAGTTGGATATCTGAAGACTGCTTTGCCATCAGACATGCAGATGCAGAGTTTGGACTTTGCCCAGCTGGTTTCCTGTCTTGCTTGGGGGATTACAATTAAGTGATTGGTTGAATCTCAAAAGAAACCTTGAACTTTGGACTTTTAACACTATTGAGACTGCTATAGACTACAGGGACTTTTGAAGTCGGACTAAATATATTTTGCATTATGCTATGTTTAAGTATGGCCCCCATAGACTCATGTTTGAACAAGCCTATGGGGGCCAGGGAGTGGAATGTGATGGTTCTATATGCTTTTCCCAGGGAGTGGCCCTATTAGGAGGTGTGGCCTTGTTGGAGTAGGTGTGTCACTGTGAGTGTGGGCTTAAGACCTTCACCCTAGTTGCCTGGAAGTCAGTCTTCTACTAGCAGCCTTCAGATGAAGATGTAGAACTCTCAGCTCCTCCTGCACCATGTCTGCCTGGATGCTGCCATGTTTCTGCCTTGATGTCAATGGACTGAACCACTGAGCCTGTAAGCCAGCCCCAATTAAATGTTGTCTTTATAGAACTTGCATTGGTCCTGGTGTCTGTTCACAGCAGTAAAACCCTAACTAAGACACTCAGCTTGCTCTCTTATAGAACCCAAGACCACCAGCCCAGGGATGACACCACCCACAATGGGCTCTCCCCCCTGATCACTAATTGAGAAAATGCCCACAGCTGGATCTCATAGAGGCACTTCCTCAACTGAAGCTCCTTTCTCTGTGATAACTCCAGCTTGTGTCAGGTTGACACATCAAAGCCAGCCAGTACATACACATATAAGCATATACACAAGCCAAGGAATATACTTTTCTCAAAATTTGATATTTGTGGGTAAATACTGGAAGCACCACCTAATCAGTCTTCCCGATGGAGCCCAGCATGGAGGTACCTAGTAAATGAATACCTTGGCTGTGACGGAGGCACGACATGGAGTTCTGGGCCGTGGGAAGTCATCACCTGCTCACCCTTCCCCCATCACTCCTTTTTCTTCGCTGAAATATGCACATGGCTTGTAAACCATCTTAAGTCACACAAAGGAGTTGTCAACACAGACAAACAGCTAGAGAGATGCTGGGTGCTGCATCTGTGGGGCTGTTATTGTGGCTACAGGGCAAGGAAACAGAACAGTCTTCTTGCTTGCTTAAGTCAAAGTAGTATCTGGTCTGCAACAGTAGCCAAGCTCCTGTGCTCGGAGGGGAGCGTATTTGTTCCACACCAGGGGAAGCAGAGGGACTTTTGTTCCCAAGGGGACTTACCAGATCCTTGGAAGTCTTCTGACTCCACTTTCCTTTCTGACACCCCTACCCCACGACACACATAGTGTGAATATGCACCCCAAGTCCTGTGTTCACGTTTCTCCCCTATTTTGCATGTTGATGGTATTTGGAGGTGGGGCTTTGGGAGGTGATTGTTAGGTGAGGCTATGGGAGTGGGGTCCCAGGATGGCAGAGTGGTTTTATCAGAGGGACAGAAGCCAGGGCTACCATCTGTCTCTCCATGTGAAGCCCTGTCACATTCTGATGCAGCTGAAAGAGCCTCCCCAGAGGTTGCACAGATGCTCCAATGTCCTTAGACTTACCAGCCTCCAGAACCACGAGTTAACAAAATGTCTGCTTTTTTGTTCACAAATCACTTGGTCTTGGCTATTTTGGATATAGCATTGGGAAATGGACTGAGAAACCCCACAGAGATGATTTGTGAGACCTCGGGACCTAGGGATCCTCTCCAGATCCCTTCTCTTCCTCCAAACTTCAACATCTGGCATGTCGGCACTTTTGAAATGGCGTGATGGGGTTGACCTAACTGTGGTTTTGAAGTCTCAGAGGGGCAGAGGGGACTGAAATCAATAAGAAAATGAGATTTCTGGGAATATTAATAACACGTGTAATCCCTGACTTCAGGAGCTTGAAGCAGGAAAATCACCACGATCTCGAGACTAGCTTGGAATACGTAGTGCATGCAAGCCAGTCTCTACTTTGTGGCTTACAGCCATCCAAAACTCCAGTTTTAGGGAATCTGATGCCTTTTTCTGGACTCTGTGGGTACCAGGCATATATGTGGCACCCAAGGATACATATAGATAAACACTCATACACTTAAAGCAATAAAATAAAAATAAATATTGTTTTTAAAAAGCCTTTAAAATAATTTATCAATGAGGAGAAGGGGAAGAGGAATCAGAAACAGAATTCTGAAACCCAGATTTCACTCAGAGTCTTGCCCTGCAGCTGCCCTAAATTTTATATCCATTGAGATGCAATGGAGTCTAACACCTCCTTAATAGTTGTAGCTCAGAACCGTTCATGGCAGACAACCAGGTACCCTTCTTGACCAAGCAGAATGTGAATAAACCAACTGTAGCTGTGACAGCATGATTTTCCATAGCTCACTGAATCAGACCTCTTATGAACTGTACACCAAAGGAAGTGACTTCTCGCATGGGATCATTATTTGTACAGCAGGGGAATGTTGAGGAACACCTGCCACGAAAAATCATCTTAGATGAGTCGGCCTGCTTGCCCAGCCATCAGACAATAATTGGCCAGCAGGAGTCCTTGTCTGGTCAAGGCCACTCCAGGGTGGAGATAATGAAACCAGACCATTTGAAAAGAGAAGGCTGACTCTTCAGTTCTGGCATTATTACGAGAGCTTGTCAACAACTCAACTAATAGTGACATCAGCCCACAGGAAACAAGACAGAAGAGCAACAGCCAATGGCAGCCCTGTTTGGAGTGTTTCCTACAAGTCAGCGAACAAAGGAGGAGTTGCATTATCTCGTTACAGCAGTTCGCATACTGTTCTCATTTCCACCTGGGAAGAACCCAGGCCCACAAGAGACAAAGAATGTGTGTCCATCCTAGCGGGGAGGTATGAATTCAGAATTAAAGTCCCTTCTGTCTTTGTTCCTAGCAATGACAACAGCAGTTCTTACACTCGGCCGATGTTTGTACCGCATATGCCATTTCCCCCGCGTCTATGTAATAAATATAATAAGTAGAGCAAATACATCCCTTCCAATTAGTGTTCTCTCTTCTGCTTACTAACCTTATCTACACAGAAATATGTGGAGACCATGAACATGGACCACCAAGAAGCTTTTGCTTTCAATAGACGACCATTGGAGGTGCATCGGATGACCACCGGAGGTACATCCTGGTATAGAGAGAAAAGTGCTAGAAAACTCCACACTGACTTGCCCAGTGAAGCATCTAGCTTAAGTCTGCGCTTGGGTTGATAAATAAGACAGGCATGTTGGAAGCTACACTTGCCTTTTGTCTCATCCTAAGAAAAAAGACCCAAAGGGATTCTGTGGGAGAGTCTCAGGCTTGCCCCCATGTTTCTCCCATCTGAATCTCCTTGTTGTGTGTGATTTGTATGAGTTCTGCCTTCCTTCCACAGACACCAGGAGATTTATCGGTATAGTGTACGCAGTCCTGGATATTTCTGAGGCTCTGAATCAATAATCTAGAACTTCATTGAGCTTTGAAGAAATCCAAAACCCACAACTAAATTCTCATTGAAGGCTAAAAGATCTGGAAAAAAGCGACAAGAATTACAATTTACTCCTCGGTGTGTATATACACACTTGTTCATGGGGGTGGGGGCACATACATGTACATGTGTCTGTCAAGGACAGATTGATGACAAAGGTCCTCCTCTGTCGACGTCTATATTACTTTTAGGCAGGGTCTCCCCCTGAGCCTGGAGCTCACTGATTTGGACTGCCTGGCCAGTGACCTGCTGGGATCCCCCAGTCTCCACTTCCCTGGAGCTAGGATTACTGAACTCCCAGGCTGAGCCTTTTTATGTGGGTGCTTGGGATTCAAACTCAGGACCCCAGCCTTGCACAAAGGATGGCAGGAAGGGGTGTGGGTGGAACTCGTTCCTCTTCCTTCATGTCCATAAGATTCTATACAAAGCAAAGGGGATTAGATGCCATCAGAGATTATGTGGCCCTTGGATCTGTAGTGAGGCATCACACGATGGCAGAAAGAATGTGTAAAAGTAAGTTGCTCACCCCCACGCCTACCGTAGGGCAAAGACAGAAAAAGGGGTGCTGGGCTTCCAATTCATGTGCTACCCAGTGACCTAGCTTCTTCCCACCAGACACTACCTTTTAGAGATCCCATCTCCTTCCAGTCACACTACAAGCTACCAACTAAGTCTTTAATTTGTGGGTCTTTGGAAGTCCCAGTCATAGATTTGTGATTCAACGAGGTTACACACTCCACGGACATCAGAGGGATGACCGTCAGTGAAGCAAAGATGACCTACGGACAATCGTTGGGCCTTCAAGTTTTAACCAATACCATTAATTAAGATACATATGAAGTAGAGCAGGGGTGTCAGACAGAGCGGCAGCCTGTTCTAGACTTGGTTTATTCCACCCATGTGGTTGTAGAGGAGTCAGAAGGCAGTGGACAAGGTGTGGAAGGACCTGAAAAGCATAAGGAATGACTTCACCACTGAGCTGGAGACGTTCTGATGCCATGGTGTCTGCTTCACTAAACAGATATGGAGAGCATCACCTTATGGTTCTCTAGGGGGACAGGATGACGGGGCGGGGGGAGGGGGAGGTGTGCTAGGAGAGCAGGGTGACTGACTAGGGAGATGGATGTCTAAGGGGGGCCAGGTGACCAGGAAGACAAGATAAAGTGGCAAGGGCAGCTGAGATTTAAAAGTTCATGAGAAAGTGACCACAACAGTATTCAGAACAAACCTTGGTGTTCCAGCCTGATCTTAACATAGGCATCCAATGATAAAACCCAGGTAGAAGAACTGTTACCCTCATCTTGGCCTGCTACCATTCTGAAAGATAGGTGGAGGCCTCTGAAGGAAGCCCCAGTCTTAGATGCTCTAACTAGAATGAGTTGCAGTCCCGGACACACACAACCTCTATTTTCTGCCCAATTTACAGGCCAGGATTTCCTGTTAAAAAAAATGCCTTGTTCTCTGTCTTTCTTTGGGGGTAGAATATTCTTGAGACAGATGAAATTGTAGACAGCTCTTGTTGCCTTCTGGGTAATCACATCTTTAAGCGAAACTCCTGAGGCTTATTAAAAGACAAATTGCATTTTCCCTGTGTCCTTGGAGAGAAGGTCTAGATGGATGGGTGATGGAGTGGGAGCTTCCAAGAGCAGATGATCTCGTGTCAAAGCGAAGGCACACACTGCCACTGTTTGACGGTATGCAGTGGATTCCTTAGGCCATCCACGACCCTTTCATTGGAACAGATAATGGCTATCTGCTCCCACAGTGGGAAGGAAATTTTCCACTCTAATAATCGCAATCCTGTCTCATCTCTATGATGAGCAGAGAAAATGAGTGCTTTCCTGGAATTAGCAACTCTTGAACTGCCTTCTCCGGAAAATACAAAATTCAACAGTGGCTTTTAGGCAAATCTGTTGGACCCTGTTCTTTGTATGTGATACAACTTGTTAGGGTATAGGGTTGTCATGGTTTAGGAGACAAAGATGTAACTGCAATTACGGTAGGAGAGAATGATCAAGAGACTGAGAGTTGAAGGTAATAGTTGCCCCTAGAGTAAGCAGGAAGGATACACACACACACACACACACACACACAGAGAGAGAGAGAGAGAGAGAGAGAGAGAGAGAGAGAGAGAGAGAGAGAGAGAGAGAGAGGAGTGGGGCTACATAGCTACATACCCAGACTGGGATCTTTAGGAACATCAACAAGACACAGCTGCACATCTGGAGTAGGAAAGTGGAGTGGATCAATAACCCAGGCCTGAGTAACAATAACAAATCCCATCAAAGCCTGGACAGGTGACTGAAAATAGAAAACCCATAGAGATTGCTAGGAGTGACACAGCCATGTCTTGGGCATAGTCCTGGGAAGGAGGTAGGGGAGGGAATGTCCCAAAGTCTCATAGTTACCTCTGGTCTTCAATGTTCTCAATAACAGTAATCAATAGGAAGCTGAAGAACAAAGAACCCAGACCTAGGTGTCTAGGACACTAAGTGTAGTGGCTGCAGGGGACATGGATGGCACCATGATAAAAGATGATTATCTTTTATCTCTCTGGTATTGCATTTTGCACAAGGACAATGCATCAAATGAAGGTGGTGATGGAGAAAAGGGGGGATGGGCAAACCGGGAAAGGCAGCTACAGGAAGGGAGGAGCTGAGGCAAGCTCCTAGAGGAATGCCAGGGAAGAGACCCTCCCTCCGCAGAGGGGAGTCAAGTCAGACCACCTGAAGGACTGTCGAAGCCAAACACTGAAAGTCTGGGAGGGATGAGCCCGGTGAGGGGGGAGATTGAGTGTTCCCAAAGGCCGTAATGGGAGCTGAGGCTCGGCTTGTTCTTGGAGGTCAAGAGTGAAATCTGGAAAAAGATGAGAAGCAAGTGTGGGAAAGGAAATAGAAGGAGCCAGAGAGAACTTTGACGGTGACAACAAAGAGCTCAGATTTCCTCCTCTAGACAAGGAGGAGACACAGCAAAGAGTGACAAGCAGAAATTGCTGCTTTCATGTTTTTCCCCAACCCTACTCCCAGCAAGTACATCCGGTGCTGTCAGCCTAGCGGCAAACACAGACCTGTTTGTCCCTGTACATGACAAGAAGAAAGTGAGTGGCGAGATTGGTTTGTCTCTTTAATCCGTGGCAAAGATCCGCATATATGTGGTGTGTAGTGTGCGTGCGTGCGTGCGTGCGTGCGTGCGTGCGTGCGTGCGTGCGTGCGTGTGTGTGTGTGTGTGTTGCATATGGTGCCTTTGGATACATGAATGTCTCCATGAGAAAGGAAATTACCGATATAGCTCTCTCCTGACCACTGCACACCTGAATAGAGATGGCCAACATCTCAGAAGACAGCCTGACACACCTTTGGCATTTAAGAAATCGAAGTCTCGAGATTCTAACATCATGAGCCAAGGCTAGATTAATGACCTTTCAGACTACAGGCTCACAAAATCAGAAGTAGGTCAGTCTCTCTGGGACACTGAAAGGTGGCAGCTTCCCATTGGTGGAAGCCACCTAAGGAAATTGACCCTGTTACCTTGATCATTAATTGATCCGTTTCCCCCATTTCCAACGTTGGGAGAAGGAATGCAGACTTTCTGCAAAATGCTACCTCTGGGTTTTAAAAAGGTCACATGGAAATAGAAGCACATGGACTCCCTCTTGGGTTGGCCATTTGCAAGCCACCATTGAGGGCAGGGGATTTGTTGGCTTTTTCTGTAAGTTTCATTTGCATGATTGCTTTGACCTTGGGTGTATTTATATAATCCACAACCAAGTGCTATAGTGGTCTGACCAGTGAAACATCAGGGTCATGAATTGTTTGAATCTTTATTTTGGCCAAAACTGCGTTCTGAGTCCAGAAATAAAAATGTGTCTTCAAGTACCCTGGCACTGAAATATGTGGGAGAAATTCCTAAATCCCACGACCACCTGCTCCCTAAGGCTGTAACACTTTCAGGGTATAGCGGAGTTCCACTGATATATGTATATGCGTATGTGTATGTATATATGTGTGCATATGTATTGTGTGTGTGTGTATGTGTATATATATACTTTTCCTGGACTTCTACTATTGCTGTATTTAAACATAAGGACTTACCTAATGTCATTTCCTAAGGATCAGTAGATCTCCCCAAACAACCCATACTTTAGCCTCAGTATGCTAAATGTTTGTCAGTATTCAGATTTATGTTGTCTGCAAGGTGAGATGTCTGGGGGGAAAGCCTTGGCTTTGCCTCAGAGGTTCTGTCTGGAATAGTGACCACCTTCTGGGACAATGGTCCTTCCTATCTGGTCCTGCTGTGAGGCAGGAGGGGCCCTCTCTATCCCTCCTGACACATGAGAAAGGCACAACGTGAGCTGATGCGTCCAGGAGATCCCTTAGTCATACATGCATCTCGAGGTGGCTCTGTGTCTGGTGCCAGGGCCAGTCAGAGAAACCAAGATTGTGCTTTTGAAAGCTCAGACTATGTCATCAAGTCCCTGGATCCACTAATGTGTCTGTGCTGACAGGAGCAAAGAACCCTTTCCAAGAGGGAAGTGTGTAAGGCCATAGGCTGCTGGACCTGCCATTGTACCCAGGGGCTAGGACATGGGCGAGCAGCAGAAAGGTAGAGTATTCCCCTGTGTACATGGAAAGCCTGGGAATTTCCCTGAGCACATGACAGAGAGTATTCTTATAGAGCAGTTGATCCACCAAAGTTCCGCAGTCTTGGTTTGAGGGAGTTTTGCGTTGTCGTGGGTCCTGGAGATTAGGTAGTCAATTTTGATCGAGTTCGGTGCTTGCTGGCATCCCAAGGCCCCATGAGGAAATGTTTCAGTGAATGGTGGAAAAGCTCCCACATCTGAGGCGGCCCTGTATGATGAGAAATCTCCAACGGCAGGTTTTGTCATCAGCAAGCATAGAGTCAAGAATGCGGAAGATGGCCGCCGATGGAACACTTCTGAGGATTTCTAGAAAATGACAAAGCAACATTCTTGGGTTGCCAAGGGAGGGGGAAGGTTGAAACTCTGAGTCCAAGGTAATAAGGATCCAAAGCTTTCCAGTGAGGAATGCTGGATATCGAAAAGTCCCACACTCGCTGAGTTCCTTCCCCTGAGCAAAGCCACTTAAGGGAAAAAGGGTTTACTTCTGCTCACAGTTTCAGGGCCCAGTTCATCGCAATGGGGAAACCAACGCGGCAGGAGCTTGTGACTGCAGCTGCTCATGTCCCATGCAGAGTCATGAAGCGGAGAGAGATGGACGCTGGTGTTCAGTTCACTGTCTCCCTTTCACTCAGTCCAGGACGCTACCTCAAGGGAAGGTACCACTCACATTCAAAGTGGGTCTTCTCCCCGCAAATAACTTGCTCTAAACTTGGTTTCTCAGACGCCTCTCGAGCCTGTTGAGTTGATAGTCAGTATTAACTACCACTTACGCATAGGAGGAAATGTCATAGAGGAGGCCTCTAAACACCAGGCTCTCACCAGCTTCATTTTTACTACCCTGTAGCTGTGAGACTGCTTAAAAGCCTAGTCTCTCTACGGTGTTTTCTTTTCTGTAAAATAAATCTAACAGCTACCACTGTGAGATTTTACTATCTTTTTGTCTTATTTATATTACATAACACGTGCAAAGCACATGGCAGTGCTGGACGCACATGACTGCAAAATGTAATTAATTAATTTAGTTTTAATTAATTAATTTAGTTAACCGGTATTTAAAGTTATAATTGGGGAGTGAACAGTTGCAGGTATCTGAGTAACTGCATGACGGGATTAAGGGCTGTGGACCTCCACGGGGTTAGACAATGTCAGAAACCACCAACTCTTAAGCTTTTAGCTCTCAGGGTTTCTTAAAATTTAGTGAGCTGGGGCTGGAGAGATGGCTCAGTAGTTAAGAACAGTTGCTGCTCTCGCAGAGATCCTGAATTAAGTCCCTAGCACCCACACAGAGCAGCTCACAACCCTCGCTAACCCCAGCCTCAGGAGACCCAACACCTCTGGCTTCACTTATTGGTTTTGTCGCCCCACTCCAGACACATGTGCATACACATCATTTAAAAAAAAATAAAAATAAATCTTTAAAGTCCCAAATACCATGCAAAATGGGAAGCTAAAACATTTTATATTATATATGTAAATACACTCGCTGTCTTCAGACAAGCCAGAAGAGGGCGTCGAATCCTATTACAGATGGTTGTGAGCCACCGTGGGGGTGCTGGGAGTTAAACTCAGTCAGTGCTCTTAACTAACCACTGAGCCATCTCTCCAGCATGAAAACATTTTAAACTTTGATGAGCTTTGCAGAGTTTTGATTTACCTGGCTCATATTGATCAATATGGGTCAGGGTAGAAACAGAAACTGGGAATGTTTTTAAAATGGGCATTTGTAAAATCACATTAAATAATAATAAGTCGATAATAGACAATATCAGGTCTATTTCACAGTCACACATATAGCATATGTATACATAAACAGAATGATAGTTTCCAAACAACAATAAAAGTTAGCAAGAATTATATTTTAAATTGTTGTGTTGTAAACAGCTGGCTTCTTAGACCTTGTCCGTTCAGACTGTCCACATGTTGCTCCAGCGGAGCAGAGAAGACAATCCAGCCTTGCACGTATATGTCGTTTCACTACAAGAAGTGTTACAGATAAGTCTAACACTGAAACAACATTTTCATTTTTGATAGCATGCTCAGACCAACAGGTTTTGAAGAGTCTGGTTACAGTATCAAATCTGAAAGTATTGTACACACATTTCTCTTGTAACGAGATCGTTTTGCCCCTCACATCATCTTGCCAGGTTATGAGGATGTGCCCGTCTAGCTTTACACTAAGACAATGCAATGCCTGAGGCAGCTGACTTACGAGGAGAAAGGTCTGTACGGCTCACAGTTTGGAGGTTCACATCCAGGATTGGGGAGCTCGCTGGTTCATGCACTTATATATCTATAGTGAAAATCAAAAAAGATGAATTCCAGTTTTTCAAAGCTGCTACTTTTGCAAGAAAATAAGAACTTTGGTCATGAGCAAAAGTACCATCAGTTGTAGTTCTTCTGACTCATTTTATTTGAGAGAGAGAGAGAGAGAGAGAGAGAGAGAGAGAGAGAGAGAGAGAGAGACTAATAGGTAATCAGGTGTGAATAGCTATAACTTTTCAGTCATTCTTCTAAATAAAAAATGGTGTCTCAGGAGATCTCAGTCCCAAATCAATTTCCCTGGAGACAAACACTGTAATGATTATTTTTAGTATGAAATTAATCCTGATTGCCTTGACCAACATGGGATCAACCTCAAAAGTGGGCAGTACCTTGAGGAAACTGCCCAGATACAAAGGTCGTTTTGGACGGAAGCTCACTTGTCTTTTGTTGGCTTGGCTTGCCTCTTGTTGCTAAGTTGGTTCACGTGCGGCCCCTGCCGCTGATTCCTTCACTTGTATCCGAACTAGCATTTCCAAGCTTCCATTGTGGACTAAAGACCTGTAGCTCCCCAGAAATCTTCCCGTTTTTCAGCACCAGCCTGGGACAACAGAGGCACTCAGCTCCATGGAGCAGACAACATCCAAATCGTTGGCCTTTCCGTTTTAGCCTTTCCAGTTTGAGGCAGCCACTATGGGACTTCTCAGACAGGTGGATTCCCAGGGCTTGCTGGCCAGCTAGTCTGGGCAATAGACAAAAGTTAAGGCCCAGGTTCAGTGATAGGTAGGCCTGTCTCAAAAAACAAATGGTGGAGAGTGATCAGGGAAGACACCAGATGTTGACTCCTGGCCTCCACTTTGCACCCTTAACAGCCTCTCAGCCTCTCGGGTGTGAGGCAACTGTTGTTCCTGTCGAGATGAAAGCTGATTTTGAAAATTCTATTTTCAGCCTATAGATTCTGCTCCTCTAGGAAACCTGAATACAAGCACCATGATTCTATACAGCCCATGTGTACATGGACGTGCTTATTCTTCCCATTCACGTGTAATTAAGGCTGCCTATGTGATACTGGCATCTTCTGTCCCTCCCTGTAAGTGACAAGTGACTTCTACTATAGTTCCTGGTTCCACTTGGCTTCAAACCAAGGGACCATTTCTACAGGACGTTGTTCTTGACTAGTAAGTGCAAAGGTCAACTCATTAGGAAAGTGAAATACCTCTTCGTGTTGAAGTGGAAATGTTCTTGATTTGATACAGCATGAGCCTCTGGGCCCCTTCAGAACCTGTACCCATTCTGTGGGAGGCGCTATGGCAAACTGTCCCCCACACTCTGTTGACCACTGCAGAAAGTCTGTGGCAGAGTGTCAGTGCTGTCCCCGCTTTCTAAGTTGTAAGATGAGGCAGAGCCAGTCTGCTTTAATTAACAGAGCCACTAATTGAAAGGAAAAGGGCCCAGAATTGTTCACAGTGAGGGTTCATATTCAGTATAATGACATAAGATGTATTTTGCCGCTGTGCATTTATTGTCATTTTGAGGCAGACTGCAGTTATGAGAAAAAAAATAAAAAAAGGGAAAAAAAGAAACAGACCTGGGAATAAGGGGAAAGACAAAAAGAAGAAGTTATTTCTGGTGGAAGATTATCTGTTATCCGTGAGCTTAAGTGACTTCCCCAGACACGCCACACGGGGCACTTACAACGGCCTTGATGTAAAATACAATTTAGATTTTTCAAAATTGGGTAATATGATCATGACAAGCGTAAACCAAAGCCTTAGATGATAAACCTGGGTCCACATCCAGGTTCAAGGCGAGAGTGCTTAGGACAAAGCTAGCGCCTCTGCCGGCAGTGCATTCCTTTCTCTTTAGAGGCAATTTATCGGGACTTATCCATGCCCGTAAGAGCAATCCCTTAAGACCATCCAATTTCCTTTCTTTCTAATTCCATACTTAGCAGAGCAACCTTCTGATAATTAATTTGGTTTCTTAGGTAAAGTCAATACCAGGAAAGAGACCGACTGAGTTATTGTGGCAGCCATGTTGCCTGCTGTGAGTAAAGAGATCAGCTTGGGGATTTAACAATCTGCCACCAGAACTCAGTGTAAATGTCACACTTTCTGGGGTGTGGCCATCTCACTTGAAGTCCTTCGGGGACAGGGCAGCTGGGCTTTGCTTCTTTTTTCTCTCTTTTGCACATGCACACGGTAAGGTGTACCTGTGCTCCTATACATGTGAAGGACGCTTGGGAGTCTTCCTCTGCTGTCCTCCACCCTATTCCCGTGAGACAGTGTCTCCTCCTGAACGGAGGCGTTTTTGGCAAGCCACAGAGATGCGCATGGCTCTGCCTCCTGGTTCTGAGCTTCCAGTGCGTGTGGTAGACAATCTCCGGCTTTTTACATGGGTGCTGGAGATGTGGGCCCAGGTCCTCACATTTATGTGGAAAAATAGCCATCATCCGTCCCCTCACTCCTACACCAGGCTTGTTTGACTTTCTTCATTGGTGTATCGAAACATGGCATGGTATGTCACCGAAAGTTATGGTTTTTTACTCGTTTTAATATCTGTTAGCATCTGTTAATTATACACAATAGTGGGTCTTGTTGTAACCCATTTTTGTACATATATTTTTATCTTATTGACAGTCATTATCTTCTCTGGCCCTACTCTCATGACCCAGAGTCTCATTAAAGTTGTTTATGGGAACATGGATAAAGGCTTGTTTATAAACACATGAGAGCCTTAGGAGTGGCTACTTCATTAAAGACGATGTCTCTCCTTCCCCCAATGAAAACTCTCAGAAGGGGTGGGGCTTCGTGAGCCCCTCCCTGCTCCATGACATGAGTGATGGTGGTAAGAGGTTCAGTCTTACTCAGATCATGTGCAATTTTATGTGACAATTTAAAAAGATGACTCTCTTAAACACGGTCCCGCTCATATTACATTAAGTAGATTCAAAGATACTCGATCATGGGGTTACTGTGTTGGAGACACAGAATGGGGCTCGCTGGAACTGAATAGTGGGAAGCCCTGCTTCCTCCATATGGTAAATGGAATGCATTCTTTTTAAAAATAAGTAGAGAGTTAGTGAGTCTGGTCATGTCATTCTGAGCTGCTTATTTCACTGGCTTTCAGTCAAAATTCGAAGCAAGGACAGATTCTGTAAAAGACTTGCGGTGTAAGTGCACCAGTGTTGCAGATGGGCCTGGTGCTGTTCTTATGAACCAATCTCCTAATGAATAAAAGAGCCAATCACTGGGCAAGTAGGCGGGACTTCCGTGTTGGAAGGAGAGGAAGCAGGAGAGTTACTTCTCTTTGGAGCTGGTGCAGCAGAGGGGTAAGATGTAGCTGTTATAGTTTCCTAGTACAGCTGAATAATTTAATAATTCCCCCAACACAGGTCTAGCTGAATCAGTGAGCTCTGTATTCAGGGAGAGACATTGTCTCGAACAATAAGGGGCGTCCGGAGCAATTGAGGAAGACACCACATGTCTACCTCTGATCTCCACATGCATATCCATACCTCACACACAAAAATAAACAAATAAAAGCTGAACTCAAATATTCTTCTAAGCTATATGAACTGGGGCCCTCTGCCAAGAATGCTCGATGTGTACAACAGTCCTCAGCATGTGGGAGACCAGGAGGTCCACCCTTCCTCAGCTCTGACCCTGTCAGCATGACACACCTTGTTTCTCAATATATTTGGCCTCTTGACTACTGCTTACGATCTGTCTGCCCTTCCACTCACATGCTCCTTAGCTTAAACCCCCAATCACCTAGCACACACCAGCGTCCCAGAGGAGAAGCCACAGAGTATACCACAGAGCAGTGTCTTTTCCCCCATCCAACCAGTGTGGGCTGTGCTCACTACTTGACATCTCAAAGGAATCCCCACTGCTTATGGCCAGGACAGGAGAGTCTGGTAGGAGTTCTACACACACACACACACACACACACACACACACACAGGCATGCACACAGCATCAACAAGAGGGTAATGGTGGGTCAAGTCTTCCCACAATGGAACCGTCTTATTTGGACTCGCTTCAAGCACCTACCACGGGATTTCGGGGTGGGTGGGGTCTGTGGTTATTGCTCACAGGGAAGGCACCAGGTGTGCCAGGGGGGTTGTGTCCTACCCATAGCAGCTGTTTGCCAGACACTTCTTTTTTAAAAGGTTTATTTTGGATCACAGTTCTGGAGAGACAAATTCAATCATACTACGGGTGGGAGAAGTCTTTGTTATAAAACCTTGAATCCCACCTCCTGGTGACGTACTTCCTCCGTCAAGGCTCCTCCTCCTCCTCCTCCTCCTCCTCCTCCTCCTCCTCCTCCTCCTCCTCCTCCTAAAGGTTCTATACTCTCCCCAAACAGCCCCACCACCTGGGAACCGAGTGTTCCAAACTATGAGCCTTTGGGGAACATTTCATATTCAAACCGTGACAACATCCGTGGAGTTGTTTTCACTGTGGAACTAACATGACGTCGTGATTCGTGGACTTCGTGGATTTGCCGTGGTGGTTGGTAACCTCTCCGGCTTCCTGCCCTCCCCTTCCGTGCTCCTCCCATTCCATCCATTTCCTCTGGAGAAAGTTCTCCAGAAATCCACTGCCTTTAACCGATCTTCTCAAGCTCCGCTTTGAAGAATCTGACCTAAAAGCCTAGCAGCAGCCTCCATTCTCAGATTAGGTTAGGTCCTGCAAGAAAAGTGACTGTGGCTGCCACTGTCTCTTGCAAGGACAACGTACCACCTGCATCAGTGCTCTGTTTGCATGGTCATCGCCATGCATATCTGAAGAGGAAAAAAAAATGACTGGCTGGAACAGGTAAGGAAAATGACCACACAGTGCTTAGCAGCACAAAGGTTGGGAAATAATGCCAGAGTATTGAGAAATGGGTTCAAGCTGAGTGCTCCTACAGATCTGTTACCTGACCCAGGACGAGCCTCTCTCTGATGAATGCGAGCCACTTTGCCCTCTCAGATCTGGCCCGTGCTGAGCTTTTGATTCTGGCAGTGAGAAGTACACGCATGCACAGTCCTTGTTTCCAGCCTGCTTGCTTGAATCAAAGGCTTCGCAGCATTTGAGTTTCTGGGATCTCTGGGGAGGAGAGAGCATGTCAGCATAATTAACTCATCTGATGAGAGAGGTCTTGTTTCTTTCTCCGACAAGGTGCAGGTGGTGGGGGAGGCCCCCATTTTGGCAACATGAAATGTGTTTAGAATAAATCACATTAAATAAATAGGCAGAATGCATCCAAGGTATATTTGTTGTTATTGTTGCTCTTCTTCTTGTTGTTGTCGTCATTGTTGTTGTCTTAAATTAAATTTGGAAGTGAACATCTGCAGACCCAAAGCCACCAAGCTGCCACCACCTTCCAAGCTACTGCTCTGAGAAAGGGTTAAAGGCATTCTGGAATGTAACCAGTGAAGACCAAGAGAAACTTGAGAACAGCTTCCAGTTTATAAACGACTCACTGGGTCTTCTAAGTGCCCTCTCTGTGCACTGGACAAAGCCAGCTAGTCAATTTGCATAATCACTCAAAGCAACCATATTCAACTTATTTTTCAAAATCCACGACATTTGTAGGCATAAGCAGAATACCATGTGCTGGTCATCAAGGAAACAAATATGGCCAAATCTTGGCCACTCGGCGTTTACAAACTAAAGCAGTGTGAGAGATCAAGAGGCAATTCTTGGGGGCCGGAGAGATGACTCAGTAGTTAGGAGCATTTACTGCCCTTCAGAGGACCTGGGCTCAGTTCCCGGCACCTGTACTGGGCAGCTCACAACTATTGTAACTCCAGCTCTGCAGGGCTCAACCACCTGTTCTGGCCTCTGCAGACAAACAGGTTATGAATACACACACATGCATAAATTTAAATAAAAACAATAAATCTGTACTCTCAGGGAAAGATAGAAATGTGATAACATGGACATTCAGTTAACAGATTTTTAAGGTTGAAATCCATTTGCGAAGCAATGAATAATTTAAAACTTATAAGCATTCACAGTTCACACTAATTATTATGGGTAAAAAAGAGCCTTCCTTGTAGGCAAACATACAACCAAGAGAAGTATGCTTTTAGATGGTAGAGATTTAGGTCAAGAAAAACACTGATAAAAGAAAAGTGTTTGAGGAGATGGAGGGAGGAGGGGAACAGAAGTCTTTGAAAGACAGAAGAGGCAGAGTCCAGAGCCTGATGAAGCGATTTGACTCAAAGACAAGAAAGGAAGATCCCAGATCCTTCAGACATTTCTGTTCGTTACTGACACACACATGATCATTGGCAGTCAGTCCTTAAAGCGTCCCAAAATCACCATGGTGGGAAGGAACATTTTTCACAGACATGTATTTTCCTAAACCTATTATCCTAGCCTTCAAGAGGCAGATCTCTGTGGGTTCTGAGACAGCAGGTCTACATAGCAAGGGCCAGAGCAGCCTTGTCACATAGTGAGTTCAAGGGAATCCAGAGAGGCATAGTGAGAACTCGTCTCCAGAGGAAGCAAGTAAAGGACATTTTTAAATGTTTCAAGTACCATCCTTCAACTTTGTGTTAGGTGAAGCTTGGAGCAGGTCATCCTTCCAGTTCCTACAGCTGCTGAAGACAACAGCAGCTGTCATCTAACTTCCAGAAATCTTAATTCTGCTTGATTTATTCATGCCCTGGCACGTACAGCCCCTGATTAGCCCATGTGACTTTCCAACCTCCACAGATAACTCACCTCTTTCTCAAAGATGACTCTGTCCCAGGAGCCTCTACAACCCATGTCAGGGTTGAGTCAAAGAGATGGGAGTTCAGAGGCAAATTGTTCTCCTGTGGAAGTCTCCTGCAGGAATAGAGTACCTTGGAAGAAATCGGTGTTCTGGGCTGAGAGAGGAGAGACGTGATGCTTCAGCAGTGGAGGGGATTGCTGTCAAGATTTACAATCTGAGTTTGATACCTGGGACCCACATAGTAAACGGACAACCAACAAGTTGATTTCTGACTTCCATATAAGTGCTTGTGAGTCAGAATATATGCAGGTGCGCGCGCACGCGCGCGCACAGACACACACACACACACACACACACACACACACACGAGACATAGGTAGCTAGGTAGCTAGGTAGCTAGATGATAGATAGATAGATAGATAGATAGATAGATAGATAGATTTAAATTATATTGATCATGAATGTAGATGAGATAGATAGACAGACGGATGGATGGATTTAAATGATAGTGATCATGAGTGTAGATGACATAGATAGATAGATAGATAGATAGATAGATAGATAGATAGATTTAAATGATAGTGATCAGGAATGTGGGTTCTGGAGCCAGTCCTCCTGGCCTTATATTTACATTGTGCCTGTTGTAAGCTCTGTGGCCCTCTGGGAGATAACGCTATCCCCCATACCTCAGTGTACTCATTGGAAGGCTCGGGAATGATGACCCAAAGCACCTGGAGCCTTGCAAGGTCATCTAAGGAATTAGCATCATTGACAACTGCAAAGTACATAGTTACAGTGGCCCCAAGTGGGCACCCCTTCAGTAGGAACTAGCACGCCTTCCTGATGTCACTGCTTGGTGGTTAAAGTGTTTCCCCACTTAGGCAAGGCTTCAGGTTCAGGAGCTGCTTCACTGAGGAGGGAGGCAGTAGAATCAAAGGTTAAAGGTCATTCTGGGTTATATAGAGTATGAGGCCAGGCTGGGATACATGAGGCTATTAAGGGAGTGTGGGTAAGGATAGTGGGAGGGAAAGGAGGAAGAAGAGAGAGAGAGAGAGAGAGAGAGAGAGAGAGAGAGAGAATGAATAAGATTCATCTAGGAATACAGTAGTAGTTAAAACCAGGGCGATCTCCAGTTACTATTGATAATCAAATAATCCCCCACTTAATCCTCACAGTAGTTCCGTGAGGCCTCCACCTTCACACCACTTTAGAAATGAAAGGCTTGGAAAGGGTGAGTTAGCCATTGACCCAGCCTTTCTTCAGGGTCTCTCTCTTGCCAATGCAGTGCAGTCTCTGGATGCTTGTGGCTATGAGAGCCTCATGTGATTCCTTCACACGTGGCTGCTAGTGGGGTCTCCTTGCTGTTCCCCTGAATGTCCTGGTCCCTTGTCATCTTCTGAGACCCCTTGCCCACATTCTTGACCGACTCTGCTGAGGAAACTGCCTGGATGCAGGAGATGCTTCAGGGTTATCTCCTCAGTCATGTTTAACGCTCAGCATCGAAGAACTTACAACTCGAGTTACATTAGACTGACGCCTGGCATCTCGTGTGAGATTTGGAACGAGGAACTGTCACTTTGCGCATTTCCTGCTGCATCACTGATCCTTGTAAGCACCACCAACTTCAATAACCCAGTCTCCACCCTCAGCCAGGCTAAGCGGCACATTCTGTGTCCTACTGTGGGTCTTTCTGTCCCCAGACACTTGTCCCAGTTCTCCAGGAGACTCGGGTAGACATACAGTAGCAATAAAACAGGACATTCCTCTGGATAAATACTGACAAAGTTCCTCTGTCTGTCCTTGTCATTCAAGTCACAGTGTGCACAGTCCGCATGGCCGTCTTGCCTCGCAGATATTCTTGATGGATTTCAGTGCTGCTCTCCCTACCATGTTCTTGTTTTACGACCCTGGCTCGGCTTCTCAGGTCCCTTGCCTTCTGCTGGTGTTGTCTCTTGCCTTTTGGGAAGTGATTTGGTCATAAGAGCAGTGTCCTCATAAATGGAATTAGTATCCATATAACATGAACACACTACAGAGCATTTGCCCCTTCCTCTGTGTGTCTCTCTCCTCTCGCTCTCTCGCTCTCTCGCTCCCTCACTCCCTTGCTCTCTTGCTCTCAGGCTATTAAAACAAGGGACTCCAAGAAATTAGAACTTCCTGCTGCTGAAGAAGGAAAAATCTAAAACCATGCGGGCAGCCAAAGGAGGGACTTGTCTTTTTGAGAAAGAGTTACAAACTTTTTAGGTCATCACAGGAAGATCTTGGAGCTCCGTTAGTGATTGGGTGGTGCCCTCATGTCAGGACTCCAAAACTGGATTGGATCTTTCAGTTGGATCTTTTTCGTTGGGTTCTTTAGTCCATCTTCCCAGAGTAGCCACATTGAATAAATCTCCTTTTGTCTTCTTTTTACTACTAATTTTGCTTGTTTAATCGACCTATACAAGATAGGTGGCCAAACCTGGCTTGCTATATAGGCTGCGACCCAAAGCCTGGTAACAAGCAGATCCAAACATAAAATTCACTGGTATTTTAATCTTTGGCTTAAAAGCTTCCAGGACCTTAAGAAAAAAGTTTCTGTGCTTGATAAGTTGCTCAGTCAGAGCTATTCTGTTTTAACATCCCGAAAAAAGACACTAAGCAACTTAGACCCCTTGGTGACACATCTGGACTGTGTTACATCCCACAAGTCATCCTTGCTGAGAGCAGGTACAAGCAGATTGATAAATGCAGGAGGCAAAAGTATGCTTGGAGGCAGGAGTTATAGCATAGGCAACTAGGACCTGATGGAGTTCAAAGACCTATTTTATTGCTCTGAAAGAGAAAAAGAAGTAAACTCAAAGTGTCCCAAATAATGCTGTTGTTTAGCTTCTCTTAAGGGAATTGGTCAATATAAAGACCAATAGTTCACAATAGTGCAAAGACCAGCCTAGGGATGGTGCCACCCACAGTGGGCTGGGTCTTCTCACACCAATCAACAATCAACAGGACAGCCTGATCTAGGTAACTCCTCATCAAGACTCTATTCTCAAATGATTCTAGGCTATGTCAAGTGAGCACTTAAAAAAATAGCACACCACAACTGGAGAAGGCAGTGGGATCTGTAACTCCTGTGAGAGAGATCCACTAGCTAATGCAAGTCTAGCTAGAGTAAGGGACCTTCTCCCTGCCCAGTCTGGTACTCAGCTGAAGGGACAAAGGTCCCCAGTCCACAACAGGGTATGCTGTATAATGACAATGGAATACATGCATCTTATCACTTAGAAGTAGTTACTGCTGGAGTTATATTTCCCATGTAAAACAATGATGCATTTCTTAAGTGCTCAGCAAACAAGAGAAAACAGCGCTGTGATTACCCCCAACAGTGGTTGGGCTCCAAGAAACCCATCAAACCATTTCATGAGGGAGCACAAATCTGAACTGAGCAGACATCCCACCTACATCAAGTTGCATCCAGCTCTAACTCTTGTAATGCAAAGCCTCACTCACAAAGGGCTCATCATAGAAATATGGGTGATGCCTTGAAAAATGAAGTTAGCCAGTAGGAAGAGGAAGAGCAGTTGTTTATAGGAGCTACAATGCTTGAGCATAACGAACCTGGAGCAGCAGACAGGACTCAGGAAGCTCACTGAAGTTCTACATACATACAAACAAACATACATACATACATACATACATACTTGCATACACGCACATAGACATAGACACACATGCATGCATATATACATGTGTCAGTGATAATAATGAATCAGCAACCATCACTAGGAACAGAGAGTGAGTGTCAGTCACCGCTTCTGTAGCCACAATGAAGACCATTGAGCACAAACAATTAAGAGAAGAACGGGCTGAGTTCAGCTTACAGGACACACTCCATCACTGAGAAATGTCAGGGCAGGAACATGAAGGTAGAAACTGAAGCAGACACCATGGAAACGCTTGCTTTCTCATACACTCCAGGACCAGGTGTAGCACCGCCCACTGTGGGCTGGGCTTTCCTACACAAATCAAATGCCCCCACAGGCTCACCTACCTGCCAATCAAATGGAGGCATTTTCTCAGCTGAGGTTCATTTCTTTCAGGTGGTCCTAGCTTGAGTAGAGTTGTAAAACAAACAAACTAGCCAGCACAGATGGTCAAAGTGAACAGACAAAACAGGAAGAATCCATCAAGATGAGGTCCTATCTTGGAGCCTCCAAGTCGAAGCATCAGTGGCTTATTGTGCTGTGACTTTGGACTCTGCACTCAGCTGTCCCACCACAGGATTCTCACAGTAGCCAGAACAGTCTGGTTTGAACACAAGTCCCATCAAGACCCTCCTCTGTTCAGTGTCGTGATCATAGACGACCGGGATACCCACTGCCAGGAGCCATTCTCACACAGATCTCAAAACCTCCTCCTTTCATCCATCTTACATGCTCAAGCCTGCTTTTAGAAGGAAAAATACTAGCTTTCAGGTTTGCCAAATTGCAAGTTGGTCAGCACATACAGAGCTCACCTCAGTTGGTTAGAACAGAGCTCACCTGCAGTTAGGTTACTATAGCAATCTCTTTCCACTTCACCTCCTCTTGATCATTTTAGTTCTCCAGCTTCCTTGAAATCCAGCCAGCTTTCCCATGAAATTCTAAGAGACAATTCTGAGAGACTACTCCCTAGAGACAATGTTTAGAGATAATGCTTGCCCCCTGAGAGACTCTTCCCCGGAGACAATGTTTGCCCCCTCATTCCCCCTCCCTACATCCTGCTTGCTTTCCTTTATACTGCGGTGGGTAAAACAATAAATTTGACAGCTTGTCAGAATCCTGTCTTGCTGTCCGTCTCTTGGGTCTCTTGTCCCCCATTCTCCCCTAGGTGGTTCAGGGAACCCTGTTGACTGTCCTGTGGGTCCGGACAACCCATTACCCACCCATGACCCTTTACTTTATCCAGGCACACCATGCCAACACACAGAGCTTCCAAAACATTGCCTGTAGATCCCTCTCAGAGCACCAGTCCACGTTGCGCACCCTTTCTCCTGGACACCGCCATACTTGCTTCCCCACCCCCTTTCCTCAGAGGTCACCAGGCTATCGGAAGCAAGTCTTCTCCCTGCACCACCCACCCACTCTTCCCACCTCGTCTCTTCTCAGATGTGAGCGCTGTAGTCCTGTATTGGCTTTGTCATTCCACTCACCTGACACGTGGCAAACCCAGGAGACCAGGAGTTTAGCTTACTCATCCCCCCTGTGTGTCTGCGGTACCCATAAGGGAGCCCAGAATTGGAAGGTACTCAGTAAATGTCAATGTTTGTCAGGAATTCAGAGGTGGAGGAGAATGAATAATGACAGAAATGTGGCAAGAGGCCTTTTCAAGTCGGGACGGGGAGAGAGCTTACTTCGTTAAGTGCTTACCGTGTGGACATGGTAAGAGGAAAAAGCCTGACAGGGTGGCGCATGCCTATTATCCCTGTGATGGGGAGGCAGAGACAGGCAGATCCCCGGGACTGACTGGACAACCTGTCTAGCCTACCTGGTGAGCTGTAGGCCAGGGAGAGTCTGTTTCAGGTAGACAGAGCCTGAGGAATGACACCAGTATTCTCCTCATACTCACTGGCATGTGTACGATTATATACCTGTGCACACTCCTACATCTGTACACCACACACACACACACACACACACACACACACACACACACACAAACGTTCATATACAATAGGTTTGTTAAAATTGCACCAAGCATGTTGAGCTAACAGCACCTAGGCCTTGGCAGAGCATTTGCAAAGGTGGACAAACATTGCCTGCCTTCTCTGAAGGAAAAGGAGAAAGCAGAGGCTCTGGGGCCAGAAGTAAGAACTCCGCCCACAGTGGGCGCACCTTGGCCAGTTCCACCTTTTATTTCTCCTCTGGTATAATATGACCCATCCTACCCTGGAATCACAATCAGCTTGATCTCTCTCTCTCTCTCTCTCTCTCTCTCTCTCTCTCTCTCTCTCATAGAACCATTTGTAATTCAGTTCAATAAACGTTCATTTACTGAATTTAGTTTGCAAAGATAGTAAGGCTTCGGTGAAAGGGAAGGGGGGTTTAAGTCAGTTAATCTTGCAGTTTTACTTCCCCTCATTTATGGAGATTAATGGTAAATATAGGGCACCAATCTGATTGCTTTTTATTTGCACACATCTGTCTGAAAAAAAAAAAGCTAAGGGAATTTGGCACTAGGTGGTACTTACCTTCCAGACTGTAAGGGAAGGTGAACTAGAAACTGGTACCTTCGTGAGAGGCCCGTGCTCCACATGCTGTCTACATCTTGGTGTCCCTCATCCATCTCAGTCCAGAAGACTGATCCTCTTACAGAGCAGACCACTGCTGCATGACAAGCTCCTGGCAAGTGTGATGGAGCCACACCTCTAGTTTGGGGAGTATTTTTATATTTTCCTTTCTTCTTCCTTCAAGAGGGACATTGAAAGTCCAGGAAGCTCTACCAGTAACTCCACCTCCTTGTGTCCTAAGGTACAAAGCAGTGTGCTGCAGCCTCAGCACCACTGACCCTGGTGCTTAGGAAATTCTTTTTGGTGGAGGGCTGTCCTGTGCCTCATAGGACACAGAATCCCCAGTCTCTGCATGCTAGATGCAATGAGATTACCCAAATCAAAATTGTCTCCAGAAGCAGGCAGTCATCCCCTAGAGAAGAAAAGCACTCTGTGTTGAGAACTACTCCAGTAGAATAAGTTCTTTACATAAACTGAATTATATTTTCATCATCCGTGGCTAAAAATAGCACATAAATAGGTCTATAGCTGTCCCGGGTGGTATACTTTATAACTGTTGCTTCCTCTCCGTGGGTATGGCTCTCTGCATTGTAAGCTCTTATGAGCTATCCTAATCATGAGATTAGTTGAAGAAAGAAAGGAGAGAAGGGGAGATGGGGGGCGGGTAGAGGGAGGGTAGAGAAGCTGTTCAGTGTAGCCAGAGATCAAGTGAATATCCCATCTTTAGGACTTGAGCGTGTGCAATCGGCCAGTCTTTTTCTTTCCCTTCCTTCTGCTATTTCATAATCACTACCACCCTCAGCATTTGTCCTCCTCACAGTAACGAGAACCATCCTTTTAGGACATAACCCTGTCATGTCTCTCCTGGCTCTCCCTCCCACTTAAAATAAACCTCAAGTTCTCCCCTCACTCCCAGGGAACTCAGGATCTGACCACTGCCCATATCAGGGCTGTGAAGTCTTTTTTCTTCTCCAACCACACAACCCAGTTTGCTGTCTGTCCATGCTCGCAGCTTGATCTTTGACACAGGTTCCTTCTGCATGCTGAGGGTCCCTCCACAGGTCAATCCCCTTACTTCAGCGATGCCTGTGCCCAGTGATGTCTGTGTTCCTTCTCACAGACGCCTTCTACAGCTCGCTTACCTCACATCTCTGCCCCCGTGTCTTCTCTACATCAGCCTCAGCACAATAACCTGAAGTCAGATCGTACTGTTTGTCTGCTTATTTCTTTCACCTTTAGAGAGCAAATTCAAATGGGCAGATTCTCCACTGTGCTCCTGAAGATCCGAATAGCACAGGCTGACACACTGGAGGACTCTAAGGCACTGTTTGGCAAGTGAGTGTCTGCTTGCTGATTCTTTTCTTCTTGTAGATGGAATCCATGCTCAATATCCTCATAAGTAGGTCATCACAGATCCTTCAAGATGACAGCTCAGACCATAGCTCTGTCTATAGAAACCTCCTTTGGTTCCACTCTGGTTAACTGATCTAATTTCTGACTGATTCTAAGTGTGAGGATGGAGTACCCTCCAGTTGTGGCCAGATACCCATTCTTTCCTTTTCTAATAAAACATGATTGGAATAAGGTCAACCACTAAGTACTAAGTAGGCCGACTAGGTGAGCATCATGGAATTGGAGAGATATTCTGGGATTGACTGTACCAATACCCTGTTGTTACCATTCTAACAAATCATAATTTATATTTTAAGGAAACCAAGGAGTAAAGTTTATTCATAAGGTCCCCTAGTCGGAGTCTTCCTGACAGGGAAAATGTCTAGAGTAAACTTCCGTGCAGGAATAATGACATAGAATGTCCAGCACTCTCCCATGACTGACTTGTGACAAAAATTTTGATCTTTACATAAAAGCAAGATACCGAGGCTAAAGCCAAAGAAGAATCAAGGGGCAGAGCACAGCCATGAAACCCAAGAACATGAGAGAAAATAAACCCAAATGTGAGCCAGGTATAGCCCGGGGTTGGAATGTGGTTCGGGAAAGCCATGGGGCTGGCTTGTAGGGGATAGAAGACAATCGCGAAATTCAGGGATACGTTGCTCAGCTGAGAAGAAAGTCTGGTTGCTGAAGAGGATATTTATACAACACCCTTAGGATGAGAAGATGTACTGAACCAAAAGCTCAGCAGGAACAGAGATTGTAGCTGGGCGGTAAGCCCAGGAGATTTCTTATGGTCCTAATCACTCCCTTCCATCATGGTCAATCCATCATGCAAACCTTTGCCTTGTTAAGATTATTAAAATGACTCTAACAGTATGTCACTCTTTTGTTCGGAAGCCCTCTGCCACTCCTTTATGCCTAGCACGTGAAGTAGAGTCTGTTTCAACAACCTCCAGTGATTGATGCTCGAGAGTTCATTATGAAATGATCAAAAGACGGGACATCAGTCTGCTCAGGTTGAGCTGTTCTCTAAAAGGGATGCGTAGAAACTGTGATCCCCCAGTTCAATCAGATGTGACCTCATCTTAAAATAAGGTCTCGGCAAAGACCTTATTTTGTGTCTCACCTTTGTTGAAGGTTAGATGAGGCCATTAGGCCGTGACCTTTGACCTGTGTGGACACCAACACGGCACATAGAGAAGTCTATATGGAGCTACACAGGAAGAAAACACCCATGTGTCCATGGAGTTAGATTGGAGAGATGTGTCTACCAAGACAAAGAGCACAAAGATTGTTAGCCTAGAAATTACAATCTAGAGGAGGCAAGGAAAGAATATTCAGGAGCTGACAGAGGGGACCTCACCCCGGCGAGAGGAGCTGTCATATACCAGAATTTCAGAACAGTAACGTCATTGATTTCTACTGATTTAAGACACCAGTTTGCAATGCTTCGATAATGACCACACTGGTGAAATGTCATGACCAGATTACAGTTTAGTGTCCCAAGGCAATAGGGTAGATTTTGTCCCACATTGCCCAGGACCCAGGATGGACAGTTCTCTCTGATACCTTCAATGCTGGGACAGAAACCTCTCAGCAGCTTGAACCGTGCTGGTCTCTGTGTTTCAGCCTCCTCATTTAGAAGGTAAGGTTCCAAGGAAGAGGGGACTTTACATAAAGAACCTGCAGGCTCCTTTTGAGAATAACATTGAGAGCCCTCAGGGTAGGGCATGGAGGAAGCAACCAAACTTAGCAGAGAGAAAGGAGAAAGAGACCCCAAAGGTAAAACACAATGATCCTAGAACTGAGATAGATAAAAATGGTCCCCAAAGGGGCTGAATCTGCAGAGAAAATAGATGGGAATCCTATCTGGCGGAAATAGAGCAATGCTGATGCTATCCACACCTAGCCCTCCTGGGGCAGATCAGTCTCTTACTATCTTAGATAGTATGAAGTTTGTCTTTGTTAATAGACTAAACAAAGAGCTATCTTATTTAATATAAATTATGTCTTAACTCAGATTAATCCCTGTTGTGGCTCAAATATGAAATGGCTGTGATTGTTAACATTACACATGAGGTTTCAATTACTATGCTTAATATATGTGTGAGTGTGTTATATTCATATACATTATAAATGCATATATGAAGATACATATATGTTATACATACATATATTAATCATAGTAGTATATATAGAGATAAATATAAATATATCTCAAGCGAAAGTGCCTCGGCCATGTAAACTCCTAGCTGTACACAATCAGCACCCTTCCCCTTGCATGGACTGCCCAGTTTTGTAAAAATCTCCTGCTGCCTCAACTGTTCTTGCAAGACAAAGGGTCTAACTGCTATTCCATTTTTGTAAAAAAAAAAAAAATTGCTTGTTCAAGATAATTGACAGGGTTGTCTGTTGCAAAGTCAAGTTCTGCTCCCAAGAGATAGGGTATGACCCATCCCCAAATTGTAACTTTGTGGGGTTTGCCTTTGTAAGTCCTGGGCTGATAGGGCTAGGTGCTGCATCTTGGGAGTGTTCTTGGGGGTGGACCTGGAAAATCAGTCCAGGTGCCAGGAGCTTAAAAAAGGAGGGGGGAGATCTTCTTATTAAAATTTATCCATGGTCATAGTGAGTCCCTGAGTGACTCCAGACCCACCAATAGACTCAGTAAGATTGGGTATTTGAGCACTTGGTCACCAAATGGTGGCGTTGTTTGGGACAGTTGTGGGCGGTTTAGCAGAGGGAGCATTACTGGAGTAGGTGAGTCTTTTGAGTAGAGCATTGCTGGAGTAGGGGGCAGTGCAGGAGTGGGGGATGTGCAGGAATGGGGGGTGAGCGGGAGTGGGAGGGCATGGGAGTTTGGGGGTGGATTATCTCCTGGTCTTGCTTGCCAGTGTTTTTTGCTTCCTGAAAACAGAGGCAGTGTGATCACCTGGCTCTCCATCCCTGTCTCTGTGTCTTCCTTGTCTGCCCTATGCAGAATGGCTGACTCCACCCCTCTGACGCTGTAAGCTAAAATAACTCCCCTTCCCTTCAAGTTGTTTTAGTTTGGGGTATTTCATCATAGCAAAAGAACAGGATTGAGTGCAAGCCCTTTAAAATGTCTATTATCCATTTGTATCTGTTGTATCGAGACTTTGTTGCCTGCTCCTTTGTCTTCGGTAGATCATGGATCGCTTGTTTGCCAGATCACTTTAGTAACATACATCTGTGCTTGCCTGTCAGCTGCGTTATCTATACTACACGCCTGTTATAGACGTCCTCTTAACGTGGCTTGTGATGCATTTCAAAGCATGAACAATATTAAACTCATGCTTCGTTTTATGATTTTTGCCCATTGCTCTTTAATGTTAGACAATCTATAACCGCGGTGCAAAGTCGTTTTTAATAGAGTGTTAATATTTTACCTCAGAGAAGGAAGGGCTGTGGGGTTAACACCCTCGTGTCTCCATGCCATTTTAGGGAGTCATGTTATCTGTGCTTGTTACGTTAAATGGCTGGCGCACTTCCTGCCTGAGCTGGGGTGAGGGGAGCACGGAATGCAAAGACGAGAGAGCAATTAACTAATTAGAGGCTTTGAAAAACGTGACTGCGACACAAAACGTGAAAGCCCACGGGCGAGAGTGAGAGCGAATGTTGGGGAGAAAAATAATGGAGGGGCTAAAACCTAGAAGGAACCAAAGTTTCCAAATCAGTTCTGAAGTAGAGAAGCAGACCTCAGGAAGGGCGTGAGGATGGAATTCTCGGCGTTCACTGCCATTTCCTTATTAGTAAATACAACAGATGTTGGCTTTCCATATTCAGGGTTCTAAGTTGTGGTTTAATGTTTGCTTTGTTTTGTTTTTACATTTTTGGTAAGTGGTTCAAACAGGTGACCATCTAGTGTCTTGAAACATCAAGAGTTGAATTAATATTAGAACGGAATTAATATCATGCCTTCTTTGTAGACATAAATAATAATGACCTGTACCAGAACTTCAGTCTTCTGGTGGCCTGGAGCTTCTCTCTGTCCTCACCAGATATGCGGGCTAGTTTATTGTTAAACTGGTATGAGCTAAAATCATCGGAAAAGAGGGAATCTCAACTGGAAAAAATGCTTCCGTCCGACTGGCCAGTAGGAAAGTGTGCGGGATACTTTCTCAGTTAATGGTTGGTGTGGGAGGGCCTGCCCACTTGATCTGGCAATCCTGAGCCCTGTAAGAAAGCAGGCTGAGCAAGCCATGAGGAGCAAGCCAGCCAGCAGCAACCCTCCAAGGCCTCCGCTTCATTTCCTGCCTCTGGGCTCCTGCCTTGACTTCCCTGGAGGATTGACTCCAAGCTGTACACTGAGATTAACCCTTTCCTCCACAGGCTGTTTGTGGTCGTGGTGTTTATCACAGCAATAGAAAGCCAACCAGAACACCTCATGTCCCCTGTGGATTATCAGTTCCCTGGCTTCTATTATCCCTGCTGCTGTGGTGTCTTAAGAAGATAGCCCATCCTTCTCCTGGCGCCCAAAGAACTCTCTGTGATTCCTCCCAGAGCGCCCCCCCATACACACACACACAACAGCGGTGCTAGGCACATCTCTTGCTATTAAGAGACAACGTATGGGGCAAGGGGGTACACTGGTTAACTTTAACTGTCAACTTGACAAACCCTGGAATCACTTGAAAACCTCGAGGGGAGCTATCCAGACCAAGTTGGCCCGTGGGCATGTGGGAGGTCGGGTGGGGGGTGATCTTGGTTGTTAATTAAGGTGAGAAGACCCACCCTGAGTGAGGGCCACACTGTTTCATGGTCTAGGTCTTGAACGCTAAGCGTAGAGTAAGCCAGATCCGTGGGACGGAAGAAAGCAAAGTGCACATGCGCCTACCCTCTTTTCGCTCGTGACTGTGGGTGTGATTCGACCGCTGCTTGCGTTCCTACTTTAACTTCCCTGAATTGTGATCTGGGATTGTAAGCTGAATAGACCGTTTCCTCCTCTATGATATTTTGTCATTTTGTCATGGATATGTTCTCATGGCAACAGAGATGAAAGCAGGGCAGGGTCTAGGAAAGAAGACAGGAACAGGATGGGAACCAGCTGCCCAAACCATCAAGTAACTTGGAAGGCGCAGTTCCACCCCGACTTCCAGCACAGGGGAAGGGCAAGAAGGTGGACTGTATTAGCCACACCCACATGAGGTCTCGCCACCTGAGTGAGAGCCCCACTGATAAAGAAGCACATGGATGCTGGGGACATAGGGCAGCCACAGTGAGTAAAGTGTTAGCCGCGCGGCTTTGATTCCCTTAGAATTCACAAAAAAGCTGGTCACAGTGGCTCGCACCGGTGATCCCGCGCTGGGGAGGCAGGACCGGGAGGATGCTCTGGGTTCCTATCCAGCCAGTACAGAACACTGCGAATCAGAACTCGTCTCTCCTTAGGGCAGTGATCACATAGTGTATTTTATTATTCATGTAATTTATCTTAAGTATTCTTTGACATGCATAAGGCAGCGTTATCAAACCCGATGGGTTACACGTTCAGACTCCGGGAATGTGGCTCGTCTATTTTACTTTGTATTAAATCTTCCTGAAATTTTCTCATGCATAAATTCTTACATCAGAAGTTGTATTTTCCTCGTGTTTGCCCTCAGCTCATATCAAGGATTAAATCATATCCATAGGCGAGTGATTTTTTTATTGTAATTGCTTTTTTTTTTTCAATTTCAGTAATATGGGAGAGGCACCGGATCTCTCCTTTTCTTTTCTAGGATGTAACCTTGACCTATATTGAACCTCCTATATTTAAGGGTCCCCTGGACCGGTTCTGTCTGAGGTGCTGGGAATGTGGGTTGGTAAGATGGACATGACCTTTCGTATAAGGAGGCTGCATTTGGAAAGTGTGCTAGGCAAGGACTGCCCTGCTTGGCCTAGAATTCTTTCTGTGTGCACTGGAGCATTGAGTGCCGGGTCGGGAACAATCCTCTAACCCTTTGAAAATGTGCTGTGCAACTTGGTCACTGTAAGTAACGGTTTCCAAAGATACTATTGGCTGATGCCCTGCTGCCGAAGTTCCCTCAGAAGTGTCTTAGAGCAACCGATCAGTCACAGGTCCAGAGGAGAGGAGGGGAGCCATGGGAGGGAGTAGGTCCCCTCACGCACTAGTGTAAGAACCCAAGTTTGGATCCCCGGGGCCCACATAAAAGGAAGGCACGGAGGTGCAAGTCTGTACAATGCCAGCTTTTGGTGAAAGACATCATATAGGTTAGCCAGGCTAGCCGAATTGATCAGCTTCAGGTTACAAGAGAGATCTATCAAAAACTAGAAGTGTAGAGTTATTGATAAAGATAATCAGATATTGACTTCTGACCTACTCACCTCCCTCACTCCCTCTGCCGCCCACACAAATCCAAGTCCTCCTCACCTATGTCTTGGTTGAATGTGAAGGATTTGGGATGGGGGGGTGTAAATGAATGTTAGAAAGAAAGCTATGCTTCTGTGATTCCTAAACACCAGCGGAATGGTCCCCGGACCTGGGCTTGACATTCCAGATCACTAACAGCCCGGGACAGACTCTTGTATTTGGCAGGTGGATCCAGTGATAGAATCCGGCAGTGGGAATACGTCGCTCCTTTCTTCCAAAGCACTGCAAAATACTTTACAGGGAAGAATTCTATGGGAATCTGCAAATGAGACGTGAGACATTACCTTCAGTAGAGAAAAATCGGAATATTTGTCCACTGACTATCGCCACACTTATCTCCCATCCGTTAAAGGAGACAAAGGAGACGTAAACATGAGGCTGTACATTAATCCTGTGAGGAGGGACTTACAAGAGGCTTTAAGTTCTCTTTTTAAGAATGTAGATGAGGAAACTCAAAGTTCTTGGCCAGACAAAGCAAACGTTGTTCTAGTGCAGTGGTCGTTAACATTCCTCACGCTGTGACCCATTAGTATAGTTCCTGATGTAAGTGCCCCCCCCCATCCATAAAATTACTTTGGTTTCCACTTCACACTGTCTTTTTGGTACTGTTTCGAATCGTGATGCAAATATCTGTGTTTTCCGATGATTCTTAGGCAACCCCTGTGCAAGGGTCAACCCCAAAGGGGCCACACATGGCTGAGCCATGAGCCCACTGTTGCCAGGAGCCCTAGGTGTATGTGTGAGGAGTGACAGCATCATGAAAGCATCTGGGCTAGTGATAAGGATTGCATACAGCCATGTCACCATGTGCCTTAGTCCCATGGGAGTGGCAAGGCCTTTCCCAGGTGAGACTCAAAGGGACAGCAAAGCCTTCAGAGTGCTTATGAACGGTTGACCAACGTGTGAATAGAAATCCAGCATAATGGACGATCTCCAGGCCAGTGAGAGACCCTGTCTCAATAAACAGGGTGGACAGTACCCAAGGGACGACATCCAAGCTTGGCTTCTGGCTTCCACAAATACGTGTATCCGTACACATAAGGAATATGCACACACTAGGTCTAATCTCCTGAAGGTGATCACAGACTCCCTGGATCAAGATGGAAGTAATCATATTCAACCCAGACAAAATGGCTGCCGGGTGTCAGAATCCTTTTCTCGCTCTCTGGGGAGTCTTGGTCTCCTCTGCTCCTTCACAACATCTTGAGCACTCCCAGTGCGGAAATGAGACTTGATCATGTGCCTCACCTCAACACCAGGCACAGAGTCTAAAAAGACCCGAGAGAAACTAGAAGCCAAAGAGTCTGTCCATGGAGATCCCTTGCAGTCATTGTCCCCGTGCCTGCCTTCATCTGCTCCACCCCTGTCCCCTGATGGCCCAATATCCCCTTTGTTGGTTCCCACTGATGCTCACACTGAACTGTCACAGCAGACCTGAAGAGAAAGGAAACCACTGCCCAGGTCACTGTCCTCAGGCTGTAGATGGTAGAGACTGATGTGTGCACACCAGCATCTTCATGCCTTCTACAGATCACTGGATCAGGCTGGTGTGAGTTCTGGGGGGTCCTGCAGGCACAGCAGAAGTACACTTCCCAACATACCTCAGTTACCCCCCAACCTGCCTCTTACTGTTAGCATATTTTGGTTGCTGCCATTTTCTCTGTTTTGTTTGGGGTTTTTTGTTTTTTGCTTGTTTGCTTGTTTGTTTGTTTTGTTTTATCTCCCACATGAATTATCCATATCTGTGGATTCAACCAATGTGCATTAAGCAGCCCCCAGAATAATGACATATACGCTGAACATGTATGAACCTTTCTTTTTTTATCATTGTGCCTTAAAAACAGTACAACTATTCACATATTGCTATATAGATTTATATAGCATTTACATTTATTAGATGTTATGAATAAGAGATTTTTCAAAGCACGTTCATAAATGTGAACGGATTATATGCAAGACTTATGCTAATGTTAGAAGGGTTTCGAGCATCCTTGGGTTTCTGGCACTCTCAGGAGTCCTAAGGTATCTCTGAGCCTGGCTTCGGAGTTAATGCTTCAGGAAGTGTCTCTAATCCAGCAGAGTAACAGGGACTGTGCTTTCTGGGAAAGTGATGACCACGGTGTAAATATTCTCTCGTACTAGCTAAAGAGGAAAAGAATCACACCACGGAGAGCTCACTGGGGAGTCCCTCCTGTTCAGTTCTCCTCTTGGACATGTATCGCCATGTATGAGACATCAGGGGTTGGAAGGGAAAGTGGAAGAAAGAACATCTCCCCTCAAAAAAGCAGGTCTGAGCCTGGGAATAAATGAGACTGCAGAGCAGCTCTGCGCAGAGCTTCAGGGAGCCCATGCCTGTCGAGATGAGCCTTCTCTCTTTCTAGGGAAATGGATGCTTTTTTAGAAATGAAGCCCCAGGCTAGACACCTCTAACAGCGCCTCCCAGTAAGTGATCTCCTCTAGGCCCAGGTACACCTGGCAGAAGAGTTGGATATATCACTCAGTGTCTCTTTCCCTCAGGAAGAAAGGCTGCACTGAGAAGCCAAGTCACCAGACTCACGAGAAGGTTCTGGGGTTCTTCTTCCTCTTCCCTGACTGCTGCTTAGTAAACTTGACCTTAGTGAGAAATCACCCTCACAGACAGTGTCAGGGCTAGTCCTATTGACCTGTAAAGGAAAAAACACCAGGCAGGCAAATGCTATGAGTCAGGTACACCTTCCCAGCCAAGCAAGACGGTGGGATTGTGCTGCATAAGTATTTACTGAGCACATCCTATGAACTGGGCATCTGAGGTCAGGGCCTCACTTAATACATCTAAGACATGGGTAGCAGCGCTGAGCCCATCTGCGGATGGAGATGTGTAAAAGAAACTTAAGTTCTATTTAATTATTTTATTTATTTACATCCAAAATGTGGTCCCCTCTCCCAGAGTTCTTCACCCCATCCCTCATGCCCTGAGCCTCTGAGAAGGTGCTCCCCCACCCAGTTCACTCTAGGCATCCTCCTCCTTCCTGGGGGGGGGGCATCAAGTCTATAGGATTAGGTGCATGCTCTCCCACTGAGGTCAGACAAAGTGCTTGGTGGGGGTGGGGCACCTCAGACCAGCCTTTGTGTGCTAGTTGGTTACTGACTTAGTCTCTAAGATCTCCCAGGGGTCCAGGTTAGATGGCACTGTTGGTCTTCCTGTAGGGTCACCATCCCCTTCAGTCCTAACTCTTCCATCAGGGTCCCCGACCTCAGTCCAGTGGTTGGGTGTTAAGTATCTGCATCTGTTTCAGTCAGCTGCTTGTAGACCTTCTCAGAGGACAGCCATGCCAGGTTCCTGTCTGCCCAGAACAACATGAAATCAGTAGTGTCAGGGTTTGGTGTCTGCCCATGAGATGGATCTCAAGTTGGATCTCAAGTCGATGGCTGCCTTTCCTTCAGTCTCTGCTCCATGTTTGTCCCTGAATTTCTTTTAGACAGGAACAATTCTGGGTCAACATCCCTCCACTGGGGGCCTGTCTAACTGCTGGAGGTGGTCTCTTCAGGTTGCAACTCTCCACTGTGAGGCATTTCAGCTAAGGTCTTCCTCCACATTGAGTCCTGGGAGCCTCTGAGGTCCCTGAGACTTTCTAGAGGTTCCCTCCAACCCCCACCCTCGGCAGCCACATATTCCCATTCATTCTCCTGGTCCTCTGGGCTTCTCTCCTGTCTCTGCCCCCCATACCTGGTCCTGCCCCCTTTTCTCCTCCCCTTTCCACTCCTACCCAGGTACCTCCCTCCCTCTGCCTCCTGTGATTATTTTATTCCTCTTTCTAAGTTGGGTTGAAACTTTCTCACTTCAGCCTTCCTTCTTGTTATGTCTCAAAGTGAGACATAACAACTTCTTAAGGTCTGTGGGGTATAGCTCATGGACATTCTGTACTTTTTGGCTAATATCCATTTATCAGTGAGTACATACCATGTATGCCCTTTTGGGTCTGGGACATCTATCCTCACTCAGGATGATATTTTCTAGTTTCACACATTTGCCTGCAAAATTAATGATGTCCTCTTTTTTTTATTTGATATATTCTTTATTTACATTTCAAATGATTTCCCCTTTCCTGGATTCCCCCATCCCAAAAAGTCCCATAAGCCCTCTTCCCTCCCCCTGTTCTCCAATCAACCCCGTCCCGCTTCCCTGTCCTGGTATTTCCCTACACTGCTGCACTGAGCCTTTCCAGGACCAGGGGCCTCTCCTTCCTTCTTCTTGGGCATAATTTGATATGTGTATTGTTTCTTGGGTATTCCAAGCTTCTGGGATAATATCTACTTATCAGTGAGTACATACCATGTGTGTTCTTTTGTGATTGGGTCACCTCACTCAGGATGACATTCTCCAGTTCCACCCACTTACCTAAGAATTTCATGAATTCATTGTTTTTAATAGCTGAGTAGTATTCCATAGTGTAAATATACCACGTTTTCTCTATCCATTCCTCTGTTGAGGGATATCTTGGTTCTTTCCACCTTCTGGCTAATATAAATAGGACTGCTATGAACATAGTGGAGCATGTATCCTTATTATATGCTGGGGAATCCTCTGAGTATATGCCCAGGAGTGGTATAGCGGAGTCCTCCAGTAGTATCATGCCCAGTTTTCTGAGGAACTGCCAGACTGATTTCTAGAGTGGTTATACCAGCTTGCAACCCCACCAGCAGTGGAAGAGTGTTCCTCTTTCTCCTCATCTTCGTCAGCACCTGTTTTCTTCTGAGTTTTTGATCTTAGCCATTCTGACTGGTGTGAGGTGAAATCTCAGGGTTGTTTTGATTTGCATTTCCGTGATGACTAAGGATGTTGAACATTTCTTTAGGTGCTTCTCCGCCATTCAATATTCCTCAGATGAAAATTCTTTGTTTAGCTCTGTACCCCATTTTGGGGGGTTTTTTGGATTTGGGTTTTTTGAGACAGGGTTTCTCTGTATAGCCCTGGCTGTCCTGGAACTCACTCTGTAGACCAGGCTGGCCTCAAACCCAGAAATCCGCTTGCCTCTGCTTCCCAGAGTGCTGGGATTACAGGTATGTGCCACCACTGCCCAGCTTGTACCCCATTTTTAATAGGGTTATTTGGCTCTCTGGAATCTACCTTCTTGAGTTCATTATGTATCTTGGATATTAGCCCTCTGTCAGATGTAGGGTTGGTAAAAACCTTTTCCCAATTTGTTGGTTGCCATTTTGTCCTTTTGACAATGTTCTTTGACTTACAGAAACTTTGCAATTTTCTGAGGTCCCATTTGTCAATTCTTGATCTCAGAGTATAAGTTATTGGTGTTCTGTTCAGGAAAATTTCCCCTGTGCCAATGTGCTCAAGGCTCTTCCCCAATTTCTTTTCTATTCGTTTCAGTGTGTCTGCTTTTATGTGGAGGTCCTTGATCTACTTGGACTTGAACTTAGTACAAGGAGATAAGAATGGATCCATTTGCATTCTTCTGCATACTGACCTCCAGTTGAACCAGCACCATCTGTTGAAAAGGCTATCTTTTTTTCCACTGGATGGTTGTAGCTCCTTTGTCAAAGATCAAGTGACCATAGGTGTGTGGGTTCATTTCTGGGTCTTCAATTCTATCCATTGATCTACTTGCCTGTCACTGTAGCAATACCATGCAGTTTTTAACACTATTGCTCTGTAGTACTGCTGGAGGTCAGGGATACTGAGTCCCCCAGAAGTTCTTTTACTGTTGAGAATAGTTTTAGCTATCCTGGGTTTTTTACTATTCCAGATGAATTTGAGAATTGCTCTTTCTAACTCTATGAAGAATTGAGTTGGGATTTTGATGGGGATTGCATTGAATCTATATATTGCTTTTGGCAAGATGTCCATTTTTACTATATTAATCCAGCAAATTCAAGAGCATGGAAGATTTTTCCATCTTCTGAGGTCTTCTTTGATTTCTTTCTTCAAAGACTTGAAGTTCCTGTCATACAGATCTTTCACTTGTTTGGTTAGAATCACACCAAGATACTTTATATTGTTTGTGGCTATTGTGAAGGGTGTCATTTCCCTAATTTGTTTCTCAGCTTGTTTATCCTTTGAGTATAGGAAGACTATTGATTTGCCTGAGTTTATTTTATATCCAGCCACTTTGCTGAAGTTGTTTATCAGCTGTACGGGTTCTCTGCCAGAGTTTTTTGGGTCGCTTAAGTACACTATCATATCATCTGCAAACAGTGATAATTTGACTTCTTCCTTTCTGATTTGTATCCCTTTGACCTCCTTTTGTTGTCTAATTGCTCTAGCTAGAACTTCAAGTTCTATATTGAATAAATATGGAGAGAGAGGGTAGCCTTGTCTAGTCCCTGATTTTAGTGGAATTGCTTCAAGTTTCTCTCCATTTAGTTTGATGTTGGCTACTGGTTTGCTGTATATTTTTTTATTATGTTTAGGTATGGCCACACCTGAAAGCTTTAGAACAGGAAGAAGCTAATACACCCAAGAGGAGTAGAAGGCAGGAAATCATCAAACTCAGGACTGAAATCAACCAAATTGAAACAAAAAGAACTATACAAATCAACAAAACCATGAGCTGGTTCTTTGAGAAAATCAACTAGATAAACCTTTAGCCAGACTAACTAGAAGGCACAGAGACAGTATCCAAATTAACAAAATCAGAAATGAAAAGGGAGAAATAACAACAGAAACTGATGAAATTCAAAAAATTATCATATCCTACTACAAAGGCCTATACTCAATACAACTAGAAAATCTGGATGAAATGGACAATTTCCTAGACAGATACCAACTACCAAAGTTTAATTGAAATCAAATAGACCATCTAAACATTGCCATAACCCTTAAAGAAATAGAAGTGGTCAGTCTCCCAACCAAAAAAAGCACAGGACCAGATGGTTTTAGTGCAGAATTCTATCTGACCTTCAAAGAAGACCTAACACCAATACTCTTCAAACTATTCCACAAAATAGAAACAGAAGGAACACTACCCAATTCATTCTATGAAGCCACAATTTCGCTAATACCAAAACCATACAAAGATCCAACAAAGAAAGATAACTTTAGGCCAATTTCCCTTCTGAATATCAATGCAAAAATACTCAATAAAATTCTTGCCAACAGAATCAAAACGATCATTCACCATGATCAAGTAGGCTTCATCCCAGGGATGCAGGGATGGTTCAATATATGGAAATCCATCAATATAATCCACTACATAAACAAACTCAAAGAAAAAACACATGGTCATTTCATTAGATGCTGAAAAAGCATCTGACAAAATTCAGCATCCTTTCATGTTAAAGGTCCTCATTTTTTAATAGCTGAAAATATTCTGTTGTGTAAATAAACCATGTTTTCTGTATCCATTCTTCAGTTTAGAGACATCTGGACTGCTTCCTGTTTCTGGCAATTGCAAATAAGGCTGCTATGAACATAGTAGAGCACGTGTCCTTGGGGTATGTTGGAGCATTTTGGGGATATATGCCCAGGAGTAGTATAGCTGGGTCTTCAGGTAGATCTACTTCCAATTTTTTGAGGAACAGCCAGATTGATTTCCAGAGTGGTTGTACCAGTTTGCAATCCCACCAGCAATGAGGAGTATTCCCCTTTCTCTGCATTCTTGCCAGCATGTGCTGTTGCTTGAGTTTTTGATCTTAGCCATTCTGCTTGGTATAAGGTGGAATCAGAGTTGTTTTGATTTACGTTTCCCTGATTACTAAGGAGGTTGAACATTTCTTTAAGTGCTTCTTGGCCATTTGAGAATCCTCTGTTGAGAATTCTCTATTTAGCTTTGTGGCCCATTCTTTAATTGGATTATTTGGGTTTTTTGGTCTTACTTCTTTAGCTCTTTATATATTTTAAATATTAGCTTTCTATCAGATGTAGGGTCAGTGAATGTCTTTTTCTAATCTGTAGTTTGCTGTTTTGTCCTATTGACAGTGTCTTTTGCCATACAGAAGCTTTTCAGTTTCAAGAGGTTCCATTTATCAATTGTTGATCTTAGAGCCTGAGCCATTGGTGTTCTGTTCAGAAACTTTTCCACTATGCCAATTTGTTCAAGGCTCTTTCCCACTTTGTCTTCTATTAGATTCCATGTATCAGGTTTTATATTAAGGTCCTTGATCCACTTGGACTTGAGATTTGTACAGGATGGTACCTATACCTATACCTATACCTATACCTATACATATACACATTTTTCTGCATGCAGCTTGCCAGTTAGACCAGCACCATTTGTTGAATATGCTTTCTTTTTTTCCAATGTGTGATTTTGGTTTCTTTGTCAAAGATCTAGTGTCCATTGGTGTTGCTTATTTCTGGGTTTTCAATTCTATTCTGTCAACTGGCCATGCAGTTTATCACTATTGCTCTGTAGTACAACTTGAGGTCAGGATTGTGATTCCTCCAGGAATTCTTTTATTGTTGAGAACTGTTTTCAATATCCTGGGTTTTTTGTTTTTCCCATGAAGTTGAGAATTTCTCTTTCCACATTTGTGAAGAATTGAGTTGGAGTTTTGATAGGGATTGCATTGAATAAGATGGCCATTTTTACTATATCAATCCTACCAATCCATGAGCATGGGAGATCTTTCCATCTTTTGAAATCTTCTTCAATTTCTTTTTCAGGGAGTTGAAGTTCTTGTCACATAAATCTTTCACTTGCTTGGTTAGAGTTGCATCAATGTATTTAATATTATTTGTGGCTATTGTAAAGGGTGTTATTTCCCTATTTCTTTCTCTGCCCATTTCTCATCTGTATAAAGGAAGGCTACTAATTTGTTTGAGTTAATTTTATATCTGGCAATCAACCAGTTAGAAACAAACAGAACAATACAAAAAAATCAACAAAATCAAGAGCTGGCTCTTTGAGAAAAATCAATGACTGATAAACCCTTAGCTATACTAACTAAAAGGCACAAAGACAGTATCCAAATTAACAAGATCAGAAATGAAAAGGGAGACATAACAACAGAAACTGAGGAAATTAAAAAGCTATCATATCTTACTACAAAATTCTATACTCAACAAAACTAGAAAATCTAGATGAAATGAATGATTTTCTAGACAGACACAATGTATCAAAGTTAAAGATTAGGTAAACTATTTAAGCAGTCCCATAACCAGGAAGGAAATAGAAACAGTTACAAAAACCTCCCAACCAATAAAAGCCCATGTTTTAGTGCAGAATTCTACCAGACCCTCAAGAAGAGCTAATGCCATAACTCCGGAAACTATTCCACAAAACAGAAACAGAAGGAATACTACCTAATTCATTCTATGAAGCTATGGTTACTCTGATACATAAACCATGCAAAGTAAGAGAACTTCAAACAAATTTTGCTTATGAATATTGGTGCAAAAATACTCAATAAAATTTTCCCAAAAGAATCCAAGAACACATCAAAAACATCATTCATCTTAATCAAATAAGCTTCATTCCAGGGTTTTAGGGATGGTTCAATATATGGAAATCCATCAATGTAATCATCTATGTAAACTAACTCTAAGAAAAAGTCACATGGTTATCTCATTAGATGCTGAAAAGACCTTTGACAAAATCTAACACCCCTTCATATTAAAAGTCTTGGAGAGATATAATAATAGCAATATATAGCCAACCAACAGCCAACATCAAATTAAATGGAGACAAACTTGAAGCAATCCCACTAAAATAAGGGACAAGACAAGGCTGCCTATTCTCTTCCTATCTTTTCAATATAGTACTTGAAGTTCTAGCGAGAGCAATAAGACAACAAAAGGAAATCAAGGGGATACAAATTGGAAAGGAAGAAGTCAAGTTATCACTATTTGCAGATGATATGATAATATACATAAGCAACCTCCAAAATTCTACAAGAAAACTTTTAAAATATGCCTACAGGCCACATCACACACCTGCAGCAGACCTGGGATATACTTAAGCCAGGAGCTCTGACTTCCTTTTCTGGGTACATTCTATGGAATGTAGGCATAACTAGAGGCCAATGTTAATAACACTGTCCAGCAAAGATTCTGTTGTTTGCGACAGGGTGAGCTGCCTCAGCGTGTACGAGCACCCACAGCTTCCGTGGAGGACCTGGGTTTGATTGCCAGCACTCATGTCGGGCAGCCTACACCTGTCTATAACTCTAGCTCCAGGGGATCTGATGCTCCTGGCTTACACTCATGCACACACACACACACACACACACACACACACACACACACACAGAGGGAGAGAGAGAGAGAGAGAGAGACTCTAAAAAAATAAAATAATATTTTTCATAAAAATGGATTCTGTCCTTTTAAATTTTATTTCATATACAGAGAAAATAACATAATTCTATACTAATATTAACATTCCATTTGTGTATGTACGTGCACGTGCAAGCCCTACAACACAATAGTGTGGGAGGAAGCTAATCTGCAAGAAAATGACATTAAAGTCAAGTGCAATTGAACTGATAAAAAAGACTTGGAGGGGAGCGTACCCCAGCTGGGGAAAGTGAGGAGAAGAGTCCACATGCCACTACACTGGGACAAACATGGCTGCAAACCCTCACAGTTTCCTCTGTGAGGATGTGCGAAAGCTTCCTGCATGCTCCCATCTGCCTCACACCCAGAGCCTAGTGTCAGACTACATTTGTTCCATTCTGACATCCAGCAGGAGCTAGCTGTGGGGGCTGGAGACGTTCCCTCCTCATTTGTGAGCCTCCATTTTCTCACTAAAATAGGCCTAAGGATAACACCCCCCTTGACGTACTGCAAAGAAATGCAAAGAAAAGGCTCGCCTTGGTGCACAGCCCATATTAAGCACTGCAAGATCTTCTCCTCTCACCTGGGTCTGAATTGCACCAGGAAGGTGAATGCAGTCATCTGTGGACTCCAACGATACCTAACTCATCTCCAACTCCCCACCTCATCTCCCTTGTAGCTCAGAGGCTGAATGAAAAGTCCTGGCTCGTTTTCCCAGTATGTTCCTGGAGGGACCCATGTGGACCACACAGCCACTGACTGACAGGAGGCAGAATCCGGTGTCCGCTCATCATTTGTGGCTCCTCCAGGACTGGATCTTACAGTCAAGGACATGAACCAATCCACCTGGGATACATGATTCATAGAGAACTTTGGGGTGCACTGGACAGAAAGTGGGTACTTAAGAACTGAGACGAGAGGTGTGGTGGGTAGTGGAGGGACAGCCAAGTGGCCAGGACAGGGTTTTTCTCCACAGGTGCTTGAGAATGTCCCCATTCCAGATAATTATCCCAAGTTTTCACCAGGGTTAATTAGAAGGGTCCCATTATCCTCATCTTGTAGACTGGATGCTCAAATTTAGCTCATTTCCTCCAAAGCTCCAGCTTGTTAGAGATGGAGTTAGGAAACCACTCTAGGCCATTTGTGATTAATGGTTTGGGGGTGGGGCAGTGTGTGTGTGTGTGTGCATGCATGTACATACGTGTGTATGTATGTGTGTGTATGTGGAAACCAGAAGTCAACCTCTGCTGTTATTTTCCAGTCACTGTCTACCTAGTATTTGTTTGTTTGTGTCAATTCTTACACTATCCTGGAATTGAATGCATAGGCTAGGCTGGCTGACCAGGAAGCCCCACTTCTCCATGTTAAAGTTACAAGGATGCAACGACCACCAAGCCCAGGAATGTATATACACATGTAGATAGGTAGGTAAGTATGTATGTATGTAAGTATGTATATATGTATGTATGTATGTATGTATTTCACCTTTTTATTTTATTTTATGTGTATGCACATTTTGTTTACATGTATGTCTATGAACCACATGAATGTCTAATGCCTGCAGAGGCCTGAAGAAAACACTGGACCCCTTGGAACTAGACTTGCAGATGCTTGTCTGCCACCATGTGGGTACTGGGAATTGAACCCAGGTCCTCTGGAATCGTTCTTATCCACTGAGCCATAGCTGTAACAACCCGCTCCCCCAACTATTTTAAAAAATCACAGGAACAGGGATCAAACCTCCATCCTCTTGCTTGTAAAGTAAACAACTTACAGGCTAAGCTAAGCCATCTCTGACTGGTGTTTCTACAGAGGTATCTGAACACAGGGAACCATGAACCAACACCATGAGCATCAGAGATGATCCCCAAAAGAACATAAACCTCCCCACATAGTACTGTGGGATCTGCTTCCAGAGATCACACCCTAGTCTTCTGAGAGACTCACAAGTTAGAGAGAGACCACAACTATCCAGGAGCCATGTGTTCAGGCCTTTTAAAACACAGAACGATAGGCTGAGACTCAGACATGAAGAAGAAGAAGAAGAAGAAGAAGAAGAAGAAGAAGAAGAAGGAGGAGGAGGAGGAGGAGGAGGAGGAGGAGGAGGAGGAGGAGGAGGGAGGGGAAGGGAAAGGGGGAAGAAAAGGAAAGGGGAAGGGGAGAAGAAAAAGAAAGGGAGGAAGGAAGGAAGGAAGGAAAGAAGGAAGGAAGGAAGGAAGAAAGAAAAAGAAAGAAAGAAAGAAAGAAAGAAAGAAAGAAAGAAAGAAAAGAAAGAAAGAAAAAGGAAGGAAGGAAGGAAGGAAGGAAGGAAGGAAGGAAGGAAGGAAGGAAGGAAGGAAGAGGCTTTGATGGTCAAGTTTACATAGAGTATCCAGACACCCAGTGAACTTCTAGCCTGTCCATTTGATTATTGTGTATGCACACATGTGTGTACATGCTTGTATGTGTCCATGTATGTTTGCAGGTACATGCACATGTGTGTACATGTACAAGTAGATACAAGGTGTCAACACCAAGGCCCCCCCCTCTGTTGTTGACCTCCTTCATTTTTTGAAAACTGGCCTCTTACTGAGCCTAGAGCTTGCCTATTCAGGAATCCTGGTGGGCCAGCAAGTCCCAGGTACTCCCCTGTCTCTACCATCCTCAGTGCATACACTGACATGCCCAGCCTCTGAGTGTGTGCTAGAGATCCAGACTAGGTCAGCAAGCTCAAGCTCCTACAGGTAGCCCTTCGCCCACTGGCTCACTTCCCCAGCCCCGCCCCCCCCCATCCACTTTAGATCTCTGCTCCTTGCTACCGGGTGACCCCAGTGAACTTGCATACAATGGAAGACTAGAATCTCTCCATGGGATCAATCAATCAAGACAATGCAAAAATAAATCACAGCGTGTTTGTAATGCCCACCAGTGTCAGGAATAGTTATTAGGGGCTAAGAAAATGCCCCCCCGCCCCCAGTCCATGTGACTTAATTCTGTTCTCTCTAAGAAAAGCCAAGGGTGTGCTTCTCCAAAAGTCTCCAAACCCAGCAAGCCTCCAGCAGCAGGAAAGAGAGGAGCACTGTTATCCCTCCACAGCAAAGCAGTAGCATATAATTAAATCATTAAGAGGCAAATTAACTCTTCTAGCAATGCCTTCCTAAGTGTTTGTGGGCAAACCCATTAGCGAGATGCCAGTAAATCCCCAAATGCCTTTGCCTACAGACTGAGCAAAAGCAGCTTTGGAGGCAGGCCGGATGGTAGGTGCGCTGTCCAGGTGGTTTGACCTCCTACAGAGATACATTGGAGGGGGAGGGGCAGGATGGATGAGTAGCTTCTCTAATGGTGTGTTGAGACTGTACTTCCTAAGCCCTTGGAGAGGATAGCTGCCAAATCCCCCCTCTGAAAGCTCACAATAAATCTATTCTTTTCTTAAGAAAAATATTCAAGAGCTTTTGGCCTCTCATCAAATACCTCCCATTTTTCTGAACCCTTTCAGCTTGGATTATTGACTTCCCAGAACAGGTCTAACTGTGGGAGATAGCGGGGTAAGTAGAGTATGTTTTCCAGCGGGACCATTTGGAGATATTTATTTAACAGGGTTTTCAGAATAACGAATGTGAAGTTGGCTTCGATTTGGGAGCCAAATATATATTTATGCTATTGACCGGAATTCAAGTTGGCCAATACGGTTGGCTTGTCAGTGGCCTTCAATCCATCGGGTCTTGAGTGTTCCCATCAATACAGTTGATCGTTTGTATGATGACCTCACTTCAAGCATTTAATAAATTGTAAACAACTCGAAAGCGTATTGGAAGTCAACACAACTCATTATAGCCATTTATACACCCATCAAAAATCCTAAGGGGGGTGCCCAACCTGATTGGAAGTTTCCTCCAGAGCCATACAATAATTTTAGCTGTGAGAGGAAATTTTATGGCATGTAAGATTAGACCACACTAATGCAAGGTCAAAAATAATAGAATCAATAGGCAAACTCAATACTGTTAACATCGTGAGAAAATTACTACTAGAAAACAATGTCAACGGCAGATTGAAACGGGTCTCCAAAGTCGTCCCATTGATTTCCTTTCACTCTGGCGACATTCTAACTCTTTCTCCCACATGACCCAGAACATTTAGACTTTTGTGTTTTTCTTCAGCTCTTCTATGCACGGGGAAGATTACCTTTTTCTGACGGATGCCAAACGGAAGGCAGTTCTGCTTCCGGAACTGAGTACGGACATCTGTTTCCTGACGGACAAGCCTCGAACGGGCCCTTCACGGAGGGCTCGGATGATAAGAGCCAGAAGTTATTTTCGCTACATAAGGCAAGTGAATACACATGCAAACAGTGCTGTTGACAAATGACCAACAGTGTGCTGGAGACACGTGACCTCAGCTCCGTGGTGTGGGTAGCATGGGTGACAGAGAGGAGATGGCTGGTTCACCAATGGACTGTGGCGATAGAGGTCACTGCCCATTAGAAATGTGTGCTCCTCCGGCAGAGTGGGCCACCCTGCTCCCTCCTGTCTGACTCCCTGTGTTGCTCAAGGGCCTCCTCATCCCAGCTACCCCTGTAACTGGCTCACTCAGGCCCCGCCCTCAGGAGTCATCATTCATTTCTCTCTCCCTTTCTCCCACAGCACATCTGTCTCCTGCCCAGTGGTTCTGACTTCAAACTTTATTCTGAGTCTTCCACTGAGCCCATCCCTGACAGCTCGACAGCCACCCCACCCCGCCCCTTGCTTCATCTCCTGCTTTCATTTTCTCTACTTAATAGGCCGTAATTGCTACTGTAGGACAGCGTTTGCGTAACTCCTGTCCTTACACTGCTTCTATGAGGTGCCACAGTGTGCGCTGACTTAAAGCCTGGGCCTCCCTCATAGGTGGGCACTCTGCTCCCCTCCTCCACCCCAGGCTTCTCTAGGTCACTCTTGTTCTTTGACATTTAGGACTTTGACACTGGAAGTCCTCGAGTCTGTAGTTTTTGTATGTGATTTCCTTGGCCCCACCATTACGGTAGCATTTGTGACACACATGAGCATCCCTGAAGCTGTGGATAGACTGTACAGCATACACACACATACATGCACACACACACACACACAAACATACACATATATACACATACATACACACATATATACATGCACATACACATACATACATATATACACATACACATACATACATATATACATATACACACACATATATATACATGCACACATATATATACATGCACACATATATATGCACACATATATACAAACATGCATACACACATGTACACACATACACACATGTACATATATACACACATACACACATGCATACACACATGTATACACACATATACACATATATACATGCATATACATACATATATACACACACATAGATATATACACACATATACATACACACATGCATACACACATATGTCCTCACACAAACACACATACATACACACATATACACACATACATACACAAATGCATACACACATGCATGCATGCATATACACACATGCAAACATGCATGTACAGACATGCATACACACATGTACACATATGTACACGTGTCCATACACATACGCATACATGCATATATATACATACAAATGCATGCATACACACACATACATACACACATGCGTACACACACACATACACACCAGTGACATTCACTATTCATTGCTCCCGATGATGAGGTCACAGGCAAGCCATTTAACCACTCTGTGCACCGGGGTCCTTGTTAGTAGCGTGAAAGCTGAGGTTCCTTCCTTCCAGGACTCCCTTCAGAATCCTCTTCTGGATATCAATCAAATGTGCCATATTTTTTGACATCCATGGGAAGCCTGACATTTTCTGAATAGAAATCGAGGAGGAGATGGGGGATACAGAGGGGAGGTAGGGGGAGGGACTAGGAGAAGAGGGAGGGGAACTATGGTCGGAATGTTAATTGTTATTTCATATATAATTATATGTATTTTATATGTTATATATTATATATTTACATATAGTTCCAAATACTATATGCAAATGTAGTTCATACATTATATATTTATATCATATGTATTCATGTGTACAATATTATATATAATAAATTATATAAATTGTGACTCCTATCTGCACCTTTAGAGCCCAAGCCATCAGAGAATTAACACTCCCGGCTGCAGCCTCATACATGACAACAGTCACCAAGAACAGCTATCACCAGTGACCTTGCTCCAGCCTGACCATAGCCTCAGACCCCCCTGTAGAGCTGAGCCCAGGTTGCCCTTCCCTGGTGTAGTGATTCTTGTGGTGAACTTGGTATTTCCTTCCTGGTCCCACATCCTTTCTTGGTCTCTTCAGGCAGCACTTGCCAGTCACAGACTGAGTCTCTGTTCTAAAGATATGGCATCAGACCGACTCCAGGAGAGGGCTGTGCCATCCAGGTCACCTGGCCCCTGCTGTCGGGATGTGAGCAGCTCTGATGGTCTCTGTGAGACCCTACAGAACGGGGCACACTGATCCGAAGGAGATGTTGGGGAGTGACTGGGATGGAAGGAGAGTCTTCCTCAATGCTATCATGTCCTGTAATTTACTACTGTGGGTGACCTCATCTCTGCTCCTCCAGGTGACCCTCCCCTGCTCCCGTGACTCACTCTAACCCCAGCTTCTGCCCCCCCAATCCCATGACTACATTTGAACCCACTGTCTCACTGAGATGCACTTTAACAGCTTTCTCCACCAGAGTTGAACGGAGATTTTTTTTCACATCTTCCCAGGACAAATCACAGAGCATGATCAAATTAAATTTCAGAGATGTCAATAGAAGACAAACATTTCAAAATTCCGAGGGTGCTGGATCTTTTTGTGTTAGGAATGCTCACACATTCCTAACTGGTTAAACCTCTACAAACATTCCAAAATCTGGACACTTCCAGACCCACAGGTTTCACACGCAGGGGCCATCGGACCTGCGGACCTGTGTTTTGATACAAATCCTCCCCTTGGCTTCTGCTGCTGGGAACACAGCCTAAGGCACTTCTTTTCAGAAAGAATTTTTCCTGCCACACAGGAACAGATAGCAGATAGAGCCATGCATACGTTTCCAGGGTCTATCCAGATGTGAACGACTCAGCAGGACAACAGAGCATGCTCAGGGAGTACGCCACAGGCAGACCCTATGAGATGGGATCCCAGATATGTAGAGCACAGAGAATGAGGAAGAAAAGACCATGAAGGGCAAACCCAAGACATATGCAAATTATCTCTCAGGAGCCAAGCAGTACTTCACTGTGGAGAGCGGATGTTCTTAGAATATCAGTTAATAATAGCAAACATCGCCGCTAACGAGGGCTGCAGACACACAATAGAATTTAATCGCCGGTACCACAGCCTCACAATGGGAAATTACAATGCCCTGAATTGAATAGGTTTCATTTTTCAAAGTGAATATTTTGCCTTTACAATCTCTCAGTGCCAACGATGCTCTTGGATTAGAACTGATTAGAGAGTCTTTTATCGAGAAACAAGACTCTCGGCTGTTTACACAGATTGCTAAAGCTTTATCCAACTGAAACAAAAACTCTACCCTCCTCTCCATCCTGCCTCTCCCAGAGCCTTTGATTATCTAGAGAGGACTTCGCTGTCTGTCTGTTTGAGCAAGGCATCCAGATAGGAGGAGAAACAAGAACTCTGGGGAGGCGCGGAGAGCTGAGAGCCACTCCGCCCACCCAGCACTTGGGTGGGTCCCAGCATCCGGTTCAAACGCTCCTTTCCGGAAAGATTCAACACTTACATACCAGGACCCACTGCCTGCCAGGCCCCTTCATAGGTGTGAGGCTAGAGACAAGCCCATCCCAGACCGAATAGATTACAAAGATCCAATTCCGTACACTGGTAAAATCAGTGGGGCGAAGCAGAAATATGTGGAACGAGTGGTTCCTTGTTTTAATTTCTCTGTGTTCTGTATATGTCCACCTTCTTTCTAATGTTGTCCAATGCAACTCAAGGGCATGTTTTATGGGTTCTACAGAAATAATTATGAATGATTACAGCGCCTCATTCTTTAACTTTTAAAACGTTTTTTATGAGAATTTCATGCACAAGCACTCTCTACATCCCTTCCGGTCCCCTCTTTCTCACCCCCAACTCCTCCTGTGTTCGCCCCAGCCCCTCGCAAATTCGTGACCTCGCCTTAAACTATTACTGCCAGATATATGTACATGTGTGCGTGAAAATATAACCTGCTGAGTCATTTAGCATTGCTTGTGTGTATCCTGGTGTACGAGAGTGTGTATGTGTGTGTTTTTGGTGTGTGTCTGTGTGAGTACATGTCTGTGTATGTTTGCGTGTGTGTATGTGTGTGTTTGTGTGTCTGTATGAGTACATGTATGTATGTGTGCGTGTATGTGTGTTTGTGTTTATATGTCTGTGTGTATGTGCGTGTCTGTGTAATATGTGTGTGTATGTGTGTGTGTCTGTGTAACATGTGTCTGTGTATGTGTGCTTGTGTGCATATGTATAGTATATGTGTTCATGTGTATGTGGTGTGTTTATAAACGTATATGTGTGTGCATGTATGCATGTGTATGTTTGTGAATGTACACACGTGTGTGTGTGTGTGTGTGTGTGTGTGTGTGTGCATGTGTGTGTGTTTAAGGTTGGCCACTTGGGGATAAATAACTTATCAGGGACTCGTTCTTAGAGAACACTGGTCCTTCCTCTGGGAAACCATTAGTTACCATTAGTTACCTGTAGCTCTTCATCTAGGGATATGGCCGTGCGAGATCTGCTTCCCCCGCCCCGCCCCATCAACATGGCGCCTCAGCGGCTGTTGCCACTGAGCAAGTCTTTGCTTAGGTGACCGGACTGTTGAGATTTCCTGGATGCAACTCTCCTGACACAGTTGGATGACGCCATCTTCCTGCAGGCATCCTAGGTCTCCGGTCCTTACGCCCTCCCTACCCACTCTCCCATGAACCTCACGATTTGGGGGTTGCATGCGCATGCATCCGTTGGGTCTAGCCGTAGCAAGGTCACTGGTTCTCAGGTACAGCAGTTGGCGGTCTCCCATCCAGGGCCCTGTTACTCAGATGCATTGCAGAATTCAAGTCTTCCTCAGATCTTAGGTAATTTGGTTCATATTACATTAAATAACCGTCCCAAAGAGGCTGCTACAGAGCTGTGTCACCAAACCCAATATTTATGCAGGGACATGTGACCACTTCTATTCAGCAGGATGAACAAAGATAAATACATGTGTCTTGGTTCATACTTCTCTCTCTCTCTCTCTCTCTCTCTCTCTCTCTCTCTCTCTCTCTCTTTCTCTCTCTCTCACTCTCTCTCACTCTCTCCCTCTCTCTGTCTCTTTCTGTCTCTCCCTGTCTCTCTCTCTCTCTCTCTCTCTCTCTCTCTCTCTCTCTGTGTGTGTGTGTCTCTGTGTGTGTGTGTCTGTGTGTCTGTGTGTGTGTGTGTGTGTGTGTGTGTGTGTGCGTGTTTATCAGCTTAGTTTAATTTTGGCCATCATGTGAATGGCAAAAATTTGAAAATATACCATTTGGTTACAGGGTGCTTTGGTTTCGTTGTCCCCCACCCCCACTCCCCTGAATTGCATTTGAGAAATTGCGTGTCTATAGCTCATAATATGTGAAATCACTAGGACATGGGTTAGGGCTTAAAAACCAAATGTATCAAAGATATTCGTTACACTTGCATTTGCCGTAATGGTGTCTGACCTCTAGATGACCCCGCTTTATAAATAAACTTAAAGCGCCTCCAACTTCATTGCTATTTCATTGATCCATAAAATACTTCCAAGTACTTATATTTATCAACTTCATAGAAAGGGCCTCTCTGATGCAGAAACCACACAGAGACAGACAAGCAGTGTGGCTCTGGTGTCCCAGATCATAACTCTTGTGCGCATTAGCAGTCAGCTATAATATAATTTTTAAGACCCCAGGAGGGACCCTTGAAAGTTGGCATGACAGAATTGGACCATGCCATATGGCAAGCCCACTTTCCCTGTGCTTAAGATAGCACAATTCAAAGTGATCTCTTTAGTGTATACATTAGAGCCAACGGCATCCACTCGCGAGCCTCCAGCGGCTTCCCGCGGTACCCAGATACAGAGCTGGAGTCCTTGCCTTAGTCCGTCTCCATCTGACCTTCCCTGTCTCTCTCGCAGCCTCCTTGTGGTCCAAACACCTGGCCTTCTAATTTCTCTAGTTCCCCAACCTCTGTGCACCCACCCATGCCTCATGCCCCAAGTACTTGGACAGGTCCCACTCTTTACCCTTCAGCATTAAAGTTGGAGCTAAACATCACCAACCATAAGCAAGCAACATCCGTACCCCACTTATATCATGGGGACCATGATCACATCATCCTGTTTATCTTCTTCAAATGATTCTCAAGTTCTGAAGTTGTGCTCTGGTTTACTAGACTGTTGTTATTGTTGCTGTGGCTGCTGCTGTTTTCCATCCTCCAAAACTTAAGTATGGGCCAGTGGGTGATGTATCGTAGGCCTTTATTTATAAGGTCACTGACTGACTCTCCATTGCAGGAAAACACTGCAGGGCTGGAAGGAGCAGCACCCAGCTATCTGGGATGCCGAAGAGAGCAAAAGGGCTCATGGGCCTCAGCCTCTTGGTTTCCACAGGGAAGACAAAGAAGGGCAGGGCACCACCAGAGGAATGATTAGTTTAAATGATTCTGGTTGGCTCTGGGGTGTAGAAACTGTTCCTAGCTGTCTGGTCCCAGCCTTGGGATGACTCAGCATAGGGAAAATACTGGATGGGGGTGTGAGCGTTAGAGGAAGGAGAGGGTTGTGAGGTGTCAGTCACAGCAGAGACGTCTCTCCTCGGTCTAGCCCTGCAATCAATGGAAGCCAGATCAGCAAATATCAAAAATCCAAGAAAACTCCGAGCCACCACATGTAGCACCAAAACCCAAAAGAGGGGTGTTTATATAAAAATTAAATTTCTCTCCAGCGTGGGCTAAGCTAAGAAATAACACACTCAGTGCCAAGATGACAGAGGCCAGCCTATAAGCATGGAGGCCTGCTGCCATTTCTCTGCTCCCCCATCCAGCTTGGCACCACCCCCTCTGAGTCCATTCCTCATTGGCTGCATTAGCTGCCTCTTGCTGCTCTAACCAATGGCTGCTTTCTTGGTGCCTTAAAGCGGCACATCTCAATCACGCCATTGCCCCAGAGGTCACAATCCAGAATAAGTCTTACAGTGCCGAGGGAACGCTGTTAGCCAGTGCTAGGTAAGCAGCTCAATCTGTAGAGGTTACCATGCAAGTGTTAAGGACCAGAGTTCGAGTCCCAGATGGTACGTGGAGAAAGCCAGACATGGTGGCCTGTGCCTGCAAACTCAGAGACAGGAGGACCCCTGGAGCCATCTTACCAGTCAGCCTTGCCTACTGGGCAAGCTCCTGGTCAAGGAGAGACCCTATCTCAAAGAACAAGATGGAGGGCGATTGAAGAAGACCCCTGTGATTGTACTCTGGACTCTCTGTAACCTGCATGCTCACCTGCATCCAGGCAAATGTGCACTCACACATACACTTACAAACCTCAAGCACACACACACACATACACACAAAGGTGTCTATAACATCTTTCTGAGGGCTGGAGCCATGGCTCAGTTACTCAGAGCATTACTTCTCTTTTTAGAATACCTGAATTATTCAGTTCCCAGCACCAGGTAGGAAGGGTTGTAACTGCCTAGGGTTCCAGCTCCAGAGACTCTGATGACCCTTTCTGGCTTCTGTGGGCACCCCTACCCACATGCACACATACATGAACATATAAATAAAAACGAATGAATCTGTAAAGATGGTGTTTGTCTTGGGAGCTCTAGGAAATATCAGTGTCTTTTCCATTCATTCATTATTGATTCATTTATTCATTCATTGTTCTGTGGTGACCTGTATTCCTTGACTTTTAGCCTGCCACTCAACTCTCAAAGCACATCACCTCTTCTTTCACACCATGCTTCCTTGATTCCTTAACCCATCTCTATCTATCTATCTATCTATCTATCTATCTATTCCTCTCTCTCTCTCTCTCTCTCTCTCTCTCTCTCTCTCTCTCTCTCTCTCTCTCCCCCATGACCCTTCTAATTCCTTTGGCCCACTCAGACAATCTCCTCTTAAGACCTTTGTTCTTACAGTATTACTTTGCACATTAAGGAGCATATCTCAGAGTTAGAATTTTGCCAGGTCTATCCTTAGGAGACCATGGCTGTGTTCATTGTAAGGTGTTCTCTAAGGTGGATTCAGGAGATCCAGGTGTTGGTGTTGTCAAATCCATTCTTTTCTTTCATTGTACCAACTCCTCAAAACACACTCAGGTTATTCTATTTTCATTTATGTTTCTATGATAAAATTCCTGACAAAAAATAAAACAAACAAACAAACAGCTTTAGGGGAGGGAGAGTTTTAATTCAGCTTACAGCTCCGTGTTATAGTCCATCATTGAAGGTAATCAGGGAAGAAGTTTTGAACAGCTCATCATGCCCACGGTCAAGAGCAGAGGGAAGTTAATGCATGGATGCTGATGCTTAGACTCAGATCAATTTCTCTACTCTTACACAGTTCAGGATGCTTTCCCTAGGGAATGGTGCTGCCCAAGGTGGGCCGGATCTTCCCACATCACTTAAGGAAGACAAGGCCCTACAGACATGCCCTCAGGCCAATCTAGTACAGATAGTCCCTCATTGAGACTCTCTTCCCAGATGATTCTAGGTTGTGTCAAGCCAACGATTAAAATTAATCACCTCACTGTTCTCCTTTGTCAAACGTCTGGTGGTCCTATTGGCCAGCCAAGCCACGTGGTGGCTGTTGTGGTGGCAATGTTTAAACGTTCAGCATCCCCTCTGGGCCCTTCCAACGGTCCTGAGATGTGGAATTCACAAGGAAGAATATTATGCTGAAAACATCTCAGCTGCTTATTTTCTGCTGTACTAATGTCACTCGAAGAACAGATGTTGGTCAAGGAATATGTCAGCGGCAATTGAGTTCAGCAGCTTTTGCTGAGATCATAAAAGAGTTCGTGATTTTAATCAAAGTTTGCTCTCCATCCAGAACTTCAGAAGTGGATTCCCATCAAAGGAAAATTTCTGCTCCGGGAAGTTACCCACCCCAAGAGGAACAAAGGTGAACTCTGGGTCCAAAAAGGAAATATAAAATCAATCATGACAATTATTTCACTAAATTATTTTAAACCGCAGTGTATCGAGAAGGCTCAGGTAAATGTCGGCTGTCACGCCAACAAGCAGAGCCAACCCAGTCCGTGACCTTTTCCTTGTTAAAATGCATGTCAGTATGCAAAATAGAATCACTCCCTATCAGAACAGAGCGTACCTTCCCTTTCCAGAAGGTCTCAAAAAATAATCTACAGGAAAATGGAATTCAAGGGGGAAATTTAGTTTCACAAGAGACATGAACAAATCTTTAAAATATGCTCTGTCGTCACATCAAAGCCTATTTTGAGTTTGGACCTGAGCTTGCTTCAAAATAAAATACTCCGAGTGGGATATCCTGACTGGAAAGTCTCCCAGCACACCTCTCCTGATAAAGAGTTCCTTGCCTGTCACTTCTGTCCACTAGACCAGTGGTTCTCAACCTTCCTAACGCTGTGACCCTTTAATACATTTATCCCCCAACCATAAAATTATTTCTGTTGCTTCTGCATAACTGTAATCTTGCTACTGTTATAAATCGCAATGTTAACATCTGTGTTTTCATGAGTGTTAGGCCACCCCTGTGAAAGTCTTAGGATACCAAAGGGGTCCATCACGACCAAACAAGCTGAGAACTGTTATACTGGATCCAGTGCCAAACAAAAGCGACCCTGAGAAGCTTAGAGAGAGAACCAAACGCAATTATGTTGCTATAGATCAAGATGCAGCTGGAAGCTAGGCACCCATTCATAATTCTCAGGGGATTCCACAAAAGACCACAGCAAAGCACTGTATAGTCAGCATCACCTTGGGGAAGTTTGCCGGAAGCACTTTATTTTTCAAAGGAGCTGTTAGCATCCTCTGGACAGAAGGGAGGAGGAAGGGAACAGGTAACCTCGAGAATCAGAAGTGAAGAGAACAATGTGCAAAAGGCCACTGTGCTCGTCAGAATTTTTATTCGGAGACAAATACCTGAGAGAAACTGTATTTCAAGGAGGGAGGATTCATTTGGCTCATGGTTTCAGAGAGCTCCATCTGTGGAAGCTTATGAGCCTATGTGAGAGAAAAGAGAATGGTAACCCTGGGAACAAGGAGGCTCAGCCTTAAGGGCTCACCCAGTGGAGAACGTCCTCCAAGTCAATAGGGGCCACTGTTGCTTTTCAGGTTCCTCCCCACATTCTTCAGACAGACGCTCTCACTGGCGCCACACTCACCAGCTAGACTGGCTGTCCAGTAGGCCCCGGATGTTCACCGGTCTCCTCCTCCCTCGCCAGGATGATAAACACACAAGATCCTTTGCAATCTTACGTGGTTTGGTTCTGGGGGTTTGGACTCCTCAATTCTATGTTTATGAGGCAGCAGTTTAGCGACTGAGCCATCTTCCAGGCCTAGGAGATGACTTTTTTATAGTATAGAATAGTGTCCATTCACTGACTGTAAGCTCCCAGATCAGGAGTCCAAGCATGGTCTCTTTCCTGGAAGTCCTTTCCTTGGAATCTTACTGGGCTGAAAGCAAGGTTTACGTGGGCAGGGTTTACATCCAAGAACCAAGGATGGATATGACTCCAAGCTCCTTCAGAGTGTCGAAGGAAGTCGTGCCCTGAGGTTGAAGGACTGAGGCCCCCTTTTCTTACTGGTCTCTGTCCATCCGAGGCCTCACATGGCTCATGTCATTGCCCACATCCCTTGCCATGAGGCCCTGTCAGCTCTACAACAGGAGACTGTCCCTTGTATTCTTTGGAACTCTCTTCAGAAATGGCCTTGTTTCCCTTAAGGGACCATCTGATCATGTCTGGCTCACCCACTTCTAAGAATCTTCCCAGCTATTCATCGACTAATAAATTAACATCATCATAATGGCAAGGTTCTTCATTCATAGGGCCATATCTCACGGTGGTAACAGGTTCCTCCCACCACCAAGGGGGAAGGGTTCAAATGATAGTGAGGGTCTCCAAGGTTACTTTATAAAATTCTGCCTCCAGTACCTGGCAATGCTTGATTTGACGCATTGGGGTAGGACAGCCCCAAACTAATGACCCATGTGACCATCTGATTTGATTACAAATCCAGACATCACTGATTAACCCTGTACCCCCAGAGTTAGACTGCCAAGTTTCATCCCTGACAGCGACACCTGTTGTACAATTTGCTTTCTCTACACCAAGAAGCTCTTTGTTGCTCTAACCTCAGACACATAGCACTTATCTCAGATTATGAGAACGAGTGACCGTGAAATTCATGTGACTACCAAGCACAGTACCCAGGAAGGAACAAGCACCGAGCTCCGAAGCACTTAGTGCTATTAGAATGACCATCAGCAATGCTAGACATATCTGACTGCCATCCGTGTGCGTCTTATTTATCCAGCATTGCCTCGTAAGTCTGGGGCGAGCTCACAGCACAGCGGAGAGACTCCCTGCGGCTTGTGTAGCTTAACATGGATTCCGGGAGCAATAACACTGGGCCCCGGTGCAGCTGCTCGAGAGCAAATGCCAGCGGCCTCAGGCGACGAGATCATCCCCAGAGTCAGCGGCATTGACAAGATGGCTTGTCACACATTATAGATTCCTCGGCGCACAGAGGCCGTGAGAGAAGAGACCGCAGCCGTTCTGGCAGAGAGGGGGAGATGGGGAAGGCGGCCTGGAGAGAGGAGCCTCCACACCAAGCACAGAAGCCATTAGAAAGATCAGCTCCCCTCCTCTCGGGTCTGTGAGCTCTGAGGAGCCTCTTGGGTGTTTGCTTTCTTCTAGTCAGCCTTGTGTGCCAGGCTCCTTCCCGAAGAACACGGCTCAGCTGCAGACCTGGGAGGTCGTGGGGGGAGCGTTCTATTCAGAACCGTTGTCATCTCTAACTGGTCGGGGACGAGGGCATGTGCCCTGGCCTTTTTCTACAGCTGTGCCTTCCAAAGTGGAAAATAAGCAGAAAAAAAAAAGTAAATGTATTTAAGCTAATCCTTTTTTTCAACTTCTATTTTTATTTATGTGTTGGTGTGTGCGTGCTTGCTTGTCTGCATATGTACCATGTGTACAGGTGCCTGTGGAGGCCAGAAGAGAGCGTCAGATACCCTGGAACTGGAGCTTCAGGGGGTTACGAGCAGCTATGTGGGCGCAGAAAGCTGAACCTGGGTCTCCCGTGAGAGAAGCCAGTACTGTTAGCCACCAAGCCCTAAAGTGACTCTTATACAGAAAGATTAGAAATCCAATTGTGTCATATTTCTGTTCTTTGTTTGTGTGTCTGGGCATGTGTGTGAACGCAGATGTCTATGTGCCCTGGAGTGTGTGGACTGCTCAGAGAAGCAGCTCAGGAACGGTCCTCACCTTTGTACCCTGTTTGAGACGAGGTATGGAGTCTGTGTGACATGAGTGTCCAAGTACTCTTTCCTCTCCACTTTCCATCTCGCCACAGGAACCCGTTGGACCTGTACCACTTTGCCTGGCTTTTTCTGTCGGTTCTGGGCATCGAACTTGGGTCCTTACAGCTGAGCAGCCAGCGCTTCACCCACCAGGCTGTCGCCCCCTCCCACCGTTACGTTTTCACCTGCAACTTGACGTGTGTGTTGCTGAGAAAAGTCACAAACTCTGTGACTGTGTGGCCCGAGACAACCAAGGCTGTGCTCCTCCAGCCCCACAGCTCCCCACGGTCTCCCTCTAGTTACCCACGCCCAGAAGTCTAGACTCATGAACCACATCTAAGCAGCTCTTAGAGAAAAGGATGACTGAATTGCGACCCCCACAAAGGTTCATGGGAATCCTGCCTGCAAGGGCCGGTGAACACAAGCGTGAACACAAGCGTGGACACAAGCGTGGTATCTGGAAACAGAGCTTTGTGGCTCGCTCTTAATCCAAAGGCTGGTGCTCTGAGACTAGGAGAAAGGATTCAGAGACACACAAGGAGGTCCCCAGGTGACAACCAAAGCAAGACCACAGTGACAAGCCTGCAAGCCAAGGAACAGTGGGGCCTCCCTCAAGTACCAGGAGCTTACAGAAGGGCATGGATCAGACACCCAGAGACCCTTGGAGGGGAGACCACACTGAGATACCTCCATTTTGAACCTGGCTTCCAGGTGAGTGACAAAACGCAGCCCTGTCACTTTAGACTAGCAAGGATCTTTGGCATCCCAGCCCTAGAACCAATACAAGCGTGTATAAGGCTGGTACACTGGAAGAGCAGAGTAGAGAATCCATGACACTGAGGGACTGGACAAGGAGTTCAGGCCTCCTGTGGGACAGCGCCTACTCCTCCAAGGAGGACAACAGTCACCACTCGCCCTGCAATGGAAGTCGGATGGGAACTCGCAGCAGGGAAGCAGTCTGTTGGGACTCCCATTTCTCAGTACCATTAGGGCCCTATGATAAGAGACCCAGATCAAAGTGGGTGGGCCAGTGAGGCCGCAGAGGGTGAGTACTGTCCAAGAGCTAGGGGTGGCTTGAGAACTGGAGACAGTAGCATCAACATGCTTGGAAGGGTGGGGGACAATGACTGGCTAAGAGGGCGCGGTGGCATTCTACAGAGCCAGGACAGCTAGAAAAGCATATTCAGAACCCCTGAGGCTGCCTGTCTTTCTACCACAGACAGTCGTCCGCCATCTCATTCCAATCCTGAGTTCACTCTGGGCTGAGGCATACCTGTTTTGTTATCTCTCTTTCTCTTACTGTTTGACCGTCTCACACAGCTACATAATGAATGTTCGTTCTTTTCTTTCTCACACGCGCAGGCCCATTCTTCTTCTTGTCTGTCGCGGCAAACACACACCCATGTCACACGCTGCCCTGCATCTGCTGTCATTCTCTGCTACGTACGGCCAGCCTGCGCTATCCCTTTCTCCCTCTGACTATGAAAAGGCCGCATTTTATATTTTCCCCACTGTGATCATTCTGCTTTTGTGACTATGTATTGGTTTCCCTGGCAACATGTAGACTCGGAGCCGATTGGTCAGGTTTGCTGGGTTCGTTTGTGAGAGCCACGGGTCCAGTTGTGAGTGGTGAATGTTCGCACACTAACCAGAGCTGCACAGACGAGCCCGGCCAGGAAAATCCAACTGAGTCGGAACATCTGCATCACCTCGGCCTGCCAAGGGGCGGGGGTGGGGTGGGGGGTGGGGTGGGGGTGGGGTGGGGGGTGGGGTGGGGGTGGGGTGGGGGGACACACCCCTCCACACCCATCCCTCTGCCGCACCTGCTGTGCAAATGTCCCCATTTCACTTTGGAGCTGACTCGGGGGCTCAGTTAAGTCTTTGATTTAGCTGTTAGAAAATGTGTTTAGTGATGGTATGTTTGGCCCAGAGCTCAGAATCTGTTTATCGGTGATAAGAAATGAATTCTTAGGGTTGGGGGAGATATCTCAATGGGGAAGAAAAATGTTTGACTCACAAGCATAAAGACAGACCTAAGTTGAATACCTAAAGTCCTCATTGAAAAAAGAAATGCTGAGCACGGTACTGGTTCTGTGTGCTCGCAATCCCAGCACTGGGAAGGCAGAGACAAACGGACCCCTGAAGGCCACTGGCCAGCAAGCCCAGCCTGCTTGCTGAGAACTGCAGACCAGTGAGAGACCTTGTCTCAAAAACAGACACGGGCGGTGCCTAAGGAAGATGCCCAAAGTTGTTCTATGGCCCACATACTCAAGGGGGGGGCAGGGTAGAGATTACTTTTCAAAGCAGTCAAGGGCAAACTGACCAGTTTCTGGACGATAGGGCTAGAAGCGGCTACCTAGATGGACTTTGAGGCTCCTGTACGATCAGGAGTAAGTCATCCGCTGAGACACATGCTGCATATTCCCAAACTAAATCTCATTCATAAGGAAAGACTCTACTCCCAAGAGTGAGGACGACACAGGGAAGGCTTAAGCTGGAATAAAATTACAACCCGGTCTGCCCTAAAGAGAGAGTCATTTATGCACTCAACGTTCCTCACATATGTTTTAATTATACGAATAGGCCTCTATTTAACTAAATGCCCTGAGTACCAGTCACCCCTCTGCACAAATCTTTGTTGCCCCATGAATAAAAAAAAAAAAGTGTCAGCGAACATCGAAGTGTGTGGTGTGGTTGCCTCAGGAAGCCACACTGTAATTATTATATTTTTTATTCTCACTTATTTGCAAGTTGCCCTACCTGGCTTACTCTCTGCGAGTCTTGTATTTTGGGAGGAAGTTTCTCACTGGCACAGGGAGCTGCCTCATTCTGCGCAAGAACATATCTGGAAGCGCTCTGGAGCCAGCCGGGTCTTAATATAGACAGAAAGGCAGCCGCTGGCAAGGACTCGCTTCTCACCTGGGCCGAGCACTGCCAGCTGCTCGGCGCAGTCAAGCCAACAGTTAGGCCGCCCAAAGAAGGGGGACGAACTCCGAGGGGGAGAGGCAAGACGCGTTCTCCAGGTATTCTTTCCGACACTGATTTCATAGTAATAATTAACTCCTCCATAGAGTGTGTGTGTGTGTGTGTGTGTGTGTGTGTGTGTGTGTGTGCTTTCTAAAACTCATAGTACCACCTCCAACCTCCTTTAAGAAAGAAAAATCGTGTTCATTGTTCAGAGAGAAGAAAGAAAGCTTTATCCAGTCGATGAACCACCCAAACAACTCCTCAGGCTCTTGCCAGCAAAGCCAGTGCTACCAGCTTCCACACACGTGTGCTCTCTGGGGTGTAACATGGGGCTGAATTTCCTTCACATCCTGTTCTCACATGATTTTCTATCAGTTATGAATATAAATAAAATATTGCTGATAAATGTGTGTGTTTCCTTTGGATTTGTGCAAGGGTGAACGACGTTTCCCCCTTTGGTTGGTTTGAGGTGAGATTTTTGAGTCATGGTCTCACTCTGGGACTCACTATGTACCCCAGGCTACCCTCCTACCCCAGCCTCAAGAGTACTGGGTTTATAGTCATGAGCAGCATACATTTAAACACTTTAATTGCACCCTTGGTATAACTCTCCTTGATCTGTCTCTGCTGTGCCTGCGCTCCCAGTCCCAGCGCAAGCTGTTTGGGCATCTGTCCCCAGGGAACCCTGCTTACTCCAGGACCAGGTCTCCAAGGGATGGCTGCCATTTGGCCACGAGGCCTCAGGTCACTAGACACTCCCATGGACCCCTGGCTTTGGGCTGCCCCTGCCTGATTGGTCCTCAGGCCTGCCCATCAGAAGCTACCATTCTTGATATCCCCAATGCTAGAACGCTGAGTCCCAGGTAAAACATCATATTCAGATTTTCAGAGAAGACGCAGCCGCACAAGGAAAGGAAACACTTATTGCAAGTCTGTGGGGATGGAATTTGCTGAAAGGAAAAGATAATGAGGTCAAAGCCAGAAGTGCGGACGGGCAGAAACAGCGAGGAGGCTTCATTTGGAACCAACGGAGGAAACCCAAAGAATAGGATCCAAATGAAAGGCTCGGCGCGAGCGCGGGCACTAGGCGCGGGGGTTGTGGGGGAGACAAAAGGACGCGGGCATTAATAAAGCAGAAGAGAAAATGAAAACACGACACAAAGCCCTGTGGTTCCACACACAAGCCAAGGTACACACAAACGCCAATAAAAGCAGAGAAAGGAAGAACAAAGGGCGTCATAGCAACCCCAGAGAGCTCCGCTGTGCTACGGGCTGCGGCTCGCCTTGGTCATCCATCAAAGGCTCTCCACACCCAAACACACGCCCATGCGGGGTGGGGGGTGTGTGTGGCTGTGTCCCCCTAGCCAGAGGAATCCAGGCCCCTGCAGCACACACTTATCTCCCTTTCTTCACTCTTCCCTCCCTCTCTTCAAATTCAAACCAGTTTTGCACAAAGCCTCCCCTGTTTCCCCGGAGGACAGCTGCCTCTGAAAGGCAGAGAAATACAACCTGGACCCAGAATTGCATATTCCAGATTATACTTCCCCCAAATTATTCCAGATCAAGGCAAACTATAGCCTTCCCTTATGCTGAGAGAGAGAGAGAGAGAAAGAGAGAGAGAGAGAGAGAGAGAGAGAGAGAGAGAGAGAGAGGCCCTGCTCGTTAAAAACAATGACAGCACATGAGTTTTTGCATGCCTCTGCAGAAATCAAGCATCCCACCGCTCCAACACACAAGGGATTGTGCCTCCTTCCCACTAAGAAGCACAGCTAGCTAGCTCATTTCCCCAGTTCAAGAGGACAGTCATCTCCTCCCATCCCCACCTTCCCCCTGCGCTACAGCTCTCCTCTATATGAACAGGCAACCATCTCCTTCTACTTCCTGGTGGTTGGAGTCGGGAAAGTACTGGGACTCTAGAGGAACGGAGGGGAAACCGGTAAAAGGACAGATCGGCCAGCGAGACCCAGAAGGCGGTAGGAAGCCGAACGGAGCTTTCATGAGACCCTAATGGAGATATTGACACGTCTGCCTGGGAAGCTAAACTTAGCACTACGTAAGGCACGCACAGGCTTTCTCACTTTATCTCTGCATTTGGAAAGTTTCGGCGGCGCGGCTGCCGTATGAATATTTATTAACGCGTGTGAATCAGAACCTGCGATTATTACTCAACCCCTCTTTTCTACCTTACAAGCTTCAACTCAGAAGAATAAAAACACATCTGCTTTAGCGCTTCCCATATTTTATTCAATGTTTGAACAGCTTTGCTGTAAATATCTCATCCATTACGATTCAGTTGTGACTGTATCGGCTGCACGTCTCCTGTTTTACCGCTGTCACCGCAGTGAGACAACACACTGTTAATTCCGTTAACTAACAACTCCATTGTTCCGGCTACGCAGCGATCTCCCGTTTGTTGGGTCCACACGTTAAGAGAGAATTGGTTATAATGGGTGAGGCGCGTTCCCTTTGTTCACATGAGCGGGCCTTTGTCTGAGATTGTGGCTTAATATCTTGCCATAGAAGAAGTGAGTAAATCAGACGATAGGCCCGATCCCCTGGTGGTGGGTGAAGAGGCAGCAAACTCCTCAAGAGATCCAGCTGGGGGAGATGCAAGCATTCTGGGAGCTTCTCTAGAGTAGCAATTCTTTTCCCTTCAGTAGAGGGTTCTCCTGCTGGGGGAGGAAGGGCACATGCTGGTAGAATTCCTCATCTTCCATGGCTGGCTCTTTAGAAGATCAATCATCCTTAATTTTTAAGTCTTCAAGTGTTCCCCCCTGGAAACAACAAGACATTCCCAACTAATGGAGAAAATGTGAGAAGACGCATCAGTTGGTCATCCTGCTGGCGCCAGAAACAGGTGACAGGATCTGAATGATCAGACAGTTGGAAAACAAGCCTCGTCCAAAGGGCTGAGGGACTGCCTATCAAGTTGTCGGGAAGATTGAGGAGGGACTGTTACCTTGACAACTGCACTGCTGCCACACCACTGACAACTGCTGCTGCTACCAGCACTGCCCCTCACCATGTGATACAAGACCCTGGAACACGGTGTCACCTCACAAGCACCAGATCATCAGCCGTCAGTCACAAGGAAGCATCGCTGGCCCACCCACCACTGTCTGAATGGCCCCTGAGAGCGGATGGTAAAGCAGCGGACTTGATTCCAACCTGGAGCTCGGGCTGTGAGGGAATCTAGGAAACATGGACTTCGAGCTTTCTAATTTCTCCAAAGAAAAAGCAGAAAGCAGTGTGAAAGAAATAGGGATGTGTGGGCCTAACGTCAAAGCATCTGTGTCCCCATGGCTTGGAGAATGTTCATGCTCTTGATGGTAGAGAACGGCTCCATTACAATGCGCTGCTTCTGGATCCCTGATCCCTGGGGCTTTAACTCTGTCTTTTAGTTTATCTAAAATCCAAAAACTAATCTAAATGGTTTGAATACAATGAACAAGTGCTTTATGCCACCGAATGATGAACTCACAGGAAAATGTGAATCAAATCTGCCTTTGTGTTGGTTGGGTTTTTGTTGGTGGTGTTGGTTTTTGGATTTTTGGCTTTGATTGTTTTTTGGTTTGGTTTGGTTTTTCTCATCTCCATCAACAAGTGCTCAGCAAGAAACTGCTTAGTGTGGTATGGTTTGAGAGGACCATCTACCCTCATGAGACCATGTGCAGATGGGAGCAGCTGTGACAAAGTAGGACCCCAAATGACCCACTTTCCCCAGCGAGGTCCAGTGCCCAAAGATTCTATGTCCTTCCAGAGAGACATCTTCAGCCAGAGATACAGATATTGAGTCATAAGCCTCTGGAGAACGTGTCACATTCAAACCATAGCATCCCTTAAGCTCTCTGACTTCCAGAAGCTAGAGAAATGGTCAGTGGTTCTCACAGAGAACTTGCTACTTTTCCACAGGGCTGGAGTTGAGTCCCCAGCCCTGTGTCTCACAACCATCCGTAACGCCATCCAGTTCCAGGCGCGTCTAACATGCTCATCTGGCCATTGTAGGCACCAGACATGCACAAAGTTCACAGACATACATGAATACAAAGACACCCACACTCGCAAAACAAACAACTCTAAAATAAAAGGCTACCTGCCTTCTACAGGAGTGCCCTCACAGAGACAGAGAACAGCATAGAGAAAACATTTTTTGTAGAATTTCAATTCTCTGGGACATTGAGGGATTATCAAATAGGAGGCAAGGCCTTGCCTCGCTCTGTTTTGGTTTGCCAGCTGTTGGCTTTTCCTCTTTAAAATCCACTTCTGAGGGGGCTGGAGAGATGGCTCAGCGGTTAAAAAGCACCGACTGCTCTTCCAAAGGTCCTGAGTTCAAATCCCAGCAACCACATGGTGGCTCACAACCATCTCTGACAAGATCTGATGCCCTCTTCTGGGGTGTCTGAGGACAGCTACAGTGTACTTACATATAATAAATAAATAAATCTTTAAAAAAAAATCCACTTCTGAGTGTTCACCTACCTGGGTGTGCTCAGCCCCTGACAGGCTTTGTTCAAATTCTGGGTGAAGATTCACCACCGTCTGCCCCAGCACTTTCACCTAGCTGACTTCTTTGTAATCACACAGCTATGGAATAAACAAGAAGAAAGCGTGTCTTCTGAGGGGGAGCCATAGATCCCGGCCTGTGTCTGATCTATTCATAAGGAAAATAGAAAGAGAAAAAAGTAACAGCCTTCAGAAGGTCACTGGAGTCTACTGATATCAAAACACAAATGAGGAAGCATCCTGGTTCATCAGAGGTGACTTTTCTAAAGACACCTCTCCTTAAGGAAAGCCTCCCTTCTTTGTGATTCTGAATCTGTCTCCTGAGGAATCTTGGACGGCTGCTGGTCGTTTTGCATTCCTTGACGCCCTTAACTTTCTGGCTGCGTGTTAGAAATCATTTTAAATGAATTGAATAAAATTCACAAGTGTTATGTGCCAGCAGATGATGAACTCACAGGAAATATGACTCAAACCCACTTTTTTCATTTTGTTTTTCCCCCCCATAATAAATAGAAATGAACAAATGTGGCTTTAATGCCATCCCGGAGCGAGAGCCTTATTGATATATCATCAGTTGGAAGCGTGTAACGCTTTCGTAAAATAAACTCCATTCTGCATATTTATAAGCAGATTGAAAAAGGTGTGTTTGTTATTTTGCGTGACATTTCCTAACGATAGTGACGTTTTCTGTATGAAGATATACATGCGCCATCACAAAAACACACAATATTTCAGCTTACAGAATGTTTCTTTGATTGAAGGTGTTTTTTTTATATTTACTTAGTCTCAATTACTTTTTAACCTGTGCTCACAAACTTAGAAACATCTCTTCTCCTCTTCTTCTGGAAAGCTATAAACACGTGAGAAAATTCACGGCCGAGTCCTCCCTTGGACCTTAGGGGTTTGACCCTCAGCCCTAGCTGTGATTTGGGACAGATGGAAGTCTTTAGGAGATGCAAAGGACAAAAGGAAAGTGGTTTAAGGAAACCAGAGGGAAGGAGTGGGACTCACTGGATGTCGTAAAGGGCAAGGACTGACCCCAAACACTTGCCTAGCTAAGTGGACAGTAACAGGCTTGAATAGAGATTGAGTTGAGTTGTAGATTTATGGCTTGGGGCTGCCAATGTTTTTGCATGGAGGGTTCAAAGCTGAGATTTCTGAACACATTAGGCCTGAAGTAGGGCACTTAATGATAAAAAAATGTTTCCTTGCACGTGTGAGAAGGAAGCCTCCATCTTTTAAGGTAAGGATGACCATGTAAGAGAGAAACAGCAAGCTTCCCCTCCACCAGGCCTCTCTGCCTTTTCCCACCAGAGGCATAGCATGCCGGCCTTCCAATGGCTCAATCCTGAACATGAAGACTCAGACACCAACCATTGGAACTAAGGATAAGCCTGTCCTATTGCCTATTGCTATAGGAAAATGCCCCTCCCCAACTCAATAGTTTAAAACAAAAATACCTTTATCATCTCTCAGCTTCAATGGGTCAGAGACCCAAGTATGGTTTCACTCAGTCCTACAGCTGAGGTGAGGGGCTTTGGTGTCAAGGGACATCTTCCCCTACTCATTGGCTACTGTCTGGATGTCACTGTTGGCCTTTGTCACATGATATTTTCCATAGACAGATCAAATCAAGGCATCTGGTGTCATCAGAGCAAGCAAAGGAAAGTAGCAGCAGGGAAGTCACAGCTCTTGATAGCCTAGTGTTGCTCATGCTGTCCTATCATTTTTACCATATTTGACTCATTGATAGCAACACCGACATCCATCTCCCATTCATGGGGGAAGGATTTCACGAGAGAGTATGAACACCAGCAAGCAAGAATCTGGGAGTCGGCCATCTCAGACACGACCCAGTGCCACTGCCACAGGCAGTATGATGAGAAGATTGGTTTCAACGAATATGAGTTGGTCCATCCCCGCAGCAAGGGGAAAATCAGATAGCATTTCCTGACTCGTGAGTGGAGGTAACCATCAATAATGTTTGTCCGGCCAATGGACATTAGTAGACATGAACATAGCGTTAGATAAAGTAGGCTCATGTCGTGATGGCTCCCAAGTTACTATACAGAAGGTCTGATGTTGACATGCCTGAGTGAGGCCTACACATCTCTGTACTATTTCAGAGAACTCAAAAAATAACAGCTGTCCAGTTCCATGTGTGAGAAGGAAGGAAGATTTGCATCCCGTCACAACCTGTTTTCTATCCTGGAGATAACCACTCAGCTTATATTGGTGTGGAGGGCTCATTGCTTTGGGAGTTTTCTGGAAGGCTCGGTGGCTATCAGAGAGGATTGCAGAGAGCGATGCTGGACAGAAAGCCACACTGATCTGTACAAGAACGGAGAGTGTCAAACGTCCACTGCGGTGATAGAAATGGATCCACGGGTCCCCAGAGCAGTAGGTGAATCAGGCCTGTGTCTGAGCACAGTCACATGTGACAATAGGGCCAGGAGACAAGCTGGGTCAACCGGCTGCTTTCTAGGAACACATTGGCTTTCCTGAGAAAAGAGAATAGATACCATCTGCAGCAGAAACCATCTCCTTCCTTCCCTCCCACCCTCCCTCCCACCCTCCCTCCCTCCCACCCTCCCTCCCTTCCTCTCTCTCTTTCTTCCTTTCTACTTTGAATATATAAAGAAATTGAGGTTGAAACAACCACCTTGGGACCAAAAGGAGACACCCAAAAAAGATTTTAAAGAGCAACCACATGGCGTAGGCATCGCACTGTCATGGAAACACGGCCTCGGATTCGATGTTACGTAAGAAAAGAAAAACATGTTGTTTGTTTCTCGTGGCTGAGCATCTTCCCAGTGTATAGACTGCTCACCAGATTGGCGGACATAGCAAGACCCTTGGGAGTGCGCCCTCAGCCTCACGAGCTGCCCCCAGTCCTCTGGTTTCTTTGGCTCCTTTACGTTCCCGTTTGATCTTTTCCCTGTGAGTATCAGCTTCTCCGGGACTTCTTGAGTCTCTGAAGCTAGGCTCACAATGGGAAATTGATGTAGGGGATAGCCCGCTGTCCAGCCCCTAGAAGATTCCTTCCCAGGCCAAGATGTTTATTGTCAGAAAAAATGTTCTATGTGGCTGACACGGTCCTTGTCTTTTCAGATTTTTTCAAACCTGCTCGTCGTTTGGAGTTCTACCTCCAGTCCCTGTTGAGATGATACTTCCGTGTGACATCCTAATCTGTTCACTTGGACTTAACTTACTCATCTCTCCATACCAGGAGATCAGGCTGAGAGACTCGTGTCTTCCTTCAAATGTCGCTCACACAGGTACTTCAGCTCTAGCAAGACTGATACAAGTCATGTAGACACAAACTGGGAACATTATGTTGACATGAAATAAAACTACCCTCATTGCTAGATTGCCTGACGTGCAAGCCCCAGGATCTTCCTGTGTCACCACCCCCTATCTGGGGCCACAGGCATGCACCCCCCTGCCCAGCATTTTTGTGGATGCTTGGATCAGAACTCAGATCCTCATGGTTGTCTAATAAGTACTGTACCTAGTGAGCCAAGTCCAGAGAGGACTGCAAGGGTCTTTCAGAGGAGAATCGCCACTTGCTGAGACACCTCAGTTATAAAGTGGCACAGTCGAAAACCCATACCAGGGACAGAAGGAAATCCAAGGGACATAGGAGAGAAAGTGTTCCTGGCCTTCACAGGCTCCTGGGACACACGCGATGTACTTTCATGCATCCCAGAAAGTGCTCGTGCACATAAAGTAAAAGTGAACACATCTGAATTGTCTTCTCATTTCCTTTAAGAGTAATAGAATCGGTCAAAAGGAAACGTGAGAGCTGCCAAAATTGCCTTAGAAGGAAGAACTCTTTAAACTCAGCAGGCGTGGCTTCCGGCAGGAAGTTAAAACACAAAGCAGAACAAACAGGAAGCAGCAAGGGGTTCATGGATAACAGCATTGTCTCCTTGCTGCTGAGACCATGACCCAGCAGGCACAACCTGAGGAAGGAGGAAGGGAGGGAGGGAGGAAAGGAGGGAGGGAGGGAGGGAGGGTTGGCTGCAGCTCACACTTTCAGAGGGATTTCAGTCAGGGAGAGAAGCACTGTGCAGTATAGAGTTGCCCAGTCTGTGGCAGTGGCTGTGTGGGGCAGGGACTGTTCGCATTGTGGGGAACAGGAAGGAGAGAGAGAGAGAGAGAGAGAGAGAGAGAGAGAGAGAGAGAGAGAGAGAGAGAGAGAGAGGCGGCAGGTGACACTTTCAAAGACCCACTACTAATGACCTTCCATCACGGGGGCCCTACCCTTTAAATGACTCATGGACTTAGAAATGGGACCACAAGCTGAGAATCGGCACCCAAAACAACAGCCTACTGGAGACACTTCAGACTCAAGCCCTAACAGTACTAAAGCACTAACCAGCTCATGGCTCTAGGAAAAACTCTTCCCCACCCACTTTTAAAGTGGCTACATACATACATACATACATACATACATAAGTTTGAATCAGGGCTGCTGGCATGACTCGGCCAGCCAGGTCATTTGCCACCAAGCATGCAGATCTGAGTTTGAGTCCAAGAACGCACATGGTACATGGAAAGCACTGATTCCTGTACTTTATCCTCTGACCTCCACACACATGCCATGCCGTGAACACGTGCATACATACAAGCATACATACACACACATACATACATACATGTGTGCACATAGACACATACATACAGAGAATACATACATACATACATACATACATACATACATGAATGCAAAATGTTCCTTAAAAGAAATGTTTGAACCAAGTGTGCTTCCACGCTCCACAGCCCGGGTTGCTCCCTGTTATGGGCCTTATGTGCTTTGGACACATTTGCCAATGTATGTAAATGCTCTGGAATAAATCTGGCCTATCAATTAAATTGCAAAGCATGGAATAACACAGGGGCTCATCCTTCTTTGCAAACCACTGGCTTATCATAGCTACTGAAAATCAACAAATGCTCAGGGGTGGTGTGAACACTGTCCTTCCAAAGGGACAGCAGCTATCAGGTCCAGCATCCTGCCGACGTGTGCCAACACCTGCTGTCAACACATCGTGTGACTTTTTCAAGGAGACATTCTCGTGTTAGTTCTCGTGTTAGCATGTGAAATGCTCTAACGGTTGGCTCTCTGGGAAGCAAGATAGTCCAAGTTATATTTAGCACAATGACTACATTTTGAGATTTGAGGCCAATTATGGTTCGTTGAAGATTAATTGTTTGAAAAGGATGCAGAACATGAAAATGATAGCGATGACGATAATGATGGTAAACTTTATATAAAAATTTAATCTCATAATTTTAACTAATCCACAGTGTTTTCATCCATATAGTATGATGCAGACTCAAAGAATTGTTAATAAACCCGATACATGAATATAGAGATGTATAGTAAAAAGAAAATAGGGGGTGGCTGTGGGGTAAGTGGAGTTCATAGAGCATTGAGAATTTTCTAGAACTGTAAAATGTCCTATGTGGTGCCACAGATTGAATAAATCACCTGTTCCATGTCTCCAAACCCACGGAACATACCACAAGAGTGAGTCATGATGTAAACTGGAGACTCAGGGTACAACGACATGTCAGTGAAGTCTGCAGACGGGATTAGACGCATCTCTCCAGTCCAGGAGCTGGATAATGAAGGAGGAGTGTCACTGAGAAGAGAGGAGATTTTTCAGAACTCTCCCATTCATACAAGTTTCCTGTTAACTAGAAATTGTCCTTTGAGAAACTTCTCTCTACAGTGGACAGCAGTTAATACAGAGAATGCCCTGTCAATGTGCTAAGAAAAAGTGATTGCAAATACTCAGCCTTATGTATAACAGACATATCACTCTCCACACAAGGCTCAGGGAACATCACAGAAGAGGAATCACTGTGCTCATGAACCCCCAGCAGCTATGGCTACTCAAGCAAGACCCCACCCCTAGCTGAGGGCCTATTGGCAGTTGATGGCGGCTGGGGGAGGGGCTTGCTTTTTTCAGTGGTGTAGCCACTGGCAAATTACCCATTATCCAGTAAATAAGCCTTCACTTGTGCTTACACAGCCGACCCTAATTCCCCTCAATGAGTCACTCAAAAAAAAAAAAAAAAAGCAACACATAAAATTAGAAAGGAGACTTGGTGAGAAGAAGCAGTCTAGAGGAAGAGGGTCAGGGAGGGTGATATGGATTAATGAGATCAGAATGTATTGTAGATGTGTATGAAGCTGTCAGAGATATACTAACCAAAAGATAGACAATGCTCTACAATACAATCTGTTAATAAACAGTGTACTGACTGGTTTTGTGTGTCTACTTGACACAAGCTGGAGTTACCACAGAGAAAGGAGCCTCCCTTGAGGAAATGCCTCATGAGATCCAGCTATAATGTATTTTCTCAATTAGTGATCAAGGGTGGGGGGGAGGGCTCATTGTGGGTGGTGCCATCCCTGGGCTGATAGTCTTGGATTCTATAAAAAAAGCAAGCTGAGCAAGCCAGGGGAAGCAAGCCAGTAGGAAACATCCCTCCATGGCCTCTGCATCAGCTCCTGCTTCCTGGCCTGCTTGAGTTCTGGTCCTGACTTCCTTTGGTGATGAACAGCAGTGTGGAAGTGTAAGCTGAATAAACCCTTTCCTTCCCAACTTGCTTCTTGGTCGTGATGTTTGTGCAGGAATAGAAACCCTGACTAAGACAAACAGGAAGCCAACGCATTTAAGCAGCATAGTCACGCATGTATAATACATTGAACATAGGTAACCTATACATACATATGCATACATTCATGTGCCAATCAAAGACTGTGGGTAAAGGGTGTTTATACATTACAAGAGTGCCTCTAAGGAGCAATGGTTTAAGTTTTCTCTCTTGATCTGTGTTCCAAGCGTTCAGTAAGTGAACTTACTAAGGCTGTGCTCACTCTGTGGAGCAGAGAGGAACCAGGCAATGACTTGGGCCCTCTGCAGTGCAAAACCTCCTTGCCCTTCAGTAAGCATCCCAGCTGCCCCATGCCCATCACATGTGCTTGTGAACAGCTGGGCAACGGAGAAGATAAAATAACAGTAGAAAGTCAGACGCCAGCAGCAGGCTCTGGCGTCCTCCTACAACGATGGTCTGTACACTCTCAAAACTAGGACACATTTTCCAACTTTCCTCCATTAGAAATGCTAAATGCCCAAGGATGTAAATGTCTAACTCGGTTTAAACATTCTATGTTGTGTACATGTATTGAAATACCGCGTTACCGTGGTGGCTTGCGCAAGGGAGAGATGCTCCGCCCCCAAACATGCCGCCGGCAGCTGAGCTGGCCCGGAGGACATGAGAGCTGACCCTACCCCTCGCCTGAGCTGGAGATCTGGCCCTGGTGCTGCCAACCCAGGAGAGCTGGTGGGCTGACCACCTCAGCTTCCACCCAGGCCCGATCCTGAACTCTAAGTTGCCCCACCCCAACATATACCCCATCTAGGAACTGCTGGAGCATGTGAAGGAGCTGGATCCAAAGCTGCAGGACCTCCACTGCACAGGGCAGGATGTCCGAGGGGAGTCCCTGTGAGGATCCAGTATTGAGAGTGTAGCAGAAGACAGACACCTGGGGCCAGAACAGTGAGTCGCTGCTGCCATGGGCAGCAAGTAAACAAGTGTAGGCAAAAGGGCATGCTGTGGGACACACTGTGACTCACCTCAGCGTCCATGGCAAGTGTGTGTGTGTGTGTGTGTGTGTGTGTGTGTAAGTGTGTGTGTGTTTTCTTTTGAGGGGGACATTACAAGGGCTGAGGGTAGATATGAAGGGATGGGGAGATGAGTAGGATTGGGGAGCACAATGTGAAATTCACAAAGAATCAATAAAATTTTTTAATTAAAAAAAAGAAACAGAAACAGCACATTACCACACAGATATATTTTATGTGTCTGGTTAAAAATAATGACCTTAAAATGTGGGTAAAAGCATTGAAAACTTTTGTTACATTTATAAATACATGGGGATATAGGAAAATAATGAAACTCATATTTATTTAGTATACTATTTAGTATATAATTTAAAACATAAGGAATGTTGAGAATTAAAGGCTTATTTCTTTGTGGGGGAAAAAAAAGAAAACTGTCGAGACACTGAATAGCCTTCTTCTCTCCTGTCCGCCACACTTGGCAACCCTGTAATTTGCCTGTAATCTCTAAATTTCAATCTACTGTTTCTAAAGCGTTATTTTTCCTTATTTCATGTGTGTGTGTATCTGTGTGTGGGTCTGTGTGTTTAGTGTGTGTGTGGTATGTGTGTATGGTGTATGTATGTGTGGTATGGTGTGTGTGTCTGTGTATGTGTGTGGTGTGTGTGGTGTATGTGGTATGTGTGGGGGGGTGGTGTGTGTGCGTGTATGTGTGGTGTGTGCTGAAGCCAAAAGAGGGTGTCAGAGACTCTGGTCCTGAATTTTGGGCTGCTTAGCATGGGTGATAGGGACTGATCTTGGATCCTCTGCAAGAGCCGGAAGTGCTCTCAGCCGCAGAGCCACCTCTCCGGAGCCCCAACATTCGAGCTGTGGGGCTTTCCTGAGATATCCTTGTTCCTCTAGCAGGGAGCCATTTGTTGTCTTCCCTTTAAGACACTGTGTAGATTTTTTTCCTCAGTCACTTTCCTCCTGGACTTTGCAGGCACGTTCCTCCTGTGCCCACTTCCTTGGCTGCCTCTGCAGTCTCATCAGCTGCAGCGGGTCGGCGGGCGTTCCCACGGCCATCTGTATCTTTAGCAGCCCCATTCGCAGTCAACATCTCTTACTCCATACTTGACCGTTCCCTCAGTGCACGCTCGGCTTCGTGACTGGCCGACTCTCTGGATTATGTGTGCTGCCACTGAAGACCTCAAAGGAACACACTGGGGTGTTCTGTGGCCTGCAGGAACCGAGCGACGGCGGGTAGAGACTTACGTGCTCGGGGTTTGAAAAGGTGACTAGGTCACAGCAGCACGTACCTGGTCCCAATGCTGGGCTCTGTGACAAAGAGCTAGCAGGGAAGATTAGTCTGTGCCATTACTGACTCTTCAATGTGCCGTCGAGTACACAGTCATTTAACGAAAACATGGCAACGAACATTTGGGCATACTTAACTATGAAAGCAAGCAGGACCTCAACCTCAGAAGATAACTTTTATGGTGAAATGCTATAATTTCCTTTTTATTCATATTAAAATTCAAAGACTAAGATAAGTTCTTGAGGAAGACATGCCACCGGTGGGTCTGGTTGATTTATGGCCCCGGGGACCTCCTGGAACATTTTGTAATCCTATTAGCCCTGGCTCCCTGTGAATACGTACATCTGGAGACGTATATATTTATGGAAAATGAGAAATATTTTTTCTCTCCTACCTTATGTCTAAATAGGTCATGTTCGCAATATTTTGAGTAGTAATTGGGTTTAAGCCAGTGCACTTCTAAGAGCGTGCTAAATGTTGCTGGGGGGGGAAGTGAGTTGGTGTGGCTGTACCTGTTCCTCCTCAAAGTCCTCTGGGAAGTTAGAACATCATGGCTCAAAGCAGAGAAGTACAAGGTCAAAGGAAACTTTAAATCCTGTGTGTGTGTGTGTGTGTGTGTGTGTGTGTGTGTGTGTGTTTGTGTGAGAGAGAGAATGCATGCATGCATGTGCATGTGTGTTGGTGTACATGAGTAGGCATGTACATGTGTGTGCATGTGCACACATGTTCGTGAGTGTGTGCATATAAGATACCAGAAGTCAATGTCACGTGCATCCTCAATCACTCTCTAGCTTCCTTTTTGGAGAAAAGGTCTCTCACAGAAACCAGAGATCACTGATTCCACTAGACCGTCTGACCAGAGAGCCCCAGATTCTCCTGTGACCACCTCAGCAGTGCTGGGACTCTGGGTGAAACCCCCTACAACCAGCTATTTACCCCAGAGCAAAGACCCAAACTTGGATCCTCATGCGTGCTGCTTGCAAGGGGGTACACCTAGAGTCCCAGCACTGCTTACTGACTGGGACAGGTTGGTAGGGAAAAGGGGTGGGGCCACAGACCTGTGTAGGGATGGCAGGTGCCCGTGGACCTGCCTGGTCATGGGGAGCAGGTCCTTGCCCAGAATGTGGGGCCGTTCTGTCACAGGCCCCATGGACCTGCAGAGGAAGCCTGGCCAGGTGGGGAAGTCCTGGGTCCTTCCTGGTGGCTGGAGACACTGAAGCCCGTTCCACTTCTGTAACGGGCTTCTGACACTGAAGTACCGGCGGGTTTTGATAAGAAGAGGCAGCCCATGGTTTCAAAACTTTATTATAGAAAAATAGGAAAAGGAAAAGAGATAGAGAAGTAAAGAGAGAAAGAAAAGATAGAGGGGTGAGAGCTGGCCACGACCACGTGGAAAGAGGGGAGAATAGAGAGAGGGGGGAACAGGGCGGGGTGGCAAGAGAGAGCATAAGGGCAGGAGAGCTAGGAGGGGTCTGGCATCCCCTTTTATAGTGGGCTGAGTTACTTGACTGTTGCCAGGTAACTGTAGGCGGGGCAAACCTGGCTGTAGCCAGGTGACTGTGGGGGTGGAGTCCAGCCAGAACATAGGGGCGTGGCCCTACGTGACTGATGGCCACGAGGTTATAGAGTTGGTATCAGAAACCTGAGTATCTGGGAGCATGGCTCACCGTTCTGTCCCTTGTAGAATATTCTACTGGGTCTCCGGAGTAAGCCTCGCTCAACCAGGCCACAGACTGCCTTTCGCGGTCCCACACATCTCCCCAGACCACTGCCTAAGATTTCAAAAGCTATCTGATTTCCCTAATAGGTGCAACGTAGGTAAAATTCAATAATTTTAAATGACTTTGTACTTAGAAATTAACAACATGGCAGAATTCAAATATTCTTAGTATGATAAACATGTATAAAATCATGTTATTATTGGTGGTAGTGGTGGTCAACGTGTGTGATCATGTGTGTGAGTCCATGTGACCAACGTATGTGATCATATGTCTACGTGCATGTAGACTTGATGATTTTACTGAGCACTGCTCACACGTCAGGCAAGTTAGTCCTTATCTGAGGGAGCAGCCGTTATGATTCCACTTAGTAGATGAAGGAACAAGAAGACGGTGTGGTTGCCATGGCTCCCCAACAGGTGTCTGGCTCCTGCTCTGTGCCAGCCTGAGGCTACCATTCCCGTGATAGTTTTTATATTTATTTTATTTTATTTTTAATGTGTTGTTGTTGTTGTTGTTGTTTTGGTTTTTCGAGACGGGGTTTTTCTGTGTAGCCCTGGATGTCCTGGAATTCACTCTGTACCAGGTTGGCCTTGAGCTCAGAAATCTGCCTGCCTCTGCCTCCCAAGTGCTGGGATTAAAGGCGTGCACCACCACTGCCCAGCTATTTATTTTTAATTTGCATGCACAGTGTTGGAATTCGAGTACACTATGTTGGTTTTCAAACTTTGTTTCTCTGCAATCTCTTTCCTCCTCTTCTCCCTGCCAGGCCTCCCTGTACCCTTCCATGCGATCACCTCTCTGCCCCCTTTAAGTCTCAGCCACACTGATGTCCCCACCTATCCGTCCAAGCTCAAGCACAGGCTGCTTCACCTAGCCAATGACGTCAAGCCTCAGACCAAGCTGCAGTTCATCCAGGAGTCTAAGGTTTTGCTCTTGGATGGAAACAAGCATCTTTTCCCTGACTCCATTTCGCCATGTGTGACCAATTAGCACACTTGGCTACAACAGGTGCTAATGAGGCCAGGGTCAGGGATTCAAATCCCTCATGGCTGAAACCTGAGGCTTCCTTCCCACAGCCATGGGGTATGGCCTGGACCGCAGCTCGCTCCCTCCCAGGGGCACCATATTGGTCCTGAGAACAGTTTAGAAAGTTTTGCTCTGTCGTGGTAAATCCATCTGAGCTGTTGGACCAGCTCAGAACACAAGCCACGCTGACAGGGTAACTGCAGACATAAATACAAACCAGCATTGTTATTAGCTGAATAAATTAACAATTTTTGCTTACATTCTATAAATTTTAAAGGCAGTCTTTACGGCTCAATGGGACTGGCACTGTATTTTTAAAAATTGAAGTATATTGAGAAAGAGATGCTAAAAATTTCAGGATGTTGAATGGCCTGTGCAGTGGGACCTCAATTACTTAAACTCATCAGGAAATGAGTTATTTTGTATATGTAAATTATGCTCACATAATGGAAGCCTCTCCTTAGCACCAAATGGTATATATCAGGGATGCGGCTGGGAATCGTTCTGAGCGGGACTCACATTTCCTTACCATCTCAAGTATGGGAGCCTGGGAATAATTTATCTAGGATATCTATTATTTATAAGAATCACAATCTAAATGAAGTAAAGTTTAGTTATTTACATTGATTTCCGACTTGCATGTATGTGTATGTGGACATGCATATGCCAAGCATATGGAGGTCTGAGGATGATGTCTGGGAGTCGAACTCAGGTCATCGGGCTTGGTGGCAAGCACCTTTATACACTCAGCCTTAGAATGGGCCCCAAAGTGATTTTTTTTTCCAAAGTGATATTGATAAATGAAAATAAAGGCTTTTGTTTGTTTGTTGTTGTTGTTGTTGTTTGGTTGGTTGGTTGATTGGTTCGTTTTATTTGTTTGGTTTTGGTCTTGTTTTCTCAGAGACAGAGCCTCACTATGTAGTTGGGCTGGCAACAAAATCTCAATGATCATTCTGTCCCTGCTTCCCAAGTACCAGGAATATGGGTGTGTCCCCATGCCAGACAATTAGTTAATTCAGTTCTTAATTGAAATATATTGCCGGGCATGGTGGCGCACGCCTGTAATCCCAGCACTTGGGAGGCAGAGGCAGGCGGATTTCTGAGTTCGAGGCCAGCCTGGTCTACAGAGTGAGTTCCAGGACAGCCAGGACTACACGGAGAAACCCTGTCTCAAAAAACCAAAAAAAAAAACAAACAAAAAAAAAAAAAAGAAAGAAAGAAATATATTTGTAGTTACATGATTAAAAGTGGTAAAAACTTACACCCTACAAGTTTGCATCCTCAATTTTTCTACTGCCTCTCCTAATATCACTTCCACCCAGTGAGGACTGACCATTTTTCTCATTTGTCACCCGTGAGCCTTAAGGCCTGGACTCATGCTACAGCCAACTGCGCATATATAGAAAATCATATTGCCATGGAGAAAATTAATGATAATCACAATCCTGAACCCAGGTATTAAATTCTAGTAGGTTCCAAAAAACATTATCTACCAACTGCAGAACCCCTGAGCAACCCCAGCTCGACAGCAGGTGAGACATCTTTTTTCCAATAAGGTGATACTGACAGGTTACAAGAGTGAGGACCCTGGGCCCCACTGTAAAGGAAACCCAAGTCTCTCTTTTCCCCTAACGTGAGTTAAGTGCCCGACATTCTGCGAGTGTGAAGAACCGCCAAGAAAGGTTAACTGGAAAAAAGTCATCGCTTTTAGTCTTAGCGACTTCCTGTGGACGCTCTGACAGCTTACCACTAACTCGGTGGTATAAGCCAACGTGAGTTTGGTCTCCCACAGTTCTGGGGGCCAAGAGCCTGGACTCCAGCCAGCTGAGGGCCACCTCCCACCAGAGGCTTGGGCAAGAAGCCTGACAATTCTTCTTCCAGCTTCAGTGACCAGTGACAATTCTCAGTTCTGATATTAGAGGTCAAGTGACTTCACTCTTAGCCATCACACAGCCATCACAAGGTGTGTGTGTGTGTGTGTGTGTGTGTGTGTGTGTGTAGACTGTTTTATCTCTTTTATATAGATGCTTATGATCTCAGGGCCCACCTGTCTAACCCAGGATTATTTCTCCTCTCAGGGAGTCTAACTTGCATCAACAAAGACCCTGCTCTTTTTTTTTCAAACACAGGAACATGACCAGGTTCAGGGATTAGCATACAGTGTCTGTGGAGGAACAGTTGGCTGTTCCACTTGCTATGACAAAATACCAGACTGGGTGGTGTTAACATGGGGTTTGAACTTTCTAGAAGGTAGAAAACCTAATATAGCAGACATAACTAGGTTCCATCTCTGGTTTGGCTTCTCCTTCTAGAGCAGAGATAGCTCTTCCCTCATGTAGCAAAACAAGGGCCCTGCCTCCTCCTCCTCTCATGCCTACCCTAATCCTACTAGACTGGGCTTGATGTAATGACGTCATTTGGCCTTTATCGCTTTCTTCAAAGGCCGACCTCCCAACACAGTCATGGGAGACATTAGGGCCTCAATGTATCACCCGTGAGGAGGAGACAGTTTGGACCACCATAGCTGCGGTCCAGCCCGTTGCCCCAGTAACATCTGCTGCATCTCTCTCTCAGAAATTTGCTGTAGTCTTCTGTATCTTTTCATGGCAATCTTCTCATATTCCCTCCTGTACAGAAGGCATTCCCAGGGCCATTTATGTACAGGGGAAATCAGTGAGAAAAACAATAGAAGAAATGTAAATAAAGTAATGAGCGATATCCTAAAGAAGCAATTGCTGAAAGTATCATTGGAAACAAAAGTACTGGCCAAGAAAGATGCACAAAACCAAAAAAAAAAAAAAAAAAAAAAAATCAATGCTGGAGATCTGCTCTCAAAATTTGTTCTTCTCATCAAGAAGAAACTCCAGCCCCTACATCATGGCCACACTGTACCCTTGACTGATATAGGGGGCCTCCTTTGAGACTGCTGAGCAGAGAAGGGGAAGAAAAAAATACTCCTGCAGAAATTGTTGCACATCTGATCATGCCTGGTGTTTTATTCAGTAGAGGGTTCATGCTCAGCCCTGAGAGTCCCCAACCCATCAAAATTGTCATACTAAACGTCTTTGGTATTGCTGTCTTGGGAATTATCTTCTGTCACTGCCTAAATTCCTCCATGCCATTTATTAATTCACTCTTTCAACAGATATTTATAGACTGTGTATAAGTATTACGCAAATGCTAAGGATAGGATGTTGAACGAGAAAAGGCTTGGTCCTTTTCCTGATGGACTTACTGTCCAAGAGGAAAACACACTAAAAACTAGCAAGTGGAGATGAAGAAGGAAAACACATTAATTGATCTAAGCAAATCTTTTGAACTGAAAATGCTGTGTGACACTTGTCCTGAGGAGACAGAACACAGTCCCAGTCTGGGAAACAATAGACCAAAATAATGATGCCACCACAGTCCAGTTTGGTTAAGCAATGGGTTCTCTACGTTTTTTTAAAACAGGAATGTGGGAGATGGGTCACTTGCAGGAGCAGGGATGATTCAAGGCATCAGCATCACTTAAAGCCACAAAAGCAAAGGTGACAACTCACAAAGCTGGACCCCCTGCATTCCCTGTATGTCTTGCTGGTAGCTCCGCAGGTCATAGTTTCCTCTGGGTTGCTCAGCTGGTCTGAGTCTTCTCAGCATTTCTTATTGCTTATATAATATTGAGAAAGAAGGAACTTTATACATCTGGCCCATTTCAGGGACTTTCTGAGACTCAAGAGTTGCTTACTTAATGAGTCTTAATTAGCCTCCCTTTAGCTCCTTCCTTGAGGAGCTTCCTTGCAAAGCGGAAAGTTTCAACTTGGAGGAAATGGCTACACAGCTGAAATCCTGGACTAGGTGGGTGCATGCAAGCACTCGGAAAGGGAAGGAGTCTCATGGACAGCATCACATCAATGGACTTGTAAAATGACATAAGTGCTTCAGGTAGAGGTGGCATTGATGAGGTCTTGGGTCAGAGCTATTTAAAAGGTAAACTTGGTAGAACTCAAGAACGGGTACAAGCGTGAAGATAGATAAGGCTCAAGATGAAACCTAAGCCACCAGTTTGCTAATAGGGTTTACCATTTCTGGAGAAGGAACATGGCCCCATATCGAGGATGGACAGAAATACTCTGTCATAGAGCTAATTACTACTACACTGATCTTGGAGACAGCTCTGAGGTGTCCCAGAGCTTATGCTAAGGGTAGTTAAGAGTCAGGTACTCACCATCGGGTGTGGTGGTGCATGCCTTCAATTCCAACACTTAGGATGTAGAGGCAGGTGGCTCTCCGAGAGTTCAAGGCCAGCCTGGTCTACAAAGTGAGTCCAGGGAAAACAGAGAAACTCTGTCTAAAAAAAAAAAAAAAAAAAAAAAAAAAAAAAACCAGAAAAAAAGAGTATGGTGTGAAAAGGGTCGCACCTACAAATAATAATGTATAATCATTTGAGTGAAGGGATCAACGAAATTACAGTCTGGGATGATCTGGTTATGTAGGACTGGGACAGGACCATATGCAATATGGAGGTTCAAATTATCCAATGACCCAGGAATGTTAAAATTAAAAACATAATTATATTTATTTAGAGAGAAAATGATGTATTTTTCTTAGCAAACATTCCTTGAATAACTAATAGTAGGATTAGATTTAATTGTTACCTTGTCACAGCTTAGAGCCATTTGAGAGGAGAATGTCAGTTGAGAGACTGTCTAGATCAAATAGGGTATGTCTGTGTGAGGGTTCCCTTGTCTGTTCTTTGTTGTGCACAGGACAGCCTACTGTGAGCAGAGCCATCCCCTAGGCACCATCTCCACGGTATGTAAGAAAGCTAGCTGGACAGGAGCCTGGTAGCAACCTAGCAATCAGAGTTCTTCCATGGCCTCTGCTTCATTTCCAACTTAACTTTTTGCCCTGACTTCCCTCAATGACAGATTGTGACAGGAAAATATAAGGCAAATAAACCTTTCTTCCACAAGTGGCTTTTTGTCACTGTGCTTTACTGCAGTCAGAGAACGGCAAACTGGAAGACCTATGTAGCTTAGAGCCTAGGGTAGCACTGCCCAAGACCACAGGCTACTGGAAAGCTGGACTGTAAATGGGAACTTCGATACAATACACTGTGCCATGATGATATTATGAGAGACACCGATAATCCAAGGCAAAGCCCTTTCTGATTCCCAAGGCTACTGGAGTATCTAAATGACGAGGCTTAAAAGAGATAAGATATCATGTCTCTATGCAAGGAGATAGTTCATTCTGGCTTAGTAAGAGTAGAACATACATGGACAATTACAGGAACCCTTTTAGCGAGCCACAGAAGTCATCATCTATAACTCTTGACCTAAAACTAGGAAAGAATATGTTCTGTGACAATAAAGAAGACCCCACTTCCTGTTCTTCCTATGTATTCTGTCAGTGTGTCCCTGTCACAGTGCCAGCCATACATATATTAAAGTCCACATAGACTTTACCTCTAGCAATGTTACTCTTAGAAGATTGGCCACAGAGGTTTATCCCGGCTAAGTAAATGAGGGGTAGGTGATTAAATCAGAGAGTCCGGCTTGGGAACATCACTGGATTTAATGTTTTAAATACTTACTTTGATACAAATCCTGCCTCTAGGACTCTTGAGATGATCTTGGTATTGTTCTAATCCTATTGTGTGTCCTCCCCCACCCCCCACAATTAATTATTAATTCCACAGACAGCAAAATAAAAAAAAAATCTAAGGCACATTGAAAATCGGGGCCTATTTCTTTCTGTGCGTCGTCTCAACTACTAAATGTATTTGTTCACAGAAAGCCTTGGAGTAGACAATACCACCCTTTGCTGAGCTGTTTGTGTTTCTGTGAAATCAGTAATTGGAAGGGGAATGGTGCTAATTCCCTTCCCTCCATTGGAAAGCGACCGAGGGCTCCTTTATCAGATTGAGCACAATGATACCATGCTTGCCAGAAACGAGTTAACCTATCAGCTCTCCCGTGGTTGATTTAGTCATCGGGGCCCCTTAAAAGCATTTTTCTTTTTTGAGCATTCCATTTGATCCTGCCAGATCTCCCCTTAATGTGGCCATTCAGAACTTCTTCTAGGACATTCCCCTGACCCTTATTTGTATGTACTAATTACTCACTACCTTAATTTCCACTTGTGTATGGCTAGACCATCACAAGTGTGTTTTGTGAAGGTGAGGAGTGGCTTGAGATGAAGGACTCTTCAGAATTTCTTAGACAAGGAAAGCACAGGGCTGGAGAGATGGCTCAGTGGTTAAGAGCACCGACTGCTCTTCCAGAGGTCCTGAGTTCAATTCCCAGCAACCACATGGTGGTTCACAACCATCTGTGATGAAATCTGATACCCTCTTCTGGTGTGTCTGAAGACAGCAACTCATATAAATGAGTTCATATAAATGTCTTCAGACAGTGTACTCATATAAATAAAATAAAAATAAATTTAAAAATAAAAAAATAAGTTCTTTTTAAAAAAAAAAAAAAGAACTGAAAAGCATGCTAGGCCTGATGAGTCCACGGTTCCAGGCCAGGACGGAGAGGGCTTGGGTGGAAAACACTGAAATTTGTAAAATGGGGACCTAATAATGCAGGTACCTCAGAGACGAAGAAAAAAATCCTCTAAGGGGGTGGAAGACAGCAGCATTTCAGTGTTTCTACCGCAGCTAAGCAGCTAAAGGCAAGACTCTGGGGACTGAGGCAAGCCAAAGGGGCATCTGCATCCCAATGCCCAGATCACCGAAAATCATTGAGGAGTAGCAGGTCTCTAATCCATGGGTCAACATCTTTTTCTTAAAAGCTGCATATATGTATACATGTTCATGTGTGTGCTGGGGTACATGGGTATGCAGGTGTGTGTGTGTTTGTATGTATATATTTATGTATGTGTATGTATGTATGTATGTATGCATGTATGTATACATGTTTATGTGTGTGCCGGGTACATGGGTATGCAGGTGTGTGTGTGTTTGTATGTATATATTTATGTATGTGTATGTATGTATGTATGCATGTATGTATACATGTTTATGTGTGTGCCAGGTACATGGGTATGCAGGTGTGTGTGTGTGTGTGTGTGTGTGTGTGTGTGTATGTATGTATGTATGTGTGTATGTGCATATATGCTGAAGCAAAGGACAATCTTGAGGGGTGTTCCTCGAGAACCACCCATAATTTGGGTTTTTACAATAGGTCTCATGTCAGCCTACAACTCCACATGTAGACTCTGCTGGCAGGCAGACACCGAGGATCCACCGATCTCTTTTTTCCTCAGCTCGGTGTTTGCCAGCTCATAATCCTTTGGACAAGGGGAATAGAAATCCAGCTGGGGTCCTGTGTCTGCAAAGCCAGCACCCTGTCAAGGGACCGTCAGTGCCTTGGTCATGGGTCACGCTGATTGGGTGTGGCCCTCGGCCATGGGTCACGCTGATTGGGTGTGGCTGCTCACACTCACGCTGTGACTGTGGTGACACTGATCAAGATAGCTTAGTGTTACGTCAGTACGGAGAACTTCAGCTCAAGCCCAGGAAGTTACTACTCTCCCATATTCTAACTATCCTTGGCGGGAGCGGCGGGCATGCCCTTAGCAAGCTTGTGTATCCCTCCAGTTGGTCAGTTACTGATTGGGACAAAACTCTGAGTCTATTTAATCAAAAGTGCTCCTTGGCGTTAGTTAGACAGCTAACTAGATAACAAGTTAGTCAGGTAATTAGCCGCTAGACACCGAGGATAAAGTTCTTTGGTATTTTTTCTCTCACTTGGGCTCCATAAACCTCCCTTCTTTTCATTGTGGATGAGATCATTCTCTTCTGGGCCCGTAAGATGCTTGAATTACTCCGTATATACATGTGTGCCCGTGTAGGGCACGTATGGAGTGTGTGTGTGTGTGTGTGTGTGTATGGTGTGTGTGTGTGTATGTGTATGGTGTATGTGTATATGTGTATGGGTGTGTGTGTGTATATATATGATGTGTATGGTATGTGTGTATGTGTATGGTGTGTGTGTATATGGTGTGTATGGTATGTGTATGTGTATGTGTATGTGTATGTGTATGGTGTGTGTGTATGTATATGGGTGTGTGTGTGTGTATACAGTGTGTATGGTATATGTGTGTATGTGTATGAGGTGTGTGTGTGTATATGGTGTATGTGTGTATACGGTGTGTATGGTATATGTATGTATGTGTATGGGGTGTGTGTATATGGTGTGTATGGTGTGTGTATGTATATGGTGTGTGTGTATGCATATGGGGGTATATGTGTGTGTATATACGGTGTATATGGTGTATGTGTGTATGTGTATGGGATGTGTGTGTATATACAGTGTATGTGTGTATACGGTGTGTATGGTATATGTGTGTATGTGTATGGGGGGTGTACGGCGTGTATGATGTGTGTATGTGTATGGTGTGTGTGTGTGTGTGTGTGTGTGTGTGTGTGTATGGTGTGGTGAGTGTACAGGTGATGTTGAGGTGAATTCCAATTCTGTCCACAAATAGCTTCATAATGGCTGATAGCCTGCAGTGGTTGAGTCCATGGAGCTGATGTGACAGCATCTGAGAAGCAGAGAGAGTCTAACAAGGACAGGAAAGAGTGAGAGGCACAGAGTGCCAAGGACAAGCTGTGAAAGGGGAAGTGGCATTTGGAGCAAAGCCTCTGGGAATCCTTTTGTAACGGGCATCGTGTAACCAGATTACCCCTTGATGACGCTGTGTCTCTGTCCACAGCCACATCTCCGGCCCCTGCTCAACTTTACAAACCCCACTTTCCTTATGGACAAAGTGGAAATGACAGCCAAACTCCTCTCATGGCTGGAGGGAAGACAGACTGAGCTGGTGCGTGGGAACAGGCTGGCTTCGCCTGGACCATCCTGGGTGACTGTGTGTGTATGGTGTGGTGAGTGTACAGGTGATGTTGAGGTGAATTCCAATTCTGTCCACAAATAGCTTCATAATGGCTGATAGCCTGCAGTGGTTGAGTCCATGGAGCTGATGTGACAGCATCTGAGAAGCAGAGAGAGTCTAACAAGGACAGGAAAGAGTGAGAGGCACAGAGTGCCAAGGACAAGCTGTGAAAGGGGAAGTGGCATTTGGAGCAAAGCCTCTGGGAATCCTTTTGTAACGGGCATCGTGTAACCAGATTACCCCTTGATGACGCTGTGTCTCTGTCCACAGCCACATCTCCGGCCCCTGCTCAACTTTACAAACCCCACTTTCCTTATGGACAAAGTGGAAATGACAGCCAAACTCCTCTCATGGCTGGAGGGAAGACAGACTGAGCTGGTGCGTGGGAACAGGCTGGCTTCGCCTGGACCATCCTGGGTGACTGTTGGTCATGTGACGGATGAGTCGCCCGGAAGCGCTGTGAGTCTCTGCTCTACAGAGTAGGCCACATTCAAGGAGTAGCGTGAAAAAACTTACAAACTTTATATTCAAATTACGTCTTACTCAATGAACTAAAATAGCCCGATGCCCTCACAGGGAGAAAGGACGAGAGCCCATTGGCTGACAACATTCTGGGAGGAAAATTACAAAGAGTGGAGAGACCTTCATCAGGAAAGAAGTGTGTCCCGAGAGGGTGGGGCATACCTTTGACACAAAGCAATGACCCCAGGTGTGTGGAGAGCAAATTATGGCCTCGACCCAGGTGGCTCACCATCCCGGGGTTCACCCTCTTGTGGAGGCCATGAAGCTTCCGGGAACAATGACATCGAGTCCTGGGAGGGCAGCCAAAGCTGGAGTTTTGAAAGTTATTCATCTTTACACGCGATTCCTCATCAGTGGCAGGAGGAATATTGGCATTATTTAATTTCATTCAAATTACACTACCAAAAAAACAATTAAGGTGGATAATTATAAATCTAAGGTCAACTCAATTTTCTATAATAATGTTTTTTTTTTTTGTTCCCAGGCTCATTATTGCTAATCTCTTTCATAATCTCCGGCCTCTCACCTCATCGGTTTCCCTGTTAAGTGGCAGGCAGCGCACATCAAGGCAAGCCGAGGAGACGGGGGCAGCCGCGTGGCGCTTTGCTGATCTTGGGAGGAAATAATTATTGTCTGTGTTCACCTTTTGGGGAGATGCTCATCTGCACACTCCCAAGGCAGGTGACACGTGCCTCAAAGGAGGCGACAGGAGGAGGGAGGGCCACGGCAGCCATCTATTTACCCACCGAAAAGGTACCCGAGCGGACTTTCAAAGAAATGTTACTGGAACCCAGCACATGTGTGCCCATGTATGTGCATGTGCACACACACATACACACAGAGATCCACACACACTCGTGCAAATGCACACACATGTATGTGCTCGCAGCACAACGCACAATACAACAACAACACGGATTTATTTTTGTAACTTTCCAAATCCCCTTGATTGACAGCTTTGGAAAAAGTGGCTGAAACTGAACATGATGACGCACATCTGTCAACCCAGCCCTGAGGAGCCTGAGGCAGGAGGATTGAGAGTTTGAGACCAGCTTGGACTGTATAGTGAGATCCTATCTCAAAGGGAAGAGAAAGGTGGAGGAGAGATAGTGAGGGAGGGAAGAAGGGAGGGAGGGAGGGAGGAACGGAGGGAGGAAAAGAGAGAGGGAGGGAAGGTGGGAGGGAGGAAGAGAGAAGGGGAAGGGAAAGGAAAGAAGGAGTGAGGGAGGGAGGGGGAGTGGAAGGAAGGAAGGAAGGGAGGGAGGGAGGGAGGGAGAGAGGGAGGGAGGGAGGGAGGGAGGGAGGGAGGGAGGAAGGAAGGAAGGAAGGAAGGAAGGAAGGAAGGAAGGAAGGAAGGAAGGAAGGAAGGAAGGAAGGAAGGGAGAGAGAGAGAGATGCGTGTAGACAAAGCTCTTGCTTACCGGGCACTCGTCTTTGAGATCCCTGCTTTCGTTAGCTTCCAGTCCTGCTCTTGGACTCTGTCCCACTCGGGTTAGCGGACAATGGAAACTATGTTACTAAGACAAGCTAACCTAACAGCCTCACCTCTCAGACAGAAACTCTACCCCTAGAAGTACATTGTAAAACCCGGTGGGCAAACTTGCCTGTCTGACACGCTCAACCTCCAGGTCTGTAATCCTCTGGCTGAACGCTGTGGGGATGCCCCAGAGCAAGCAAGCACCACCCTAGTCTCACCCTGTGCTCTCAGACCCAACCATGTGCCGATTTCACAAATAGGCAGGCAGAGAAAGGGGCGGGTACCAATGGGGCTTTGTGTGGCAGGAGAGAAACTGCCTGAGTCCTGCCTATCTATCCCGGCCCACCCGTGAGTGAGCCATCTGCATCCTAATGGAGGGACCGTCCACTCCCTAGTACCCACCCGCTCGCTGCCCACCATCCTGCCTACGGATAATGGATGAAATCTAAACATGGAGGGGCATTTTAAACGTGTATTCCACCATTTTAATTATGGTGTGTGTGTGTGTGTGTGTGTGTGTGTGCATGTGGAGACCAGAGGTCGACATTTTGGTCATTCCTCAGGAAGCTACCTTGTCTTTTGAGACTTTTTAGGGTTTTGTCGTTGTTGTTGATGATGATGATGTTTTGGATTTTTGTTTGTTTTGTCTTGCTTTCTCTCACTGGTGTGTTGCTCACCACTTAGGCTAAGCTGGCTTGCCAGTGGACCTCTGCAATCCCCCACTCCTCATCTTCCTGGTATCCGGGTTACAGGCACACCACCACCCCAGCTTTCTCTGTGTGAATTCCAGAGCTCTAACTTAGGTCCGCATACACACTTTACCAAGCAAGCCTTGCCCCCGTGCTCTTTCATCGGACCTCCAGCATCCCAGCATCCCTGCGTCCCTGTGTCCCTGTGTCCCTCGGTCTGACAGCATCCCTGCTGAGTCCCAAACGGTTTGGTTTCCCCCCTGAAGGCTGGGCTGGCACTCCGCCTCGCCCCTTATGTTCCTCACACAGCCCTCTCCCTCAGCTGGAGAGCTGGGCACCTGCATTCCTGGACAATGCTGGCCATATCCTTTCCCAAACATCAAGATATACGGCCTCCATAAATTTCCAGAGACACATTAACGTTCACCTCCATAATGCCTTAATTGTCCAGAAACCATTAAGGTGACAAAGGGACAGACGTAAGTGGGGGAGGAGGGGAGCAAGATGCCTAAATTAAGGGTGAAGGGTCCAGGGCAGTCCCTCACAGGGGGTAGGGGAGAGATCCGCGGGCCTTCTGTGTCCTCACAAGAATCGACTGACTCATGAATTATCTCAATACGATGCTCGTGAGTCAAGGGGAACTTTTTTAAACGTGAGATTTTGCAAAAGGTTAAATGGAAATGAAAGCCACGCAATTATTTCCGTCCTCCTGCCTGGCGGGGCTCCCACTAATGTTTGTGTACAGAGCCGATAACGGCAGGATTCTTCAAAGCCTGTTCGGGGACAATCGTGTCATGGGCGAAAAAGGATTTGATTTTGTTAAAAAAAAAAAAAAGCGTACATTTGTAAGTGATATTGAGAGTAAAAAGACAAGATTGCGTGAGCTAAGTGCCTTATTTTCACCAGTGCTGGTGGGGTTCCACAGATCCTCATTGTGCCCATAATTGGGGTTTTTTAAGTGGGAATGGAGATGAGTGTTTTCTTTTGTCTGTGAAGATGGCATTACTGACCCCCCCAAGCCCCAAGGGAGGGCCCTGCACCAGGAATTCTGTTTCTGGGAAACAAGAGGCATTTGCTCCTGCTGGGCCTCCGTGCTCAGAGACCACTCTGAGCATCGCACACTGGGTCTGACCTTGCATTTTCCTTCATCCGTCTCAGGGTTGCTGTGGTTAACTGCGCAGAAGGGAAGAGGTTGGATACGTTCAAAGGAAAATATTGCAATACCTTCTAGGTCTCTGGAGGTGGCTCAGTTAGTAAGAGATTCACCCTTACCATCTTACCACTCAAGTGCGAGGAACTCAAGACTGGGGTTTGAGCCCCTAAAATCCATGTTTTAAAAAGAACCTGGGAGCAGGTGTGATGGGGAGGGCTGGAGCCCCAGCACTGAGGAGGGGATATGGAGACAGGAGAAGGGAGCGCCCCGGGACTCGCCTGGCCAGGGAGCCAGTCTAGCCAAAGCAGCTGGTTGCAAGGTTCAATGAAAGACACTGTCTCAAAAGGAGGCTGAGAAGCCCCCTGACACAAACCTCTAACCTGCACATGGATGTTCACCCCCCTACCCTAGTGCATGGACAGACAGGCAGGCAGGCAGGCAGGCATGTGCGCACGCACACATACACACACACACACACACACACACACACACACACACACAAAGAGAGGGGTGAGGGAGAGAAAGAGGAGGAGAAAAGGAGGGAAAGAAAGGGAGGGATAGAGTAAGAGAGGGAAAGAAGGAAGGAGGGAAGGAAGGAAACTTCGAGCCTGCAAGCCGGTAAACATCACATGAGCAGAGTGACTGTAGACTGAACATCAACTGCACGGAAACCCCAAACCTGAAAGGCTCCCAACTCTGAAACTTTTAAGCACCATCATGAGATCAGGAGTGAAAACCTCAGTACCGGGAAACCTTATTTCGTGCAGAAAACCACTTAAAATGTTGTCCAATGTCACCTTCAGGCTGTGTCTGAGATGTATACGAGACATAAATGAATTCTGTATTTAGATTTGGTTCCCATCCCTAAGATAACTCATCACCTACAGGCATGACAGAAAAACCCTCCTCAGAAGGAGGATGCCGCCCTCCTGGCCTGGTTTCTCCTCCTTCCATCTCATCTCAATGTCTGACATCTCGGAGGCAGTTTCTGCAGGAAGCACACAGCCTAGGATAACTCCAACTGAGGAGAACAGCTTTCTCACAAACTGGGGCCTGGGGGGGCCGCCCCTCCCACCACTAATTTTCCTCAACATCTTCCAAGAGTTCGTGTTATTTCAACACGTCTCCCGTGTGGCCACAGCCTAGGAGTTAGCTCCATTTGAGATCTCCTAATTGCATTTTGTAAAACAAGAAAGAGCATTCCCAGAAGCTTCCAAGGGAGCGCATTTCATATTTCATTGCCCAAAATGTTGCTGCTGTTTATGCTTGAAAGAAATCAATAGGAAAATCCCGACACTGAATGAGACAGTCCAGATCTACCTTGTGCTTGATGGAGTAGGTTTCTCTCTGTCACATGCCCAGGGAAGGGGGACTTGGATAGTGTCAGTCTCTCAGAAGAAAGATGTTCACCAAATGCTCTGTGAAAATTACAACTTTTACTGGTGTTTGGTGGTGAAGGTATTGGATGAGCTGATATTTTTCTCTCGTGTCCTTGATGAAGTTTAGATTACAGATGTTGGTTTGTTTTGATTGGTCCTAGTAATTGCCTGTCACCTTTCCCTGCCTCCTTTCCTGCCCTTCAGAGTAAATTCCCCATTTCTCCTTGAGGACTCCAAAGAATCTACTAGCCCAAATGGTTAGATGGGTGCTAACCTACTCAAAGATATGCAGAAACATCTGCCCCAAATCTTAGCTCTCAGCAAAGATGACTCGAACAAGAGCTAACAGAAAGGAATTATGGGGTAGGACAGCATCCCTACCTGCTAGAATTCCTAGGACCTGGAGATGCTGGTGATGTAATCCAGCATTGTATTCATTTGGTTTGGGAGGGAGAAGAGACTTGAGAAGGGGAAAACACAGAAAGGGGAAAACAGGAAACAGAGAAAGACTAAGTTCTGGACTGGAGGGGACATGCTTAGCTGTGACCTTTTAGATCTCAGAATGCCACTCGATGGTGTGTTCTCTGAAGTCAGTGTGAACTATTGCTTACAAAGAATGCCTGTCAAGTTTACCCCAGCTGAGCCGTGAGCCCCCTACGAACTGTCACTCCCACACACGCGTCCTTCCATTTTCATACTCCTGCCGCAAGAGAAGGCCTTTCACACAGCCTTGTTTTCTTTCAGATATCTAACAAATGAGGACATATGTCGCACATAGCTTCTTTGGGGGCCGGAAGGACAGTTCAGAGGTTAAGAGACCTAGCTGTTCTCGCGGTGGACCAGAGACCAGTTCCCAGCACCCACATGGCGTCTTACAATCATCTGTAACTCCAGGTCCAGGTATCCAACACGCTCTTCTGGTTTCCACAGGCACCACTCACATGTTGTGCAGACACACAAGCAAGCAAAACACTCACTCAGATGCACAAAAGATGATCCTTTAAATAAAATAAAATAATCTAACCGTGTGGGACCTGGTATCATTACCCAAACGCAAGTCACGTGGCCAACCTTGTAGCCAATGGGAGTGTGAGCGCATTCAGCCTGTGCAGGGAAGGGCTCCAATGACAAGCTAGGACAGCGGAGGAAGTGCTTCGTCTTTCCGGTAGCGAAGTCTCCCTTCCAAGTCTTTTTACTGCTCTGTTGCCACAGGCAGGGACTGGACCGGCATCTGAGAGCTGCTTCGTAAGGGTGTGCTCAGCATCTGAATTCCAACCACTACAGTCCCCATGAACTTTTGTAACCCAATCCATTTCAGAGACAGGAACTGCCCATAATGGGAGGCTGCATGAAATATGTCCCCCAGAAAGGTAATGCACAGGTGCTCGACACTAAATCAGCCACCGCAGCATCTTCAACGGATTACGGGAGAGATGGCTTTGACGAATGCCTTCGCCTTGCCACGATTATGATTTCTTATTCATCTTGTGGGTTTTTAAACAGAACCTTGTACTTAGTATTCAAATTAATGACTCCAATGTATTTGCCTGGATTTTCTTCTTTCAAAAGAATCATTTCGCACAGAACATGTGATGGTTATGTTTCTGTGATAAACTTACTTGGTAAAAGCTTTCTCTATTTTATCATTTAGACAAGGAAATATCAGTAAATCAAACTTGAAAAGCAGAGTGGAGGGGAGAGAGGCTTGCAGGGTGGAAGGCGAGTTAAGATCCCTGAGGACTGGGATGACAGTAGACGGAAGACGAGCTTGGCCCCATGGATGGGAGCCTAAGAACGTTCCAGAGTACGCCTCCGGGTAGCAGACTGTCACTGAGCTCTTTCTTCATTTGATTCAACAGCCTCTCTGAGCTGAGACAGACGTGCTGACAAGAACTTAGGCTTTGATGCGGTCTGGGGTTCTAATCCAGATCCATCATTTCCACACTGTGGGACCTATGGGAAGAATTTGACTTCAATTTTACAAGCTTCAGTTTCATTCCCTGCAAACTAGGACAGAAGGTCAAGGGGGCTGGGACAGGAGGTCAGGGGGCGTGAGCAGGGTCATCCTTCAGAAGCTGATGGGAAGAGTTGAAAACCGCAAGTGTTGCCCTCCCCAAGATGGCTGGCCGCAGGCCCATGCTGGTCTTCTGTTGTCAAGAATCTTCCCCGGGTGGTTACCATGGAGAATAACAAGATGACAGAGAGGTGTGATTCCTGGGAAAGCATGAAGACCTGAGTTCGAATCCCCCGAAGCTGACATAAGAACCAGGCACAGTGGTGCATCATAACCCCAGTGCTAGAGGGTGGACGTAGGCAGGTCTCAGGGCTTTGCTGGCCAAGGGGAGAGCAAGCTCCCGGTTCAGTGAGAGACCCTGTCTCAAAAACTAAAGCAGAGATGTGACCAAGGAAGAACCATGGGGCATGAAGAGTTAGAGTCAACTCTTCTGGTTCTGGGGTGTCCAGGAGTAGTACACACCCACAATCTCAGCACCTGGGAGGCAGAGGCAGGAGGGCAAACCAGTCCTGACCTACATAGTAAGACTTGGTCTCCAAAAGGAATGAATGAATGAATGAATGAATGAAATTAAGAGGAGCTCCAATTCATTGAAAAATTGAAAAAGATCACAAGAGCTGGTGACACAGGGCTTAGAACCAGAGAGGCGGCTCAGTGGATAAAGGTCCTTGCCGCTAGGACTGGTGACCTGTGTTTCATCCGCAGAGCCAACATGGTGGACAGAGAGAAGTGGCTTCTGCGAGTTGTCCTCTAACCTCCACAGTGCTGTGGTACAAATGGGTACACTTACAAATAGAGGATAGATAGATAGATAATAGACAGATGATAGATGATATAGTATACAGATAGGTAGATGATATATAGAAGATAGATAGATAGATAGATAGATAGATAGATAGATAGATAATAGATGATAGGTAGATAATAGATGACAGACAGATGATAGATTAATAGGTAGATGATAAAAGATAGATAGATAGATAGATAGATAGATACATTAATTTAAAGGTTTAAACATTGTAAAGTCTCAGCACACCCTGCTGTTGGTGGATACTTCATGCCCTCAGATGACACCTGTTTTAACTGATAAACTAATGATGTCCCCTTGTTCATTTTATTCTGAGGTCCCTGGTTTTTACCTGGGCCTTTCTTTTGTCCTGAGGCAACATGGGAGACTACATGACATTTAGATGTTTTGTCCCCTCAGGACCTTGTTGGCTGTGACATTTTCTTGTTTCTGGTGACCTTGTCAGTTTTGAAGAGTATTCGGAATTTTATAGGACTCCCTCCTGTAGGTTATTTTGTGCGGGAGGGGGTTCACAGGAAATGCAGTCCGCCATTGGGAGGTGTGCTGGGGCTGGAGGGGTAGCTCGGCTGTAGGAGCCAGGGCTGCTCTCCCGGAGGGTCTGTGTCCAGCTCCCAGCACACACAGAGTGCACTTCATGACAGCCTGTGCCAGCCCATGCTCTGTTTGCGTATGGGGGGGGGGATATGTCAGATATTCCTCTCAATCACTTTGCCACCTTACTTTCTGAGAAAGACTACAGTCAGTCTAATTCTTCTACATTGTTTAAGTGTTCCATTCATCAAATTTCCCCCTCCGTCTACTCTTGCAATAAAACTTGATGAGCACATAGCTACACATATACATAAACACAGACACATACACACAGACAGGCATACACAGACACACACACACACACAGACACACACACACACACATATACAGGCACACACACATACACACAGAGTCATCCATACACTCTTCCTTGCACTGTGCACACAGGACAGCCATCTTAATTTGAAGATAAGAGATTTTGATTCTGTTATGCGTGACTCTTTAAAAAAAAAATGTACCAACCAACCTCTTAGCTACCTTGAAATACACAACAGTGGGTGTTCAAATGAGTACAAAGGAAAGAAAATTAAAACAATCAATGAATGGAAGCACTCAGTCACTCTCCCTGGTGATTAATTTAACTGCTCCCCCGAGCAGTTGGTCTTGGCTGTGCTCTCTTCCCAGGGTCAGGCCCATTTTGGCTGACCCTCACTTCCTGGAAGTTGGGCTAACTCAGCCACAGGAGAAACTTTAGTCTCCCATTTCATTTAAAGATAAAGCATGATCCTTAGTGGATCCTATCTTCTTAAATAGTCATCTAATTTGCAGAACACTTCTTATTTCCCTTGAATCTAATTGTATATGGCAAGACAGGATAATGTGGCAGAAACTGAAGAAGCTCCATCCACATTCCCAGTCCAACATCTTGTCACACGGCTTCCAAGACATATTCTAACTGTAGCCACCAGGACCCTCCTGTAGGACGATTTCCATAAGCTGCCCGAGACAACCGATCGCTCAAGGACGTTGACGAGAGATGTAAGGTTCTTAGGAGAGGTGTCCGTCATAACTAAGGAGCTGAAGAAGCTTCAAGTTCCTTTGAACCTGTGTTGGGGTCGCCCTGTGATCCCTGTTCACCATTCACAAGATGCCCACTGGGGAATGGGAGTCCCAGGTACCCATGAGCACCACTTGATCTCTTTGCTGTTTTCATCCTTCCTGTCCTGTGTCTCTGCGCTCCTACCTGTCTTTCAGATATCTTCTCCCTCACTGGCCTCTTGCACTGAAATTCTTGTCTCAGTACCTATGATATTCAAAAGGTTTCCTGTTTGACTTCTTCAGATTTTAGCACAAAGACAGGCGCTGATGGTGGTGGACAGTGACAGTTAACTCCACAGTCCCTACTGGTACCCAAGTGACACACTGTATTCCTGTGTCTTCCAAAGGCCCTAACTTCCTGTGAGAAAACTCCAACCTCCTGTGAATTTACCTTAAAGTGTCTTGGGTCTCAGGTGGCCCAAAGGTGCCTTTGTGCCTGATCTCTGTCTAAGCTTATGTGTTTAATAAATATTGTTCTAGCATTGACTGTGTGTTAATGCAAAATGGCACTGTCTTTCCATATCAAGAAAGCATTCTTAAACAGGACATAGTGGTCCAAGACTGTAATTCTACCACTCAGAAGGCTGAGGAAGGAAGATCAGGTATTGAGAGCAAGCTTTGACTGTAATAGTTCAAGACCAGCCTGGGCTACAAGAGACCTTGTTGAAATAGATGTTAGGCAGATGATAGATAGATAGATAGATAGATAGATAGATAGATAGATAGATAGATAGATGATATAGATAATATAGAAGATAGATGATAGATAAAACAAATGATAATAGATGAATAGATGATAGATACATAAATACATACATAGATAGATGATATAGAAGATAGATAAGATAAATGATAGACAGATGATAGATGTATAGATACATAGATGATATAGAAGATAGATGATAGAAAAGATAAAAGATAGATAGACACATATATAGATGATAGATACATAAATACATAGATACTTAGATAGATGATATAGAAGATAGATGATAGATAAGATAAATGATAGAAAGATACATAGATGATAGATACATACATAGATAGATACATAGATGATAGATACATAGATACATAGATTATATATAAAATGATAGTTAAGATAAAAGATAAATAGATGGATAGATGATATAGAAGATAGATGATAGATAAGATAAATGACAAATAGAGGATAGAAACATAGATAGATACATAGATGATATAGAAGATAGATGATAAAAGATGGATAGATAGATAGATAGATAGATAGATAGATAGATAGATAGACAGATGATAGATAGGTAGATAGAAAATAGTAAAGCAAGGAGAGAGAAGAAGAAGGAAGGAATACAAAAAGAGACTTTTGGCTACAGCCTTCTCACGGGGTCTTGGGTGTGCAAATACACTGGCGAGTGGGTCCTTCATTGCTTCTCCAGTTCAGTGAGGTAATGAGCATGACATCTGCTTCAGTTTTGCTCTCATATCCCACTTCACTATGAAGATATTCTCGGGGAAACTGAGCCATCGAATGGGGCGTGCCCAGTAGACCATAATGTTTTGTCAACTAGAAGTTCCAAGCTGCGCTCATTCTGTTTCTACTATGGAATTTGTGTTTAGTAAAGAAATGGTGAGATTATGTGTTTAGTGAACTCTTAAAATGGATATGAGCGAGGGTGTGCTGGTTAGGGTTTGTTTTGGTTTAGTTTTGTTTTTGTCTACTTGACACAAGCTAGAGTTGTCTGGGAGGAGGAAATATCAGTTGAGAGATCACTTGTGACAGAGTTGGCCGTAGGCAAGGCAGTGGGACATCTTCTTAATTACTGATTGCTACTGGAAGGCCCAGCCCACTGGGGGCGGTGTCACCCCCTATGGCTTCTGCTTCAGTTCTTCATTCCAGATTCCTTCCTTGCCTTGGCTCGGCTTCATGGTGGACCTGTAAGCTACAATAAACCTTTGCCTCCCCAAGTTGCTTTGTGGTCAGTGTTTTATCAAAGCATACAAGGCAAACTAAAACAGGAGGTCGAGCAGCTACATTAGCTCATGTGGAAAACATGCATGCCACATGTAAGCCCCACCCATGCAGAGCAGGCCAGAGTAGAGGTTATATGACTCTAGCATATATAGGGATAGGAGAAACAAAACATGGTTTCCAGGAAATAAAGATCCCTTCTAAAGTATAACTCATGGCCATGTAAGTTACTCTAGCCAAACACAGGGAACTGCCCAGGGTGAGGCTGGAACAGAGCTCCCTGATCTCAAGAGTCTCTGGTCTGTCTGACCCAGGCCCCTTGTCAGGAGAACCTGAAGCCCTTGGAGGGCTGCTGTGCAAGGGCAGCACTGCCTGGTATGAACTCTGCTCACGTGGGAGACTTTGCATTTGGCTTTGTGTGAAATGTGACTTGGTCCACCCCATGAAGAGGGTAGGGAGCCACCGTCACTGTTTCTAGACTACAGAGGTTGTAAAGAGCACGCCTCACACCGACCTGGAGTTTAGTAATGGCCCGGGACACCTTCTCTGCATAATTCTCGGTCTTCCCTTCCACTGGATACTTCTGCTAGCTGCTTCTAGAGCTTTCCTTAATGGAAGCTTCCATGGTTTTACAGCTGTAGGTGTTTAGAAGACGACAAGAGGAGTTGCTAACTCTTCAGGTGCTTTTCTGGCTGGGAACACAGTGCAGCTGCCTGCTTGCCTCAGCTGCAGCCTGATGCCCGATCTTTTTGTGTTGTAATTCTAGGTAAGTCATGAGGCCCTCTTTCTGACTTCCCTCCACGAAGAGCACAAGGCCAGGAAAGCACTGGGCTCTGAAAAGAACTTGTCTCTTCCTTTCCAGCTGTAACAGGTTGTGACTTCTACAAGGGGGCTATGATCATATATGTTGTCTGACATGCTCTTCCAGAACATTCCAATCCTCCGAGATGTACACTTGAGGGAACTCCTCCCTTTGAGCTAAAGTGGATCATCTTGTCTTCCTTAAAGAACAAAGTCCAGAAAAAGCAATGCTGCCTGCCTGCCTGCCTGTTTTCTTGCCTGCCTGCTTTCCTGCCTGCCTACCCTCCTGCCTGCCTGTTTTTCTGCCTGCCTGCCTGCTTTCCTGCCTGACTGCCTGCCTGCTTGCCTGCCCATCATTGGGTCCAGATCAGAGGGTGGTAAGGCAGCAGCAGCCAAGCTTGAGGTATTAGTTCTGGGAGCCTGACCACCACAACACAAGGCATCCCAGACCGCATCGGAAGGAGCTGAAAGCCTCACTCCTCAGTCATAACAGATTCCCAGCTGGTCACCAACCCCAGTTCACCAGCTGTGGTGGTCAGAAACATGGAGTGGAGTGAGGACTTCCCTGTGCACAGTTCCACCCAGATGGCAGCCTTGTGTACAGAAGAAATATTAGTTGTTGTTTTGAGCCTTTCTGTGGTGGTTTGAATGAATACAGCTCCAAAAGACCCATAGGGAGTGGCACTGGTAGGAGGTGTGGCCTGTTAGAGTGGGTGTGGCCTTGTCATAGGAAGTATGTTACTGGGGTTGGACTTTGGGGTTTCAGATGCTCAAGCCAGACCCAGTGTCACTCTCTGTCCCTGCTGCCTGAGGATCCAGGACCATGTCTGCCAGCACACTGCCATGTTCCCCACAATGATAATAATGAACTAAACTTCTAAACCTGTAAGCCAATCCCAATTAAGTTTTATTCCTTTATAAGAGTTGCCTTGAACATGGCGTCTCTTCACAGTGATGGACGCCAGTAAGACATTTCCCATTTTGGAATGACTTGCCATGCAGGAGCCCATGGCTCTGCAGTGGAGCTGAGCACCAGGGGCTTCAGAATCTCTCCTTGTGGCTGTTTCACATGACCTGGGATCCCTTGTGTCTATGGTGGCTGCATTCCAGAGCAAGTGCATCCAGTGTACTCGGAGGAAGCAGTGCTGTCTCCGTGACTCAGATGATTCATCAGCAGATGACAGCACTGCAGGGTGTGGGAGGAAACCCAAGCTTGGGAAGGAAGGTGTGTGCAGTCATCATTGTCTCTGCTCATTTTCAGTTATGGCTGGGGTCTCAGGTGATGCATCTGTCACTACCCATGTGCACAGGGAGCCAAAAGAAAGGAAGGAAAGCCTCACGAGCAAGAGCACCTGAAGTCAACATCTAGCACCCACATAAAAGTGTCAGGCATTGTGGTGCACACTTGCAACCCCAGAGCTTGGAAGGCAGAGGCAGGCAGGTCCCTGGGGGTTGCCTGCTAATCATCTTAGCCTAACCACCATACTTCAGACCAGTTAAGAGACCCTATCTCAAAATCAACGTGGATAATGCCTGAGGGATGACGGCTGAGAATGTTAACAGAGCTCCACACACATCTGTACACACATGTGGGCTCACATGGAGAGGGGGGGAAGAGGGGGAGAGAGAGGAAAAGGGGGAGGGGGAGAGGGAGAGAGAGAGGAGGAAGAGGAAGAAGAAGAAGAAGAAGAAGAAGAAGAAGAAGAAGAAGAAGAAGAAGAAGAAGAAGAAGAAGATGGTTTCCACAGAATTTGTTCTTGTGACACTATGTTTCCCGTTAAGTAGCCAAGGGGAACCAAGGGGAGTTTGGAGGCCAGTGTGGCTTCTCTGCACAACTGAAATCCTCTAGCACTTAAAGAGAATCCAGCCATACCAGTTACATCCCGTCTGCAGCACCCCTGATCATGAGAGGGCTCCGTTGTGGTCAGTCTCATCAAACTCGTGGGGCAAATCGTTGCATTGAAGAGCTAAGATCTATTGAAGAAACAGGGGAGGGAGAGAGCAGTGCTCTGGTAACTAGCCAGCAGCCAAGATGGATGGATACACACTCCTGCAGGGTTGTTATAAATTTTACTGATATTTACAAATCATCATAGAATAGACAATATCTCTTTAGTATAAATCCCATAGCCTTCATTGATTCTCATATAATGCTTTCATTGATTTTCTTCCCAGACCTTGTATCCAGAGTCAACCTATGGCTACAGTTGATAAGTGAAGGTAGCTGAGACATGATTATTCATTCATATTTTTGTTTGCAGTGAACAGGAAAATGAAAGATCAAAGGAATGATGGGATTTCACTTATTCACCAATGATGTCAGTTGACCTTTATTTCTCAATTATGTTCTCTGAATACTGGAAAGCTATTTTGTGAGTGTGGGGGGCATGTGGTATGTGTATGCTTGTGTGTGTGTGTGTGTGTGCGCGCGCACGCGCATGCATGTATGTGTGTGCATGTATATATGCATTATGTATGTATATATGCATGTATGATTGCATGCATGTGATATGTTTGTGCATGTGTACATATGTATGTGTGTATGTAATGTACAGTCCCCACAGAGATGGTCTAATACTTTTCTTGTCTATTAAATTAATTTCTTCAACATTTTATTAAGTCTATACAAGAATTTTTAATTTTAAATTCTTGATTTGTAACCTATGCCAGTGACTGTGGTGTAAATACTCCCACCGTGGATGATTTCAGGCTGCTGACTCAGCCTCGCCGAACACAGAAATGGATGACAATCCATACATAGCCACTCAACATTATCTGAAGTGCCGTGCTAGACACAGCGCAGCAGAGTAAGCGCCGAGAGCACAGCTCACAAAAAAATGCCAAGAAACGATCAGGAGCGAATTAAATTTTGGCCATTTACTATATTCACTACTTTATACAGCCATACATTTTCATCGTTTTTTTAAGTGATGGCTCTGTTACGTTATTTGTTCGATTATTTGTTTACGGAATGAAGCACACATGCCCCAAAACTAAAGGGGAACAGTTGAAAATTTCATACGTGTATACAATAAATACAATCATACCTGCTGCCATTGGCCCCAATGACTCTCACTCTCTCAAACTCTCCACTCCAACTTCATGCCCCCTTTTCGAGAACCGATAAGTCCGCTAAGTGCTCGTGCATGCGCGGCGTCAGGGCCGCTCGCTGGAGCATGGCAAACCCACTGGTCGCCACATCGTCCCCAGGCAGCTATCACCTTCTGATATCCCCTCCGAGTGGGCAAACCCTGCGGATCGTCTACCCTGGCTATGCTAAGACTGAGGTTGGCTTGATGAGGGGCAGGTCTTAGGCAGGTATCCATAGCTGCCGTGAATCCATGATCGCTGTGACAGGCAACAGCAAGAAATGACTGTCTTTTAGCCTTCCCTCAAATGAAGCCAGTGTAGCGCCAAGGCTGAGGGCCACCAAAAGGGACAGGGAGATGAGACCCCGTACCATGAGAAGCTCTAATTGATGCCATGTGCATGGGATGGTAAACCATGCCAGAAAGCTTAGTGGGTAGAGCGGGTCTGAGTCCCCGGAGACTTGGGGTACACGCCTGAGATGTTGGCGGCTCCCTGCTGCCTGCCAGATTCCTGGCCTGGAATACATGCCACACTTCCCACCTAGGAAACATGACCTGTGGTCACTTAGCCCAGACCAGAGCTCTCCGTGCTAATGAGGGACCTAGTGTCCCTGAGGGCTTAGCCAGTAAGCTCTCCTTCCCAGACATTCCTCCTGCAAAAGGTATTAAATCTTGCGTCCATGCCGTGAAGTTGGTATGCATCCGTTTTCCATGATGACAGTCAATAAACAGTTTGGAACCAAAAAAAAAAAAAAAAAAAAAAACAGTTTGGAACCAGGGACTGTCTCTTTTCTCTACCACTGTGGGAAGAATGGAGAAGGCCTTTGCCTACCAAGCCAAAGTCTAAATCTCACATAGAAGGCCTCTCTGTGCTTCCAGGCAACCATGGCCAAGCTAAGGACAACCACCTCACCACTGAGCTAAGCTGGAGCCCTGAACTTCCTTCTGACTCCTCTGGGCGGCTTCTATGGCTCAGGGTGGGGGAGGGGAATACCAGCTCTGGCTTTCCCACATCCCAGACTGCACTTTCCTACCCTGCAAACAGTGTCTCACTACAGCCCAGCACTGCCCAGCAGCAGTGTGGGATAAACACAAACTCCCCATGTTTTGCCTCCTCAAGCGGCTGTACCCAGCCATGGGGCAGAACGCAGTCCTATACATGGGGTCAGAGGAAACTGAGGTAATGTATGGAGAAGAAACTCAGTCACACCGAGAACCACTCAGAAAGAGAGCTCAGCTCTGAACACTCAACTGTTCCAGCCCTCTTCATAGAAACCACATGCTAAGTGACTCCTGCCCCTCTCCTAGACAAAGAAAGCTGTCCATCTCCACCCACCTTTCCCTACTGGTCCATGGGTCTAAATAAATGCATGTTCCCCGATAGCTTCCTGGTCCCCAGTGGGAATGTTCCTCAGAGCCTGGCGCCTCTTTTTCAGTAACTTAGATCACTCATGAGTAGTTTTAAGGACAGTGACAGTGACAGTGACAGTGTGTGACACCGGGTGCTCATGATCCCCTAAATTCCTACCCCGCAAGGTCATGGTATAAGGAGACGAGCCTTTGGGGAGCAGATTGCACCATGGGAATTGTATCTCTCATTGCGGTGGCAAGAGCCCTGCTAAAGGCACCCTAAGGAGGGAAGGGTTTCTTGTGGCTCATGCCTTGAGGATACATTATATCATGGTGGATGAGGCATGGTGACAGGAGCATGAGGTGGTTGGTCACATTGTGTCCACATTCAGGAAGCAGAGAGATACACTCAGATACTCACCTTGCTTGCTTTCTCTTATCCCGGTCCAGGACCTCAGCTGCCTGCGCCTGGGGCCAGCCTTCCCGCCTCAGCTAACCTAGTCTACATATCCCCTCCCAGATGAGCAAAGCGATATGTCTCCTACAGAAGTCCAGATGACAATCATGTTACTCATCACATAAATGGAGCCCTCGTGAACGAGACCCGTGGGTTGGTGAGAGAGAACTCACGGGGTTTCCTCCACCGTGCTAGGATAGAGCAAAAGGGGGGCTCTCTGCAAACCATGAAGCAGGCCCCCAGCAGACAGCAAATCTGTCTGTCCTTTGATCTTGACCTTCCAGAATTCATACCGTGAGGCACAGAAGCCATTCCATCTGCAGTATTCTGGAATAGCATCGAGGGGTGCCGAGTCCGTCAGGAAGGGTCCTCACCTCGTATGCCTACGGGATGAATCTACGCAGTGCGATGGAAGTGAGGAGCCCCAGGTGGCATCGTCCAGAGCCTGACACTCCCCACCAGCTCAGGAGATGCAGAAGTGTCTCACCTGCACTGCTGGGCGGACACATGAGGCTCAGAGATATGGACTAATGGGTTGGAAAACACACAACTAGGGGCTGGAGAGATGGCTCAGCGGTTAAGAGCACTGACTGCTCTTCCAGACCACGTGGTGGCTCACAGCCATCCATAATGAGAACTGACACCCTCTTCTGGTGTGTCTGAAGACAGCTACAGTATACTCATATAGATAAAATAAATAGATCTTTTTAAAAAGAAAGAAAGACACATAACTTTAGGAGGGGAAAAAAAGTAGATCTGGAGTTTGGAGAGAGGTGGTAAAAACACAACCATTCTAGCTGTCTCACAGAGAGAACGCCAACCAACTTCATCCCTGTTGCAGAAAACATAGTTCTGGAATCGTTAAAAAAACCAACTTTGGGGGCTGGAGAGATGCCCCAGAGGTTAAGAGCACTGGCTTCTCTTCTAGATAACCTGAGTTCAAATCTGAGCACCCACCTGGAGGCTCACATTCCTAAGTGCAGACCCGCAGGGTCTGATGTCCTCTCTTGGCCCCTGTGGCATTGCATGCTTGTGTGCATAAAAATGACTTAAACTGTTCGTGCTTATTTCTTTTGATTTTTGGGCTTATCATGCTATATCATGTTATTTCTTTCTTCCCTTTACCCCCTCCAAACCTTCCCATGCACACACACACCCTCCACTGCTCTCTTCCAACTTTATTTTCAGTGCTATACCTGGCATCCAGCACCCTGGGCAAGAATTTTACTGGCTTTTCTCCCTAGAACCACATCCAGCTAATTAAAACCCACTCTTTGAAGAGCGCCATTATCACCTGGGTGGTCTCCTGAACCACCCAGCACCCACGCCGTCTCAACTTTGCAATCAGCAGTGAGCAGATTTTGTTAAATCCTGACTCAAAAGGTCACAAGTCGTGACCCCCTCACCAATCCCGATTGCTCCTGTTGGTCAGGAGAGGAAGTAGCAACAATGTATCCGTTACTCCTGCCAGTTGATAGGGACTCTGAGGGAACCTGCGAGAGCCTTGTCTGCATCAAGCTCTTGATTGTATACCGCTACCTACACATTGTGCTGTGTTTTAGATGCTCCAGTTTGTATGAAACAAAATCTTAATCTGAAAATTGTGTGTGCACTCCGGGCATCTGTTAAGAACGACACATGGTAAATAGTTCAGAACATTCCACTCTTGGGGATATATGCAGAAGAAATGAGCGCCCACATCTGTTTGTTGCTTTTACTTAATGTTTAACTTGACGTCGTCGCTTATAAACCCTGGAAAAGCCAGAACAATACAGATACCCGTCCACTGATAAACGGGAGAAACAATGGGCTATATCCAAGCCACAGAACACTAGGGAACAAAAAGGAACGGACTGCTCCTGGGAGGCAACCTGCATGGGCAGCTCTCAAAATTCTGCTCAGTTTGGATGTGAGATGCCCCACAGGGTCACTGGCGTGGAAGTGGGTCCTTGTGGAGGTGGGCAGGTTTGAGAACCCTGTTCCAAAACTAATTTGTACCTATTCCCTCATTCCCTCTCTCCCTTTTTCCCTCTCCTTCTGCTTCTCCCTCTCCCTCTCCATTCCTGTCCCCCTCTCTCTCATCTCTTCTCTCCCTCACTCTCTCCCAGATCTTCCCAAATGCGCGTGAGCCCCCTCATGCTCCTGCTGTGACAGCCAAGACCCACTCATGCCATTACAGCTTCCCTGCCATGATAAGTTAGCGCTCGTGAGGATACACACACACACACACACACACACACACACACACACACACTGTAGCCAAAGTCAACCTTCCTCCCTTGCTTCTTGGCAGGTGTTTGGTCATAGCAACAACTCAAGCCTCATACCTGCCGTGTCTACCTACACAAACGGTTGAGAAACAGCCAGCCCGCCCTAACAGAGGCAGATTGTGGATGCCAGGGATTGGGTGTAGGGATGTGGCTTGACTGTACATGGGTACAAAGGATCATTTGGGAGTAATGGGGGTGATGGTGTGTGGCATTTATGTGTCTTCTCTTGATAATTTTTTTTCCACTACCGGGAATTGAGTCCAGGACCTTAGATGCTCTCCCAGAGACTTACATCCTAAGCACTTTTATTTCTTCTTATTTCTTTTTTGTATTAAAAAGGGAAATAAAAACAATTTATGATAAAATCAAAGATTAACATGGAAAATATTTCAGAAAAACTCGTTAAAATTGGCAATTTTCATGGAAAATTAAAGAGTAAAGCGGTAGACATGTAAAACATTGCTAAATTAATTGAAATATGGGATAGAAACATTTTATGATAGAATTGAAGATTTACATGGAAAATATTTCTGATAAAATTGTAGAAAATGTAGAAAAACATGTAAAAATTGAAGATTATCATGGAAAAAATTATATAGATATAATAAAGGTAGGTATAAAACTATTCCTAAGTTGATTGAAAGTGGAATTATAAACATTTTCTGATAAACTTAAAGATTTACATGGAAAATATTTCTGATAAAATTGAAGAAATATATAGAAAAAAACATGTTAAAATTAAAGATTATCATGGAAATTATATAGATAAAATGATTGATAGGCATAAAGATAATTCTAAGTTGATTGAAGGTGGAATTATAAATATTTTCAGATAACATTGAAGATTTACACTGAAAACATTTCTGATAAAATAGAGGAAATACATTGAAAGGCATATTAAAATTGAAGATTATCATGAAAAATAATGCAGATAAAATGGTAGACTTAAAAAAACATTACTAAATTAATTAAAGGGGAAAAATAAACATTTTCTGATAAAATTGAAGATTTACATGAGAAATATTTCATTAGTCTATGTCTTTGTATTGGGAAGTTGAGTCCATTGTTGTTAAGAGATATTAAGGAATAGTGATTGTTGTTATTTTTGATGTTATTTTTATGTTTGTGTGGGTATCTTCTTTTGGGTTTGTTGGAAGATTACTTTCTTGTTCTTTCTAGGGTGTAGTTTCCCTCCATGTCTTGGTATTTTCCATCAATTATCCTTTGTAGGGCTGGATTTGTGGACAGATATTGTGTAAATTTGGTTTTATCATGGAATATCTTGGTTTCTTATGATTGAAAGTTTTGCTGGGTATAGTAGTCTGGGCCAACATTTGTGTTCTCTTAGGGTCTGTATGAGGTCTGCCCAGGATCTTCTAGCTTTCATTGTCTCTAGTGAGAAGTCTGGTGTGATTCTGATAGGTCTGTCTTTATAGGTTACTTGCCCTTTTTCCCTTACTGCTTTTAATATTCTTTCTTTGTTTGGTGAATTTGGTGTTTTGATTATTATGTGCTTGGAGGACTTTCTGTTCTAGTCCAGTCTGTTTGAAGTTCTGAAGGCTTCTTGTATGTTCATGGGCATCTCTTTCTCTAGGTTAGGGAAGTTTTCTTCTACAATTTTGTTGAAGATATTTACTGGGCCTTTAAAATGTAAATCTTCGCTCTCATCTATACCTATAATCATTAGGTTTGGTCTTCTCATTGTGTCCTGAGTTCCTGGATGTTTTGGGTTACAGGCTTTATTCATTTTGCATTTTCTTAAACTGTTGAGTCAATGTTTTCTATGGTATCTTCAGCACCTGAGGTTCTTTCTTCTATCTCTTGTATTCTCTTGTTGATGCTTGCATCTATGACTCCTGAATTCTTTCCAAGGTTTTCTATCTTCAGAGATATCTCACTTTGTGATTTCTTTATTGTTTCTACTTCTACTTTTAGATCCTGGATGATTTTGTTCAGTTCCTTCACTCGACTGTTTGTGTTTTCCTGTAATTATTTAAGGGATTTTTGTGTTTCTTCTTTAAGGACTTCTGCCTGTTGACCCATGATCTTCTGTATTTCTTTAAGGGATTTTTGTGTTTCCTCTTTAAGGGCTTTTACCTGTTGACTGATGTTCTTCTGTATTTCTTTAAGGTAGTTATTTAAGTCTTTCTTGAAGCCCTATATCAGCATCATGAGATATGATTTTAAATCCAACTCTTGCTTTTCTGGTGTGTTGAGGTATCCGGGACTTGCTGTGGTGGGAGAACTGGGTTCTGATGTTGCCCTGTGGCCTTGGTTTCTGTTGGTAGGGTTCTTGTGTTTGCCTTTCGCCATCTGGTTAGCTCTGGTGCTAGTTGGTCTTGCTGTCTCTGGCTGGAGTTTGTTTCTCCTGTGGGCCTGTAAGCTTGTGTCCTTACTCCTCTGAGTTCAAAAGTGAAAGCACTGCTGGGAGATCTCTCTCTCTCCTGGTGGGCTATGCACAGAAGGCTGTGGAGTCTCCTGGCTCTCTGGTGCAAATGGTGGCAGGAAGACTTCCGTCCCAGCTGCTCCACTGATCTCAGGCCCTGTGTGCTCCTAGCAGGTCCCCTCTAGAGAGAAGGTGGAGATCTCACCTCTGCACTCAAGAAGACTTCTGTCCCAGCTGCACCATTGATCACCGAAGGCTGGGCAGTCTCCCGGCTCCCTGCTTCTTATTTCTTTATTTAGTGATTTATTGAGATAGAGTCTGATTAAATTGCCCAGGATAACCTGCATCTTCTTGTACAGCCCAGGTTAACCTTGAATTTGCCATCCTCCTGTCTCAACTCCCTGAACAGGTGTAATTGTAAAACACCATTACCAGTTCAATTGTGCCGTGGATGAGATCAATTTTATGAAATATAAATGACATCCCAAGAAGTTGACATGAAATTAGCCTTACTATCAGGGTGTGTGTGTGCGCGCGCGTGCGTACAGGTGTTTCTAACTACCTGAACAGGTAAGGCAAGACTCCATCCTTATTCCTAGAAGGAAAACACTTGACCTGCCTCACAGTCAAAATGAATATAAGTAAGAGGGCATGACAGCGCCCTTCACGCCCTTTGGCCAGTACCTAATGTGCTTGTTCCTACAGATCCGTGTTCACACCTGGCCTGTGGTCTTGGTGGTACTCAACCCTGCCAAGTCTACCCAGGAGGAAGTTGAGGACCCCACAGGCATGCGCAGAGTTAGCCAACAAGCCAAGGGCAGACAGCATCATTTCTTCCTGTCTTAAGGAAGCCTTCTGTCTCCGTCCCCTGCATGTTCATGGGCTCCTGTGCTCTAAACCAAGGAGCGGTACATCAGCTTCCAACACATCACCAAACAGGAAAGAAATACAAGCACGCTCATCTAATTGATAGGATTTAATCTATATAATAAAAGGGGACATAGATAATCACTTCTGCTGATTTAGGAGACAACCAAAAAGCTTCTCATAGGTTGAATCTTTGTGAGCTATAAAAAAAATGAATCCATTTACCTATCTTTGACATTCTAATAAAAAGATAAGATTATGGTTCTAGAGAATTATATCGATGATAAACTGAATCGCTAAAAGACAGAAACAATGTAATAAATAAAATACCACATTGCAAAGAGGCAGAACAATCAGCGAGGCTAACAACAGATAAATAAATTATGGTATATCCATGAAATCAGACACAATGTAGTCCGAAAGAAATCATGTTTCACCAAATGCTTGACAGAGTAGAGAAATGTTTACGTTATAATGTAGTGATTTGAAAAGTGAGATATGAAACTCCATAACGAGTGTAATGCCAATTCTGGCAAAAAAATAATTCTGGTTTAGACACACATTTATGTGCACAAATATGTGTATACATTCATATGTAATGTGTTTGTGTGTACAACGACAAGAATACCACACCAAAAATAAGATTACCTGTAGTTCTCTATACATGGTGGTATATGGCGTGATTTTTATCTTCTTCCTATATTTTGCAAGTGAGCATGGTTCACTCTTGCGGAAAACCCCAGAGGAAACTATGATTATAAGAAATAGTGTCATTCAAAACTGAAGTTTGTTTTTACATAAATCCTAGTCCTACAAATAAGCCCGTGGAGCTGTGACCTTGGCAGCTCCCGTGTGGGCGTTTATGTGGCGAGAGGGGGTCTGACTTCCAGAATGGCTCTTCCTTTGTGCTGTTGGAAACTCGCATGTGGGGTGCTCCCAAGACACCGTGGTCCCTCACCCCACAGCCCCTCACCACCAGTCCCAGACGTCTGGGTCCAGCGAGATGGGGCCCTTTTTTGTGTCCAGTCTCTGACAGCTTTGAAAATGATTTAGCTCCCGCTGTGATGGATACTCTCTGCCTAAAATGATGGATGGGTACCAGCTGAAAGAGGATGACGAGAAACTTGAAAAATGATACGAGGGCTGGTGGACAGAAGGTTTCTTTCTTTCTCTTTTTTTTTTTTAAAGAAAAGTTGACAGAAGCTTGAAATATAACACAGAGTCCTGCTCTGTCATCTCTCTCTCTCTCTCTCTCTCTCTCTCTCTCTCTCTCTCTCTCTCTCTCTCTGAAAAAATCAGTAGCTGTAATTTTATCAGTGGGTTCTTTGAGGAAGAAAACTTAGACTGAGGTTAGAACGAATTTTTATGTCCTCCTTCAACAGGACTTGGGGTCAGCTCCAGGACAGAGTGAGTGTGTCGCACATCAGAACAGAGTGCTTATCACATGGAGGACACTGGGTGGAGCCCGGCCTGAGGAGACGAACTGGCCACAGGCTCTGTCTCTGAGACTCGATCTTCACATGTTTCCTCATTGTCTCGGCTCAGCCTTACCTACTCCTGAGCTGCACATTTGGCCAGGAGGGGACAGAGGTGCCTGTGAGTCTCTTCAGATCCCCACACTCTTTTGCAGCATCTCCTGTGCCTTGTCAAGAGTTCAATAAAATCCAGTTCCTTGAACAGACTCTTCTCTCAATCTCAAGGAGCAAACGTTTGCCCTCCAGGTGAGGTAGCTCTTCTCCATTCTTCCATCCCCCTCCCCAACACTGATGGAAGGATGCTGATATTATATCAGACATGTTTATCCTCCACTTGGAAGGCCGCTCCAGCTATGTGCGTGTTACCTCGGGTGTTAAAGGTTGGCTGACCGTGAGATCGCACAAATAAGCAAGAGAAATGGGCTGACCCATACCTGGGCCCCAAAGACATGTCATGTCACTTAGGGACCCTGAGGACAGTCTGATGACCCCTCCAAGGTCTGTACCCTCCCTTCTGTGCCTCCTACTTTGGGCATGAGGATGGCCCATCTGTCCGTGTTTCTACAGGATGGCTGCATTCTATAGGTTTCAGAGACAATTTTTGTTTCTGAGCCCCCCCCCGCCCCCACACCTTGCCCCTCGCTCCTTTATAGAGTTGGTCTATTAGTCTAGCACAAGTTCAGGATGCCTCTCGTCCACCTAGGTCAGGCATCTGGGATAGAAACACTGAAACATGTCAGTTTTAAACATTGCTACACAATTCCTGCATTAATACAAAGACTTTGAAAGTCTAGTATCAAACAACAAAACAAGAAGTCTCACAAGGGAAAGACTTATATTTGTTTAAGAAAACTGGACCATCCCAAACCTGAGCAGAGTAGTTACACTTGCAGTGGGGAAGGTCTCCCAACAACTGGAACAGACTTCCATGGGAGAAGCCTTCCCTTCAGAGCTGCAATATTACAGTGTGCATCTATCATCTGCTACGGATGCAGAGAATGGGGGGGAGGCTAAGAGCTCATAGGCCAGCCAGCTTGTATGAGTCAGGAAGTTCAGGCAACTGAAAGACTCCTGTCTCCAAAACACAAAATAACTATTAACTATTTACTTACAAACACCTTTAATATATGTGCATTGGCATATGTAATGGTTTGTATATGCTCATCCCAGTATATGCACTATTAGAAGGTATGGCCTTGTTGGAGGAAGTTGGTCACTGTGAGGATGGGCTTGGAGATCTTCCTCCTAGATGCCTGAGTATGCCCAGTCTGTTCTTGGCTTCCTTTGAATAAAGATGTAGAACCCTCAGCTCCTTCTGCACCATGCCTGCCTGGATGCTGCCGTGCTTCTGCCTTGATGACAATGGACTGAACCTCTGAACCTGTGAGCTAGCCCCAATTAAATGTTATCTTTTCTAAAACTTGCACTGGTCATGGTGTCTGGTCACAGCAGTAAAACCCTAACTAAGACAGCATACAAAATACAAATACAGTTTAAGTGAAAATTTTCCATCTGGACTGACAATGATTCCCCAATGAGCCAAAGACCATCCAACAAAATTCCCAGTTCCAGACACAAAAAGCCCTCTTTTGAGTTACGGGCCAGGGTTGTCCAAAAGATTCCCAAAACAGTCTAAGTTATTGCTGTAGCTTTTGGTGTCTCCTCAGGCTCAGGAAGGGGAAGGGTGCTAAGAGTTTTCAGCTATTGCTGAAGACACCATGAACTTCAGACACAGGGATCAGAGACCTGTGAACTGGAATTGACCTAGTACCCTCCTTCCTAACCTTCATTGTACCAGAAGGCACTGTGCGAACTTCCAAAGGAAGAAAACAACCAACACCCCTACACAACTACAACACCTATGGACCAGAACTATGACCACCATAACAAAATAACTGTAGTGGCTATTCCTGGTTATCAACTGTATCTAGAATGAACTCTGACTTGGATCTTGGCTTGGAGAACTTGAGGCATAGTGGCTATTAATCCCAGAAGACAGGGAAATCTCTGAGTTCAAGGTCATCTGGGACAAAGCAAGTCCCAGATCCAAGCGTGGTGGCATACACCTTTAATCTGGGCCACACCTTCTGCTGGAGACCTATATAAGGACATTGGAAGAAGGAAGACTCTCTCTCTCTCTCTCTCTCTCTCTCTCTCTCTCTCTCTCTCTTCTTTGCCTGCTTGCTTTGTGGGACTGAGCAACTGCTAGATCCTTGGACTTCCATTCACAGCTGCTGCTGACCATTGTTGAGAGTTGCACTACAGACTACATCATCAACAAATTCCCGTACTTTATAGAGACTACCCATGCATTCTGTGACTCTAGAGAACCCTGACTAACACAATGACCCTAAGTGTGCAGTAGTGGCAGGCATAGCTTAGTGGTAACCAGCAGCTTGCCTACTGGACATAAGACCATGCTCAGCAAGAGGGAGACCATGCCTGGTTCTGGAAACCTAACCAACTGCACATGACAAGGGAAGCCAAGAATCTTGAGAGAACTTACAACTACCACTTTACTGAACAAGTGTAGCCCGTGAGTAGATGCCAGGCGCTTGTCCTCGTGCTCACAGATAGCAGTAGTTCTCTCTCCTTCTCAAGGAAACCTCTTTTTATAAGACAGAGCATTTAGAAAATGGCAGCTAACAAAAGGCAGAGTTGTGGGGTCCAGTCCCAGTGCATACCCCTGCAACACAGCTCCTGCACCTAGCAGAGATCATTTTGGAAGAAGAACCAGAAATAGTTTAAGGGCTAGAGGACTGAGGAGTTTGCTGGGAGATTTTTGTCTCCTAGTAATGTTAGAACCTACACAGCCAGAGTCTCACCAACCTGTCTGTCCAAACATGAACTGAATGGGGGCGGCATGACTCAACATGCCAACATGGAAGGGAAATCCTGCAAGGCATCAACACCAGACAAAAACCACGGGAACCTGGAGAATGTTAGCATGGGAGAACATGTTGATTGGTTCTCCAATACCAAATGGTGAGCCCTGAAAACACATACACATACCATTATACATCTGAGAAGGTGGTATATATGTATTTAAGAACATACACATATGTACCAACCACAACAACAAAGAAGAATCTAATTCATGAGAGAACAAGGAAGGGTATATGAGGAGAGTCAGGAGAAGAAAAAGGAGGGAAATTATATATTATAATCTCAAAAACAAGGTGATAGTGACCGGGAAATGGAACCAGAAGTTGATCTCTGACCTCCACAAGCACAAATATGCGTGCAGATCTACACGCATGCAAACACACACACACACACACACACACACACACACACACACACATCCTACTTATGAACATACACATTTACACAAAATGAAACAAAAAACAGTTTATTCAAACATATGAGAAGTCCCAAGTTTGATCTCCAGGACAGCAAAAATAATACAGGCATTGGGGGCAGCCATGATATATCAAAGAGAAGGTGGAATTAGGCTGTAACCTTGGGAAGAATTGAGAAGAGATGTAGAAAGGTGAACAGAAAGGATGTGAAAAAAGAGAAGACCAAGCAAAGTCAGAAAGGCGACCCTAGCAGTCAGGGTAGTGAGGCTGTATCATCTCTGAGGTTGTACAGTGTTGACAGATGCCTCTGCCATCCTTACAAGCCTTCAGAAAAGTCATTAAGTTCTATCATCTTCAGCAATGTTCTACAAAACAGAAAGCATCAGTACAGAGTACATAATGACTTTTCAGATGTTTAACTCACATAGGCATGAACTTGAGACCTCTCTTTTCAAGATCACATAGGGATGTGAAGAACGGAATTTCTAGGTGCTTTTATTTTTAATTCATCACCTTCAGCATCTTTAACTCAACAATCTGAAACCCCAAACTTGTAAGGCTTCAGGATCCAAAACTCCACAGTACAAATCTTCATTCCACATGCAAAATTATCAGAACGTTATCTAATGTTCTGATTATCCGAACATTATCTAATGTGCATCATGACTGTCATGTTTGGAGTGGGATCTGGTCCGCATGTCAACGGGGCTGATGTTAGAGATGCAGGGGGAGGCGGTGGGAGCTAAGGCACTGCAGGGGAGGAAGCATGGGTGAGCATAGACCAGAGGGCTGGGTAGGACGCCTAGGGTCACAGGTCATCTCCTCTGTGCATCCTCATGTCATGAGAGGCATTCAGAAGTGGGAGCAAACCTGAGAGAGAAGATTGAGGCTGAAGTGTGAAGATACAGAGCAGAGGAAAATACTGCGAACACAGCGATGTCTAACATGGAAATGCTCCTGGGTCCCCGTGCGTGTGTAAGACACGGTCCACATAAGAACAGGAGGGAGAGCCTATATCTTCCAGCAATCAAATGGGAGTCACAGCCAGGCCTCAGTTTGCCTGTGTGATAAACAGACAGGAACAGAAACAGAATGGTTTACTATGGAAGTTTCTGCTTGTGAGCAATGCAGGGTAGTTACCTTCCTCATTTCATTTCATTCTGTATGTGTTTTCCCCAATCCACATGTCTTATTTTTATATGACTGTTTAGTCTTTTTTTTTAAGAAATAAGAAACCCACATTGCCCCAGTGAGAAAGATCCTGAGTGCAGGCCGTAGTTGAGTAACACCATTCCTGCTTGTTCCATGTTTGCCTGGTGTGCTTATTTTATGCATTTTAAGATGTTAATTTTAATTTTTAAAAATCATATGTGAATGTCTATGAGGCTTTGTGCATATCAGTGTAATGCTCATAGAATCCAGAAGAGGGCGTTAAATGCCCTGAAACTGGAGTTACAGGCAGTTGTGGGTACCCAATGTGGTACTTAACAGTTAGTTAGTCCTAACTGCTAAGCCATCTCTCCAGCCCCACCGTGCTTCTCAAATATGATGAGTATCATGTAGGGTGATGTAAAAGTGTCTCCATATTCAGCCTAGGTCTTCCCTCTCAGGTTTGCTTCCCACTTCTGAATACCTCTCATGACATGAGAATATGTAGAGGAAGTAATGACCTGTGACCCCAAGAGTCCTACCCAGCCCCTCTGGTTGACCCTTCTTACCCCTGCCTCTTCATCTGCAAGGCCTTAGCTCCCACCTCCTCATCCTGCAGCTCTAATATCACCTCTGTAGTCAGATTCACTTATTGTCCCTGTAACAGGACACATGACACAAACTCATTAAAGATGTAAAGGCAAACAGTGGTTTACAGTCTGAAGGGACACAGTCCCTTGCGTCCATGTGATAAAGGCGTCACTGCAGTGGGAGTGGGTGTTTGCAACACAGTTTTTCACCTCATCTCTGTGTGTAGGGGAATGAAGAACTCACAACAGAAGGGGAGTTGGACCATAAACGCTCACCCCCAGTCCCACTCCCAGCAATCGACTTCCCTCAGCAGAGCCCCACCTCCTAAAGGTTCCCAGCTGAAGACCAAATGTTCAAACATGTGACCTATGGGAGACATTTTACATTGAGCCAAAAACAACTCTTTTAGAGCTATGTCTTCAACCTCTGCCGTAGCAGAATTATTGAATTATTCAGTCATCAAACACATACATGGAATATAAATGGTACATACTGGATACCAGTCACCTCAAATGCTACTGCAAACTCAAGACTACAAAGCATCAGCAGCCTTGAGGTCCCCAGCTGGCTAAAAGAAATATTAGCAGTTCTCAGCCAGGTGGTAATTTTAGTCCTAAAGAAAATCTGGCAATGTTAGGAGACAATCTTTGGTCTTCGGGCCCAGAGGATGAGACTGGTATCCTTTAGGTGGAGGCTGGTGCTGCTGGTCAATGCCTTGTAGTGCCTAAGGAAGCCAGACTTGGGATTGTCTAACCCCTACTGCCAGGGGTACTGGGACTGAAGAAGCCTGCTGTCCTGTAGTGGACAGAGTATTCCTATCTGTGCAAATTCTTATAACAGGAGAGTCGGAACACTTCATCCATCACTGGGGACAGGCCATGATGCACACATACAACTGAGACTTGCTAAACCTTGTTAAACACAAAGATCTCTGTCGTGTCAAGAGGAGTTGCCTGTGAAAGGGCATCTTGGCTCCTGAATCCTCAAACCTGCCTCCAGTGTCTTTTGGATCGTGGCTCACAGCTAAAACAATGTGTGCTACTCCAAGCCCCAGCCTTTGCTCCTGAACCACCTCTTATCTGATTGACAGATTCAGGGCCTTATGGTCAACCTGCTTTAGCTACCTGAGAACATTACCTTCCATCTCTCTAATATCACTTCCCACCATCACAAAGTAAATGTCACCAAGTCCATGTAAATTCTACATCCCAATATCTCAAATGGCACCCTCTAAACTGGGTGGCTGTCCCATATCACTATTGGTTCCTGTTACAGTTGTGAACTAGAAATTTTAGTTTGTATTTCTAAACTAAGTGACTCTAAAGGATGAGCAGTAAGCCAGTTGGGGGAAAGGGATGCATCGGGGCTGGGGAGTTCATTTGGTCTTCCCCTTGGAGGTTTCATATCTCCACAGTTACCCAGGACAAGCCTGAGTGGTCCTTGGACACATGGCAGTTTCGCCATCACATAGGTCTCTGGGTAATGCTGGTGCCTCTGTCCCTGTGGAACACATACAAAGCAGTGTGGAGACAACCAGGATGCAGTGGACGCCCAGAGGGTGGTTTTCTCTATTGTCCCATCCCCATATAAGAGCATCAAAGGTGTGGTGGTTGGAATAGGAATCCCTCCCCCATAGACTCATGTGTTTGAATGCTTGGCATGTATGGAGTAGTACCACTGGCCTTGTTGGAGTGGGTGTGGCCCTGTTCAAGGAAGTGTGTCACTGTGGGGGGGGGGGGCTTTGAGGTCTCATATGCTCAAAGCTAAGCCCAGGGTGGCATACAATCTCCCGTTGCCTTTGGGTCAAGATGTAGAACTCTCAGCTCCTTCTCCAGCACCATGTCTGCCTGCATGCCAACCATGATGATAATGGACTAAACCTCCAAACTGTAAGCCATCCCCCAATTAAATGTTTTCCTTCATAAGAGTCACCATGGTCATGGTGTCTCTTCACAGCAATGAGACCCTGACTTAAGACAGAAGTTTTGGTCATTACTTGTCATCACTCTCATGGCAACAGTACAGAAACCTACTCTTGAGATCCTTGAGAAAAGTTGCTAAAATCCTCTTATAGATCTCAGCTAAAGCAGTAGGGTGTGTGCCAAACAGTAGCTAGGATTGGAGATGGGGTACTTTCATTGTTTTGTAATTTGGAGGTTAGCATATGGTGCCAGGGTCTAAGGAAAGCTAAACACGCTGCCATGGTGGGGGTAGGATAGGGCATGCAGCTCAGTGGTTAGAGCCACACTCAGGTTTGAGCCTGGGGCGCTGGCCCTCAGTGCTGCAGCAGCAACAGAACAATAATAAGGAAAAGAACCAGCCCATGCTGTGTAGCACCAGGAGCAGCCTGAGTCCTGTCCCTGACACCCCTCTGAAAGCCTCAAGTTGCTCGCCTTCTAAACAAGAGTTCAGTTCCCACCTCAGCAGCAGGAGATACCAAGCTTTCCTATGGGCGGCCATGATGCTCGCTGGAGGTGTCAGGACGAGATTGTCAAGGAGAGGAGGGGGTTAAGGGTGAGCACCATTTAAAATAGCATCTCATGCTGGTAGGACCCTGGCTCGATTCTACTTGGCATGAGGAGCGTGACTAAACATTAGGGTGGCACGGGCCAGGCCTCCCTTGGAGACGGTCCCATGTCCCAGTCCGTTTTTTTTTTTTTTTTTTTTTTTTTTTTTTTTAAGACGAGTGCAGGGTTGGCTAGAGATAACGGCAACTGGATATATGTCTCATCACAGTTTGTAAAGACAAAAAAAAAAATCATTCCCAGCATGAGGGGGTGAAAGGATGCCAAATTTCAGTCTCAGATAAAAATTTTGTTCCTTGCTAAAATTTGCTGGAAGTGGCCATTTATATTGCAAACTATAATTTGCACTTCACTGTAGATGTGAAAGAGGAAACCAAGAAAGGAGTTTTTGGAAAGGACTGTAGATGTGGGGGCAAAAATAGAAACGCACTGATCCTGTTTCCTATTTTTTTTTTATCCGTTCCTTTTTACGATGAAGAAGCTCAAACGTGTCTCTTAATGAGCGTGGGCACTGCTGTCCTAATGTGACTCGTGGTCGTTGCCCGCTTTGCGGAAACCCCTCCGCTGTTATCCGTGACAGTGAGTACAGCTTGCTGTCAGTCTTGGGGGCCAAGGTCTTCTGGGAGTGGCTGTAATTCAGTCAGCCACTGTGTGTTAAATTATCAGCCCTGCCAGGCCAACAGTGAACCTGTGCATGTGCCAACATGGGTAGTGAAAGGTGATCCATGTCTGTCCACCCGGGCCCTGCAAACGAGATTAGCATCCTTCGGACAAATGTCTGTTAAGTCGCTAAGCTGGGCCCTCCGCCGATTGCTAGGAATGCGTTTGTAGACTTGACAGGTTTGTTCCTGTCCCCATGAAGCTCACCATCTCATAGGGGACAGGGACTTCTAGAGTACGACCAAACTCGGAAGGGAATCCCACCGTGTGCAGCGGTGGGAAAATAAAAATGAAGAGATGGACAAAGAAAGGGCTGGAATGTTCCGTATAGAAAATATTCCCACCTGTTGTATAACTGTTCTGCCCAAATCGAAGCATCCCCCCATGGAGGGCGGAGAGGAGCTGACTCAGGAACCTGATGGACTTAATGAAATCGACCCACAGTTCCATAACGGTGAGAAGCACTCGGAGAAAGAGAGTCTTGGCCATACCAACAACCAGCAGGTAGTTGCTGAGAGTTCGTGAGTTCGTGAGTCCCTGGCCACTCCGGGGTGGGCCTCTTGGTGGCCCAGCCACCTTTGGATCGGTCATACTCCCACTCAAGCTCTGAGCAGAGGAGAGCCTCATCCCGGTGGCCTACAGAAGACAGTGTGCTTCTGCCTTTGAATCAAGATGTAGAACTCTCAGCTCCTTCTCCAGCACCATGTCTGCCTGCGTGCCCCCATGCATCCCGCCATGATGGTAATAGACCAAACCTCTGAAACTCTAAGTCAACACCAATTAAATGCTTCCTATGTAAGGGTTGTTTTGGGTATGTTGTCTCTTCACGGCAACGAAACCCTGACTAAGACAAGAAGTAGCAAGGGTTATAGGTCATGCATACAATAAACTCCACTCAGTGCACACGGAAAGAGTTGGGTGAATTTTAGTGGTTTTAACTTTAAAAAATTTTAGTGTCAGATGCTGCCGCTGCCTTCTAAAGGCCGAATCTGTTTTTCTATGGTTGGTGCCTGTCAGGGCTGACGCAAAAGAACCTTGAGTATCAGGGACTTGCTAATGTTTTACGATATTTTACCTCACTTTATGGTCGTCATTTATGACAAGAGCAGGGTGGCATAAACTGCCACACTGCAAAGTGATGCCATCTTACAAAGGACCATAAATCAAGGGGCGTGGCCAAAAAAGGTCATAAAGAGAAGGCAATGGAGTGAAGCGGGAGAGGCGAGGAGTGGAGTTGGGAGACGCCAGCACAAACTCTGAGAGTGGAATTTCAATCGAGAACGAGCGAGCGCTAACAAACGCATAGCCGCCTTCTGCATAGATTGAACTGACCACGTGTGTTTCAAGGTAAAAATGGCACACTTCCCACTGCCTCAGAGAGAACTGCATTATTGAAGGCACATTCTTTTTTCCTGGGGATGTTATTTCTAATCCTATTAGTGTGTTTGGGATCCATATTGGACTTCAGAGAAATCTTAGAATTCACAGGACTAGGAATTACTTCTGCAGTTCAAGACCCTATTGATGTCCCCGGGTCCTTGTGGAGCCCCACGGGCTGAAGGGGGGGGGGGTCTCATAATAAGTCAAATTTCTCTCAAAACTCCTTCTTTTCTTCCTTTAATATTTCTTTTATATTACTTTGGGAGGAGTGTACGTTGATGAACGGAGACTCAGAGAGCGTATAGATTCCAGAATGCTTGCTGTAATTCTGCTCAGAGACAGACATGTGAACAAGAAGGTCGGAGAGCGAGGGCAGGAAGGACGGATTTCAAGGTCCTGGCTGAGCAGACCTTGCCTAGCCCTTGATAAACAACAAGCTCAAACGAGAACAATCGACAAGAAGTCAATTTCCAGTTACAACTTCATTGTGGTTTTCAGCTACCTCCGGTAACAAACAGAAACTACATGGAAAAATAAATAAATAAATAAATAAATAAGCAAGCAAACAAACAAACAAACATAAAAAATGAATTCTCTCTCTCTCTTTTTTTATCCTGAGGAGATACTGCAGCTAAAAACCCCTTCCCCCTAGGTGCTATATATGAAAATGTGTTCAGTGTGGGGGTTTCAACTTTCAGCAAGTCAAAACTCTCCTGGTTTTGAGTCAAGAGACGAGAGAAGGGATTTAACAATCTACTCCTCCTACTCAGATGTAGGAAGGATTCACCTTGCTGAGAAGATGCAGCATCTAGCATGCCCTGCAGCAGAGCTGGGGAGACAGCTGTCAGTGAGTAAGCAGGGACCTGGGTTTCATCCCCAGAATCTATATTAAATGTAATTTTGGTGTGGGGATGAGTTTGGAACCCCACAGCTGCAGAGACGGAGTTGGATCTGTGGCCAGCCAGCCCAGACTACTTGACTCATTTTGAGCTGTTTTTTTGTTTTTTTGTTTGTTTGTTTTTTGGTTTTCTTTTTTTGCACAAGATGAAAGATAAGAATCTAATTTCGAGCCGGGTGTGGTGGCGCATGCCTTTAATCCCAGCACTTGGGAGGCAGAGGCAGGCGGATTTCTGAGTTTGAGGCCAGCCTGGTCTACAGAGTGAGTTCCAGGACAGCCAGGGCTACACAGAGAAACCCTGTCTCAAAAAACCAAAAAATAAAATAAAAATAAAAAAAATTAAAAAAAAATCTAATTTCACCTTCTGCAGGTTCCGGGTTCTAATTCCCAGTTTTGATAGCCTTGTTTTGTTTGACTTCTAGATGTATTTATGTATCTCAGAAGCTTAGTTACTCAATGCAGACATCTTACTATTAACCTGAAAATGACCCCCCCTTTTTTGGCCCCAGAATAACAGTAAATCTTCAATAGATAAATGCCAATCTCTGAAGTGTTAATTTACAATTAAGGAAAAAAAACCTGGAAATACTGTGAATATCTGCTGAAAGAATTTCAATGGAATTACAGTGACGTCCTAGTCGATCATTATCCAGAAGTATAAAGGATATGGAAAAGAAGTACGTGTTCAAGGTATGAAGGGAAACTGCTAACATCCCAGGAATGTATGAAAATCCTATGTAACAAAGTAGCATGTTCAGTAAGCATGTGAGATGAATTTTTAAGTAAGAAAAAGAACATTTCCTCCCACCCTGAGGGCTGCTTTCTCTGTTCATGTAGAGACTAGTTAACTGTGTGCAGTCTTGTTGACTCTAGGGGACATTTCCTACGCTGTAGGGGTCCTGCTTAGAAGCTTCTTGAGAACACACCCAAAGGACTCTGCATCCTGTTACAGAGGTAACTGTTCATTGCTGCTCCACTCATGGTATCAAGAAAATGGAACCAGCCTAGATGTCTGCCCACAGAAGGACAGGTAGTAAAACTGTGGTTCCTCACAGCAGAATGCTATTTAACTGCAAAGAATGGAGTTTTGAGATTTGTGTGGAAGTGGATAGATCTGAAAAGTCTTATACCAAAGTAGGACTGAGATGCAGAAAATAGTTCTTCCGATGGGGATTTCCGAGGCAACTTCACTTACAATCTCCTTTTCTGTAGTTGTTGCTTTACCACGACTCCTTTTTTTTTTTTTTTGCTCTGTCCCCACAATGGGACTGATCCCCCTCCGCCATGTCTTCGTGTATATTATCATTGGGAGATCTACTTTATTCCCTGGGGTGCTAGAATGAAAGGAGAAAGATGAAATAAATAAAGCCCCAGCCTCGCTGCCTTCGGACTGCAGAGATCTGGAAAAAGCAAACCCAGAGTGCAGCGCTTGGAGTCGTCAAGTCATTCAGCGAGCACGTTCCCGCTCCGATGGCAATCCTGGGGCACATTATGTTGTAAAACATCCTATCGCTCTTCCAACTTCTTAAATTGGTCCAGATGCTCCTTAACCATAAAGAAATGTAATGGGGACGGGGTTTGTTTTTAAGTATCATCTGTTTCCATATCTGGCACCTACACACACACACACACACACACACACACACACATACACAGAAGAGAGAGATAGGGGGTGGGAGAGAGGGAGGAGAGGGGGAGAGAGAGATAAAAGCAGAGAGATAGACAGGCAGACAGACAGGCAGACAGACAGGCAGGCAGACAGTTTCACGTGCTAGTTAATATAGGAGACTGGAGCCAGAGGCAGGTTTGTGGACACTTCATTTGTTTGCAAACACAGACAAAAGACCAGAACTGACAAAGGGATACCATTCTCTCTAGCAGGGAACTATTTAAATTTTCCACGACACAATTTTCTCAGATCCCAAAAGGTAAGGGGGAGCCTGTCTTCCCGATGGGTTTTTGTGTAAGTTAAAAGAGCTCATGCCTATAAAATCTGTGGAATCTAATGCTTGGGCACATGAAAAGTTACTAATTTCCATCTCCTGAACTTGGCCAATTACCTTTGCGAGCTGTAAGGCAGTGGTGGTAATTCACAGAGAAACGGTTAGCGAGCTGTAAGGCAGTGGTGGTAATTCACAGAGAAACGGTTAGCGTTCCTCGTGGGTGGATTAGGATACACACAGCTGCACGTGGTAGAGGTGACTTGGGGATAATAGTTTTCAACCGCTGAAACCTTGGAATTACAAGTCATTTCAGATGAGCCCTGGAGATGATGGTCCCACATCTGAACTGACGTCTGTTCGCACAGTTTACTAACAAAGAACAGTTCTAACAGACTGTCTATCAGTCGCTGCCAGATATTTGTACCTAAAAAAGAGTCAAGTATCCAGGGTTGAGAAGATGGCCTAGTGAGGGAAAATGTGTCACGTAAGAGTGAGGGCCTGATTCTGGATCTCCAGCACCTCCGTAAAAGCCGGACAGAGTGGTGAGCATGCAAAACCCCAGCACTAGGGGCATGGAGTCGGGGGCGGGGGGGGGGGCTTGGAATCGCTGACCAGACATGAATCTGTGAGCTCCTGGTCCAGGAGAGATTCTGTCTCAAAAAAACGAGGTGCAGAGCAGTAGAAGAGGACAACCCGTGTTGACTTCTGACCTCGCCATACACATGAGCACACACACACACACACACACACACACACACACACACACAGAGAGAGAGAGAGAGAGAGAGAGAGAGAGAGATGCATAAACACTCCCATAATGCAGCTTCAAAGGTAAAATATTTAAAATAAAATTAAGATTAAATATTTAGAAGTAAAGGATCCCATTCTTGTTATTAGACCTATATTGGAACCTTTATTATGACTGTGCTTTTTCATCAATAAATATAGGTGGGGATTTGTCTTCCATGTTGGTACGGAAGTGGCTGTGGAATACCCTGTGTCCCCTCCTGTGGACATGTCGCTGTCAGCATGAGAAAACGTCTCTCAGAGATCTCCTCTCTTCCTTCTTGTCCAGAGCTGGGTCACGTGGCCTCTACCCTCCACCAGACCAGTGACTGCAGAGGAAGCAGGGTTAAACTTTAGCTGATTGGGTTCTGCCGTCAGCCTTCCTCGATGCTCACAGGTATGTGGTTCTTTTATAAGGTTGGCAGCCCCAACACAATGGGGTTCAGTTAAAGCGGGAAATGGGGGCGTCACGATGTCTCCATAGGGCAAGATCCTGCCACACAAGCCTCAGTTCATGAGTGGGATTCCATAATCCCAGAGTGTGGGAAGAGATGTCACAAGTGTAAGTTGTCCTCTGATGTCTGCATATAAATGTATCATGCTATGATAATAATGAAACAAATATTTGCAAGGAGGAAACTGAACACGGATATTGTGTTGGACATTGCGTTGGTAATCTGCAAGTGTTTATTTTTTTTAAGTGTACATTATGAATAAATAAAGGTGCAATGAGCCAAGCCTTCATGGGTCTTAGAGAAGTCTAACTTTAAGTAAGTTCAAATTGAGTAAGAGATGCAGTCCTCCTAAGACAGCAAAAAGACCAACTGTGGGCAGCTTTATAGAGGGCCTTTTGTTTCTCTAGCGCTGACACACCCTGAGGTTTCAGATTCAATATTATTTCCTCAGGGAAGGCTACCTCAGTCTCCCCAAGTTGAGTTGAATTTTTGTCTGAATTTGGAGATGCCATATTTTTTCCTCAAAATAAAGGCAGACTCTTTTTTTTAAGATTTATTTATTTATTATTATATCAAATTACACTGTAGCTGTCTTCACGGGCACCAGAAGAGGGTGATAGATCTCATTTCGGGATAGTTGTGAGCCACCATGTGGGTGCTGGGATTTGAACTCAGGATCTTCAGAAGAGCAGTCAGAGCTCTTAACCACTGAGCCATCTCTCTAGCCAAGAAACAATCCCCCAAATTTACAGTGGCTGCTACTTCTCAGAGCACAATCACTTTTTATTATTATTAGTGTTTTTGAAAAGAGATGCCTCTGTGGAGGGAAAGGACAAATGCCTGAGTTTGATCTCAGAGCTCTTACTCCCAAAGGCTGAGTTGTAGTCCCTGCACTGGGGAAGCAGAGAGGAGGATTTCTGGGGCTCATGAGCTATCCTGGTCTACTGGGTGAGCCCCTGGGGCCAGTGAGATACCTACTGCAAAGAGAAATAACTAAGATGGTATGTGAGAGAAAAATTACCTCTGACCCCAGGTTGGCCTCTGACTGCTACATTCATGTGCACTTGCACACATTATAATGCACATCAGCACCACATAAGCTCTCACACATGCACACACATGTTAACTTACCTTGTAAGAAGGGTCGTGAGAGAAGCAAGAGCCTTAGTAATTACTGACTCTGCGGTGCTTATTAGGACGGAGTGTGTTAGAGAGCAGGTCCCCAAGAAAAACTGTGAATAAACAAATGAGCTTCTTCACACACCAGGAAAGGCAAACCTGCGTCTGTTAATATTCCCCACGACAATAAAGATCCCCAAAGTAATTTTCTCTTGAAAATAAACACACATTTCTATATTCTTCAGTCAGCATATATGGAGTACCTGCTACATGCCAAGATTCCTGTGGCCAGTGTGGGGAAAGTGTCCTGAACTAAAAGGTGATCCCCAGCCTCACAACGCTTACATTCTAGTAAGAAGACCAACAATGAATGCAGCAAGTTTGTGCTCAGCAGAACATCACAGGACTACAGAAACCATGACAAAAGTACCTGAAATCTCCTGGAAAAAAATTTTTTTCATGGTGGTGGTATCTCTTTTCCAAAAAAAACTAATAATAAAAAAAATTGATTGTCTGTGCTCTGAAAAATAACAGCCACTGTAAATTCGGCAAGTATCTATGGCCGGCTCACGCTCACAGCAGCCAGAGAGGGAGGCTCTGTTTACATGAGGATCTCTTTCCTGAGTGGAAAAACAGACAGCAAATAATATATTTCAGGATTAATTTAACTTTTCAAATTACAAATTCATTGAAAGCCCCATCCGCAGCAGGGTGATAACTCACAGTGCCACCAGACTTTAAGCACTGCAGCAACGGGCTGGTGTTAAACTCCTCACACGGACCTCTTAAAAGATGGCCGCCCTGGGGTTTCTATCAGGCCTACACGATCATATATTGAAACCTGGCTTATTTACTTCTATGTTTCTGAAGTACCATTAATCATTTTCTTCTGAGATGGCCGGTGAATTCCATAATTAATAAAACGCAGGAGCTCAGGAGGGATGCCCAGAGAGAGATGAAGTAAGACACACTCTGAAAAAGAGCATCACCAAGGTACCAACGGAACCTTCGTCTTCAGAGACTGAGCCTGAACTGAAGGACTATAAAACCAACTGTTTTTCTTTCCTCTTCCATTTTTCCTAGACATTCGTCAACACTCACGTGACACAGGCTGAGGGGTGGCAAGAGCTGGGAAGCACAAGTGATGTCATTGCTTTAAGGTCTCAGCAGCCTGTCCTTGAAGACGGTTGTCTCTGCTCCAATTTCTTAAACACTTTTCCTAGCGCTCCATCAGTTAAGCAAATGGTTCATTAACAGCGCACATCTGAAATCTTTAGAACCTGATTGAGCACAGAGACATGAAGCCGTCTTAGGGTGGCGACTGCTTAACTGTCAAATGGACTGACTGCAGAGGCGTTCCTGTTTGCAGTAGATGCGAGCCAAAACCCGGGCATCCATGGACACATCCTCCAATCTGTATACGACCACCCTAGCATCCTTCTGCCGGAGAGAGCATGATTTATCCAGTGCTGCATCCTGCGGCCATTAGAACAAAGATTACGGCTTAGCCAAGTTGAAAATGGAGTCTGTGAGTATTCCAAAGACAAATATTTAGGTACCGACAAGCTCTGTTTAATATTAACTCATGATAGGAGGCTGTCAATTTCAGCTAATTTCATGCCAAAATCTATTTGAATTTTACAAACTGCTTCCCCCACCCCAGAATTATAAGCTAGAAAGTCAAACGAAAAATGAAGCTTCCCGAAGTTATAAAGTTATAGATCTGTAAGGGGCTTCCAGAGAACAGATCACCCAGGGTTCCACTTGGGTGAACGTCCAGCCCTCCTGGAGATGAGATGGCTTTGACTAGCTCAAGCTTTCTTATCAATCACTAGCAGTTCCTCACAAAGGCCGCTAGAGTTCTCTAGCAGATCCAGCAACGATGAGCCCGAATCAGAAAGACAATATCCCAGGAGACAAGTATTCCATCTGGCTATGCCACCACCACCACCACCACCACCACCACCACCACCCCCCGCCCCCCGTCACCACTCACACCTGCCCACAAGAGCCTGGACCATCCTCAGTGAGTGCCAGGGATGAGGGCTCATTCCCCCAATTCTACAGTATTTATCGTATTAGCATCCCCCTGCACCATTTCACTTCATGGTGTACCTGCTTTGAGGGGAAACACTAAGCATCTGTATTAAATTAGGGTTTCCATTGCTGTGATGAGATATCATGACCAAGACTACTCTTTAAGTTCATTGGGGATGGCTCACAACTTGAGAGGTTTAGTCCTTTATCACCATGGAGGAAAGCATGGCGGCATGCGGGCAGACACGGTGCTGGAGGAGCTGAGAGCTCTACGCCTTGATCCGCAGGCCCAGCTGGAGACCGTCTGCCACACCAGCATACCTTGAGCATGTATGACCTCAAAGCCCCACCTCCACAGTGACGTACTTCCTCTAACCCAACCGCACCCGATAGTGGTGCTCGCTGTTATGAATTGAACAGGGCAGTGCTTATACAGGAGTTCTTGGGGGTTGGGGGGCAGCCATTCCTGGATTTGCCCCTCCACACCCGGGACCCTGGCTCCACCTCACTTGTTGACCCTTCAGGAAGGCTCTCAGACCCTCCCGCTACTTAGTTTGGGAAGACGGCGCTTGTCTACAGGGAGGGGCCTCGCGCCCCACCTTTCTGCCACCGTTCTAGCCTATCACCACAAGCATAGCCGCCAATCTCTCAACACATTGGTGGCTATTCACGTCACTCAAGAGTCCACGTTTTCCCTGCAGTGGACTCCCTTTGAAAACTTTGTAAACCCTCAAAGCAAGAAAGTGCCCAGGCCCTTGCCTGAGGAACAGCAGCCGCCAGGCTCCTCCCCCAGACCTCCCTAACTGTCATAATGGTGTTTCCAACCTCTGTAACTGTCACAAAGTCCTCTCCAGCTCCTCCACAGGGCCATCCCCTCATTATGCTAATTTTAGGTGACAAGTCTGAACAAACCCCACCAATCCCTGAGCGTGGAAACCTACCAATTCCCTCAACAGGAAAACCTACCAAACCCCCGAGCTCCCCCAAGCTCAGGACTTGAAATCCTACCAATCCTTACCCTGGAAATCTCCACTCTAGAAAGCTCCACCCCCTAGAGCCCCTATATAAGCACTGCTCTTTGCTAAATTCCCTGCTGTCTGGGAGCATAGGCAACCCTTCCTGGATTTGTCTCTCCATACCCCGGACCTTCCAATAAAATTCTTTTATGGGATTTGCTGCTGCTGTGTCGCTCTCATCAGCAGAAGACAAGAAGCAATGATGAGAAGTGAAGAGAAGGAGCGGCTCTGAGGTTTCTGAGCTCCTCAGCTCAGCTGGGGATTCCCTCCCCTGGGAGCTGTGACACCTCTGCTGAGGAGGCTTCCTCTCAGAGCTGTGTGGTTCCTAGGATCCTGTGTCTCAGGATGCCCCTCCACTGGGCACTGCCCCACCTCATAGCTGTGTGGTTCCTGGGCTTCCAAGTCCCAGGACACCTTCCCATACGCGCAGAAAGACCAACACACACGCGTGTTCCAAACAGCATCTACAGTCTTTCCTCGGCGCTCAGAGTGGAACCCAAACAGCACCGCGTGCTTCCCACTCTGCAGCTGCAAAGCTCAGAAATTCAGCAAGCAGGTGAAACTGACAACAAAGCCAGGGAATGACAGAGAGGAGCCTTGAACTCGGAGACCGTGGGTTCAAGCCCTTGTCTCGCAACTGTATCCGGGGATGGCTGGCAGGTGCTTAGTTAAGCCTCTGTTCTCTCAACATCTGTGAAAATGACGCTCGGACCTCATATATTTTGAAGTTAGGAGCAAAAGAACAGAAGGGAGACCTGCAGCTTGGAACGGGTTAATTCTCTGATTGCACTGACTTTAAAAAAAAAAAAAGAATGACTTCTTTGCATTTTTTAAAATGTGGCGGAAAGTGTGCTTCCCAGCATACAACAAAAACAGGCGTGCCCCAGTCATTGAGGCGGGTCCTGTTTGTCTGTTCTCTCTGTGGAATGCTGGTGTTAATTTGTGCTTGAGTTTAATCTTAACAAAGTATAAATCTGGTAGAAGAGGTGACCTTTCATCAGAGTTCAATACGGTACTTAAGGAAAATGGGACCGTGTGGTTAAATTGATAGCTGACATCTATGATTTCCACGAAAACCTTTTATAGTGAAATTTCTATCTGAGGGATCAGAATATATAAAACTTGCTTTGCACAGAGCCGGAGCCACTAGAAACACTGGGGATAGCTTTCTTCTGCGAACAATATTCCATCTTTACGTTTGTATTAAACATTTATTAATGGATAGAATCTTAGAAGTATGGCATGGGTCTTATTTAATAACCCAGGCTCAGTAGCGCATGAACACAAGTATTTGCCCTATATTTGACTTTGATAAAACATGACTGTTTATGAATATATTTATCCTTAGAGACTTAATTAGTGTAGTTGAATTTGGGGCAAATTGCTTAATAAAAGAATTTGATTTGTTTTTTTTTTGTTTTTTTTTTTTTTAGTTATTTATTTTAAACTCACAATAAATGGCCTAAGCTGGGAACTTCCCTTCAAGTTGGCGCTTTACAAAGAAGCAATATTTTCTCAAAGATGATACAGTTGCCTAAAATTACAAAAATATGAAGGGGAATTCTAAAGTTGTTCAGATTCAGGCCCCACCCAACCCTTACAAATTGCCCCTTAAAAAGATGCTTGAATGACCACAACGATGTCATGTCTTGGCGGCTTTAACAAATGAGCGCATATTAACATAAAGGCTATTTTCTTTCTCCCATCAACTCTGGTCAAAATGTTATGAAGATTCCCCACTGCTCTGCCTGCCTTTAGGAGATGAGAGGTTTGGGGCTGAGCATCAAAAAGTTCCTTGAAACTAAAGTAAAGTAAGTCGGTGTTGTGCAGGGGTGGTGGCACAGGTCTGGTGTCCTGCAGGGCTGGTGACACAGGTCTGTGATCCCAGCACTAGGAAACTGAGGCAGGAGGAATCACGTTGCAAGTTTCAGGTCAATCTGGGCTGCATAGTGACACTCTGACTCAGGAGAAAACTGGCAGGACCTGAAGAGACTTCAGTAGTTAAAGTGCTTATCATACAGACATAAGAACCAGAGTTCGGGTCTCCAGAACCCACACAGATACCAGATGGGTGTGGCAGTCCTCTTGTAATTACAGCCTTAGAAGGCAGAAGCAGGCATCGTCAAAGCAGACTGGCTGGTGAGACTAACCATATCAGTGAGCTCTGGGTTTGATTAAGAGGCTCTGCGTCAATAAACAGTAAATGAGCAGTGGAAGCTGATCCTTGGTATCACACTCAGTCACGCATGTGCACACACTCACATGCACAGAGCACATGACACACATGCACATGTTCACTCACACATCAAAGTATGCAGGACACACATACACAAAGCACACATAAAGCACAGACATGTGCATACACAGATTAAAGTATGCATAATATACACTCATGCATGCCAAAAACAAAAACAAAAAAGGATTATGTCAAAATCAGAATCCAGAATCTGGGGTCTTACACGTCTTCCATGAAGCCACTGGAAGCCATCAGCGGTGATCCCTGTGCTCCTCCTCCCTCCACCTTGTACTTCAGTCACATGACATTCTCACCCTGGGCACTGCAGGTCACCCCAAGGTCTCAGTCTTACCTCCTCTGCTCACCTCTGCAACCTTGCCGTCTCCCACAGTGGGCGCCCTAGCAGGGACTGCACAGCCATGTGGTTGGGGAATGGAATGGGCTCTCCATCAGTCGCACTGTAAATGGGCAAAGGGATGAGGTCTTTGCAAATGCACAGGTCAAAATCAGTGTCTGCAAACGGGAGGAAATCTACTCTAAGAGCAGAGTCCCAGTTTGTCTATCAAAAACTAGGAGAGAAAAATGTATCCACAAATTTCTATGCCCTGCTGCAAAGTCCTCATGATATACAAATCAGAAAACATGAACCCTCTTCTCAAAAGACCCATCTGTCTCCTCAAGAGCCGCTGATATGATTGCCTGGAATCCAGACCCATGGGGCCCAAAACAGAGTCCCTGACCATTCTGATAATGAGGCTCTGCGAAGAATCCGTCCTTTCCCCGTGACTCTGAAAGCAGTGGGAAATACAGCAACTCCCATTCATCTCCTCTTCAAGAACGCATTCCAAAGTCAAACTATGAAATCCTAGGTATTATGCATAAGGACATGATAGTGTCTAAATTACGTGATTGATAATACCTGACATTAACATAAAACAATGACCACACTGCACCATAATCTAGTTTGCTTAAAGCTTACAGTTAACTCTGAAATTTTCTTTTTAATGCTTTTCAGACCATGTGGACTATAGGTAACTCCATAAAACCGTGGGAAGCAGAGCCATGAATCAAGAGGGTGCCATGCAGTGAAACCCAGGAGACCTCATGAGAGACCTGCAAGTCCCCGATGATGTCATCAGTTTTCTGGGACCACACGGAGCATGGAGAGCATCAGGAGTCTTGCCTAAGAATGCAAGACTTCTGAAACATGCCTACGGGAGCTGCCTGTGTTCAGAGTTAAGAGCTAAGTAGCTAAAGGAAAGGTGAACTCTCATGAAGCACAAAGTGCTGCCTTTGGGGGGAGTGTCCCTCTTGGGCCACACCCAGTGAGCAAACCAGCTGCTGTGGTCTATAGAAACAGGAGTTACTAAGATAAAGTTTAGTAAAAGAGAAGCCGAGATTCACACTGGTCATGTTGGGGAAAGAGCTATACCTCTCTGATGCTTCTTAGTTTAAAACATAACAGTACATATTCATGGCTCAGAGTGACAGACTTCACAGTCATCTTCCCTCAAGGTGACTGAAGTCACTTCACTGAGTTGTCTGCTTTTACCCTTCCCTCCCCACTAGGCCTATTCCTAATGGTTCCAAACACCCCTGCCTCCCTTCTTCCTGATGTCTCCTATGTGTGCATGTGTGTATGTATGTATGTATGTATGTATTACGTATGTATGTGTATGCCTATGCATGTATATGTGTGTCTGAATGTGTTTGTGTGTTTGATTTTATCTCTAAGGTTACATATTGCCTAGGATACACATCTACAACAGGGTGTAGACTTTGCCTTCTTAAAGCTGATTTATTTCCCTTAATGATGGTCTTCATTCCACCCATTTTCCTATCTTGTGGATGTAATCTTGACCTCCAGATAGGGGCCAGCAAACTTCTCCTATTTATAACCAGAGAGTAAAATATTTTGTGTTCTCGGGCCATACAATCTTTGTCCAACTACTCAGTTCCTCCCTTGTAACATGGACACAACTACAGATAGTACAACGGGCATGGCTGTGTGTTAATAAAGATTTATTTATAAAAGCAAGCAGTTGGAGTTCTGTCATATGAGCGAATAAGGTTTTACATATATATGTATTTATAAACACCTGGACCGCCAGCTACAGTTTGGTGTGTGGATTAATAAAGTTCCACTTATTAAAGAAAACAACTGTGCAAACCATTGATGGTATTTTTTTTCAGTCTCTGACCTAGATTCCCCCCACCCCCACTGAGGAAACTCATAGCTCTCCTCCTTCCCACCTTCTTCCACTGGCTTACGTGGACTTACAATCCCTCCCTATTCACTTTAACTCTTCTCATTAATACATGAACACATGAGCAGATATGTGCCTGAGACTGGGCAGGGGAGGGAGGATTCCTGCAAAGTCAAATATAGTTTTGATACAGGATTAAGACAGTGAGAAGATCTAATTATTGAAGATCATTTTAGATCTGTATTTGTGGATGAGCCTAGAAAACGGAAGCGGGTCGAGCTTACATATTTCCAACATGGAGTTTTATCACAAAACCCATTTGTGATAATCTTTCACAAGGTTGCTTCCCATCAAACACACCTTTGAGAGGGTATTTTAATGTGAGAATGCTATCAATTAGGGATGATGAATAATGGCAGTTACTATTCATCAAGAGTTTGCTGTATGGGATTCAATATACATCCTGTTATCTAATCATTGTATTACAATATAGTTGGATTCAAAATATATTATTTATTTCATTGGCCACAACAGATCTGACTTTCAAATGCATATGTGTCCATCTCTAAGCTTCCATTAAATTTAAAATTATTAGCTCACATCTAACAGAAAGACTCCCTAGAATCAGAAAAATTGTTTACCCCAAAAATGGCCATTAGTGGTATAACAATATATGCCCAAGGGAATAAATTTATTTCTCTAAAGGGGAAATCAAAGCACAGAGAGAGGAACCAGCTGGTCTCTAAATACCACCAGATCATACTGGGCCTATATGTAGCTTTGGCCATGACACCTGAGGCACGGCATGTTTTCAGTCAGTATGAGTCCTCTTTCCTTACAGCTTCATGACCATGTAATCTTTAATCCTAAAAAAAATTTCTCTGTCCCGCAAAAATGTTCCCAAGATCCTGTCCATGATGTCTTCAGAAATAAAAGGATCCAATACCATCAGCAGGTATACACAAGAAAGTTGGGACAATAATATTATCCTAAAAATAATTACCTTTTCTTACCCCTTAAAAGATGCTTTTAGATGATACTGAAAATATTCTATATATGAAAAGATGGCTTAGGAGCTTGAAAACCAAATGAGAAAATACAAGTTCAAGTAAACTATGCAAAAGGTCAATGAAATTACTAAGGAAGAGTATAGGAGAAAGAAACAGAGACGGAGAGACAGAGGAATAGAAACAGAGAGACAGGGAGTGAGAGAGAGAACATATTCTAGAGGGGTGAGAACCCAGCATGGCCAACAATAAATTCTCCTGGTTGGTTGGTTGGTTGGTTGGTTGGTTGGTTGGTTGGTTGGTTTGTTGGTTGGTTGGTTTTTCTTAGAAGTTCTACAGAACTGAGCAAATCAAGTTAGAGCTCTAAGTAACCACATCACTCACTGGATATGGGAATTTCCATTCATATCAATGACATGATGTCACCCTTGTCTTCATCCATCAGGGTAAGAACAGTATTCCAAAAGAAAATTACTTTCTCTAGTTAAAAAACTTCTCCAACAAGACTAGACAATCTTGTAGCAACTACACACACACACACACACACACACACACACACCAAAACCAACTAAACAATCTTGCTACAGACACAGGACCAAAGATGATATCAACTGCTAATTTCCTATCAAAGCAACAGTAGCCATATGACGATGGAACGCATTCTCCATGGTGCAGGGGAAACCCAGTGGTGCAGTGTGTGCCTAGGTTATCAAAACATGGCGTGTTATATGCAAAACTCTGAAAGGGAGGAAAGGTTTAACCAAGGACTCTGTGTAAAGCCAAGTGGCTGCATTTCCCTAGCTGACGGCTCTGCTCGGTGATTGCTCTCCACAGAGGACATTACAGAATGGTCAACAAAAAGGCCAATTTCACAGAGCCTAAAAAAATGTATCTTAAGTAGTAGAAGATGAGGGCCACATCATGGTGATGACATACTCTTTAGATTACTTAAAAAGTATGTTGGATCACCACTAAATTCCTCTCGGTGACCCACAGTCGCATCAAATCATGAAAAACAGATAAATTTCAATAAAGGGTGATCCTACAGAATATCTAACCAATGCTTCTCAAAATATTCAAGTCACACAAACAAGGCAAGGAAATGACACATTCAAGAGGAGCCTGGGAGTCATGACCCAATGTGGTATGCTTTCTCGAATGGGGTCAGGAAAGTGTAAAAGGTCATTAGGTGAAGATAAATGAACTTTGTAATGAGAGACTCTAGTTGCTAGGAACGCCCAGTGGTCATTCACTGTTACAGAAATGTACAATGTTAATAAAGATGGAAAATGGCTATAGGGCACATGAGAACTTGGGATTGCGATTCCAATTTTTCTGCAAATGAAAACTCTTCTAATAGAGCCTAGATTATTAAAGTCTCAATACGTTCCAAGGAACGGATCAGAATACAACAAAATTATAAATCAATTGGAAAAAATCCTACAGCACTGTAAAATGTGTAGGTTGTTGCAATGCATGCTGGAAAGGCAAATTCACAGCTGTATGTGATTCTACTTATGAAGAAGGGGCTAAAATCAGTGGTCTCGGCATTCGCCACAGTAAGCTACCACACATACAGAAACACACTGAGAGAATAAAAGCCAGAATAAAGTATCAGAGAAAAAATACTTACAAATAACACACCTTGAAGTCACACTAGACAAGCAACAACATAATAAGGAGACAACAAAGCCAGGCATAGTGGCATATAGCACTATACCCATGCAAGTGTTTGAGGGACTGAGTCAGGAAGTGTGTCATAAGGTCAGGGCTAATCTGGACTATTTACTGAGTTCAGTGCCAGCATGGAACATAAAGGGAAACCTGGCCTTGAAGACAGAGAGGAGAAGAAGAAAATGAGAAGGAAGAAAAGGACAAATTGGTAAAAATCAATAAAATTCAATTAAATTTTAAAAATTGAGCAGACTCTTTGCAATTTTGTGTGTGTGTGTGTGTGTGTGTGTGTGTGTGTGTGTAAGAATGAAAAATACAATTGTCATCATCAGTCATACAAGAAATACAAAACAAAGCCAAGGGAAGGTATCCCTGTAAACCCACCAAGATGGCTAGCATCAGTTTGGTTAGTGGTCCCAAGTGCTGGGGAAGACGTGGAACAGCTGGAGTCCTCCTCTACTGCTGGTGTGAAACACTGGTCCAGAAGGGTCTGAGATAGGAAAGATGGATACACATACCATCCAACAGTGATTCCATTCTGAGGATATATAAACTACATAGCTGTATCAGTTATGATGGCCATAAAGAAGAAAACAGAAATACGTGTCCAGTGGAGCAAGGAAGAACAGAAGTAGCACCTGCAATGAACTCTCTCTCAGCACAGACAGGAGCTGGAGAAGGGCTTGGCAGTGGAGAACACTGGCTGCTCTTACAGAGGATCCCTCTTCAATTCCCAGCACCCACATGGAAGCTTGCAACCATCTGTAACTCCAGTTCCAAGGGAACTGATGCCCTCCTCTGGCTAGGCAGAGGCGTGGCATACAGATATACATGCATGCAAGATAGCCACGCACAGAAAATTAAAACTGAAATTTAAAAACCATAGAAATGAAAACAAGCTATATCAATACATACATGTATTATGAAAAACAAATTTCTTATCCCAAAGGATTCTAATTAAAACACAGGTCAGTAGACAAGAGATGCTATTTTAAAATTATTAGATATGACCGTTTTTTTCAAGAGGTGTGGCATATTAGTCTTAAAGACACCCAGGTGGTTGCTTGATAGCATCTTTTGGAGCACAAAAATTCAGTCTACTCAGGTTCTAGAACAGAAATCGACGTTGGCCTTGACAAGAACTAAGCCCAGCACCGGCTGCAACTAAAGCATAAGGGTCATCTCATTACCATAGCAAAGCCAAACTTGGTCTATGGTGCCCTGGAAGCAGACTTCCTTTGACACGGATGGGCTGATGAAGCCTGTCTCTGTAGAGCCCAACATGACCTAAAATTGTTAAATTTTTTTAAATTCTGCTCAAGGAAGTAGAAAGCACTTTTGTAGGCAGCTGGGAGCACATGCAACCATAAAAGTGGGAAATTCTGCCCTAAGGATTCTAGAAGGCACAGCAGGCATCCTGACAGGTCTGCTTGTCTCCGTCTGACAGGAAAAGGTACACATCTCCATTTGAAGACGATATTTTTCATCCCCCTAGAACTACATCCGTGCTGGAGCTGTCCTCTGGGGATTGTTTAAGAGATGAGTAACTGAGTTATGGTGTCTCCCACCACAGAGTGGCTGGAACATCATAAAGCAAAAACCCTCTCAACAACCCTGTCCAGGAGGAAAAGTCATGCCATTGAGAGAAGCTGAAAACTGAGATTACATGAGCCAATACTATTACTTTCTGGTGACCTAAATTCAGATTTACCCAGATTCCAGGAATTATTTTGCCAAACTTACCGGTTTCCCAATGTCCTCCTGTTCTCTATATAACTCCATGAAAACCGGGTATGGGTTTAATTCAATTTACTTTGAAAGCAAACTATTTTAGCAGTCAGAGGATAAGCAAGGGGCACACACCTGTAATCCCATCATGATGGATGTTGAGACAAAAGGATGGTGAACTTGAGGCTAGCTTGGGCTACATAGTGAGACCCTGTGTAGAAGTAGAGAAGGGAAGGGGAGAGGGTCTGGGGGGGGAAACAGTTATCATAGAGCATTGTCTCAGTCAGTGTTCTACTGCTGTGAAGAGACACCATGGTCACAGCAACTCTAATAAAGGTACAGTGTCAGAGGCCTTGTTCACAGCCATCATGCCTGGAAACGTGGCAGCGTGCAGGCAGACATGATGCTGGAGAAGTAGCTGAGAGATCTAATTCTACAACAGGTAGAGGGAGAGAGAGAGAGAGAGAGAGAGAGAGAGAGAGAGAGAGAGAGAGAGAGAGAGACACGCTGGGCCTGACTTGAGCTTTTGAAACCCCCAAAACCCATCCCCAGGCACATACACTTCTTCCAACAAGGCCACATCTCCTAATCCCTTAATCCCTGTCAAGTGGTGCTGCTCCCTAGTGACCAACCACTCAGTCAGTGGAGGTCATTCCCATGAAAATGGACTGGTGAGGTGGGGGGGGGGGGACTGGAAAGGGGAAAGCCTTTGGAATGTAAACAAAGAATATAGAAAAATAAAAATATCAAAAAAATAAAGAAAACGGACCTCTCAGCTTGCTGTGAGTGAGGGGCACACCCAGGTTGCATCAGTGTGACCTTCCGGCCACCGTCAGCTCATGCTAGAGGGACAGTGCGGCTGGAAGGTGGCTGCCAATAGGAGTGTCTACTAGGGACGTGAGAGCAGCTCGGGCCGCCTATCGACCCTGTGCCTCTAACAGGCCTTTGTGCCAGCAACTTGGCAAGCATCCCTCAACACTGAGGATGAAGAGCCATCTGGTGCCCACCCTCCCCATCCCCCTTCTTTTCACCAGCACCAGAACCACACCAGCACCTAGCCACTTGCCCAGCCTCTCCCCATTTTTCTACAGGACACCGTCCATACTAACTCTGATGGTTATTGCCACCCCCACAGCTGCTTCTCAGAGAGCCTGGACTCACTCATGGACATTACCTAATGCATCTTTTGGAGACAAAACTAGGGGATGGGGGCGGGGGCGGGGGCGGGGGGGAGAATCTTGCCAGGGTGCTTTGTGCAAATTGCAGATGACTCAAATCGAAGAGACTCCAGATCAAATCTTCCCCAGAGGTCCACACAGTCTGGTTTCTTGATGGACATGGAGGCCACAAACCTGTGGTCTGCTATCAGGAAATCTAAGTGGACATTTTTTATGACTCTTGAGAGCTACATTCTCTTCTTCCTCCCAAACTTTAAGCAAATATCTGTTTATCTTTAAAGTCCTGCTCAGGCAGCATGTACTCTGAGAAACCTTCCCTGACATAGCCAGTCAGTATTAGCCCCATCTGCCACTGTCCCCACAGTATCTGTCAGCAAGCCCCTTCCAGAAAGGTCTCTACTGTGCTGCATTATAATGAGAGCCGAGTCATATCTGATGAGAATCAGGCTGAAAAGTCAGTCTGAGAAGATTGTGTAGGGGCGGGGGCGGGGGGAGGGGGAGGAGGGAAGAATTAGTCTTCACAATCCCTTAAGAAAAAACCCAGAATGCCGATGGACAGGCTTGCTCCCAGAAAGCCTGTCAGAGTTAGATTTTCCTCCTGTGTTGGAGAAGAAAAATGTGCTCCTTCCGTGAAGTATCTCATCCAGATCTTAGCTTTAATTTAGGGACCACATGGCACTTAAAAAAAAATAGAACCACATTGACTCTTCCAGGTTGTAAATGATGCTTCAAGTGAGAAGATGTGGTGGTGACAGGTGACTTCAAGTTCCCTGTCGAAATCTCAGTCAGATTCACGTTTATTGGACAGAATAACGTTAATGGCCCTTTAAGTAACGCTTTCTCTCTAGTCCCTCAAGTAGTGACTGCAAAACACAGTTAGGAAAAAATATAAGGAGAGGGAAGAGGGAAGGGGAGAGGAGGTGTGACTCTTCCTGAGGACAGAGGTCTGTCCATTCACTTCAAACAGGACATCAGTGGCAAGGGGCGAAACTATTGCACCCAAGTCTATCGAATGAGTTTATTGGGGTTGCTCTAAGATCATGGGTGACCTCAGGACATCCTCATTACCAAAAGCCCATCCCTGAACTTACAGGCAGCTCCACTGAAAAGTCTTCTGCCCAGCCATTGTTTGCTGCTTACATAGCCTAGAGGCGGGGCCTCGTGAGTCTTGTACATTTCATGAGCTTCCTAAGCCTTGTGAGTTTCCTGCTGCCCTCTAAGAGGGGATATTTTTTAGCCAAGAGGGAATGGCTACATAGCAAGAGAAAGAGAGTAATGGGTGTGAACAGGAACTAAAACTCATTGGTGGAGGTGTTTATGGTTGGCATCCTCCATGGGTTTGAATCGGTGGTTATCCCAGGGAACACAAGAAATGAATAAGCCGGCTGGGTAGAGGTGAGACCCTCTCCTAGAGTGTACATGGTTGAGTTGACATCTGGGTTTAATGTTACAGAGCAAGGTCACAGAATGCACAATCTAAAGGTCTCTCATGTGAGGTACTAGTTGCCTAACACAGTCACCCCACATTCCACACATGGATCTAACCTGGTGGTTCTGTACCAAGAAAACCTCTTCCAGCTGGATCTCCATTACAGTTAAGGAGCCATAGGCCTGCAGGTAATAGTAAATTGTTTCTTTTATTTCTGTCTCTGTATTCCATTTTCTAGAACCCTCTCTCTGAAGACCAAAGTCCAATCCCCAGGTATTAAAAAAAAAAAAAGAGGCAAAAAGGCCAACATAGTGTCATATGTTTGCAATCTCAGCCCTGGGGAGCCAGAGACAGATGTATGCCTGGGGCTCAGTAGCCAGACAGAATAGATGACTTGGTGAGCTTCAAGCCAAGGAGAGACTGCCTCGGTAAGACGAGGTAGATACGGATACCTGAGCTTGTCCTTTGACCCCTACATGAACACACATGTACACATGTGCACACATAGCACTAATTCCATGTTAAAAATGAGCACTGCCAATTGACTACAGGCAGAGGGAGAGAATCTGAATACTTTAGGACCCTGGTGGTTCCCCTCTTAAGATGAGTTCAACAGGTAGCCTCTGATACAAGCCTCTCCTTCACAGTTCTTAGATGTGGGAACGGGTTGCTTTAAAGGCATCTTTTTTTAATTAAAAAGCTTTTATAACAACCTCATATTTAGGCACACACTAAATATATAAAGTTATGTCACGCTGTTTGCAGCAACTAACTGCACATCCTTCTGGACTGTTGGTATCTATACTTAAATGTTTAGACAAAGCTGAAGGGATTTTATTATTTCAAATTCAAGAGACTTGGCAGCCCTGTTACCCATTCAGAAGCATGGGGCGGGGGTGGGGGTGGGGGCGTTCTTCATTAAATCAAAGGTTAAAAAGGTAAACATCACAAGATCATGCGCGAAGCTGCCTTAGCTTTAAATCTCACATACATGCCAACACTTGACTTATAAACAGAGGCTGAGAAGCTGGGACAGGGAGTTATGTAACTGTTTCTCAGTCCTGGATGCAAGCACCTTACCTCGTCTGAAGCTGTACAAACCGGAGGTGGGGGTGAGGTCTCTTTCTACCACCCAGGGCGGGGCATGAATTTAGAACATTTGCATCTGGATTAGACCCCTAAACTGTTCACCTCATCCTAAGCCTCAAGTTCAATTTTGAGCTGTAAGAAATCAGGCAGGGTGTGTACCAGAATGCCGCCTCTCCTCATAAGAACCCCATGCCAAGGCAGGATGAAATTTAGGAGGGTTTGGTTTCCTCTAAGTAAAGGCTTCGTGTGCGTCCTCTGTGTCATCGCTGTCACATGAGGTGAGGAAACATAAAACCAAGCCTCTCCTTCCCCCTCAACCTTCAGCAGCCTTGATTCTCCACAGTCGTGTCCAGGTCTGTTCCCTCAGTTCCTGCCCTTGAACTTCAGACCCCTGCCCTTTGACCTCTCTACTGCCGTGGGGACCCCTCACAAGTACCTGCCAGAGAGCTTTAAACTAAGATTTGAGTGTAGAATAGCCGACCGTAGGCTACATACTGGGACACTCGGCCCCCAGCTGGTGGTGCTGTTCCAAGAGGTGCCAGAGCCGTGAACCCACAGCCTGCCTGTCAGACATCAGGCCGCGGGGTCCAGCTTGAGACTTCCATCCTGGCTAACCCCACTTCTAGGCCAGATGCCTTTTCTACTCCTTGTCTGCGGCTGAGATGGGAGGGGTCAGGTGGACATTCTCGCTACCTTCCCACCGTGATGGGCCAGAGACCCTTTCCAACCATGAACCAAAGTTCTTGGCTTCCTCACGTGTCTTGTCAAGCAATCTGTTGTCTCGGGGACAAGAAGGGTTGATAATATACCTTTGTTATCTTGCAGAGCCCTGTGGTGGTTTTGCAGTTTACAGTAGAATTCTTCCTGCCGTGAGCACCCCCACGGAAGCAAAAAGGACTCAGCCCAACATTTGGCTCAGGGGATGGGCAGGTCACTTTAGCCACTGCTATGGCAAGAAACACAACAAATGTGGTTTGTTCTGGTTCCCCATCGTGATGGGGAAATTGAGGCAGGATGGGAGGCAGCTGGTCACGCAGGGTCTGCAGTCGGCAGAGGGGGATGGGCACCGACGCTCAGCTTGCCTGCCCTCGTCAGTTAGTCCAGGACCCAGTCCTCGGAGTGTCGCCACCCCTAGGTCAGGCATGCCTTCTCGTCTCCATTAACTCAATGTAGCAAGTCTCTCATGGGCGTGCCTAAAGGTTTGTCCCCACTGTCAAGAGGGCAGTGCCTATGAACGGCCACAGAGGTCAACTCACACTGCACACAGGCAGAGAGGACGGGAAAGGTCACTCGTTTCTGGTTGTGAGCCTAGTCTTTAGCAGCTGGGCCATCTCTCTAGTTTCCAGTCAGATCCACAATGCCTCAAGAACGCAGGAGAGGGAGGCTGATTGGGACTGATTGAGAGAGGGACAGTTGTCTTGATGGTGGTGGTGGTGGTGGTGGTGGTGGTGGTGGTGGTGGTGGTGGTGGTGGTGGTGGTGGTTGAGAGATTTCCCTCTGCATTTATAGTTTCTACTGGTAATCGGGGAGTCGCCTGGGTCTCCTAGACTGTTCTTCATGACGTGAAGCAGACAGAGGAGAGGAGTAAGTGAGTCTCAAAGCTGTTAACAGTGAACACAGAACAAAGTCAGACAGCTTCTCACGTTGTTGTGTTTCTGTGTGTTGACTGGATAACAATGGTTAGTGGCATATATGATTGTTTGGTGCCCATGACATGCCAGACACCGCACCAGCGACATATATCGCCCATTGAGTTCTCGCAACAACCCTGAAGTTGGAGTCTTTCTTGAGACTCTCCCCAAAGGAACAAATCTGAAAAGAAGTTAAGCTATGAATTTGGTGAGAAACTGGGAAATAGAACCAGGGGGTGGGGAGGCTTTGGGGAAAGCCAGTAGGAGGAACCCTAGGGAGATGGTTAGCACTGTGGAGAAGAGGAGCCGGAGCTCGGAGCACCTGAACACATTCTGAGAGACGGGACAACACAGAGCTGGATCGCAGGAGCAGGGCACCCAGGATACTCATCCCGCCAGCTCCGCCACCCACACTTGAGGGTTGCTCCCAGAGACATGGTCTCTTACCCCACCTGCCTGTGTGCCAATGGAGCTGGCTGTGTCTGCCAGAGGAAGTCTGGGAGCCTGGACAGGAGAGGCCATAGGAGTGTATGGAGCATCCTCTGCATGGCCCTCCACCTCCCAGATTGGCGGCGAAGTCCAGGAGGGACATCTGCCAACATCTACACAAGGGAGCCACAACCAGGCCCCGCTTCACAGGGAAGGTTTAGATACTCAGAGAGACTGGGAAATGTATTGCGTGTTCCTGTGTGTAAAAAGAGGCTGGACTGAAACCCCAGGCCACCTGCTTCCTGAACAGCACTCTTAGGAAAGGCGCGGGGGATACAGAGGGGTTGTGTCACTGTCAGAGATGGAGCCGGAACTCACAGAAGTGGCCGGGGTTGGGAAAGAATGCCCTTCCCACCCCATCAGCCCACATCCTTTTAAATTTGCTCACTGCCTCTTACTATAGTGGTAAACTTGAGCAAGCACTTTGCTCTCCATGTGCCTCACTTTCCCCATCTTTACAATGGGGACAGCAGTAGCACCTGCAGCACGCGGCTGTTAAAATGAGTGTGTGATGGTGTGGGACTGGCTTTTCTAGGCCACGGCTTGTGCCCAGGAGACACTGTCATTTTCACAGGTGTGCTAAGTGTCAGCTGAGCCAGCGTCTTCATGTTTGATTTTCATTACAAACCAATAGTTTTAGAAAATGATTAGCCTGACCTGGTTTACATTTGGTAATCACTTTATATGGTAATGGCTTTCTAAATTATATATTGGCTTTCTCCCATCTCCGGGCCGCCTTCTCCGGTTTTCACTCTGTTTGCCCCAATTTCCAAAATACATGGTTTATTCTCGAATTCTCTTGTGAGTGTGGAAAGGGGAAAACCCTTACAAATGTAAAATACAAAAACCTACTTTTAGAATACATTAATTTCATGTGCATAATATCACTTTGGGCTGAAGTTCAGCATTATTGTTGTGGATTAATTTTTATCCCTATACCAAAGGGATCTAAACACTTGGTATATATGCTTGTGCACATGTGTATGTGCATGTATGTGTATGTATGTGTATGTATGTATGTATGTGAGTGTGAGTATATGTGTATATTGTGTGGGGGTATGTGCATGTATGTATATGTGTGTGAGTGTGTATTGTGTATACATGTGTGTGGTGTGTCTGTATGAGTATGTATATGTGTATATGTGTATGAGTGTGCATATGTTTGTGTGAGTGTATATATGTATGTGTGTATATGTATACGTATTATGTGAGTGTGTGTATCTGTGTGACTATGTGTATATTAGTGTGGGGTATATGTGCATAAATGTGTGTGAATGTGAGTGGGGGATTGTGTATATATGTATGAGTATGTATGCATGTATGTGTGAGTGTGAGTATATGTGTATGTATGTGTATTGTAAGTGTGTGTATATTTGTATGGGGTGTCTGTGTGTGTGAATGTGAGTAGGGAGTATATTATGTGAGTGTGTGTGCCTATGTTTGTATGTATATGGGTGTCTATTGTTTGAGTGTGTGTGGTGTGTATATGTGTGTTTGAGGGTGTGTGTGTGTGTGTGTGAGAGAGAGAGAGAGAGAGAGAGAGAGAGAGGCTACATCATACATGTGGAGATCAGAGAACAACTTTTAGGAGTCAATTGTCTCCTCCCACCACCTAGGGCTGGAATGCACCTCCTTAGGCGGGGTCATCTACCTACCCATAATCCATCTCACCAGCCCTAGCCACGCCTTTTTTTTAATGCCAATGCTCATAAAAGCATCGGGGAGAGTGTGCAATCACCTGTTCCCCACCCTTAGATAGTGTGCTGGAGGAGAGGAAAGTGACCTCCGTATGTGGGAATGTGTCCCTAGACCTTTGGGATGACCTAACGCCTGTGACAAACCTGTCATGGAGATGGCATGCCTGGACTGGACTGGCGGTGTCACCTCCTTGCCCGCCTGGCCCTCTCGCTCCCTTTCCCTCTGCTCAGTTATGTGTGTAATCAGTCCTGGGTGGGACCTTGTCACGTGGCCTGTTCAGAGCGACTTCCTACAACGCTCATCCATCACAACGCGAGCAGCCAGCCGTGGTCGTTGTCCTTGCCGTGTGGCGGCAGAAAGTGGGGCAGAACCAGAATGAGGCTAACTGCTTTCTAACTCAGCGGCAGGGCCCCACGCCTCAGGTAGCCAACAGGGTAGAAATCCCGCCCCAAACCCGAAAGAGCAAAGGTCCTTTTTAAGTCTCACCCACCCTTCCCCTGTCTACCTACTCGCTCACCCGCAACCCTCACTGTCCTGTTTTGTTGTCTGTTGAGGTAAAATGTACCTCACCGTGACCAAAATTAACATGGGGAATGTAACAGATTCATTTAGTAGACGAGTTTCGCTCCATCACTGAGAAAACCCAAGGCAGGAACCTGGAGGCAGAAATGAAAGCAGAGGCCACGGGCGGGGGAGTGGGGGTGGGGGGAGGGCGAGGAGGGGGTGTGTGGTGGGGGAGTCAAGGGAGGGTGGTTGGGTGCGGGGGGGGGGGGGGGCAGGGGGAGTGCTGCTCACTGGCCTGCTCCTCAAGGCTTTCTTACTTAGCTTGCTTTCTCAAACAAGCCGGGTCCACCCACCCAGGGTAGCGCTGCCCCCAGTGGATCCCACATGATCCCACAGGAATCATGACTCAAGAAAACGCTCTACAGGCTTGCCCACAGGCCAACATGGAGGAGGTAATTTCCCAGCATACCTAGTTTGTTTCAAGTTGACAAAAAATGAGGCAGTCGACTCAAAGAGCCTTTGAGAAGTTTCTACAAACCACTCGGAAACACCTTTGGATAATCAAGCAAAGAAAAGCAAGACGGGTTTCTACAAACCACTCGGAAACACCTTTGGATAATCAAGCAAAGAAAAGCAAGACGGGGCGGAGCGGGAGAAAGGGGTAAATGAATCTGTTACTTCGCCCATGCTTTGCCGAGCTGCCTAAGAATCACTTTGCAACTTGCTTATTAAGTGTTTTTATTCTTTTTTTTTAAACAAGAAAAATCCTAAGAAATTTCAGCTTAAAAATAAAATCTACCCTCTTTTATCAAGAGGCTAGTCCTATCTTCATGTAGCACCACCCAACACCCTCAGCTACCAGTATTTATTATTTATTTTTTTAATGTACACTAAGACATCTAAGATGAGCGTTCTGTACGGTTCCCGATAAAATCCTCTGCGCTGAGCCTGCATTTCCATCTTGAGGAATGTAGGTATGCCCCGGAGGAACACATTGGATGCTACGGTTAATTAACTAATTTACTCCATCAAGTTTAACAGTGGTTTTAACTTTAATGAGACCATTACATTTTAATATGGAAATAACAGCCTTGTATCCATAACGGTCCCCACAGTCCAGAAAGCGCCTCCCCCTCCACCCACTCTGTATCAGAGCTGATGTTGATTTGTGGACCCGGGTCCAACGCTCAGAACTGGCAATAGGGTAGCACGGGAGGCTTCCGACGGATGCGGCTCCTGCAAGCCACTGTCCTGATGTCTAGTGACCTCTGCTGTAGACTCCACTGACATGAGAAAGCCAAAGTCTCAGTGCAAAGTCTCAGTACTTCCTTTTGAAGTAGGAGTGGGGGCTCAGATTTGTCAAAATCAGTGTGACAGAAGACGGAAAGCCAGCCAAGTCAGAAATTTCAGACAGAGGGGAGCGCAAGAGGTAATCCAGGTCCCACACTCGGGCTGAGATTGTCCAAGAGAGACCTGCCCTCGGGCTCCTGTGCCCACCTTGGGTTGCATTTAATTAGACCCTTCTAAAGGCCAGCAACGCATTAATATCACCATGCTGGAAGCTCTCATGGGGAACTTTTATTATCCCACACAGAGAACTTTCCAGTTAACTAGGGGAAAGTTGTCCGGTGGCCATGAATCATAGATTCCGCAAGCGTGGACCCAACTTGCAGAAACCCAGTACAGCTGTCTTCCGTTGGCTCAGTGTGCAGTTTGCGACCCGTAATTTTGTCATTAATTTTCATCTTTTGTTTAAACATATTTGTCTTTTGGACAAGATAGGCCATATTTCATGTGTTTGATGAATATTCTCCTTGGTCCAGTTTTACAGAATTTGCACTTAATTAATTGCCCAACCTTTAATTCGACAGACTGTTTTTAATGGTTCTGTAGTTTCAAAAGCATCCACGCAGTGGAATTTCGAGAAAGTAATTGTTTTTGTGTCACTTCCAAAGAAAGTCGCAATTATTAAAATGTGTAAATAATTTGTCAAATGCGCAATGGGCAATAATTAGGAAGATATCAAATAAACCTTTAATGGATATTTTTAATTTGGTGTTCAGCGGGGATATTTAAATAATGCAACAAAATATGTCATTTTTCTCCTCGGGAATATAGGAGCCAAGTCTTGATGCGAAAACAACCCCTTTCAGCCGCACGGCCCGGGTGGCAGCAGAGGTGACACTTGTGACTTCCAAGCTCTTCGAGGGGCTGGGAAGCAGGACCCTCTCATCCACGGCTTCTGAACATCTGCCCATCACCGACGTCGTTCAAGCCACCCCTCTCGCGTGTCTGGTAAAAGGCGCGCAGGGAAGAGGAGACAAAGGTCGGTTGTTGTCAGTTCTTTATAAACGCGCTGGAGCTGGCAGCTCTCGAGACCTGCCATGTTTCCCTAGCAACTTTGTCTGTGCCCGCGTGCTCACGACACTCTCCGCCTTGTCACTGTCACGCTGCCTTTTTGTCGTACGGACTCTCTCCAGTGCGTCCCCCAGTTCCACGGGCCTTTGTAGGAGGATGGGGAGGATGGCGGTTTGGGGAAGGGATGTGAGCTGAGCCTGTGATAGAAAAAAAAAAGTCTAGAGAGTTCAGTCTGCACTCTGATAACAGCAGAATCAGGACGACAAGGGAGAGCTGGGTTAGAGAAGACAGGGGCCACGGGAAAATGAAAGGTGGACTTCTAACAATAACATCTGGAACTCTGTGACATTTCTGAGAAGGAACTCTACCATTTGTTTTGACGTGTGTGTGTGTGTGTGTGTGTGTGTGTGTGTGTGTGTGTGTCTACATGTGCATACTCATGCACTGTATGTTAGCTATGTATGTGAATGTGTGTGTACATGCACATGCGCTGTGTGTTAGCTACATGCAGGTTCACACATATATACATGTATGACAGCATGTGGAGGCCAGAGCTCAATCCCAGATTTCCTTCGCAGTCACTTCTGCCTTCTCTTTGGAGACAAAGCCTCTCACTGCACCAAGGGTTCACTCACTTACCGACTTGACCCAACTGACCGGCCAGCAAGGCCCAGGGTCCTCCTGTCTCCGTCTGCCTAGGACTGATATTAAAAGTGTCCACGTGGTGTCTAGCATTGTCATGTGAGTGCTAAAGACAAATTCTATCACAGGCTCAGCTCACATCCCTTCCCCAGTTTATATGCTTTACAGAATGAACTGTCTCCTTGTATGTGCACGCCTGTCCCGCCTGGGTGTATGTCTGTATGTGGGTGTCTGATCCTCTGGAAGTGGAGCTACAGACAGCTGTGAGCCTCCATGTGGGCGCTGAGAACTGAACCCGGGTCCTCCCTCAGGGAAAGTGTGCTGAGCTCTTAACCTCCAAACTTTCTCTTCAGCCCCCCTGTTTATTCTTGTAACCTCTACGGCCGCCTCTGGTACTTGTTGTAATTATTTGTTTCGATTGTTGATGGTCTTTTTGAGGTGGGATCTTTCCATGCCTCCCCAAAGTAGCCCAGGCTGGCCTTGAATTTAAGACCCACTCCCTTTAGCTTTCTGTCTGCTGTGCTAGGACCTTAGGCATGTGCCACAGCCCCCTCTGGCCATGTCATTTAAAGTTCAGCAAAGCCGGGCAGTGGTGGCGTATGCCTTTAATCCCAGCACTTGGGAGGCAGAAGCAGGTGGATTTCTGAGTTCAAGGTCAGCCTGGTCTACAGAGTGAGTTCCAGGACAGTCAGGGCTACACAGAGAAACCCTGTCCCAACACCCATTCCACCACCCCCACCCAAAAAAAAAAAAAAAAAAAAAAAAAAAAACCAGTTCAGCAAAGCTTCCAGGCAGGCTGTCCCCCGCACTTTACATACCCCCTTTGACCCAATGACTGTTCTGTGGCACAAAGACAGGACGGAATTTTGGCTCCTGTAATCTTCCTTCTCCTTGATTGATGATGGCCAAGAGATCTCTTGACATGGTCCCTACCACACCTGCTTTTATTAGCTCTCCTGCATTTGCTTCTCACTATGAATTCCCCAACACTGGAATGCAATGGCCCAGAAACTTTTTTGGCGAAGGGCATGACGGTGAACATTCTAGGCTCAAGGCAGAGTGCTAATGAGCCACAGCCAACTCCTAAGTGAGCAGACACGGTGATGTCTCAATAAGGTGTCACACAGGGACACCGGAACTTAAACTTGACATAATTTCTTGTATGTTACAAAAGTTTGATCATTTTCTACCATTTAAAAAAATGCAGGGATCAGAGCTGGGAGACAGCTCAGTCAGCAAAGTGCTTGGCATGCAAGCAAGAAGACCCGAGTTCGATCCCCATCATTCACATTTTAAAAAGAAGAACATGGTGGCATACCTTGTAATCCTGATACTGCGGAGCCAGTATCTGGGACTGGCTGGCAAGCCACTCTAGTTGGTGAGCCCCACACAGAGGAAAGACCCTGAGTCAATCATAAAAATAAATGCCTCCCAAGCGACAATGGCAGAGGTTAACCTCTGACCTCCACATGCGCATGCATACACACACACACACACACACACACACATGCAAACCAAAGACAAAACAATAATAAATGCACATATAAAAAATGCTGTAATGGAACCCATTACTTTATATAGTAAGTATTCACTTCAAAATAAAATCTATTTATCAAAAGTACATTTAAACATATCCCATTTGAATAATGTGACCAAGTATTACAGATCTGGGTAAAAAAAAATAAGATTTTTTTTAAATGCAAAGGGCATTTTTAATACTCAAACCTTATCATCCACACGAAAACAGGAAATGGGGTGGAGGAAGGCAGCGGGCCAAGGCTTGCTGATCCTGGATGCAGAGGCCAGCATTTCTGTCTCACGGGACGGGTCTGTGGGAGGAGAAGCAATGGTACAGATGTCAGAGAAGTCGGGTCCTGAGACATGATTGGGGGGAAATACGATGGGATGACATGGCAGTGCGTGATGTCGGCCGGCGGCTGCATTCCGTGTCGCTGCCAGGAAGGATCTGTCAGCGCCCTGAGTGACGAAGGGACAGTGCACCTGGGCTAAGACGACAAGCCAGCTGCACTTCAGGCTAGATCGTCATGCGAAAGGCCAGAAAACAGAGCGATGGGTTTACTCAGCCCTGTAGTCAGAACCGAAAAAAATAATAATAAAAGCACACACACCCTCATTAGAATAATCCTCCATTAATATTTACAAACTTCAGGTGCCTGTGGAACATCTAATCCCCCAGCCACCAGGAGAGAGGGGCTTTAATATGCAGCGCAGCTTTGCCAAGCCTTTCTCTCAAACTTTCTTTAATTGAAAATAGTGCTGTGACCTGAGCTCTCTGCCCAGCTGCACCGAGGCTAAAGAACGGTGAGCTCTCAAACTGGAATTAACCAGGCGGTCCCTTTTATTTTCTCCCTGTTGAACTTTGGTAACTTGGTTGCATTTTTTTTTTCTCAGCTGTTGAAGTCCCCTGGTTGTTTTAAGAGAAACGGAGTCTTTGTGAAGGTTCTGCTGGGGAAAGCAGGGCCACACCGGGGCTTTCTATGTGTGTCCTCTCTTAGAGGCCAGGTCTAACTCTAGCAATGTGCATGTTCCTCCCAGGATCTTCAGGATAATCCCAAACAGATGCTAAAGAACCCAATGAGGAGTGTGTGTGTGTGTGTGTGTGTGTGTGTGTGTGTATGTTTGTGTGTGTATCTCTGTGTGTGTCTCTATGTGTATCTGTGTGTGTGTACATTTGTGTGTGTGTCTCTGTGTGTACATCTGAGTGTGTATATGTGTGTTTATGTCTGTGTGAGTATCTGTGTGTGTGTGTGTCTATCTGTGTGGCTCTCTATGTCTGTGGCTCTGTGTGTGCCTATGTGTCTATGTGTGTCTCTCTGTGTCTGTGTCTCCATCTTGAGTGTGTGTTAGTGTGTCTATGTGTCTCATCTGTGTATCTGTCTGTCTGTGAATCTCTGTGTATCTCATCTCTGTTCATTTGTGTCTGTGTGTGTCTATGTGTGTTTATTTGTGTTTGTGTGTCTATGTGTCTGATCTGTGTGTATGTCTGTCTCTCTGTGTGTATGTCTATCTCTGTATCTGTGTATATCTGTCTGTCTCTCTGTGTGTCTGTGTATGTGTATCTCTGTCTTGTGTGTGTCTATGTGTCTCATCTGTATGTCTGTCTGTGTGTTTTTATGTTTCTGTGTGTGTCTCTGTCTCTGTGTTTTTGCCTGTGTACATTTGTCTGTCTGTCTGTCAGTGTGTGTGTGTGTGTGTGTGTGTGTGTGTGTGTGTGCATGTGTATACCCATTGCACATAGAAGCCAGAAGCTGGGACTGTCTGTCTTCCTCTCTCATTCTCCATCAGAAGTTTTTGGGAGTCTCTTATTGAATCTGAAACTTTTCCTTTCAATTGGATTGTCAGGCTGGTGAGCTCCCAGAGATTGAGGGGCTCCGCCCCTCCCCAGTGCTGGGGTTACAAATGTACACTACCAGGCTTGACTTCTGCAGTGGTACCGGGATCCAGACCCAGGTCCTCATGTTTGCATAACAAGCCCTGGCCCACTGAACCAGCCTCCCAGCCCCAGGGGGACTGTTCTGTCTTGAGTAGCTCTATAGTGGCTCAGAAATAGAAAGGGGGTGTTAGGTCACTGTTGGGAAGCCACTGTGGATTCTGGATCTCTAACTTGAAAAGCCTGCTGTGGGGCCAGGGCTTGAAAGGTGATTTTGTTGACCTGATGGGTCATTTCTACTTGGTAACTCTCTGTAGTCCTGTTAGAGGATAAGATGGTTTAAATGAGAAATGTCTCCCAGAGACTCTGCCATGTGGACCCTTGGTCCTCAGTTGATAATGCTGTTTGGAAGGGTAGGGAGCCAATGAGAGGCGCAGGAAACTGGAGGAAGGATTTGAAGGTTTATAACTTCATCCTGCTTCCTCATCTCTCCCTCTCTTCCCCTCCACCTCCCCTCACTCTCCTCTCCCCTCCCCTCCCCTCCCCTCCCCTCCTGCTCCTCCTCTCTCCTTGTCTTCCTCCCTCTCTCTGTTTCATGCTTGGGGTTCAGAAGTGAGTTCCCAGTTTGCTGTTCCAGTCGCATTCCTGCTGCTAACCACTGTGCTTCCCTGCCAGCGTGTGCTCTTCCTCCTCCTATAAGTCTACCTTGGTCGTGGCGTTTTATCACAGCAACAGGAAAGTAACTAGCACAGCAGGCTTGGCTGCCTCTGGAAGAGATGGTGCTCCTCGTATTTCTTTGCCTTTTCTAGGGTTAGCCCTACCCGTGAGCATGTGCACACACCACTGCATGATTCCAGATGCTCCAGACAAATCACAGTCACGTTCCTCCTGGCCCGGAGAGATGGCTCGGCATTTAAGAGCATCTGCTGTTCCTCCAGAGGAGCCAGGTTCAGTTCCCAGCACCCACATCAGGCAGCTCACACCTGTAACTCCAGTTCCGAAGGATCTGATGCCTTCTTCCAGCCTCTGAGGTTACCCCACACATGTGCACATACACATACATATACTTACGGAATAAAAATAAATAAACATTTAGTTAAACAGCCTCTCATCTCCAACCATTTTCAGGCTGCTTTGTAGAAACTACAGAAACTCCTGAGTTTGGGCAGCACCCGTGTGTGTTGGCATCACCCCCCTATTGTGATGCTACCAACCCTCTAGTCTACCATCAGAGTGAAACCATGGAGAACTATGCTGCTGATATGTAGCCTATAACAGTTATATGATGTGAAGCCTGTAGCAGTTATAGGATGTATAACCTGAAACAGCTACATGATGTGTAGCCTGTAACTGTAACATGATGTGTAGCCTGTAACAGTTACAGGTTATATAGCCTGTAGCAGTAACATGTTGTATAGCCTGTAACAGTTACATGATGTGTAGCCTATAACAGTTACAGGTTATATAGCCTGTAGCAGTTACATGTTGTATAGCCTGTAACAGTTACATGATGTGTAGCCTATAACAGTTACATGTTGTGTAGCCTGTAACAGTTACATGATGTGTAGCCTGTAACAGTTCTGATTCTGCTATAAACTCCCTGAAGATGTAACAGTGGGCTAGTCACTTCTCTTGTTGAAGTCTTTACCCATGCTCATGGTGGCACCCAGGTGTCTGTTAACTGAGAAACTAGAAATTACCAAAGCCCTTGCCCACTGGTTGATGTGGTCTCTACACATAACACTTACTGATTCTGAACAAATGAGAGTTCATCTGGGTTTTCAAACAGTCTCCTAAGTGTACTCCCTAAACCCGATTCCCAAAGATGATTTCAAAATAAGGGTCATGTGACCTAACAGCTGCGGACAGTGCACTGGGGTGTGAGCCTCGAGAAAGCCAGGCCTTCTGCGTGCTAAAGGGTGCTGAGCATGTTGTATTTGTGCGAAGAGGTGGGCAATTCCATTCCCTCTCAGGTTTCACAGCCCATCTGGAAAGGGAAAATTCTCCCCTTGGGGAACCTTTTATGTCTCGGCCAAGCAAATGTCCCCTCAAGTCACTTTGAGAAATATCCAAGAAGGCAGTTTTGCAAACTTTTCATCTGTGGATGTTGAAGGCCAGCACGGCTTTGAATGTGGCCAGCTCAAATTCATTGACTTATGTCAAATGTTATAAGCTGTTGGGATTTATTTTACTATTTTATGTGTGAAAATATTTGCCAGCATGCAAGTCCGAGTGCTAAATGAGAGCCTAGTGCCCTTGGAGGAGAAAGAAGGCATTGGGTCCCCAGAGAATGGAGTTGTTGGGCCAACCACTACCATATGGGTGCTGGGAATTGAACCCGGGTCCTCTAGAAAAAGTAACCAGTGCTCTGAAGCACTGGCCCACCCCTCTGGCCCCAACACTGTAATTTTTTGAACTCTGTTGATTAGTGCATGGGTATAAACTCTGTAGATGACAGCATATCGCTTCAGTGTCACAAGGCTGGCCACGTCCGAAGCCTCCATGAGCAATAGCTCTCCCCTACTCACTTTATTCGGCCTGCATTTTTACATGACTGTTTGAAGAATCATGCTGTGTAACACAAGAAAATAATGCAAAACTCTAACTTCAGTGCCCATAAGGGAGGGGCTCGGGGTGTAGCTGTGCTACCGTCGGTCACCATTTGTCTTCTGCTGGCCTCGTGCAAGGGTCACATGACCATCAGAGGGAGAGATCACCTCTGGCCTCCTAAGGAATGAGTCGGCAGACCCTGATCTAGCACAGCACCTTTTTATGAAACAAAATAAAAGAGAGTAAAAAAAAGTCTTCCAGAATGTGTCAGACTGTGAGAAGGATGACTAATGCTTCATTGGACAAAATGATTCAACAAAATGGACGGGCCTGCCACATTCAGATCATGCGTCACAATGTAAAAATGCATTGCTCACTGGAAATCAAGCCCCCAAAAATCTGTTTTAGTGAGTCTAGAAGCGGATTAGAATCTGTCTGTGGCTGCACCTCCCACGGAAGGTCATCTCTGATGGACTGGAAGATGGTGAGCCGAGGAGAAAACGGAGCGGGCCTCGGAACCGGACGGGCTGTATCTACAGAAAACATCTCAGAAAAGGTGTTTTCCAGCAAGGATGATGTGGTGCTGGAGTGGAAGACATTGGTCAGCTGACAGAACAAACAGGAGCCTATGATGCAGAGGAGAGTCACAACTTCAAAATCAGCCTCAGCTACAGTTTGTTAAACACAGCTTGTGCTGAGGCCCCCGTAGAAAGAGAAAGAGAAAATAAAAGAAGAGAGGAAGGAAAGGAGGGAGAACGAAAAGAGGGAAAGGGGTGAAGGAGGGGAAAGAAAGAGATGACACTTAGGCAGGCAGTGTCACCATCACAGGGAATATCTGTCCTTCCACGGAGACAGTTTGTCTGAGACTCCTCAGAGACGGCTTCGTCTCTGCGGGGCTGCTCCATCGCTTCTCAACCTAAGCTTGTCAAATCTGGAAGGACTCAGAATAAAGAGACACCAACTCCAGTCTGGAAGCATCCGTAACTACACAGCCATGCTGTGCACAACCATAAATGTTGTTATTATAATAAAGTCATTTATCCAATGAAGAACTGCATGGAACCCACTGGGATGATTTCTTTGGTGTTACTGTGACAGAGCGCCTACCAGAGGAAAAAAACTCCTGGTCTCAGAGGGTTATGTCCATCACAGCAGGGAAGGCGTGGTGGGGCAGCCCAATGACCGTGGCAGAGGCTCCTCACTTTATGATGGACCAGAAAGGGGAGAGAGAAGCAGGAACCAGAGTTGGGAACAGGACCTCACAAGGCCAGCCCGGGGTGTCCTGCTTCAGCTAAGCAGGTCTTATCTCACCTCCCAAAATCGCATCGGCACCTGGTTAGCAAGAGTTCAACGCCTGACCCTCATGGAACATTTCCAAATGTCAGTCACACTTGTCCATTATAACCATCCTTCAAAACAGCCCATCGCTCGGACATAATTGGACCCTGGATTCCCTATTTCAAATTACCAGGGCACAGTGGGTGTAGGCAACTCGTCTTCTGTGACCCAGTAAGGCAAGCCAGGATTTCGGACCAGGAAATCTAAGCCTGCCCTTCGGATCTCATCAACTCACGGCTACTGAAAAAGAAAAGTTAAAAAGAAAAAACAAAAGTCACTGGACCCAATGGTGATAAAGTCCCAGATAACTAGATTTTCTCGTGGAGATTGTCCTGTAGCGAGAATGCTACAACCACCAAGGTCGTAAACAATCCTCAACAACTCCATAAGCTAGAAATGTTACCTCACCCAAATGGAATCGTGCCCGGATTTGAATGATGGAGGCATAACTCGAATCGCCTTCCCAGCCCCACCCCGCGCCTTTACCTGGTACCCAGTCTGAAGGCCGGCTTTCCCAATAAACATCTTATGCCGCCTCTCTGCTGCCTGCCAGAGGCAGCTCTGTGAGAGCTGCAGCCTTTCCAACATGATTCATCAGAAAAATCAAGGGGGAAAGGCCTCTCCGTCTGATATACCGAGCTCTCTTAAATTTTGCCGCAGCCCCTTCTAGGATGGCTCAGGAAGCCCCATCCGTGAACCGGGGGCAGGATAAACCACTGAACCACGTGATGGAAATCCTGGTACCCATCCAGTCACAAGTCAGTCAAGCCGGATTGCCTGACGCACAGTCCGAGCTGTTCAGGGAACACTGTAATTCTTTATGAAGCACGGTCCTCGTAGATGCGTTGACTCTTAGGTGATATTTCCAAGGAGGCTGGAAACCCAGATCATCCTTTACCCAGATCCTAGATCAATAGAGTAGGTATGAGACAATGATACAAAAAAGAAAAAAAAATGGTAAAAATGAAATAAAATAAAATAAAATAAAATATAAAATAAACAGACTTTATACACAGCCCAGTTCCCAATTTTATGCTTAAAAAAAATTAAGATTAAGAAAGGAGAAACTATGGCAAGATCTCCTGGTGCTCTCTTCTTAGACACCACTCAAAAAGGAAAGCATTTGTGCTCATCAGACAAACAAACCTAAAACAGGGCAAGAAAGGTGGATGGTTTTTACCCATCTTCCTCTCCAGTTTTTCTTCCCCTTCTTTAGTGGCTGCTATACGCACTGTCGTAACAAGAGTCTGAGAAATTAACACATCACTAGGACTTACCGAGGGAGATTTAACTTTTGATAAACAGCGCTGCGCTGGCGATTTTTAATCCACCTTATGAGTGTGCTTTTTTTTTTTTATTGCTTTATACAGCATATCTGATTCCCTCTAAGCACCGACGGAAAACCCAATCCAGCTGTCATCTGTTGCCCGGTCACATCTATCATCCCACGGCCTGGCAGGTCTAGTCTATGAGGCCGAGGGGAAAGGAGACAGGCGGCCGAGTCAAGGACTGTCACACGGGAGGCGGAAGAAAAAAGAACTTGTCACGATTATTTATGACTCTTGCTGGAGCCCATCATAGGACACGGAAGCCGGTGGTTCGGTGTAGAGCCCGCTCGCCACGCAGCTCCCCCATCGAAGTGGGATGCGAGCGGCCCCGCTTTACACATACGATTTCCTGAACAATGCGGAGCACTTGGGAAGTGACAGTGACAAATGCCAGGGTTGCTGCAGCTCTGTGGGCCGCTGTGAGCAGGAGGGTGCCGGGTACCAGGAGAACAGCGTGCCCCAGCCTCCTGCGCGCCCCACTTCCTTCCTCGCAAAAGACCTCATCCTTCCTGCCGCTTTCAAGTACCACGGGAAACATATTTAAAGAGTACGAAACGGCGTGTTCCGGACCAGATTTGACTACAGGAAGCCATATTTATCTTCCTCTGGGTGGAATAGGTGTCTGAATCTCTCGATGCCTTCCCAAGCACCCCTGTGTACTCACGGGAATGTCATGATAGTGAGAGTCTGTCTGTAAGTGCACCTTGTGACACGCACTAACTAGCCTCCCTCTGCGTGGTTGGTTCAATTACTTCTCTGCATCTGAATGCATTTGGAAAAGCAAGTACTGGCTGACCGCCATTTTCTCCAGTTCTCTGATTCCAGACCAGCTGCAAGGGCCTTTGGTTTGGGCGGTCTCTGACCTTTGACCCGTGAGAATTCTCCATCAGGAAAGCTATCCGACAGGGCATGGCCGTGGGTACAGCTGAGCTTGCAACGTTTAAGATAATTAAACATAAAATGGAAGTCCAGCCAATAAATGACTTTTGTGCACTTTGTGGGGCGACATTAACCTAGGACCTGCATGTAGACCTCAGGCGCTCTGGTATCACCTACTCAGGCTCTAAAGATGAGCCAAAGCAAAGACCTTAATTAAAAATAATAGGGACAGATGGCCCGTAATACCCTGGAAGCTAAATCAGAAATTAATACAAAGAAGAATAAAATCCATGAATAAATGCGCCCAGGACCCTCAGGAAGACTCCAACAATCTGCTTAGAATTCACTAAACCAAAGCTCAACCCCTTTGGTCTTGTAGCAGTGTCGGGAGTCATAATAGAGAGAAGATGCTCTCTTACCTGGGCGAAGCCAGCCTCTCATTACAAAAGAACCCAAACTGCATGGTGCAGTCACTACCACAATATAGACGGAACCCTGGTCTCATGACTGGGTGTGGGAGTGTCACGGTGGGCTTAAGATTTAAGTGAAAAGGCTCACAGGCTTATCACAAGATTCCCCCAATAGCCTGGGATTCACAGTGTTGCCTTGAGTTCTGGCACCTCTCCCACCCACCCTCCTCCATCTCCTTGGGCTTGCCCAGGTCGTGTCTACCAGGTGGCTTTCTTTTCAACACTGCGTTTTAATATCTTTAGGCTGAATATAGATCTGACAGAGCGTGAAAGTCCTCACCTCTCTCACGCTTTATCCGCCCCTTCGCACCGTTATGTTCCCCGTGTGGCCTCTGAAGATGTGTTTCTTCGTGACACCTCTTTCCCGTCTTTTCTATTACTTTCCCGTGGTCCTGTCATATATAGGGAATGAGGAGGTGACCTTCAACACATACACACACACACACACACACACACCCTATCCTTCTTACCTTCCCAAATAAGGAACTCCTTCTCCAACAGGAGTATGTGAAGTTCGTCTCTCTGCCCCCTCCCATTGTCTATACAGGAAGATGGACTTACACCGGAGGCAGAGTAGATCTGCACCTAAGAGGCCCAGTCCCCAGTAAACAGCCACTGCATCCCAATTCCTGTCTGGCTGCCTGCAATGTGGTCAGTTTGACCAACTCCCTTCCCCGGGGGGGGGGGGGGGGGGAAACACAAACTGTCACAATGCAGATGTCACTCAGAAGGATTCAGTGGCTATCCTCGTCTTCAGAAACGCCTCTTGCCCTTAGATGTCCGCTGAGCACCTGGAGGCCAGGGGTTGCAAGGGAGTGGTAAGAGAGGGTGCATGGGCCCCGCCCTCCTGGCACTTGCTCCCTGGTGGTATTTTAGTTGCAGAAGTCAAAGGGGTGTGGTCAAGCACAAGATGTGGGTGTGGCAGAGAAGGCACTCAATATGGAAACCTGTCTCCAACAGGCGCTCAGAGATCTCTCTCGGGAAATGACAGCAGCCGAGTTAGATCCTGGACGATGAGTTGCAACCACCCACGTTGCTGACTAGAGTTATACTGTCACCTGCCACAAGGGTCACAGGAGCAAATTTAGGTGGAAGAACCTCATATGGACTTAAAAGGGCCTCATTTGTACCCGTGCACAGGGAGAGATGCGGTGACACACCCTAAATGCCACTCAAGTGCAGATCAAGGACAGTGGAGTCAGAGAGAGGTGGGTTCAAATTCTGACCTTGCACCCACTTCTAACGGCTTCATTGGTTCACCTTCTCGGGCATGGCTTTTCCTTATGAAAGCCGGATGATACACCCTGTTGACCAAGCAAGATTGCATCGCCCTTACATAGGCACAGAGGTGCTCAGTTAATGCCAAATCTCTCTTTAACTAACATGTGTCTGTCATCCAGATAAAAATGGAAGGAAAAAGGTAAGATAATGAAGACTCAGCCACAGCCAGCCCTTCAGACTCTGAATTGAAGAGTCCTTTTGTATTTGAACAATGCCTTGTGGTTTGCTAAGCAGCTCTGAGCTGGTGGTCTCACTAATTTCTGCAGTGACCCAGTGACCAGAGCCAAGGTGACAACCTGCAGCAGCAAGTACCTCTTGTACGACAGTGACAGCGTACATCTTCGGCATGTCCCCTCTGCTGTTTTTAAGTAACCTACAGCTTAAAAGTGGCATGTGCTTCTTTGTGTTAGTAAGAAAGTAGGCTCACCTTTTGCTTACATTCTTGTCATGGTTTGAATAGCTTGGCCCAGGGAGCCGCACTATTTGTAGGTGTGGCCTTGTTGGAGTGGGTGTGGCCTTGTTGGAGTGGGCGTGGCCTTGTTGGAATACAAGTGCCACTGTGGGCCTGGGCTATAAGACCCTCCTCCTAACTGCCTGGAAGCCAGTCTTCCACTAGTAGCCTTCAGATGAAGATGTAGCACTCTCAGCTACTCCTGCACCATGCCTGCCTGGAGGCTGCCATGCTCCCACCTTGATGATGATGGACTGAACCTCAGAACCAAGTAAATGTTGTCCTTATAAGAGTTGCCTTGGTCATGGTGTCTGTTCACAGCAGTAAAATCCTAACTAAGACAATTCTTATGCCTACACTATAGACATTGAGTGGAATAGTTTATAATAAAAATATAAATGCCAGGGCTGGTTAGATAGTTCAGTGGGTAAAGGTACTCGCTGCTAAGACTGACATCCTGAGCTGACCCCCAGCTTCTGTACAGCAGAGGGGGAGAACTGACCCCACAAATGACCTCTGACACCCCTCCACATAGGCATCATGACCTGCACACATACACTAAATAAATAAATGTGACAAAAAAGTTTAAATGTATAAAGTGTCTACGTGTTTTGTTTTGTTTTTTAAACTACTGGGAAGAAAACAAAGCATCCTTGCTCAGCTCACGCTTAAGCAGCTGTGCTGGTGAGGTTTTATGGGTGTGGCTTCTGACATCCCTGGAAGACTTGAACTCACAGCAAACTTCCTAAGTCTTGCTGATGGTATTTCAGACCTCTCCTCCATTATGATCCCTGGCCCTTAGGTGCAGGAGTCATGATGTAAGTGGATCAATTGGAGGGCTGGACTCCGCAATCCAGCATTTTGATTGGTTGTGGTTTTCTGTAATGGTCTCTGTTGCAAAGAGAAGTTTCCTTGATGAGGGGTGAGGACTACATCCATCTGTGGGAAGAAGGACAAGACATGCCAACATGGAGGAAGGAAAGCTCAGGAGGCCTCAACCCTACACAAAGAGCCACAGGCAGTGGGAGTGGGATAAAGAGTCTTCCTGAGGGAAGAGCACACTGTCCTCTAATACAGATGGTCAGCCCTGGAAACGTACATCCAAGTAACATATGGACTGAGCAGGGTGTACTTAGGAATATAAATACAGATGTAGATATAGACATAGATGAGTAGGAGCCAGATAGATAGATAGATAGATAGATAGATAGATAGAAGAAAGACAGACAGAAGATAGATAGATAGATAGATAGATAGATAGATAGATAGATAGAAGAAAGACAGACAGAAGATAGATAGATAGATAGATAGATAGATAGATAGTCAGGCAGACGGACAGACAGACAGACAGAAGATAGATAGTAGATAGATAGATAGATAGATAGATAGATAGATAGATAGATAGAAGATAGACAGGCAGGTAGACAGAAGATAGAGAGAGAGAGAGAGAAGATAGATAGGCAGACAGATAGAAGATAGATAGATAGAATGATATAAAGATTAGATAGATAGATAGATAGATAGATAGATAGATAGAAAGGCAGACAGACAGACAGACAGACAGTTAGAATGATATAAAGATTAGATAGACTGATACATATATATATATATATATATATATATATATATATATATAGAGAGAGAGAGAGAGAGAGAGAGAGAGAGACAAATGACAGATAGATAATACATGTATCTGTAACTGTGACTAATGAAGAAGAGGCCATGAATTCAAAAGAGAGCAAGGAAAGATGTATGGGGGAGGGGCTTGAAGGGAGGCATGGGAAGGGGAAAATGATGTAGTTATATTGTAATCTCAAATAATAAAAGAAACAGTTTTCAACCAGCAAACCAAAGCCTGGAGTCTGAATAAGCGAAGAGGCCAAGCTGATATGGAAATGGCGGCTCACCCAACCATAGACACCCGACATTGTGTCCTTAAACATTGTATCCATGTAAAATATCCATGAGGTTCACTGCGTGCTGCCCATGGATTCCTGGGCGGGTGGCCTTCCCTGGAACACGGTCAGCCCACCACAGGCTACACTTAAACACAAACGAACAGGAGGCTTCCTCTCTGGCAGCCATCAGTGGTCAGTAGCTCTGCCCTGGGATTTTGTCCATATTGAAAATACATTTGAAATGGACACTTTAAGAATTCCTTTACCAATACCTTATTGTAAGATGTCATTATCTGAGGGATTTATTTTTTACACTCCAGATTTTATTCCCCTCCCCGTCCACCCTCCAACTGTTCCACATCCCATACCTCCTCCCCAACCCCCTACCTCCATGATAATGTCTCCACACCATCCCACCCCCTACCAGAAAACTCCCTGGGGCCTCCTATCTCTGGATTTTTAATAAAATAACTTCTGAAAACTGAGGGGGGGACGAGAGTTACTATAAACATATCATTAGTTACAGGAAATAAGCTTTTAGTATCACCTATTACTTCACAACAAAACCAAAACAGCAATGCATTGTGAGGGGACGAGTGGTGTCCTCCAGGAGGCGTGGCCTACGTTGGCTCTCCATGCTGCTCATGGAGACTTTCACGGGCAAGCCAATCTCCACACTGTAGAAGGTGGGGCTGACTAGAAACCCTCAGCAGCTCCCTACCAAACCTTCTCCGTTCCTTCTAGAACCATCTTCATCAATCTTCCGGCTTCCGCATCCCCACTGACTTCACCTGCAGCAGAGCAGAATGTCCTCGTTGAGCTAAGTGAAACCAGAAGCACAATAACCTATTCCACGTAAAGGGAGTCTTGTCAGAGACTTTGTATTCCATTAAGAGAGGGCACATACTGGGGGGGTGGATATGGAGTGATCCTGGGGTCTGTGACACCCCCCCAAGAGGACAAACCTGGGGGAGAGATGGCTGAGGTACATTCTCCATAACTGGGCCAGGTAAGAAAGTGAGAGACTCTGGGAGAGAAGCGGTGGCAGATTTAGTGACTGTCAGAGCTAGGGCAAACCTTCCCAAATGGTCTTCTTGCGGCTTCGGTGTTTTTCAAAACAGCTCAAGAACATTCCTTCTCTGAATTCCAATAAAGCCCTCAAGTCCATGTACTGTCCCTGAAACCTCTCTCTAGGCACGAAGATGTGTCTGAGTGATTGGCTCTTCTGCCTCTGATATCAATGCCGTTGCTATCTCAGGAGAAGGAAGCTGAAAGAAGCGAAGGAAGGAAGGGAGGGAGGGAGGGAGAGAGGGAAGGAGAGAGGGGGAAAGAGGGAGGGAGGAAGGGAAGGGCAGAAGGAGGGAGGGAGGGAGGGAGGAACAGAGGAAGAGCAATGTGGCGGTAGACAAGAAAATCCACCTGTAGGAATGGACAATGTAGGAAAATCCACCATGTAGGGATGGACAATGTAGGAAAATCTACCATGTAGGGATGGACAGGGCCTGCTCTCTGTCCTTGAAGAAGGTTAAGGCTGAGGTGATAAACCCTTAAAACGTCACTTATTCCTTGAGCCTGTGCAGAGGAGCTGGCTAAGAGCCTGAAATCTCCGCTGACTTCATCTTTACATGCCTAGATCAAGACATGAGGGAGTGAGTATATATTACTCCAGTAGTGTGGAATCGTCCACCCAGGTCCTCTTGGAGAGCAAAATGAGCTTGGTTATATCAGGGGAAACCTGCAAAGGTGCAGGACCAGTGAACAACTGCATTTTCTCACAGTCTCCAACTGCATCCTCCAACCTCACCTCTGCTCACTGAGACATTGTATGCAGTCCATGGTTACAGAAAAACTTCATTTGAATGTGAGTTTGGACTGTTGCCCAGTGATACGGCAGCAGAGGTGACTGTGCTTACTATAAGGACCAGACAAAAGCAGAGCCTAGAAAAGTTGGGTGTGTACTGTGTCCTCACCCATGTAAGGGATTCTGCTAGTCTCAGCTAACACTGTCATCTTTAGGAAGACTAACTTCTCTTACTCTGGTCTAGATTGGAGAAATGACAGCTTGTTGCACGGCAGAATTCCTATGTGTAGGATTCAGAAAACTGGTTTCATTATACTACCAAATGAGAACGTGGCCACTATGGTGGTTAAGGTTGGGTTGGGTTGGGTTGGGTTGGGTTGGGTTGGGTTGGGTTGGGTTGGGTTGGGTTGGGTTAGTTTTATTGAGATGAGGTCTCACATAGCATAGGCTGGCCTCAGACTCTATAGCTGAGGCTGGCAGTGAACTCCTGATCTTCCTTCCTCCACCTCCCAAACACTAGTGTTACAGTTATGCAATACCATGTACAGTCCCATTTCTTAATTCCATAATATCTATACCAAACTACATTCTTGCCATGGTGCTTTTGATTTGCCCTGAGCACCTCTTTCTACCTGCAGACCATTTTCATGTCTTCCTGTGGAAATGTCCATCTCGGTCCTTATGCGCTGTGTCAGATGTGTTATTTTTGCTGTTGTAGTTATCATCATTGCTGTTGAGTTGTATGAATTCCTTATGTATTTTATTTAAGTGGATATATTCTTCAAAATGCTACCAGTCTGAAGGCTGTCTTTTCACCTAAAAAGGAGAGTCTGGTTTTGTGTATGGTGTTGGTGGGTGCCTGTTCAAAGCTACAGTTCTGTAACATGAACAAAACCCAAGAGGCACTGCACAGCAAGGTCAGCTATAAAGCATGCAGATAATGTGCAAAGACGGTACATTACCACAAAGGAAAGAAGTGAAGAGGAGGAGCTTCTGGGGTGGCAGGGTCAACTTGCCTGATTGTTGGCATCACTTCAGCTTATTTATGTATACAAGACATTTGTGTGCTCTTTGTTAGTCTTGTGTAACCAATGGTAATGCTCCATAAACAACACCTGCATCTCTCATCGAACATGAAGAATTCAAGCTGGTGCCCACCTAGAGCCTTCGCCCATACTGAATAATGTTCATGGTACTGGAAGATACTCTGCACACACCAGAGGAGAAAGGTACGTGCCGACCACTATAAATCTTTCATCTACGGTAGTGACTGGCTTGCGTGATGCACTGGAGCAATAATGGCACGAAAGTTATGGGAGTAACCAATCACTGTCTGCTCGGACATCAGGCCTAACCTGTGAGCTGGAACCTGTACCTGACATCGCTTGGGGGACCCAAAACCTGGAACTAGATAGGCCATGGGCCTAAGGAGAAAAATAAATACTATCATTCTCCTAAAGAAATGTAGAAGCACAGTGATTCCCCATGGCATTCTGCTAGACTCATAGGTCAGTGTCTTTGCTCACTCATCTTCAGAGAAGCTTCCCCCTGCGGTAGATGGGAACAACACAGACCCACAGCTGGACAGCATACAGAGAGTCAGAGGCCTTGGAACACCTGGTTTTGAATGGAATGTCTCCACCCAGTCTCTCCTCTGAGGTCTCAGAGAACTTTGTGCAAGACGAGGCAGAATGAACGGGAGACACCGAGAGGAAAAAGACCTTCCAGACATAACAGGGTTGAGGCACATATGAATTCACAGAAACTGTGGCAGCAGGCACAGAGTCTGTACACGTCCTCACCTTGTACAGATGGGTTCCCAGCACTGAGAGAAGGACATATATACAAGATGTTCCAAAAATAGAAAAAGAACCCCCCAAAAAATGTCAAAGAAAGAAATGGTCCTGTTTGTAATAAATATGTGTAGGAAAGGAGAGAAACGAAGAGACAGGAAGAGAAAAAGAAAGGAAGGGACAAAAGGAGGGAGAAAGAGAAGGACAGAGGGAGAGAGGGAGGGAGGGAGGGAGGGAGGGAGGGAGGGAGGGAGGGGTAAGGGAGATAGAGGAAGGGAGGGAGCAAAAGAGGGAGAGAGAGAGGGAGAGGGAGAGGGAGAGATGGAGGGAGGGGGGAGGGAAAGAAGGATGGGAGGGAGAGGTGGAGGGAGGGAGGGAAGAAGGCCAGAAAGATAGTTAATGTCACAGACTATCCGACATGAATAGTTACAGCACATGCTGCTTCTTATCTTTCCTCTAGGTATGTAAAATCTTTCATTTTTCTCTTCAGTGTAAATCTCTTGCATTAATTTAATGACATTCAATGTATATTACATATAATAAAAGATAAATGTTTTATATTACATATAATGAGATATATATTTTAGGGTTGGCAGTGTGGATCAGTGGGTAGAGGTGCTTACCATCCAAGCAGGCGACCTGATTTCAAACTCCGGCTCCCACAGGAGGAAAGAGGAGAGAACTGACTCCACAAGCCTCTTTCCTGACCTCCACTGAGACGCCATGGCATGTTTCTGCACACATAAAATGACAGTAATAACAAATAAAAGTGTTTTAAAGCTTTCCCCCCTAGAACAGTGGTTCTCAACCTGTGGGTCACAACCCCCACAGAAGTCTCATACCAGATATCCTGAATGTCAGATATTACATAAGATTTACGACAGTAGCAACATCATAATTATGAAGTAGCAATGAAATAATTTTGTGGTTGTTGGTCCCCATAATGTGGGAAACTGCATTAAAGGGTCACGGCGCTAGGAAGGTTGAGAACCAATGCCCCAGAGACTGTTTAACAGTGACTCTGACTGGCCCTGACTCTTTCCAGCCACCAATTCCCATTCTCACACAAAACTTTGTCCAGAAGTCCAATAAGTTAGACAGACAGACACCCTGTGGTGGCTGTGGCAGCTGCTGAGGGTGACTGGCCTGCATCCTCGTTGTGCTCGAGTCTCTGCACAGACCACATTGTCAGTGTATTCTCAGGAAACATCAAAATACTAAAACTTAAGACTTTACTCTCAAAAATGCAAGAGTTTTGGTTAGAATTGCTGTGTTAGCAGTTTTGTGTTAAGTGTTCATCTTATCCAGTGACGGATATCGGACTGGGCGTCCGCTCCATTGAGTGATAACGATTTGTTTTGGGGGTTTTTTATGTTAAATATAATTAGCTAATGGGAGTTCTGCACAGCAAGAGTGTTCACTGCAGCTTCGGCCGCCTGTGATGGTTCTAGGCGGCACTCGGGTGCCGGAGCACTGGCTCTCTCAAACTTTTGTGCAAATTGCACGTATAGTAATCCACGATATACTTTAGCATTCACTCTTCTTCAATTTGAGGAACTGCTGATTTTAAATGTAATTCCACACATGCTACAATCAAGCATAAATAAGAAAGACAAAATTCTCCCTCCCATAAAAGTTTCAGAAACACTTGGACAGAGACGGCAACCAGTGAGTGGAAATTTGTTTTTTAAAAACAACAAAAGGCAAAGCAAACTAAGATCTAGATCACAAACCTCTGACATGCATCCTTTCTTCCTTCCACAAAACGCGCTATCACAAAGGATAAGATACCCAAGCATCAGGCTGTCCATTAAGAAGAATCTATCGAATGCCATCTGTAACAACCTTCTGGAGCTACAATCACGTCCTCAAAGCCCACAGCATGAATTTTTTAAAACAAATCTGATGCCATTAGAAGGTGACGGATTGACAGCTCCGGAGACTCCCGTCTCCCATCTAACCGCAAGCCGGGTGTGGCCTAGACAGAGACTGTGAGAACCCTCTGTCCCTCCCCGATGTCCTGCCTCTAACCGACAGGGGAGACACTTCCAGGGACAAACAGGCTCTGTGTTTTGTGCTTATCTCTGCTCTGTGGCCGTCTTCCAGGCAGGCATCTCTGGATAGGACTTCTTATCCATGGGAACGGAGCCTTCTGTTGCTGTCTGACCAGGGAAGGGGTGTGTCCACATCAGGTGTGCCCTCTCTGGAAAGGGCTCGCTCCGTGGTGGTGGTGGTGGTGGTGGTGGTGGTGGTGGTGGTGCTGCTGCTGCTGCTGCTGCTGCTGCTGCTGCTGTGCTGTGGCGAGGCAACCTGAGGAAACTCATCTTAGGGGAGAAGGCCGTGGGGGCTGATCTCGGTTGCCAACTTGACACACCTCAGAAGAAGGAACCGCACTTGAGGAAGTTTCTCCACCGTGGGCATGTCTGTGGGGCGTTTTCTTGATTGCTTAGTGATGTGGGAGGAGCCAGCCCACTGTGGGCGGTGCCATCCCTGAGCAGGTGGGTCTGCGCTGTATATGAAAGATGGCTAATACAAACAGAGAGAAGAAAAGGGAGAAAGGGAGAGGGGGGAAGGGAGGAAAGAGGAAGGAAGGAGGGAGGGAGGGAGGGAGGGAGGGAGGGAGGGAGGGAGGGAGAGGCAAGCTAGCAAGCCGCACTCCTCCATGGCCTTTGCTTCAGTTCCTGCCTCCAGTTCCTGCCCTGACTTCCTCTTGTGAGAGACTGTGATGCGGAACTGCAACCTGAAATAAACCCTCTCTCCTCAAGTTGCTTTTGGCCATGGTGCCTATCACAGTAACAGAGAAGCAAGCTAGAGAAGCAAGCTAGAACAGCGTCATACCTACCGGAGTTAGAGCTTAACCCTGTGTGTAGGACTTCCCCTCCCTGTGGACATTGGAGGGCTCGAAAACTTTGCTCTGTGACTGCTCTGCATGCTGTCTGATATTTAACAGCATCTGTCATCACCTCCCACCAGGAGCACCTCCCACCAGGAGGACCTCCCACCAGGAGCACCTCCCACCAGGAGCACCTCCCACCAGAAGCACCTCCCTGGGTGTGCCATGGACTCCAGGTGCTGCCATGGGTCCCCCCAATATCAAAATCACCCCAGTTAGGTCTCTGATCTCTACACCTGAGACTCCAAGAAAACCGATTCATGTTGATTGACTTATCTTATTCTCTTTCCCTTTTTTTTAACATCCATGAATACTAAACTAACATAATCCCTGGGCTTCATCCGAACCCATCTTTTTACACTGTGTTCTAAGCCAGGGTCTCCCCAAGTTGCCCAGGTTGACCTCAAACTCACTCTATAACCTGGGCTGCATTTGAACTTGCCGTCTTTCTCCCTCTGTGTCCTGCATACCTGGGACCTCAGCCATCCATCCACAGCTATGATTGCTTCTCTTCCTCACCCCCTGAGCCCTGCTAGGATCCTTGCGAACCCATTTTACAGGCATACTATTATAGACATAGCGCAGTGAGCAGAAGGCAGGGTGTGTGTGTGGCCGTGTGGCACGTGTCAGTTTCAGCTCCTTATCGGGTATGCCCCTGCCTCGCTGCTGCTGAATCACGATCCACCTCCCAGGCAAGATGGCTGTCTGTAGCAGACCTGATGGGAGCCACATTGCTCGGCTCCTGGAAGGTGATTTACACCCCCAGGACAGTAGGTTCTAATTTGTTATGTATGTCTCTAAACTCTGCCTCTCTCCTCCCCTTTCTTCAAGTGAAAAGCTGGTTATTTAGTGCACAATCTAAAAATCTGCCGGTTATTAAATTTTCCTTTTCGTTTAGTTTTGAAGCTTTTATGCCTCTGAAACTTATTTACAGGCTGTATGTATTAAATGGAGTATAAAGCACAGTGCTCGCTGGAGTAAAATCCCGATGACTCGCTCCTCCCAGGGCCTCAAAGCAGCGTCAAAGAAGCTTCATAACATTGAGCTTAGCCTGAGAAACTCTGCCAGCACCCACCAGGATAACTGTGAAGTCCCCAAGGCATGGCCGGGAGAAGTGGCTATCAGTCACTGTGCATTAAGTAGATATTAAAGATAATACTGACACTTAATGCAATCAAATGTCACCTATGCGATGGAGAAGGTACATTTAAATGAACACAATGACGTTTATGATTCAAGACAACAAAATAGAACCCAATACGTATACCCCCATCTTAATAACAAATGTTACGATTTTAAAGGAAAATACAGATTTTTGTACATTGTTGCATATACTGTATATTTATGTTGCTTTTATTTGAACAGAGTTATACCAGATTTTTTTAAAAGCTATATTATCATTGTCTTAGTCACAGTTTGTATTCCTGCACAAACACCATGACCAAGAAGCAAGTCAGAAAGGAAAGGGTTTATTCAGCTTATATTTCCACACAACTGTTCATCACTAAAGGAAGTCAGGACTGGAAATCAAGCAGGTCAGAAAGCAGGAGCTGATGCAGAAGCCATGGAGGGATGTTACTTACTGGCTTGCTTCCCCTGGCTTGCTCAGTTTGGTATCTTATAGAACCCGGGACTATCAGCCCAGAGATGGCACCACCCACAAGGGCCCCTCCCCCTTTGATCACTGATTGAGAAAATGCCCCACAGCTGAATCTCATGGAGGCATTTCCTCCCTGAAGCTCCTTTCTCTGTGACAACTCCAGTCTGTGTTGAGTTGACACACAAAATCAGCCAGTACAGTCATAATTTACATATTTCCTAAAAATTAACTCAATTTTGACATTCTTTTTCTAAATTTATCCAATTTGTATTTGGACAATTTCATATGTGAGTATTTACATGTTATATTCTTATATCATTTGTGTTCCTCCAGCTCCTCCCATGCGCACGCCTGCTCCTTCTCAGATCTGGGGCCTCTTATTCCTCAATTATAATTGATATGTGCGTATATACATGTGTATATACATGTAAGTGTACAAACAGAACCTGCTGAGTCCATTTACTCTTGCTCATATGTGTTTAAAGTTGACTACTTGGGATTGTATAACATGGCGGGGGGGGGGTATCCCTGGAAAAGACCAATATTCCCTCTCTCCACAGCCATTCATTGACCGTAGCTCTTTATCTAGGGGTGGGACCTTGTGAGATTTCCCCCATCCATGTCAGCAAGTGACATTTCCGCTTTCCAGATCTTGTCTAGGCAACGTTCCTCTTTGAGATTTGCTGGTTGTCGCTTCGCTGGCACATATAAAAGACACCTTGTCATAGAAGGAATCCTGGTCCCCTGGCTCTTACAATGTCCCGTCCCCTGTCCCAAGCCTTGGGTGCAGAAGTTGTGTTGTACAGGTATACGTTGGGGACTGGGAGCCCCAGCTCACTTGTTCTTTGCATTCTGGCCAGTGGTGACTTTCTGAGATGGCCACCATCTGCTGCAAAATGAAGCTTCTTTGTTGAGATCTGAGAGTTACACTTACCTGTGGGTAGAAGATCGAAGCTTTAGAATGCAGTTAGAAACCATAGTGCTTTAGGGAGTGACAGCAGTAGGTTCTGGTTTAAGGTCCATAACCCCAGCAGCCATAGGTAGTGGGCTAGGTTTGCAATGCTGGGAATGAAGTCTCTCCTATTGAGAAGGTCTTAAATCCAATTCCACAGCTGTTGGTTACCCCCATGCTGTAAGTGCCATTATTACACCGTTTGGGATATATATTTTCCAGCATCAACTCTCTGCCCACAGGGTCTGTGCTCCAGCCTCTGAGCCAATCATGTTCCCAGCCTCCTGAGCCTCTACGAGCACATAATGGGCCCATGTTTTCACCGTTGGCACAATGGTCGGGCACCACACTCTGTAGGAGATATAAAGACAGAGGGGGAGGGGTAAGGCCCTTGCAAAACCCCCAGTCTAACTTAGAGGAGACAGGCAGAAATGGATTCCTGATCAAATACACTGGAGTAGGGTAAGTGCTGGCATGGCATCTGCCCCTGTACGTTCTAAAGAGGTCGCCAGGAAAAGCCACACTGCTGGGGCAGGCTTTGAACCACAATCACAGAGGTGACAAAATGGCTCATGAATGCCAGGACAAAGAGACCCACACAGGAATGGTTGGCGGGTAGGTGACACAGAAGCTCACTTACAATGGTCACAGGCTTTTGACGACTTTGTCAATTGTGCGGGCTGAAAAAGAGCCCCCCCCATTTTCCTTGACTTTGCCAACTTGGAAGCAACACCCTATCATGGCATCTTAGTCCATTCCTGTTTGCTAGACCATAATGCCTGAAACTGGCTAATCTCATTAAGAGCAGAAATTCCGTCTCCAAGGTCGCAATGTCCAGAGTGAAGATGTTAGCATGCGCTCCTGAGGGCTTGGAGGTTGCTTTTAAGATGGAGCCTTGAACAGAGCTTCCTCGTCAAAACACAGACTCTGCACCCAGCACGGTGGAAGGGACGCACATGCCCCCTTGAACCCTTCTTAAAAGGGCCTCCCCTTTCTGTGAGGACTTTGCTCTTATGGCTCCGTCACAGCTCAGAGGCCCCACTTCTTAATACTTTGAGGAGTTTAACAGATGAATGTGCGAGACCCATCCAGGCCACAACCCATAATAGTTGTGACCCATGAAGCTTTGCGTGCAGAAATTGAGAGCTTTCTCCAAAGGACCAGGGAGCTTCTGGAAGTGGATAGCAATGCAGAGCTGTTTCACAATTGAAATAGTCCCTCCCGGAGGGAGGAGGAGAGAATCTCCTAAGATAAGGAAGCTCAGAAACTTAGGAGGTTCACAAGGCCTTCCCCCAGCATTATGGAAAGAGCAAACAATCTCGAGGAGAGGGGACTCTTGGGTAGGCATGCCTGTAACTGGGGCCAAGGACCCTGAGACGGAGCATTCATGAGTCATTGCCCACGCTGTGGCCTGGCTTCTTGGTAAGGCGTGTGACACCTGTCACCTGTCGTGTCATTCTCATGCTCCTGTAAATGGCCCTCCCTCATGCCCTGAGTGACCCCAGTGAACTCCCCGGCTCATGAAGCAAGACGTGACAGTGAAGCCATGTCTTTGGCACCTTGTCTGGGATGAGCAGACATTCGTTCCTGTCTCTCCAGGGAAAGTCATGCTGCACATGGAAAACGGGCAGAGGTGACTCCCAGCAACTGCTGTCATCAGGACCATGGTACCTACACCTTCTGTCATACATCTGTGGGCCAGATGTGCCTCTGGGACACTGGTGTGCCACCCCTGGGGTTGCCCAGCATCTGTTTCCTGAAGAAATGAAGAGGCTAAGCCACTGCAGTGCAGCATGTTCATGCGCCAAGAACCACGGAGTCCTGGGAAACACCCGAGGACCTGTCAGCTCCATCCCTCCCTGGGCCGCCCACCCCACCTGGGGCCGGGAAGCCTGCCTGTCTGCTCTCTAATGCACTACGAAGTTTTGAAAAAAACGATGCTTCCAAATCCTGTTTCCCAGAGATGACCACTCCTGCCGAGGTTAATGAGGCTTTTCTTCCCTCCCTGACTCTTCCCCGGCTTCTTCGACTCGAGCTGGTAATTTAACAGAGCGGGGACTACACCCATACATTACATTTCCTTAATTGTCATCAGAAAGAATGGCTGGCTTTAAATGCAGATGTAAACAAAAAAAGGGAGGAACTTTGTTTAAAAATGAGCCGGAGTGAAGCACAGAAGTGGAGAGGCTTTTTCTGAGGGCTTTAACCAGGGAAACGCTGAATTTACAGTGGTGGTTTTTTTTTTTACATTAATAATAATAGAAAACGGTAGATAGTGGTACCTCAGCACAATTCTAATTTAATGAGAAACAATAAAATAGTTTTCCAAGGGGGCCTATTTAGGTCCAAGAAAGGGGATATTAAAGTCCCAAGATTTATTCTACTTTCGTTAAGGTATGCTGATACACATTTTCTAAGGCTATATTCTGCTCACTGATTATATCTCTCTCCTTCTAATTTTCCTACTTGTGGGGGAATTAGATTGGTATTTTCCAGGCCAAATAACTTTTAGACAAAATATTTAAATTGCATCAATTCATTTCCAGCACCAAGAAGGGTGGGTCAAAATCCCACATCCCTCAGATGCCCCCCCGAGGCAAATCTTTAATATATTTAGATGTCGATAAATAACCGTGAAACCGTAGGAGTCAACTATCAAGTTTTGGCTTTGAGGGCTGGAGAGATGACTCAGTGGTAAGAGGGTTTGCCGTGTAAGCGCGCGGACCTGGGATCAAATCTCCAACACCCGTGTAAAATCCAAGCTTGAAGTCACGTGGAGAGAGGGCAAAGTGGATTCCTGGAGGCCAGAGGCCTGCCGGCCGAGCTGAAATGGCAAGTTACTGGCTCAGAGAGAGACCCTGTCTCAGAGGAGTGAGGCTAGCATCTTCCTCCGGATTCCTCACGTAGGTCCCGGTGCATCTCAGTCTCTCTCTCTCTCTCTCTCTCTCTCTCTCTCTCTCTCTCTCTCTCTCTCTCTCTCGTATATACTACACAGACACACAACTATCATATACAAAATTTAAAAAAATAAATAAAATCTATAGTTTTTAAGGGAAATGTGGAAATACATGACTTCTGATAACATGTTGTCTTTGAACATAACCTCCTTTTCTGACTTCCTGTCCAGTCCATTAGTTTACCAGTATCTCTGATCATTGCAGTATCCAATTGGTCTGCCCAATAAGGTGAAGAGAGGGAGAAGGCGGGAGAAAAGGAGGACATTTGGCCTCACTGAGACTGTGTACAATGTTCCACACAGCACTGAGTGCCTTACGTCCCTTAACTCCAACACTCCCTGATTCGAGTCAAACCACTGTGCATTAAGATCCATCCTCATCAAGGAAATGCTGTTCCTGACTTGCATATGATCCCACATTTCCATCTGTGGAAGATGAAACTGACGTCTGAGAACCTACACAGCTGGAAGTCACCATCCGGGATGGAGCCTGGGGCAGGTGCTCACAGTCGGCAGCCGCAGAAGGCTTCGGCTAAGGCTGGTATCCATTACCCAGAATGCTCCCGTGGTGAAGCCTAAGGCCCCAGTGCAGGCATGCTCCGACTGAGGTCTCTGGAAAGTGACTGGTCACGAAGACTCTAAGCTCATCTGTGCATGGACCACATGATGGATTCCCAAGGCGGTGGGCAATTGGGGAATGATTGTGGACTGACTCCCGCTCTCCCACCCTCCACGGCCAGACTTTGAGTGTCCTGATCAATCACTCTCCGCTCTGCTCCCTGAGGTCAGGGTCTCTCACTGAACCTCTAGCCAGGTTCATAGCCTTCAAGCCCCAGTGATTTTCCTGTCTCCACACATCCCCCCCCAGCACTGGGGCTACAGGCACAGACATGCCTGCTCTTTACATGGATGGGGAGGATTTGAACTCGGGTCCTCGTCTTTGCCCACAGTGGAGGATTTGAACTCGGGTCTTCATCTTTGCCCACGGTGAGCCATCGCACCAGTCCACGTCTTCCTATCTTGGAGTTGATTTTCTCAATCATTAGTCACAGTGGCATTGGGCTGACTAAGACACTAACGGGAAGAAGAGAGTATCAAATCTCACCGTCTAGTCCCACGTTGTTGTATTTTGTGAGGCTCCTAAACAGGGGTGCTGTCCTCTGCTTTTTATTGGCAGGTTTCTCTCTAGTTCTAAGCGCCTTGCTCCTATGGTACTCCTGAGTGTCACACAGAGAATAGTTATATCCATGTTCTACAGACAGGCGAGGCCAGCGGGCAGTGCCGCGTGTCCATCGGTGTGTGTTTGTGAGTAGTGTAAGTTTGATCAGGGGCTTTTTGTGCAGGCTATCCGTGGCCACTATTGTATGCTCTGTATTTGTGAGCCAACTGAGGCAGAGACAAACGCTTTGCCTGGCACAGAATCTAAGGACTGTGACTTCACCTTCAGATGGTCGCACGGACCAAAGGCCACAAGCTGCAAACAGTGAGTGCAAGGTAGAGCTCTTCAAGGGACGTTCATGAAATTCTGTGGGGTTTCTGCTTCAGAGAGAGATGACAAACAAGGAGATGAACAGAAAGAAGACAGAGAGGGAAGGTGGGGGACTAGGGAGTGGAGAAAACAGCAGGGAGATTTCCAACCAAGGGGGAAAGGAATGTTCTGGAAAAGACTAGATTAAACTTGAGGAAAAAGGAATGAAATGAGTACACATAGTAAGGGTGCACATATAGCAAGGGTGCACTATAGTAAGGGTGCAGGTATAGTAAGTGCCTGTCCTAGTCACATGAGCTCAGAGAATGGGGACTGCCATCCATAAACAGAATTCTGTCACGAATAGCAGGCGAATGCGGTATCATCGAGATCTGCCAGGACTGCGGTGTCCTCTCTGCATGCAGTAAGGAGCTGAGTCCTCGAAGTCGTCTCACCCTTCTCCAGGGCTGCTCTTTAGAGCTCAGGGGAAGATGGTGGCAGGCAGCAATAAATGGGTGTTGGGAACTCTGGGCACAGCAGAGATGACTCCGTGGTTAGGAGACTTGCTGCTCTTGCAGAGGAGCAAAATTCAGTTCTCACTGATGAAGTTGGGTAGCACACAACCTCTCCAAGGGACCTAGTATCTGGCCTCCATAGGCATCTGCATGCATGCATCCAGGCCTGTGTGAACTCATAACACACATATGTGCACACACACACACACACACACACACACACACACATACATATACACACAACCACATAGAAAATAAAATAAATTAAAAATTGGGGAGATTGGGTTTAGGGGCTCTAAGGACAGTATCATGACACACCAAGGATCTTGAACATTAGAGATGGCATTTAAAAATGGGCTTGAGTTGGGCTCTGCTATTATGTTCTTCCAGACTGCATGAAGCCTTGGGTTCAATCCTCAGAACCAAAAATGAAACAAAGCACAGTCATAGCAGACACTGAGAGAGAAGGAGAAACAGAGAGAGAAGAGACCACCCTTACAAAGAGATTAGGCCATCAAGAACTTGTTGATCTCTCTCTCTCTCTCTCTCTCTCTCTCTCTCTCTCTCTTCCTCTTCTGTGTGGGGACACCATGTGGGCTCATCATTTCCAGAGGACTGGGCAACCAAGGCGTCACCTAGAAAGCAGACACCAGACTCTAACTGGCTTAGGACATGTTAATACCACACTCTTCAACATCAGAACTACAAGAAAATAAATAATTTCTGTTTATAAATTGCCAGAGTCAAGCATCCTGTGGCAGCAGCACAAACATGAAGGGTGTGTAATAAGGCTCCCACCTAAGCGGGCTGCTCCAGTGTTTAACTGAGCATACCAGGGGCTCAGCACCCTGCGCGGTGCTTGTGAGCCCTTACTTAGTAAATGCGCCATTCTGCCGCTGGGATCAAAACTAATCAAAGCTAACTTGAAAAGAAAGAGCGGATTGAATCTTACAAGTCAGAGTCCATCTTAAATGGAAGCTGCAACAGGAACCTGGAAGCCGGAACTGAAGCAGAAACCACCGAGAAAAGCCATTTCCTGCCTCCTCCCTCTGGCTTGCTCAGCTTCCTTTCTTCTTTGGTCCATGCGGGCGCTGCCTAAGGATGGTAACACCCACAGTGGGCTGGGTCTCCTCCATCAATCGGCAATCCAGAAAATGCCCCACCAGCCATCTAATAAAGGCAATTCTTCGGTTGAATTTTCCACTTCCAACAACATCTCTAGTCTGTATGGTGGGCAATGAAATACTAACATTGGCTTACTTTCTATCAACCCAAATAATCTTCCTATAGCCCTCCTTTAAACAATTCTCACTCGTTAGTGAGAGTAGGGGAAAGGGCGGAAGGAAATCTACAGGAGGAGGAGGGAAGTGCCTCTCCCTGAGGAATCTTCGCATCATACTCTTGTACTTAAAATGTCCTGTGTGAGTGTGAAGGTGCCAGATGGTGCCCACTTCGGTGGGTGAAGTGGGAGTCCCTGATCAAAGGAAACGAATAAATGTGACAGTTCAAGATTCCCAACACACTTCCGGGCTGGCCGGCTCTCATCTCTGAGGGGTAAGTGTCAACTTGACATCTCTATAACCTGGACCAAGTTTCAAAAGCTAGCAAGAAAGAGAGAGTGGCTGATTTTTAAGCACACGTTGAGGGAGTGGTTGAGGTTCAGTGTAATCCGGCACCGTCCTTCTGGGCTTCATTCAGTGATACCAAGGCACCACCGTCGGTATAATTAACATGTATCTCCTACATGAAGAGAGCCGGGTCTTGTGCAAATTGGTTCGCAATCAGCATGGAGAGTCAGTCAAAACCTAGAGAGTAAAATCAGAGTAAAATCAACAGAGCCAGCTTTCCCCAGCCATCTTCTGCTCAGAGACGATCGCACGCTACACACACCCTGTGTGTATTTAAAGGCAGCCTCCCACTGTGTTGATGTGGCCGATCCTCTATTTCAAGGTTGCGGGATGAGACCTAGGGTGCATAATTTTTGACTATCAACCTGACAGGATGTAAAGTCACTGTAGAAAGAAAGACGCTGCAGACACATGTGTGAGGGTGTCTTTAGACCAGGTTAATTAAGAAGATATTCCCTGAATGTGGGCAGCGCCTCTTCATGGGCTGGAGTCGGCGGGGTCTGAAGGAGAGAGCAAGCATTTCTCTCTCTCTCTTTCTCTCTCTCTCTCTCTCTCTCTCTCTCTCTCTCTCTCTCTCTCTCTCTGCTTCCAGTGATGCAGTGTGGCCAGCTCCCTCCCTAGCTCCATGTCTTTGCTACCAGGATGGGTTCAACCCTCCACCTATTCCTTAGCTTTCATTCGAAACAGCCATGAGAAAAATAGCCAATACATTTTTTTAATGGAATCCACCACACCTCAGAATAGCCTTCAAGGCTCTGCGTGTGACTCACCTCTTACCCTGCTTTCAGTGTCCAAACTTCAGCCCGTCTCTCCCCACCCCCACCCTCCATCCCCCACCCCCACCCCTGCCTGTCTTACCCAGGAGAACCCACCACTACCACCACGTTTGTTTGCCTTTCGGGATCTAGGCTCTTGCGACACGACCCCTGCCTGGAAGACTTCCCCTGGAACCCTGTAGTAGTCACATCTCAGCAAATGTCCCCACCCAAAGTCCTTGCCCTTTTGAAAGTAATATGGCACCGGGCAGAGATGTACCGGGACTCAGCTCTTCCCAGCTCCCAGCCACGGCGGTAGCTTGACGTCAACCATGATGGGAGTGTCTACACCAAAGACATAGGCGAGCTCAGCAAAGCACGGTCTCCGCCCCCCAAACAGCCAACACTTGAACTTTTGCCGGCATCACACCATTCCCTTCTGCTCTCCACCCAAGGCATATTGACACGTGACCAACACACGGTTTCCTCACAGCGCTCGTCCAAAGTCAGTGGATTGATCACTCAGTATTACTGCTGTCCATGTACCAGCTAAAGGGAATGAACCGTCATGGTGTCCAGACCACCCCTTAACATAGCCCTAAGCCCTTGGACGCATGTGTCAGAGAACTGATTGATCCAGCACGCGCTTTCTCCTCCCATCCTGCCCTCCATTTAAGACAGTCGGTTCCCTACTGAAGACCATCTGTGACTACAAAATTTTGAGCTAGAATTTTCTAGAAGCTCAGGCTTCAAGAACAATCAAAACTAGGAAGGTATGTCTGCCACACAAGTCATGGATTCCGACCTAGAATAAGTGTTTGAGGCACCGTCCACGGGTTTCCCTGCACCACGATAGCGTTTGGAGCTGTGGCAGGCTCGGCCGTGTCCTTCCGTTGCACAGCTCTGGGGACATGTCTGCCATCCCCTAATGGTGCTTACCATGAAATCCCTTTGTTAGAATCCCAAACCCACCTGGCCCCATTCATCTTCCTGCGATCTGATCCAGGGTTAATTGCGCTCTGTCACTAGCCAAGACCAACACTCTGCGTGTCCTCTCTGCACTAAATTCACCACAGAAGTGGTTTTTCAAGACCCAAATTCTTGAGACCTTGTCACAGGAGCCTGAATGGGACCCAGGGTTTTGTGTTTCCTCTGTGGCCCATGGGATCACTAATCACCCAAGGAGGACAGCCAAAGGGAAGGTGGCCTCAGCGGGAGAGAGGTCAGTCCTGGAGGAGGTTGACAAACAGCATCTAATGGTTTAGAGGGAGAGAGAAGAGCAATTAGCAATCATTCTGATTGATTATCCAACCATGCTGGATAATGTCGATGGAAAAGCCACTTAACACAAGTGTAGCAGGCCCTGTGTGCAGACGCAGAATCCAACCCTCACGGCCTGCAGGGACTAATCAGGAAAAATGGAGAATGCACAAGAAAGTACGTGAGGGTACGGGCAGCAGGAAGGCCTCGTCTGTCTCCAGGGGAGGGCGAGATAAGACCCGCTCTGCCAGATTCTATTTCCTGTCCCCAAAAGAAACCTGTGAAATATGGGACAATGGTGGATGTTGCTGGGGTCCCCCAATACCTAGTCGCTACTCGTTATAATCCTCTTACTACATGATTCAGAAAAATAGTTGATCTGATTGATTCCAAACTGTGTCAGAGTCCTTCACAGCCAGTTAGAGAACTCCAGCAGTTAAGAATAGGCAGGAGGGACATTGTCAGTGACCGGGATCTAAAGGAGGGCCACTGGATGTTTAGCCTTCCAGAGAAAGAAACAAAGCAAAACAGTGCGTCTTGCTCTTCACAGAGACAGGGCTAGTTATGACTTTTGAGATTGCTACCAAAGAAATTGAGAGGATGGAATGGGGTTGGAGGAGGGGAAGGGAGAAGAAAATAAGAAATAAGAGAGAGAGAATAAGAAAAAAGAGAGAGGCCTCTGTCAGCCCTCCTTTGGAAAGAGTTGGAGAGGAAAGAGAGAGGAGGAAAGAAGAGAAGAAAGAAGAGGAGAAGAGAGGAGAGGAGAGGAGAGGAGAGGAGAAGAGAAGAGAAGAGAAGAGAAGAGAAGAGAAGAGAAGAGAAGAGAAGAGAAGAGAAGAGAAGAGAAGAGAAGAGGAGGGGAGCCTATGGCACTTGGGCAGCAATGTCCTGTGCATTATCTACTCCTGCACAGCAATGTTGTATGCATCGTCTACTGCTTCACAGCCATGCCCCGCCCATTCTCTAGTCCTGCACAGCGATGCCCCACCCATTCTCGATTCCTATCTCGCTGTGACCTGTGCATTAGTGACTTGTCTAATTGTTGAGACAGAACAGTGGACAAAGGCCGCTTAAGCAAGGAAGGGTTAAATTTGTCCCATAGTCCATCACAGTAGACAAGCACATCAGGAGAGCTTGAGGCAGGAGGTCACATTGTGTTTGTAGTCAGGAAGCAGAGAGAGGTGAAGGCTGGTGCTCGACTCACCATCTCAGATGTATCCGGCCTGGATCCCAGCCTGTGTTATGGTCTGCACACATCCAGGGTGGGCTTTCCTTCTCATGGACCTAACCTAGAAACTCCCTCACGGACATGCTCAGAGGCTGGTCTCTGAGGTGGTTCTAGACTCTGTCGAGTGGACAGTATTAACCACCACACCTGAGCATGGGGACAGCCCTACGAATCACTGCTTCCTCCCAGCCCGGGATCCATACGTAGAACCATTATGATTTCTTCCCTATGAATTTGGAAGAACCAGGATCTGTCTAGGGTTGTATTTTTCTGGAGACACCAGGGAGAAATCAAGATCACACTCAGGACCAAGCAAAGGTCATATCTTAAAAACTGGACAAAGGGCCCCAGAGGGTATTGAGGTTTCCTGTGAGAGGCATGTGACTGGTTTCCCTGTCATCATCCTTCAAAGCCTCCCTAACTTCTTGTGATGAGCGGTGTGTGCTATGAACAAGAATGATGCTCTGCCTCCCCTCCGTCTCCCGCCACTTCCCACCATGATGTGGACTCCTCGTCTGGAGGGAACTTCACCTGCTGGATTCTTTTGGAAACCCAGCTCTAATCACTGATCCAAAGACAGTGTCTGGCACAAAATAGGCGATCAGGGCATACGGATTAAATCCGTTAACAAATTAGTCAAATCCCCTAGCCCAGCACCTCAAGTGGGGAATGGTCTGTAACCAGAGAAGACACTAATGGAATCTTAGGTCCCCGAAACTTGACAGCCACAACTTAAGGGGAAAGGCACTTCAGATTCAAAAAGTCACAGCAGAGGGGGGTGGGAGGGTAGAGACCTCAGGAAAGGCATTGTTAGGAGAGGAGAGAGCAATAGTCAGTCTACAAACCCTAGTTGGTCTCAACTGTCCGTTTCACACAGCCTTGAGTCACCTGTAAAAGCAGTTTCAAGTAAGGGAAGGCCCAGACTTTGCTGTGGGGATGGATGTAGGGGACTGTCCTGGTGCCCACTGTGGGTGGTACCGTTCCCTGGGAAGATGCTGTAGAAGAAATCTAGCTGAGCGTGAACCTGTGGCTGATACAGGAAGCAGAAATACCTTGCTCTTTCTCAGTGAGCTCCTGGTCAGAGTTAACGCTGCATAGAATGACAAACAGGCCAGCCTTTCCTGGTTTCTCCTGATAATGGGTTGTGTGACCTGTAAGCTGAAGTAAACCCTTTCCTCCCCAGACTGCTTTTGTCAGAGCTTTTCTTTTTCTTTTTCTTTTTTCTTTTTTTTTTTTTTCACAGCAACGGTGAGACCCCCTAGGGAAAGGGACATAGCTCAGACATTCTGAGAGAGAATCTTGAACTTTAAGGAGCAGCCATGTCCACTGCTGCGTGCTGAGGCCTCGCTCCTGGAGAACAGAGGCTGCAGATGCCTTGTAAACCTCCCCTCGCAGGGTCTACCAGCAGGATGCAAAGGCGGATCTCACCCCGGGGGCTGGGCACTGCCTTCCGACCTCTGTCTCCTCAGCTCCAGCCTCCACCTCTTCGCACCTCTGAAGTGTCCCTCTTACACCTCGCCAGCTTGGAACCCCCTCGGATGACTTTCAGTTCTCCACATTTTAAGCTCGGAAAACTTTGCCTTCGGCCCTACCACACACAAGCTGCTGCAAAATGCTAAATGAGGCATTTAAAACCGACTTGTTGAAATTCAACCAGGCAAATTCAAAGCCTCACTCCCTTCTTTCGGTGGCAGGGGAAATGCATCAGAGAGAGAACAAAAAAAAAAAAAAAAATTCTCTGTGGTGCCCGATAAATTACCTGCCACGTTAGAATTAGCTCTGTGTGCACGTTCACGCATTCCTGTGGTGTGTCCCACATTCAGCACGGTACTGGTCCAGAGGTGCTGAGTACCATCTGTGTGGCTCGTGACTCAGGAAATGCAACTAAGTGCATGGTGAGCAGCCAGGAGCCTAGAGCTGGTCTGAACCTGCAGATCCCTCATTCCTTGTCATCCTTAGGAGGCCAAGGAGGCTAGACGGCCTTCTGCTGACGTGCATGCTGGGAATCTCCATCTGAGGTGTCACAGAAAGAGCCAAGTTTAATGGGGTCACCAGCTGCTACCTGTGTGCCTCGTTCAGGTGAGCATCTGTTATTAACCGGTGCCCCGCCCCCACTCGTTTTTACATGTTGAAATTCTCAGCCTGTGGTGTGATAGTTTTAAGAATTGGGGTCTTGGGACCTGCACCTCTTACTTCTGTAACCCTGGGACCAAAATATTCGACAGCACCCATTTACATGGAGGGGTATTTCAAACTCAGGTCAGCAGGATGAGGAGGCGTCACAGTGGGGCATGGGCAGAGGAGAAAGTTGGCTTGCCCTTTCCCTGAAATGGGAGGACAAAGACACTCCGATGATCTGCAAGCAGGAGGAGGCGCTCGCTCTCCAGATCCTGGCTGTACCAGCACCTAGACCCCAGAGGTAGGAGAAACAAAACACTTGTTTACAAGCCACCCAGGCTGTGAGACCATAGCTGCCGCCGTGAGAACGGACCATGACGATGGTCTATCAGAGCCAGGAAGACAGGCCTATGACTCCTGGGTGTAAGGATGAACTAACTCACAGTAAGCGTGTACCTTCCAAGGACTTGGCCAAAGTCACGTGACCTGAGCGGACTCTGCCGGACTGTAACTTCTGTGTTGCAGACTGGGGAAGGAACCACAGGAGCGGTGGTTCTGACAGGTGTGGAGTAAGGCGAAGGAACCCACAAGCCGAAGCCGGAGTGTTTGGAAATGGGCAGAAACCCAGGCCAGTTCGGGAGATGCTGGAGTTCCAGGCCAGACAAGATGCCAGAGCGAGCTGGACACACACCTGGCTTAATATGAGTGAAGCCGGAACACGAGGGAGCGAGATCAGGCCCCGCGGCTGCGCCAGACCAAGACCACAGAGACAAGTTGACTGAGCCCCAAAGAGATACAGCTCAAGTCTACCTTCAAAAAGTACACCTGTCTCAGCCCCTCCCCCCCAATCCTGGCCATACACCCACACTGAAGGGGATTATGGGAAATGTAGTTCAGCCATGTTCAGAGCCAGCACCTCTCTCAAGGAAAGCTCCTGTCCTTCCTGGAGCCCTCCAGTCCTCTTTTGATGGGGGCACTGGGCTTTTCGTGCAAGATATCTCATTTGCCCCTTACATGGTGCTGTAAATGGGTAAAGTGAGGCGGGGTGGGAGGGGGAGGAGGAGGGAGAGAGGGAAGGAGAGAGGGAGGGAGGAAGAGAAAATTGACCAAGGTAAAAGAGATGATATTTTTACTGTTCTTTAGACGCCGCCCATGCTGACCTTAAGCTCTCCATCCTCCTGTCTCAGCCTTCCCTGTAAGATCACAGGCGCTTTCCTCCGCGCCCGACTCTGAAAGCCTTATTTTCGCTCTCGACTCCATATTTTCGCTCTCGACTCCATATGCGCATTGTACCCACACACTTTTTTTTTTTTTTAAGGTTACAATAAACCCGGTAAGGTAGGTTTTTCTTTTTTTTTTTTTTCACTCCCAGCCTTCCTTTTATGCAGAAGAGAACTTTGGTGGAGAAAGGAACATAAAGACGTAGGGGGAGGATCTGAACCCGAGCCCACTTGTTCTGAGCCCAAAGCCCACCACCGGCTTCCTGCGCCAAGCAGACCCCTCTAGCCTCCCTCAGAGCGGCATTTGAGAAGCCGGGCTTCAGGTCTGAGCATCTCTCTCTGTAAATACAGCGGGATCTACCTACCTGGAGAGCTACCCCCTTCCCGTCCATTACAGCCTGCTCGACGCATAACACGGGGCTCGCCGTCTAATGCTTCAAGCGTGTCTCCTTCCGGGTTTGAGTTATTCGGCTCTCCCAGCCTTCATTAACCGAGTTTGGGGAGGAGAGCTAGCTGCCACATAAGTCTTGATGAGAATAAAGTCTCTTTATTGCTGTTATTATTCCCTTAATGGTCTGTGCAGTGCCGTACACATAACTTTTTAGTCCTTCATAAAATCCCGTTGATAAACATTTGACAGCTTGTTACCATTTTAAAACTCTCACGGAGGGATCCGATCTGCGCAGCACCTCTGGAACCCAGCAGCGGCTCCGAAATCGGCCACAGTGGCTTCCTGCGAGGCCCTAAAGAATTGTGCAGCCTCTCTCAAAAGCTAATTTATGGCATGAGCCCTGATGAACGATCGAGGCTCGCTACTCGCCATTATAAGAAAGAGACCAACCAATGCATAATTTTCAGGGAAGCTGATTTTAACAGCCCTATTAGTTTTACAATTCTGACTTTTGCAAGCTTCCATTCGTTATGTTTAACTTATTCTCGGGGAGGACATGGAGTGCTCTTCCTGGGGTCTCACATCTACTTTTTTCCCCCAAGTGTTTGCTGAGAAAGATGAAGGCTGGGGCTTGAAGCTCAGGAAATGGTGTTGTGCGTAAAGGAAAAGCCACGGATGTTGAGAGCGGAAAACACCCAGAGCCCCGCCCCCACCCGTATTCTGCTTATTAAAATGTATGCACTAACCTGTGTGCGCGGGTGTGCGTGGACCAACTGGACCACAGTTTTGGGGTAAAACAGATCCTGTCTCCAGACTTCACACTCTCAGCTTCATCCTCCCAGGGAGGCCGTGAGTGGAAGACAGCCCATGTGGCGGCGTGGGGTCACGCTACTTCAAATCCAGATGTTTAAGTTAGACTTTGATGCATGCAGAAGATATTTTATATGTGTAACGCATCCTACACGGACCCTTCCTCATGCTGCCCAGGCCTTTAAAACACTTAGGACGGGAGTTGGCAAAACACAGCCAGCAGACTGAATCCAGACATTGGCTCTAAGGATTGCCCCTGCACGGTTTCCCTTGAAGGAAAGAAGAGGGCTCCCTACCCGTAAAGGAAGGCTTGGTGGGATGCAGGCCCACTTGTGGCCGCTTTCATGGCAGTGTCAACGTGTAACTGCCCACAGTTACGTCAAACGAGTTACTGGGTTACCTGGAAGGAAAGCTGGGGGTGGAACAGAAGTGGCTGGAGAAAGATGGAGCCAAGACAAGTTTCCTGATCAAGGTGTGAAGTTTAATGGGGGTCTCCCAATATATATGGGGGACCCTTCCCCTAAAGGCTGGAAACTCTTGCAAAACTGGTTCGATTGCTTACTCCGCAGGTGGCTAGTGCCTCTCAGGAAACTGCAGGTCCTTGGAGAACAATGGGCTTCTCCTTGGTCTGAGCACTCCACCCTAGGTGGAGGGGATTATGGCTGACCAGGAGTTCCCGCTCAAAGGCTGGGAGAGGAACTTAGCCTCGGTCTATGTCAAGTTCCTGCCAGGTGGCATAGCACCCCAATATAGCTCTCTACAGTCCAAGTTCAGGGGCTGTGAGAGCAAATCAAGTCTCTTTATTTACCAAGCTGTGTGGTGCTGTACGCATAACTCTGGCGTCCTTCGTAAAACTCCGCTGATGAACATTTGACAACTGCAAAACGTGCAGTGCCCATCCCTGACCCGCTGTATGTCCGGTGCTACAAGTAGAAGAAGAGGGAGGGGGCAGGGAGGAGGAAAGAAAAAAAAGAGGGAGGAGGAAGAGGAGGAGTACGTGGAGATGGGGAAGCAGAAAAATTAAACAGGATAAGTTCCTTCCTTGAAGACAGCAGTGAATGTATCAAACTGTTGTCAGGACCATGCTGAAAAGCAAGTGAGGGGCTGAGGGGACTATTATGTTGGAAGGGCAAGGGGGACTACTATTTTGCAGAGGGGACTACCACCTTACAAAGGATGGCTAAGCAGTCCTCCTTGACCAACACATGGAAGACCCCAGAAAGAGAAGAAGCCATCCTGCGTGTGGGTGGGAGCAAGGGAAGAAAGCAACTGCAAAGATGGTGTGGCTGAGCCCAGGTGTGAGATCACAGTGGGAGACAGCTCTATAGAAGGAGCCTCCAGGCAGCACTCAGCCATGCTCAGTTGGGGTGCTCCCTCTGGGAGAGAGGGGAGCCATCAAAAGATCCTAGAAGGAGGGGGCTGTCTGTTGATAGAGAATAGAGCCCGCCAGGACTGGAAGCAGGGGGCTGGTAAGAGTTGGCACCCTCACTCGGGTGGCTGGGGCAGGGTGGTGCAGTGGAGAGTTCCTGCCTAAGAGTGAAGTACAGAAAAGGGAAAGACAGGAACTAGAGAAGCTGGTCCTGTGGAGGCCGTGGAGACAGATCCCTCTGCAAGCTCGTAGCATGACACGCTAGGTGAGCTCTTCACGTGTCATTCCCTGAAACAGCGGTGCCCAGGACGGCGAGAAGCCAGTGTGTTAACAGTATCGGAATCTGCCGGGCGGCGGTGGCGCACGCCTGTAATCCCAGCACGTGGGAGGCAGAGGCAGGCAGATTTCTGAGTTCGAGGCCAGCCTGGTCTACAGAGTGAGTTCCAGGACAGCCAGGGCTACACAGAGAAACCCTGTCTCGGAAAAAAAAAAAAGTATCGGAAAATGTTCAGCTCCTCTTCTGAGGATTCAGAGTGCGCGGGGCAACAAGAACTAGGAAATGCCCTGTCCACCCACAGGGTTCTCAGAATACTCTGCAGCCATAAATGAGAAGATAGGGAGGAGAAAACTGAGCATCCAGAGTCTGGAAGCTTCTCTAAGATAGAAGAAGAAGGTAGCGGACATGAGAGAAGGGAAGACCAGAAGCTGCCTCCCAAAGCTGCCCTGGGGTTTCAGAACTGACCATCTTGACACCAAGTGTGTCAAGAGGGTGCTATGGAGGGTGGTAGAAAGGAGGCAGGTGACACAGCGAAGCTGCTGGAGCCCTGTCACAGCCAGCCCCCTCCCCCTGCGAGCCTGGGGTGAAATACAAAACACACTTCCTTGTATATAGTTTTTCAAAACTCATCTCAAAGCTCCAACCTCCGGCTAAATATCCACAGGTTCAGACATCTCAGTACTCAGGAGGTTGAGGCCGGAGGATCGTGAGTTCTAGACCAGCTTGAGCTACACTTGAAAAAAAAAAGAGGAAAGGAGAAGAATTTGATCACTAGAAAACCAAAATATAATAAAGTTAATGCTCACCGAGCTATTAAATCCCCAGAATGCAACAGTTTTGAATGCATAGCCAGAGTGTGATGGATGAGTGGCCCCAGTGCCAGGTTGGCCTTGCCTCAGGGAACAATCATGATTTTTTAAAAGGAGAATGAAAACCTTGGTGAGTTTCCAAATCAAACAGGGCAGAGCTCTACCCCCGACTTGCACAGGACACGTTCCTACTGTACAAAGGATGCTCTGAGCTGTTTATAAAATGGAATTTGGTTCCTATAACCCAAGTTTTTTGTGTTGGCTGTTTTTTGTATTTTTATTTCGGTGTCCTCTGGGATGCTAGGAAATTGTGTGGATTGGGGAACAATCCCTCATTGTTCAGGACAAGTCCTTGCAGGGTAGGACATGAGACGAGCCGGGCTCACTGGCTAATTTAACATACATGCCAAAGGTCTGCCCCGACCAGGAGGGTAAAGGGGAAAAATATTGTGATCCAAAAGCTGAAATGTCTCCACGTGGGAGGGTGACCAGGAGAGAGGGAGGGAGGAAGGGAGGGAGGGAGGGAGGGAGGGAGGGAGGGAGGGAGGGAGGACAGAGGTAAGACCAGTGGTGTCCTAACCAAAATCCACTGTGCTAAAACCCACATCTCACTGCGTGTAAAGGCTGTCGTGTAAAGGCTGCCATCATGGCTAATTTCAACTACCAATATGATGACATTGGAGGCAGAAGATGGGAAGGGATGTGCTGAAATCACTCTCCAAATCCTGAAGGCCAGCTCCAGCAATGCCTTGGCCGAACAGACATCCATGTGCAGTCTAATGACCTGTGAGTGAAAGCCCTGGGGAGAGAAGGCATCAGGGACAAGCACTTCCTGGATGGGGAGGTGGTCCAGGAGTTCTATTGAGAAGAGTGAGTTTTGTTTTTCTAATGGTTACAGGTTTAGTAGGAAGCAGGATTCTAGGAAGGAAACGATAGGGGTAGTCTAGAGAGAAGGTAACAAAGGGAGACTGGGTAAGAAAAGTTCCGGGCGGGCGTGACTGGGCTGACAGAGAGACTCTGCCCACTCTAAACCAAACCTGATAACCGTGAGGAGGCGGCATTTCACAAAGTTCATCTTGCAAGCAGTCATCAAATTGTTCCAACTTAGCTTCCATAACCGCAGTCGCTGCCCCAAAAAAACGCATTACCGCAGCGCAGCGCTGAGGAATATTTTGCACACACAGCAAACATGGCGAATTTTGCCACTTCATTGACTTTGTAAAACCGAAAAGACTCCGCCACCCCCTTTTTGTCTTGTTTCGTTTCACTAATTGCATCATTAGCAGAAAGGCCATTTGACCAACATGGAGGAGATAATAACTATTCTTCTTCTATATTTTAAGTGGAAATTCAAGTTAATATGGAAAAAAAATGTTCATGCCTCTGTGTTGCAGAACTCAGAAAAGATAAGGCAACTCCAGCAATGGCAGAGATGGCCATCTTTTTTAAGAGGGGTGTGTGTGTGTGTGTGTGTATGTGTGTGTGTGTACTTGTGTGTGTGCATACTCGTGTGTATGTTCATGTGTGTGTGTGCCTGTGTGTGTATTTGTGTGTGTGTACTCGTGTGTGTGTGTGCTCATGTGTGTGTGTGCATAATCATGTGTGTGCATACTCATGTGTATGTGCTCATATGTATGTGTGTGTCTGTCTGTGCAGAAGTGCCTGTTTGTCTTGTATGTGACTACCTATGGAAACCAGAAAAGGGTGTAAGACTCTGTGGACTTGGAGTTATGGGCGATTGTAAACTGCCCAAAGTGTTGCTTACTACCAAGCGCAGGTCCTCTGTGAGAGCAGCAAGGGCTCTTAGCTTCTGATCTCTCATTCTCCACCGTCAAGATAGAGCCTCTTAAAACATTGAAAGGAGTATCTTTTTCCATATGCAATTGGAAGAGTGATGAACATCCAGGCTTGGTTTCTGGTTCTTCTTAGGGGAGATATTCTGATGAAGACGTGCGATTAAATGAAGAAAACCTTCCATATAGGAGGATGGTCTGAAGGGGAGGGGGGTAAATGGCACCAAACAAACCGGGTATCAAACAAGAGAGACCTGCGAACTTTTGCGAGAGGTGGGTGGTCTCCAGGAAGGATCTGCAGAGAGACACCAGCCATAGGGTGGAGTGCCGAGCCCCTTGAGAGAGACACACAGGCAACCGACTAATGTCCTATGTGACCTCGTGAAACTTAGTCTGCAGTATGTGCCACAAGAGCCAGGTGGTTAAAAAAAATCTCTCTTCTGCTGAAGAGTGTCAGGGGTTGCCTGGATTCTGTGCCAGTTAATGCAGTGACTGTTCTTGGTGTCTAGAAACGTGGTGTCTAGGGTACCAGCTAGCTGAGCCCACATTCCGAATGGGGACTCTGCCTGGCAGGCAGTTCAGTAGGAAGTGCGTTAGGAAGAACTACAGGGCCTGTGTGTCTGGAGCCACAGCCATCATTCAGGGAGTGAAACACTTGTGAAAACTGCCATTCCATCCATCCCCAGATTCTTTGGAGGAAAAAAATGGCTGGGTGTGGCCCGTGCTCACTTGTGATCCCCGAAATGGGAAGGGAACAGTGAGATCCTAGGGTTTTGATACATGGTGAATTCCCAGCCCGTGAGAGACCCTCTATCCAAAGACTGAAATGGACAACATCTCATGAATAACTCTCAAGGTTGTCTTCCAGTCTACACAGACACATACATACAACACATGCATGTTTGTATGCACACGCCCTCACACAAGAGTTTGTCTATTGAGAACAGTTTCTCAAGTCACAGATGGCTTGAGTTTGAGTGATTCACCCTACCTGGAGTGTGGTGCTGGAAAGGGCAATTGAGCTCCCTGAGCCTCAGTTTCCTGGCCTTTAAAATGGGAATTAACGGTACCAACATGCTATGATTATGGGATTATTGGATGGTGGCTTGAAGGACTTATCACAATGACCAGCTTCTGTGATGTTTGCAGTAAGTTAAGTGTTGGCTGCTAAAACCAGTAATGCTAGGAACAAGAATCTAAAGTAATAGTTGTGAAGAACGGCCTCAAGACCATGGCGCACAAGGCTGTCAGCTCTCACAGTTTCTTTGGCTCAGGTGAACCCTGCCACAGAGGGAACACTCACTGAGTCTCTGGTGCTTGGATGCAGTCCCAAACTACAGAGACTAAAGTCTGGGCGGTCACAGGCCTTGTGCGTCAGTGAGGAGAGGGCGCAGTAAGCAGAAACCACGATGAAGCAGCAAGGCGCCTCCAAGGGTGAGTCCTGCCCCAGCCTGGCCAGCTCTCCTGCTGTGACTGGCGGTTCCCCGCGTCGGCTCACCTGGGTCAGAAAGAGCTTGTCTGGGAAACATTGTTGCCGCTACTTCTGTGAGGGCGTTTCCGAAAGAGAAGAATTAGCTGATCCATGAGTGACGTCATTCGTCACCGCTACGACATGAGAGCCCCTGGATCTTGATTCTACAGACTCCAGCTCAAGAGATGAATTTTCCAGCCCCACCCTCTAGAACAGTGGCTCTCAACCTCCCTGATGCTGCGACCCTTTAATACAGCTCCTCATGTTGTGGTGAACCCCCACCCATGAAATTATTTTTGTTGCTGCTTCATAACTATAATTCTGCTGTGGTTATGAATTGTAATGTAAATATCTGGTATGCAGGATATCTGACATGTGAGCCCTTGAGACCCACAGGTTGAGAACCACTATCCTAGCGCCCCAGCCCGTTGGCTCTCTGATTATATGACATCAGTGCTCGGAACAATCTATGTTCGCTCTCCTGGTCCTCCAGCTTGCAGGCTTCTGGTGTGTGGCTTCTCAGCCTCTGTAATAGGAAAGCCATATTCTCTGACTCATATATACCGCACACATACACACATGCACACACTCACACATGCACACATGTCCAAAGACAACTTTGATCTCATTTCCTCAAAGCACCTTGACCAGCAGAGCAGGAGACAGTTTAGAAATGCTGTCCTTCAGGTACCCCTGTTCCCGGTATGTTAGAATTTCTGCTGCTATGCTAAAACATAATGGTCAAAAGCAATTTGGAGAGGAAATGTGTTATTTCAGCTTACAACTCTCAGGTCATACTCCATCACTGAGGGAACTTAGGGCAGGCACTCAAGGCAGGAACCTGGCGGCAGGAACTGAAGGAGCGATGGAGGAACACGGCTTCCTGGATTGTTCCCTGCAGCTTGCTCAGCTATTGTCTTTCATAGTACCCAGGATGGCCTGCTAGGGGATGGCACCACCCACAGTGGGCTGGTCCCTCCTCCCTCCTAGATCAATCAATGAAGCTAGCCAGCACACCTTGTGGAGCAGAAGCACATGGTGAGTCCCAGCCAACTACAGTATAACAAGACTGTTGTCTGAAATAGAAGGGGACACTGCACATGAGCATGGGTGACACACAAGATGTCACTAGTGGCAGTCCCTCAGGTGTGTGATAACCATAGTGTCTGCAGATGCTGACAAAAGCACCTGAGCTGAAAAGCCCAGGTTCAAAGGGTCAGTAGGAATTACCTAGGTGGGTAAGAAAGTCCCTTAAATCCAAGAGGAAACAAGGATGAGCGACTCCAGAATGTCATTTTCCCAGGGAAGTAACCTCACAAGGAGCAACCTTCTTCCCACCAGGCACAGGGAGGACCCAGGACTGAGTCTCAGAGTGGGCTGCATATGCAACTGTAAGCCAGCCTCGGGCATCATGACAGTATGACCCAAGGATAGACTAGGTGCAGTCCGAGTGACCCTCGGGAGCAGCCAGCAGTAGACGAAACTCCCCCGCCCTGCCCTGTGATGTCTGTGTCCCGCAGTTTTGTGTACAGGCAAGCAGGACCATGTAATTCATAGTGAGTGAATAGGTCTCAGGGCTGCATGTGGCTCGGCTGTTGAAGGGCGTGCCTCACATGCATGAAGACCTGGGTGTGAATCCCAGCACCACATGAAATAGTCATGATAGACACAGCTGTAACCCAGCACATGTGAGGTGGAGGCAGGAGGTAGAAATACACTTTTACTGTGTCTGAGTCACTCCTCAAGGGGTGGGGAAGTCTGTGTAAAGCAAACCACTGTCCTATTTGATGAAGACTTTATTGCCAAGGGAGACAGGCTGAAAGGAAACATCGTGATGGAAAAGGCAGGTTTGGTGGCACAAATATGACCCCAGCACTGTGGAGGTAGACTATATATATATATAGTCTATATACACACACACACACACACACACACACACATACATATGTATACATATATGCATATATATGTACGTACATACATTACATATACATATACACATACACATACATATACATCATATACATACACATACATATACATATACATCATATACATCGTATATGTCATATACATATACACAAATACATACATACACATATACATCATATACATCATATATATCATATACATATACACATATACATACATATACATATACATCATATAAATATACACATACATATACATCATATACATATATACATACACATACATATACATCATATACATATACATATACACATACACATACATATACATCATATACATATACACCATATACATATACACCATATACATATACGTCATATACATATACACATACATATAAATCATATACATATACACATACACATACATATATACATCATATACACATACATATGCACAGTAAGCATACAAACATATGCACATGCACCCATACATACATACAGGCACACACACATGCACACACATGCACACACACACACACACACACACCAAATGGCACCCTTCATGGCAAGCAATGCACTCTTTTTCTAGAACCGGAAAGTCGCTGTCAGGGTGGTGCACACAAAAGCTTTGAAATTCTGACAAGGTTCCAGTATCCCTGAGATCTACAGCATCGATTTGTTCAAACAAAGCTCCGAGTCCTCCTCATTTACCCGTGTAACCAACCTTGCTTAATCTTAGTATTATGTCTTCACTGTTAGCATCCCTGGCGGGAGCCCGTAAAAGTCACCAAACCACCGAGCTGAGAGAAGCAGGCACAGCCAGAGTGTGACCCACATGCTTTGAGGGGGGTTGGGAGGGGGGCGTTACAAATCCGATCCATCGTCAGCTCCTCTCCCGAAATATCTCAGGTAAAGGCAAGAGTAAAGGCAGGAGTCAAGGCTCCCATCGATTTGGGAAGAAAGGAAAACCATGCGGGCCAGGAACAGCTGATTGTCATCTGCCAGGGCTGCCCAGAGGCAGAGGCAGTGCTTAAACCTGCAGAAGTAAAACACGATTGTCTTCCTCATCATGAGAGAAGCAGCCCTCCCTACCTTTACCACGCTAGTGTGTTCTCTTACAAACACAAGACCATTTGTTTCTGTAATGGTAGTATTTAATACTATAGCTGTTAACTATGATACGAAGTACTATCATAGCATAAATAATGATTTATAGCCTAAGGTAAGTGTCTAAATCCACTGTTCCCACGGTATTCTCAGACTGCCTTGTCAGACAGGTGCCACTTGACACCACATTATGGGTAAGAAGCCCCACCAAGTAGACACCAAATGACTGGCGGAGTCAAGCAGCCAGGTACAGGCGTCAAAGCTAAAAGGAGGTGGCCCTGCTCCAGCCTTAGACACTATCCCACGTCCTTTTCTTGTGGTGGACAGAGAGAGGGGCTGCCCAGACCTGTCTTTGGGGATTGCTACCCAGTTCCTGGTGTGTGGCCAGCAGACACCCAGCTGTTCCTCCAAGGTCCTCCCTTGTGGAGTAGCAGCTGCCCAAAGTCAGGCCCTTCCCACACTGTGCCCAGGGACCGTGCATGGTGTGGATATAACCCTGTGGGTGCCATTGTGAGCCAACACAGAATAGTCTGAGGAGCAGTGTTTCTTCCAGAACACTCCACTGGATTCCACTGGTGAAGGACTGAAGGTCTACATCCACCCAAGCTCAACTTCTGTCCCTGGCCAGCCTTGATTTCTTGCTCTCTGCTCAGCACCTAGCCATTCCAAATACTTATTTCATGCACTAAGTTCATAGCGCCTGCTCTAGAGAGCCCCGCCAACTTTCCAACAGAGCTGCCTACCAAGGGAGCGGTGCATCGGTAAATGGCAACTATTATTATTTAAGCTGTGGGTTTTGCATTGCAATCAACCCTCAACGAGTCAATGGTCTCGTGTTCCAAGCAGCTTCTGAGGAAAGGTCCAGTTGCCCCGCCTCTTGAGGCTCGATGGAACTGACTGGCCTGGGGACATCGGCTGTCTTACTTGTTTGTGCTCATGTTTAAAGAGTCAAAAAAACTGAGGAGGACTCAATTGGATAAGAAATGAGTGAGATCGGGAGGGATGGCTCAGCGGGTGGAGGCTTGCTGCCAAACCTGAAGACCGGAGTTCGAGCCTCAGTATCTTCATGGTGGAAGGAGAGGATAGATTCCTGCAAGCTGTTCTCCGGCCTCCACCTGCACTTTGGCCCCGAAGCACTCCCTCACATGCACACACAAATAATAATAAACAAGGGCTAAAGGGAATGAGAGGAACAGAAGCCGAAGCCGTGACAGGTAAGTGACGTTTCCCAGGTGCTTGTGTGTCATGTGAGCTGCCCGGGGGCACTCTGACTCAGCAAGCCTGGGGTAAGGTGGCCTTAGAGCACCCGGCATTTAGGAGATGAGAGTGACTACGCATGGGTGTACAGCTGCTGTCACAAGTGGCCTGCAACTATTGTGCAGCTGCTCACTGTGACACTGTCACATGACTAACACAGGTGTTCACATGAGGATTTCATCAGGGATGTGCACACATGTGTGCATGTTTGTGTGCGTTCATGTGTGTGTGTGTGTGTGTGTGTGTGTTTGTATCCATGCATGCACGTTTGTGTGTGTGCGCGCACACGTGTGCCTGCACATGTGAGTGTATGTGCATGTGTGTGCATTGTGTGCATGCATGTTTGTGTACATGTGCATACCTGCATGTGTGTGAGTATATAAGCATGTCTGTGCATGTGTGCATATGTGCAGTGTGTGTGTGTGTGTGTGTGTGTGTGTGTGTGTGTACAGCTGTAGGCATGGGTGTGGAGACCAGAGATTGCTCTCAGGTATTGCTCCTTAGAAACCATGCACCTTGTTTTTCAGGGAAAGCTGGCTGGCCAGTGACACCCAGGATCCACCTGTGTCTACCTCCCCATCACAGCTGGAATTCCATGCCTGCCTGAGGACTCCTGCTTTCCCTGTTCTGGGGGCTGTACTCAGTTTTTCCTACTTGCCAGCAAACATTTTACCAGCTGGGCTTTCTCTCTAATCCCAACAGCATCAACTTTAAAGGAATGCTGCAGAGCCTGCCTGGCCTTTGCCCTGTCTGTGGGAACTTTAAGGAGCTCCACCAGAATGTGGACCACCAAACCACGGCTGCTCGTGTCGTTTACAAGTTCAGAGAAACTTGTAAATGCATTGATGGTGTTTTGCATTTAGAGGCTAATAATAAAGTGTGTATGTGTATGTCTCTGTGTGTATCTGTGTGTGTGTCTGTGTGTGTCTGTGTGTGTTTATGAGTGTCTCTGTGTGTATGTCTCTGTAGTGTGTCTGTGTGTGTTTGTGTATGTGTTTGTGTCTATGTGTGTGTCTCTGTGTGTATGTATCTATGTGTGTGTCTGTGCATGTATGTGTATAAATGTGTGTATGTATATGTCTGTGTGTGTGTGATTGTGTGTCTGTGTGTATCTGTGTGTGTCTGTGTGTCTGTGTTGTTATGTCTGAGTGTGTGTGTGTGTGTGTGTGTGTGTGTGTGTGTATTGTGTGCTCTGATGTGTCCAGGCTTCTTTTCTAATATGTCCTCTCCACCAGCAACTTTGACAACGCACTCTCAGTTTGTCAGAGTTGCATGGGATGAGATGTGCTCAGTCATTAAAAGGTGGAAAAGCACCCGCTGCTGTGCCCATGGGAGAAGGCGGTGCTTTGTCAGACATCAGCTGCCCATCAGCGGAGGCAGAGAGAGCAATTGGCCCAGGCTGGGGTCAGTAAAGAAGTCCCCCAAACCTTAATTATCAGAGTGGCCCCGGGTTCTCTACATTTACCATTGGCTCCTGACGAGCGTGGAGGCAGATAGAAAGACAACCAGAGCATCCCACTGGTTAATTAGCAGCCTTCGGAAGGCAACCCCGATTACAAGAAAGTACACCACAGGGTCGCTTCCCATATGTTGGATTTAAACAACAGGTGCAGGAAAAGTGGTTGGCTCCTCCTGTTCCAAAAATTACCTCGGTGACTCGCTTGGGTCCTTACCACAAACCAAGAAGAGGGTGTTGCTTGAGACCTACTGTGTGTCTGAAGAAAGCCATTGCACAAGGTGTATTTTTTCCTGCTTTTGCGTATTTGCTCATTGAATATGTACGTATCCTTGTTGCTACGACAAAAGCATCTTCAGAGAAGGATCAACTCACTTTCTCGTTTTACACAGTTCAGGACTCCAGCACACAGAGTGGTAATACCTACATTTGGGATAGGTTTACTTACCTCTATTGACCAAATCTAGACATGCCCTCATGACCACACCTAGAGATCTGTCTCCTAGATGATTCTAGATCCTGACAAGCTAACAGTCAACATTAGCTGTCAGCATACATGTTTATAAACATAAAGGCATTCTGATGTGTGCCACATGTACCTCGAGGTTAGCATCCTCAATGAGACACGTCAGTCTCAGAGGGATAGACCACTGTGTGATCCCTGGTCCAGGCTGATTCCTACAGCCAGAACACATGTTGGATTCCAGGGCTGGAGGAGAAGGTAGGTAATTGGTCTTTAATGGGACTTCTGTTTGATAAAATCAGAGCATCCTTGTGAAGGTGTGGTGACACCCAACTGTACAAACGAACCAACCTGTACAAACAATCAACTCAAATGGCTTCTCCTACATTTCACATATTTTGCTCCCCTCAAAGTCATTAGAAGGAAAGGGAAGCAGGCAGGAGAGATGGCTGAGTGGTGTAGACTCTACGCTGCTCTTGCAGACGACCAGAGTCTGGTTCCCAGCACTCACATCAAGTGTCTCACAAGCACCTGTCACTAAGGTCCCATGGGATTTTGCACCCTCTTCTAGCTGCTGAGGGCATCTGCATTCATATGCACATCCCACACAGAGAACAACACGTGTGCAATTTTTTAAAGAATCTTAAAGAAGGAAGGAAGGAAGGAAAGAAGGAAGGAAGGGAGGGAGGGAGGGAGGGAGGGAGGGAGGGAGGGAGGGAGGGAGAGAGGGAAGGAGAAAGGGAGGGAGAGAAGGGAGGGAGGGAGGGGGAGGGAGGGAGGGAGGGGGAAGGAGAAAGAGAAAGGGAGGGAGGGAGAGAGAGAGAGAAAGAGAGAGAGAGAGAGAGAGAGAGAGAGAGAGAGAGAGAGAGGCATGAGTCCTGCCCTCATGGAAATGACAGCCTAGTGGAAGGATAGGCCTGAAGAGAATTGACAAACCAGCAAAGGACTCCACACAATTGCTGAAAGGGAGAGGAGGGGAGCCGTGCATCTGGCCAGGGTAGCATTGACGTTTATCCGAATGCAAAACTCACCACCATATTATTTGCACACCAGAAGCATTCTTTGTTTTACAAAGAGATCCCTCTAAATATTGAACTCTGGGGCGTGTTGAGCGTTTATAGATAAATCATTTGCCACATAACTGAGCAGCCTGCAGGCGTAGACACCTCAAGATGAAGTGTTATTAGGCAAGACCAATTGAAGATCAATCAGAAATTACAATAACCATGGTGGTAATTACAACAAAAACTAATGGGAAGAATGATTTAACTCGTAAAAGTTTACCAGACACCCAGACTCATGCACATACCTATAAAATGATACAGTGGGGGGAAAATCCATATGAAACTGCCTGCTTTACATATTTCATTGACACGGTTACTACATTAGAACATAATACTTAGTATTTCTTTGTCTAATATTTTAGCTCCTGCTTGTTGTTTGAGTACTGTTGTTTTTTTTTAAGATTTACTTTTGTTTATGTATATGTATGTGTGTATGTGTATGTGTGTATATGTGTGTATGTGTATGTATGTATGTGCATGTGTGTATGTGTACGTATATGTGTGTATGTGTCTGTGTATGTGTCTGTGTATGTGTATGTGTGTGGGTATATAGCCAAAAGGGCCTACAGAAGCCAGAAGACAGTGTCAGGTCCCCTGGAGCTGGTGTTACAGGCAGTGGAGATAACCAGTGTTTATGCTGAGAATCGAACCCTAGTCCTCTGCAAGAGCAGCAATCTCTCCTAACCATTGAACCATCCCGACAGCCCCACTTTGAGGATTTGCACTTTTCAAAAGGCATGAACACAGCATGTCCCTTCAGCACGCCATGCTATTGGGCAAAGCATTCAAACTTTGGTGCCTGTGGAATTTTTTTAAAGCCTTTTAGAAAAAGCTACTCATTAAAATGTAAGGCAGAGAAGCATCCAAGTTTTTAACTTGAATGTTGAATTTGGAAAAAAAAATTACACAAAGCTTTTGGATTGAACAGCGTGCTTTCATCCTCTGACAACATGGCAAACTTGCAGCATTTCCTGGAAGGTTCTCCGAGGCTCCTAAACACCTGAAGGTTTCTCGCATGCTGAATGAGTTGGCAGGGAGGATACTAGGAAATGGAAAACACCAGAAGGGGAAAGAAAGAGAAAGGGTATCTTTTAGATTAACCCACCAAAGATTAACCCACCAAAGATCAGATCCATTAACGACGACTTTATCGAGTCTAAAGCAGAGAACGCTTCGCCTGGGATAATTAACAATACTGGCTTTTAAAAGTCACAGTCGGGAACTAAAGAGCAGGCTGCTGTTGAAATTAAAGATGCTATCTGAACCATTTACAGCAATCTACGTCATAGCCATCGATACCGTAAACACAGAGGTCAGGAGTCCATTCCTGACTGTCGACAATGGGCTAGCCAGGTAAAGCAGCTGGGCAGAGTGGGGTGGGCACAGGCAGGCTGATGGGAGCTACTGAGACCACACTTTTAGAAATATGGGTGTATTTTCCATAGCCACTTGCAGCAGGGCAGCCGTGGCCCTCAAATGACAGCTTTCAGATTCCAGAAGAAGCCATGAATTCTAATCTTCACCTAGATATCCAAATACCTTGGCTTCCAAACACTGGCATATAGAATTAACCGGCACATCTAAGTGTATGTGTGCATGCGTCTTCATGTGTGTGCAAGCACGTGTGCTCACACAGTGAACATTCGTGAACCTGTGTGCATGCGTGTGTGTATACACATGTGCAGACCAAAAAAAAAGACCACCTCGGATGTTCTTCCTCGTGAGGCATGTTTCTTCTTTTTGTAACAGGATTTCTCACTGACCCAGAGCAAGTGGACGAGACGCTGGCTGATGGGCAAGCCTTGGGCACCGTCCTGCCTCCGCCTTCCCAGTGTTGGCATTGTGAAGATATGCCTGGCTTTGTGATGTGTCTGTGTGTCCAGGGGCTTGAACTCCGGTCCTCATGGTTGTTGGACAAGCATGACACAAAATAAGTCATCATCCCAGCCCTGGAATTAATTTTTAAACTATGTAATTTTTTTTAAGTGCTGTGTCATGCAAACAAAGAACAGCCACGGGCAAGAAAGGTCCATGTCTCACATGATCCCAGTTCCCAAATACTATGGGGGGTGGGAGGGAGAAGCCCTGGAATCCTCTGCAGGGCATAGGATTTAATAACCCTGTCCTTGGGAGAGTCGTGAGGTTAAAGAACAGCCCTCGGGGCAAGAGAAGGGTTAGGAACCGTTCAGCTCTCCCTGCCCACGCTCCCCAGGGCCAGACACTAACGGCTCCCTTCTCCCCTCCTCGGTCTCTACCCTGCACCCTGCACCGGAGGGAAGCAGTTTGCAGTGTGCTGGCTTTCCAAGTGGGGACTTGGGTTCGTAAACTGGAAGAGAATTCTTTTTTAATCTCCAGAGCTATCTTTGGCAAAAGAAATAAAGGTATCCCCTCTAGCTAGCTCTTGTCCCAGTTTCGAGAAGACGGATCCATTTTTTTTCCCACCAAAGAACAACCTAGTAAAGGAGGGTTATGGGAAGGTGTTTGTCATGCCGCAACCGTGTTAAGTAAAACAAGAATCGGAAAATCAAAACATGCCTCTGATAAGCCCCAATCTTCCAGCCCCCCTCACAGCTCCTTGAACCAGCAGATGTCGGGAGAAATCTGCTCTTCCGATAATTTTATGTGATTAGCATGAGGCTTTTTGTCTTGTTTTTAATTGACCCGTTGAGAGCACATACCTCCCACACACTTTGGCTAAAGCACCCCAGCATTCCCACGTGTCCCACGGCTGGCAGGGCTCCATCACGTTTGTCCTCTCCTCAGCCTCAGAAGGTGCCTGCGTTCCTGCTGTGGCTTTATGCCCCTGAGTGTCTCTATCCTACTTTCATTCAACTTTCATTCAAAAGGAAAGCAATCTCCAGATGAAATCCCCAGTGGTGAAAATGTGTCTAAACACAAAACTAGACCTACTGTGTGTAGTACCTGACTAGGGACTTACCATGCAGGAGCAAGGGAGACATGAGATGGGCAAGGAACGCAGGGCTATTGTGAAGGGCATCACATAAATAGTGAGAAATTAATAAGCAGCAAGAGGCAGACTCACTAGCAAGGTGGCTTGCTCCATGGATGTTTGGGTTCTTGAGCCGTGGACACAGAGATTCTCTCACTGGGACGCAGGAGGGACTCTGGCCCCTCAGTTCTTCGGCATCCACGTCAGGCATGACCGTACGAATTCATCTTGTTTGATTCATCCTAGTCTAGATGGCAGCCATGCCATTGGTGGACGGTGTGTGGCCCTCCCGCTCTGTCCTCAGGTTTGGCTATGTACTTTGTAGAACAGCATATGCATGGACAGACGTGCCAGAAAAAGGAGGACCATGTGGCCAGAGACACAACCAACCTGCATTTCAGGCTTAGCAAAATATGGCATGGTTTTTACTCTAAATAACTGAAATCCGGGGGAAATTTTAATACCCTACTATTCAAATAATATGTGGATCTCAGTTGATCACATAGCAAAAAGGAGAGACATACGTGACGATGTAAAGAAATGAGTAAAAAATTAGTCTAATCTCCTTATTTTTCTACCCAAAAGAAGTCTGCCTTTGGGGCGGGCAAGATGGCTCAGCAGGTAAAGGTTCTTGTTGGGAGTTTAGCCACCTGAGTTCAGTCCCCCAGCCACACGTGGTAGAAGGAAAAAGCCACATCCTTCAACCTGTCCTCTGACTCTCACATGAGCACCATGGCACATGTACACATACATACATGCACACACACACACACAAAGGTAGGTAGGTAGATACATACATATGTACATACATACCATAGATGCATAGATACAAAGATATTAAGACATATAGCTAAACACACAGATGCATAAATATATAGAAAGATAGACACATACATATACACATACATACATACTTACATACATACATAGAATGATAGATATATAGATACATAAATACATAGAAAGATACATAGACAGATGGACAGATGGACGGACAGACAGACAGACTCATAGAAAGATAAATAATAGATAATAGATAGATAGATACATAGATACATAGATACATAGATACATAGATAGATACATAGATACATAGATACATAGATAGACTCATAGATAAATAGGCAGATAGACAGACAGATTGATGACAAATAGATAGATAGATAGATAGATAGATAGATAGATAGATGGAAAGAGAGAGAGAGAGAGAGAGAGAGAGAGAGAGAGAGAGAGAGAGAGAGACTACCAACTAAAATAAGTCTGCTTTCACTAATTTTTCCCAGCACGGCCTGTGTTAATATTGTCCTCTGGAGAGCCAGGTCCCAGGTGTGGCAACTGCCCTCGGTATCGCCCCTTCCCGAATCTCACAAGTACACGGAACTGAATTTGCTGACTCTATATTGAAATACGTGGCACCTCCAGCCCCTGCTCACCTTCCTCACTGTCTGGCCGCCATGATACCAGGTTGAATCACCAGTGACCCTTGCTGTCCCACCTCTGCCCTTTGCTCTATTTTCCCCAACCTCCGACTTAACCATGAAGCACAGACACTTGCATCCTGCGCCTCTGGCCCTCTCCCTCCTCCTGCGACTTCCTTCTCACCTGAGGTAAAGCCCTTGTACCACGCCCTGCTCTTGCTCGGATCGGGCTGTACCAGGCACGCCATGCCTCCTCAGTTCCCACTTTGGATTTTGACCATTTATGGTTTATTTTGCCTGAACTTCCCTTCACGGAAAACTACTCTCATCGATGGGACCATTCCTGAAATTTCTATATAGAAGGGCAGAGACCACAGCCCAACAGATCATATCATGAATTCTTTGCTGGTTCCTTTTTCTCTTTGTGGGAGGGCAGTCCCACGGGGATAAAAATATCATGTATTTGTTGAATAGATAAATACTGGAATTTGGCGACTCTGCAGTTAATTTTCTCTGTCTGCACTGGCTAATCTTCACTGTCAACCTGACTGGATTTTAGGATCACGAAAGAGGAATTCTTCTGAGTGAGCTGTCTGTGAGCGTGTTTCTGGAGAACTCCAACCTGAGAGGGAAGACATTCCCAGATCGTGGGTGGCACCAACTCGGGATCTGTCTTATCAGCCTGAATAGAAAGAACCGTGCTAAGCACCAGCGTTAATCTCTCTGCCTCCTGACTACAGACACAATGTGACCAGCTGCCACACCACCATGCCCTCCCCGCCTAGCCGGGAAGTGATTAGGCATGCAGGACTTAGAGTCATGTCATCTTTATTTCAGCCCTGGTTAGGGTCAGCACCGCTCTTTAGACATAGAGACTGAAACATCCCTTTGGGGGCTTCAAACCAGAAATGCCAAACTTCTCTCTAAAATAGACAATATTTGGGATGGGAAGGGTTACTGTGACAAAAGCAACCAGGAAGCAGCAATCTCCAAAACCAAAATGTGGCCAAGAGTCAAGGGTTTCACCTGTCGTCGGAAGCCTGGGCTAGCACGCACATGAGGTGAACATGTCCTCTTAGGAGAGGACATGACTGAGTACCATCTCCTAGGATTCTCGGACAGCGGCAGGATTTCTAAGGTGACTTCAGAGATTATTTTTATCTAGGGAAAGATGAATTTCCAAGCCCTGGTAGGGCAGCTCTTGGTCCATCACACGTGCTTGAAGAGGGAATGCTAATAAAGCTGGCAAAGACTGTCTTTATACTCACTCAAGTGAAGACAGATATCGAGGTGAATAGCCCATCAGAACAATCAAGGGAAACTCATTTCTTTCCATCCTTTACTGTTTCCCATAATGCACCATGATCCCAGGGCACATGCAGGAAAGAAAATATGCCTGTAAAAGGGGCTTTTAAACTTTTAGTTGTTTGCAGAATATTAGCAACACTATAAAAAGTTTATGTTAATTAATGCTGCATTTTAATAGATTTCCTGGAAGTTTGTAACTGTATACTATAAAGGCTTTCAAAATAATGTATTATCCAGTGGTTGTCATAAACCCCAAAGCAGCTCAAATATGCCTTTTATGTCTCTATAACTTCCCCCAAAGTTACAGTATTTAAAAGATTCAAACGCAGAAATAAAAAGAAAAAAATTTTCCCTACCAGGGGATATTTTAAATTTTTATCTCTCTCATGATCAATCTAATTTCCTGGCCGTGCTGTAGTTATCTTTCTTGAGAGAAAAAAATTCAGCCACACATCTCATCCCACTGAGCTAGACAGACAGACCTCCTCAAGGACAGGGGGCTCCAGAGGAACTGCCCTTCCTCTACACCCACCAAGCCTCCCTCCAGACGAACACCTTCCTCAAGACAATGGTTCACGGGGCTGGAGAAGCCCAGTTCTACATATTCAGGAGGCAGACCAAAGAGAGGGTTTTAATTGTGAAAAATTACAGAAATCCCAAATGTGAAGTATCTATGGTGAAATGCTTTCAGATTTTGGTAAAAACACGCAAAGGACAAAGGGCTTGAACATAGCGGTAAGTGGGAAATCTTTGGGAACAAATTAATTATACAAATGGGGTTTAATCTCAGTCTTTTGGCAGATGAACCATCAAGTCACATGGCTACTGATACCCAAGGGACAGGGCTCCAAAAATATACAATAACAATACACTGCAAACACAGCCTCTTTCTTCAGCCAGATTGTACGAGTAGCGCGTGTCTATGTCCACGCATGGCTGCTCTGTGGCTCTCAAGGAAGGCCTTGGAAGCCATGTGTCTCCTCCTACACCTCATTCCCTAAGTCCAGGTTATAAAGTGTCTGTCATCTAGTCTCCAAGTCCTCGAAAATCTACATGACGTTGTTCTTAATCTCAACTCCAGGAGAGGAATTGGTGTTCCTGGACTTGTGAGCTTGCTGGGATTTTTGATCCCAAATTGTAAGCAAGCCCTCATGGGGACCTTGCTAAAATCTTCTAGTAATCCTAGAATAGTGAAAATACATCGAGGTGTGTGTGTGTGTGTGTGTGTGTGTGTGTGTGTATGTATTGTATTGTGTGTGTGTGTTGTATTGTGTGTGTTTTGTGTATGTATGTGTGTATGAGAGTGTGTGTGTTATGTATGTATTGTGTATGTGGTATGGTATGTTGTGAGTGTGTGTATGTGTTTATTGTATGTGTATTATATGTTTTATATGTACATGTGTAAGAGTATGTGTGTGTTATGTGAGTTTTGCGTATACTGTGTGTGGTGTTTTGTGAGAGTGTGTATATGTGTGTATTATCTATGTATTGTGTGGCATGTGTGCGCTAATTCTTCTGGTTAGCAGATCCCCAAACTGAGTGAGTACAAGACTGCAAACATTTAAGAAAATAATGAAGACTCAAATCCCAAGCAGCTCAAGCCTGAGAGTCAAAGCCGTCAGCACTGAGGTCAGCAGCTGCTGCCCCTTACCCAGGGCCAAAATATTCCTGAGACCTGGGACTCAGGACAAAGGGTCATTCTAAAAGGTATTTAGTGGAATCACCAGTAGACAGTCTCAAAACAGAAACTATGAAACGATGATCCTGTGAGAAAAACAACAGATTTGCTGACATTGGCCTTTTCAGGAAGCACAGGCTGGACCATAAATCATCAGAGCTCCAGGGCCACGTTCTCTCTCTCTCTCTCTCTCTCTCTCTCTCTCTCTCTCTCTCTCTCTCCCCTCTCTCTCTCCCTTCCCTCCCCTCTCCTCACTTTCCCCCTCCCCTCCCCTTATCCCTCTCTCCCATCTCTCTCCTTCTCCTCCCCCTCCCCCTCCCTCTCTCCCCCTCTCTTTTTCTCCCTCTCTCCCTCTCTCCCTCTCTCCTCCCCTCCCCCTCCCTCTCCCCCTCTCTTTCTCTCCATCTCTCCCATCTCTCTCCTCCTCCTCCTGTCCTTTCCCCTCCCTCTCTCCCTCTCCCCCCTCTCTTTCTTTCCCTCTCTCCCTCTAACTAACCTCCCCATCTACCGTTGTCCATCTCCCTCTCTCTTTAAACTAAACCCAACATTTACCAGTGCCACTTGAAGCCCATACCCTAGAGACCTCATTTAACCATTTGCCAAGGCACATCTTCCCTCCCACCCCACCCCCGAAGTCCCACTTCCTCCCCCTAAAATGTAAATACAATTAGCTGGCTGAAAGCACATTTCTTTTCTTCTCCTTCCCGAAGTGTCTCGGTTCTGGGGTCCACACCACGGGAGTCACTCATGCATGGTCCTCAAGGAAGCCCAGAGAGAGGGAAGGGAGGCACAGCCCGAGGAGAAAGTCTATAAAGCTTGCTGGCTTTCCTAATCCCTTCTCTCTAATGTTTCTTTGTAAATTTGTCAGATGGGAATGAAATTGCCTCGTAACTCTCCAGACGTGAAGAACATCTCTGAAGAAAATTACGTACTTGTCAAAGCAAGGGGGAATTTATGTTGGTGTTCCTGAGATGTGATTTTATTCTGTCTATTTCCTTTGTACCATCAGAGCAACCGGAGAGACAAAAAGAAAAGGAGGAGGAAAAAAATTCACGCACACACAACTAGTTTATGGATATTTTTTTCACTCCGCTGCGTTTTTTTGCTTCTGTTCTCCCCTCTGTTTGCTTAGCTCCCTCCTTCCTTCTGTTTATTGTCTGTGGTGGTACGGCCCCATGCAGCAACACCATGAGAGAAGCAGCAATGATTTCTATCCATCCAGGGCCATTCCAAGAGGCATGAGCGTGATTTCCCCGCGGACAGCACCGAGAGGTGTGGGCTAGGTTTCTGAATCCTGCCCAACCCCAGCCAGGGCTGCTCTGAGAGCTGAAGTCTTGTTAGGGCTGCTGCCAAGCAGTCACATGCCTCCTGAATTAAATTCTCCCCTGCTTGCCCTCCTGGCACTCTGCTTTCTGCATTCAGAAGCCGTGCAGCGTTGGGAGTTGGATACCCTCGCCATCCACCACACAGCCAAGCCGGCAGAGAACGTGGAGTCAGGACACCTGGACTCCACTAAACACGCAAGCAAGCAGTCCCCGTCTCTGTCTCCTGAAAATGATAATGATTTATGGGGATGGGGCACATGTGGGGGTCAGAGGACAATGTGCAAGAACGGGGTTCCTCCTTCGATCGTGGTGGTCTCTGGGATCAACCTCGAGTGGCCAGGCTTGGCCGCAAGCATCTTTGCAGGACACGGCGGCAAAGCTTCTCAAGTTCAAAGCTGCCTCCTCCAGTGAGGGGCCACGAATTCTAAATGAGATCAGACTTTCTGTCAACGCTCCTCTGCCACCGGACAAGGTGACCTGGACAGCTTCATCAGCCTCTCTTGCCTCAGTTTCCCTATATGTCAAATGGGGTGGAAATAATACTATAGAGCTGTATTCCTGGAACCGGAGCATCCAGTGTTCACTTTGTGCTGTTGTGACTATTTCCATACAACATATACCAAGCATCTGTGTACAGCGTCTGTACAGTAATTCCCAGGCCGATGGGGTAAAAGTGCAGGCTGTCAATCATGACAACCTGAGTTCAACCCCTAGCCCCACATGGTGGAAGGAAGAAATCCACTCACGAAAGCTGTCTTCTGATCTCCACGCGTATCATGGTGCCCTCGATCCCATGCATGCACAAAAAATAAACTAATACGCAATTTTAATTTTTTAAAATATCTTTCCTTTGAAGGCCTGGTTTTTTTTTTATCATGCTGGTTAATTTCCTATTGCTGTAATAAAATACAATGCAAACGCAACTGAAGGAAGGAAGGGTGCTATTTTTAAATCGACTTATTATCATTTATTTATGTGCACATGTGTGTCTGTGTATGTGCACAGGCGAGGCATGTCAAATCTTCTGGAGCTGGTGTTACAGGCAGCTGTGAACTGATTGTTGGCTGTGGGTACTGGAAATCATACTCAGGGCCTCTGCAAGAGGCCTCTTAACTGCTGAGCCATCTCTCTACCCGTCTCCCGCCCCCACCCCCCACCCAGAACACCGTATTTCTAGCTCACAGGGTGAGGGTGCAGCCTAGCACAGAGGAAGGCGCCGCAGCTGGAGTTTAAGGCAGCTGGTCACACAGCATCTGCAGTCAGGAAGCCGGGAGGAAGAAGGCTGCTGCTCAACCTGGTTCTCCTTCTCCGTTGGTTAACCCAGGAGCCGAGCCCTTAAAATAGCGCAGCCCACAATTAGGGTATGTTCCCTCACTTGATCAACCCAATCTAGAAATTCCCTCAAGGCAGTCCCACGGGTTTGTCTGTCCAGTGATTGGAAAGCCTACAAATTAACAATCAGAGCTAAGCAGCAGCAGGAAACATTGTTTCAACATCCTGCCCAAAGCCCCTGCCCCCACAGGAGTTCGGGACTCGGAGAGTCTCCTAGAGCCCAGGGATCAGTAGTAGGTCAGACTGCACAGTTTGGGTTCTTTTCCCTATTGCTTTGCAGCACTTTTTAAATATTAAAAAGAATGAAGAAAATGTTCTTTGTGTAATGTTCGAACTCACCAAAAAATGGTTCATTGAAAAATTAAATATTAGGGGAAAGAGAGGCCTCTAAAGAACGCGTTGCATTTTCAAACTAGCTAACACCCCAGAAGGCAGCCATGGAAATATTGTGAGTCTCTGTGGAAGCTGAGCCTCACTAAATGAAAAACAGGACATATATTGTACAGATGGGTCTGGATGGATTGGTAAAATTCTTCCAGAAGGATTCCTCGAGGATGTATTAGCTAGAAATTGGGGCAATTACACTAAGTTTATCTATTTAAGTAATGACAAAGGAACCTCTCTGGTGACAGGCCAGCTGATGGAATATTCCGGTAATGATTTCATCCCATCCCGCTGGGTAGAAGGTACAACCTTATCCGTGGTTCCACTCCCCTCGATTTCAAAGCCAACTGCGGCAAGAAAAATAAGAAATGGAAAATTCCAGCAATAAACAATTCATAAGGTGTAATGAATTCTCACTGCCCTGGACTGTGGCCAGGCTGAGTGCCAGGAACCCTGCCGTGGTGGCCCAGCGCTGCATCAGAAGGCCGACACCATGTACCTCACTTCAGTTCATCACACAGACACTGTCACCTCCCACCGTCACAAGAACAGTGACGCAGGACAATCGGCTGTTTTGAGAACTAGAGAAGCCTTATTGATGTAACCTTATTAGATTTCAGCATCACAGTTGCGCTCTCTCTCTCTCTCTCTCTCTCTCTCTCTCTCTCTGTGTGTGTGTGTGTGTGTGTGTGTGTGTATGTATGTGTGTGTGTGTCCTCTCCCTGTCTTTCTCTCTCTTTATCCCTCCCTCTCAGTGCCTTAGTTTTAAATTAAACTTTATGTTATGGAAAAGAACATCTCTGAGGACACAGTAGAACCTAGAGTTTCAGACAAGCCTGGAGTGGGGGAAGGTCTCAGGAACTGCCCTGCCGCTAGGGAGTGAGGGGGAACTACTGTCTGCACTCCGCCCTTGACCTCAGGAGTTATATCCACGATGCGATGGTCTGAAGGACAGCCACACTGTAGAAGGCAAAGGACACAGGGGACGTCCCACGCTGCCCAGGAGGATGCTAGCGATCCCTTGGGCTTTCATTAAGCCTGTGATGGAGCTTCTGTCACCTCCGAGCACAGCCGAGCTTCTACAGGACAGCGCAATGCCACCTGGGCGCCAAGGTAAAAGAAACCGGGCTCCTACAGACTGGGGTGCAGGTTTGTATTCCTTTGCTTATGTAATGCCCCCCCCCATTAAAGTGGCTCGTCAGGCTCAGGGCAGAGCCACCTCCCCCCCCCAAGTCTGTTGCCTCTGCTGCTCTGTGGGAGAATACATTGTTTATTACCCCCCTCATTTACCAGCCCCCAAATATCATTACAATGTCTGTGCTATGATCTATGTATGGTTGTTACCCTTTTAATGGATAAAAAAAGATTTAAGTACTTCATTCGGTTGCATTTTGACAGCTGTTGGCCATCATTTTTCTATTCACCTGCATTTAGCAGTCCCATAAAGGAAAGCAATCTCGGAGGGAACACGAGCCGGGCACTGCAAGGTGATAATTCTGTGTCAGTCCAGCCTATAAATACCTGCCCGGCTTTGTGCTGAGTCAGCAGTCTGTGACGGAGTGGCAGCCGTGCCCTTTTATCTGCCTGAGTGTCTCACGGCAATCGGACCACCAGCCCCAGCCGTGAAAATCCATAGTATCGATCCGGCCATTTCTCCACTGTAATTCTTTTGTAGGAAACCCCGGATGACAAATTTTATCTGCACCACTTTTTGATGGCTGGTTTGATGTAAAGGATCTCCAAGGGCAGAGTTAAGCGTTGGGCCATTCCACGTTATCAGGCAGCCGTTTTATTTACTGAAACTACAATTGTGGTCACACACACATACACACACACACACACACACACACACACACACAGAAGAGAAGCAGAGAGTACAAGGAAGAAAAATGGAGGCATATAATATTTCAAGTAGAAGGCGCCAGGGGGTGGGGAGAAAGGCCGTGTGAAGCCCCTGACTCAAACCTAGGTTATAATGGCTGATCACGTCTGTAATGGAAAATCTGGTAGAGGTGTGTTTAGATGGCAAAGCTGCGGTGATGAAGGGTTGTCTATCACAATGGTGATGAGTCTGTTCTCCACCACCCGCCCCTCGCCTCATCTCCTGAGACGGGCAGAGCTTCCTGGCTCTGCGTCCCCAGTGTGCTAAGAGGTTCTCTTCATCTGATGGTTCCTTAGAGATCGCCGGCGGGCACGAATCCAAGGGCCGGGTGGGCATCTGTAAAGTATGCAAACTCCCTAGCAAAGAAGAGAAAGGTTGTGTAAGAGCCTCTGTCCTCAGAATTGCCGCTGTGGCTGATTCTGGGCACAGGTACAAAATGCAAAAGGGGGAATGTCCTTCTGCAGGGTGCATAGGTAGATATTCCCCAGCCGCAGATCCAAGCCGAGCTCTATTAAACCCCCAGGTGGTCGGGCCTGTGAGAAGAGCTCTCCAGCCACCTACATCCCCTCGCAACTCTAACCGGCCCCTCTCCCTCAGCACTGTGAACATCTGGGCCTGAAAAGTTCTCTGTGGTGGGAACTGCCCTGCGCAGTTCAGAGGCTGCAGCCATATCTATGGACTCTGTTACCTACCAGTGTCCCACAGTTTGACAGACAGTCCTCTGCAGGGCACCTTCAGCTGGTGCAGGGCAGTGAGCAGTAACTGCGGTTTGTATGGCGAGCCTGGCGCCGTGCCAAAGACCTGTCGTATAACCAATCAACTTAAGGTGTAAACAATTGTCATCCTTCGGAAAGGGAGGTCGACAACTGAGGTCCCGAGGGTGCGACGATCACGAAGTCAATACGCAGTGACATCCAAGAGTGTACCAGTGCCCAGCTTGTCCCATTCCCACTGTGGCATCTTTCAGGAGAGCATGCCTGCCAGGATGCCTCCCTCGGGCAGCAGCATCCTCAAGGAAGGTGGTCCTGGCCGGAGAGATGGCGCCGTGGTTTAGAGCACTTGCTGTCACTGTAAAGGACCTACGCTCAGGTCCCAGGACCCACACCTGTGTCCCCCAACCACCTGGAGCTCAAGCTCCAGGGGATCCAGCACCCTCCCCTGGACTCCACAGTTTCACATGCACATCCCACGCACAGACAGAGATATACACATGATGAAACATATTTTTAATAAAATGTCCAAAGAAAGGTCCAGAGCACCGTCTTGTAGTCATGGTTTCTATCTCCCCCGGGGCATGCTGGGATGAGGAGCCTGCTGTGAACCATAGCCATACCTCAGACTACAAAAAATAAAAATTAAAGATAAACCTAACAATTCTGCCACTGCTTTCATCGTTACTGCAACTATCCTGTTCGTCATGGGATTAGACCTCCTGTATTTGTATAGTTTTTCTCTAACTATTGCACTAACTTCTGTCATCTTGATGGCTAAGATACCTCAGTGTCCCCTTAAATATGGAGTTAGAGGTAAGTGCTTTCTGTACACAGTTGCCTCTCTCAGAAGAGCTTTCCTTGTTCCATCTCTGAAGCCGTCAGGGAGGGAGACAAGTCCTTGAAACCCAAGACAATGCCACTATCTCTCTTTATTCAAAATGGCGGCAAAACCAATGATAACCAACTGTCCAGCAGAAGGGAGGGGATTAAGTAAGTCGCAGCCTACGCATCCCTGAGACCCATAGAGCACTCATAGAGGATGCCGGGGAATGATGCTGAAATCGCGATGTAAACTGGAGAAAATAAGAGAGTCAAACTTGCAACCTGGCCTTCATGGTTTGAGGTCTCCTTGGGTAGCCTGGCTGGCCTGGGACTCACAGACACCCTACGCCCCTGTTTCTTGCATGCCGGAGTTATAGGCGAACATCAACACACCCAACCAATGCACCACCATCTATCTTAACGATGCTTCAAAAACAGAAGGAACACAAAAACATACTAGAAAGAAATATACAGCAAAAAGCAAGTCCGTTCTTCCTGGAAGAAACAATGGGTGACAGCTTCTTCGTTCTCCAGGGGGGAAAAAAAGCCTGCATATTTCTGAAAAACAGTCGAACCGGCGTGTTTTAACCAGGTCATCCCATGTTGGATCTCTGATTTTGCTGTGTACTTTAGGCAAGTTGCTTACCTTGTTTTCAACCTAAACCCAGTCGCCTCAAAGGTTTATTATTGGAAAATAATGTTTAAGGGCTGGCAAGATGGCTCAGCAGGTGAAGGCACTTGCTTTCAAGTCTGATGAGCGAAGTTCCTTCCCTTAAGGACTCGGCAGTTCCCAGGAGTTGTCCTCTGACCTCTGCGTGGGTGCCATGGCACGTGCCTGCCCACGCATGTAAGCTTAAACACATATGTGCACACAAAATAGATAAATAGATGACATATTCGCCGTGAGTCTTGGGGGGGGGGAAGAGAGAGAGAGAGAGAGAGAGAGAGAGAGAGAGAGAGAGACGTGTAGGTCTAAGCAGGAGTTTATACATGAGTTCACTTGAACAATACCTAGTAAAAGCCACCGTGGGTTACCAAGGACTGTGCTAATTCAGTCACTGTCAATTTTTTTTTAATTTAAAGCAAATCTAACCATTATCATAAAAAAAATAAAGATGGAAACGAATATTTAAAAACCTTTAAAAAAAAAAAACAGAAAAGAAACAGAAAATTCCCTTAGAGGAGTTAGATATCATTTAGCTCTCCAGGCTGCACTCCTGTAGCAATCGGGATGTGTCTGAGAACCGGGAGCAGATGGATGGGAGGAAGGATGGCGGGGAGACAGAGCCAGGATACCAGGAGCTTAAAGAGAACTGTGCCATGAGCCCCTCCTCTACGGAAGCCTTCCCCGGCTCTGTCTCGGGAGCAAACAGGTGTCTTTCCCACTTCGCCCCTCCAGATCGAGGTAGCACCCCCCCTCCACCCCTTCTACTGAATTAGATTCATAATCCAAGACAGAGTTCACCTGCTCACTTCACTCCGCCTGTCTTTCCAGCTGGCAGGATGGAAGGAAGACTGGGTGTTTAGAAGCAGGGGCTGACGGAGGGAGATGATCAGATAAGGATCTCTGCCATATCCGGCACCTCGGCTACGTCTGTTCCCAGTGATGACTTGCAGGAAGAGGGCATCTGTAGATGGGAGGGTTTAAGTCTAGCTTCCTTCCTTGTTGTTGTTGTTGTTTCTAATAAAGTTTTATTGACATGGGGACATGGGGACACAGCCGTTCACCTACCTCCATCTGAAGCGGCTCTCATTCCATGCCAACAAGTTTCTGTAGTGAGAATGGAGACCACACGATGAGCCGAACAAAGCAGAACCCCTGTATTTGTTCTTATTTGGTGTCTGAAAAATAAACTGAATCGGTCAAGACATGTTTTCCTTTCCTCGTCCCATCCACGACAGGTGATCTGGAATGGCCGACAAAGCTGGTGGCGTTGTCCTTATGAAATGCAAGGCTGCAGGTGAAACCAGTCCTGCTGTGAATGTCTCCGTGGCTACCGGTGAAGCCGGTCCTGGTGGGAACACATCCCTTGCAAAGACGCAGGGGTCATTAGCGGGTTTTAACTTTCGCCAGAGTTCATGCTACTGATTCAAGTGTAAATGCTTATCCTGCTTCAGCTGTGGGTCCCATCTACGTTCCAATACACTGATCAATTTAGAAGCGTATTGAGCGAGCCTGGGTCCCTAATTGAAATTTGTTTTGGCTTTTGTGATTAAACGGGTTGTCATTTCCTGTCTAGACTAATGAGTGCAAAGGTCAAAGCTAACAATAAATCCAGCAGGTTCCACTGAGGATTGACAAACTTTCTTACTGTCACATTTATTATCTGCTTGCTTTCTAAAGAGTTGTTTATTTTTATGTGTATGGGTGCAGCTTTGTCTGCACGTATGTCTACGCATCACATGTGTGAAGTGTGTGGGAGTGGAGTTAGAGATGGTTGTGAGCCACCATGTGGGTGTTGGGAACCAAACCTTGATCCTCTGGCAGGGTAGCCAGTGCTCTAACCACTGAGCCATCACTCCAGCTTTCTGATTTACTTGCGTGTTTATTTATTTGCTTATGTATTTAAGGGTGTGTGAGTGGAAGCCAGAGGATACATTGCAGGAGTTGGCTCTCTCCTTCTGACACATGGGTTCCAGAGAAGGGAGGACTCAGGTTGGCCGCAAGCCCCTTTGCCTCCTGAGCCATCTCCCTGGCCCCAGAAACGTTTTATGCAAAGGGCCAGAGCGGAAGCATCTTCAGTCTTACACCTCACATAGTCTCCTTTGCACCTGCAACTGCTCAACAGTAAAGGGATACGATGAAATATACATAAATAAAAATGCGAGAGCGCCGAGGGGGACCACAAACACACCCAGCATGATGTGTTCTGATGATGATTGTAACAGGTGGCCTGTCAGGCTGCCTCACAGATCGCCAAAGCCTGGGGCTCAAGAACTCAGAAACCCACTTGTCAACAAGTGTCAGACAGGCAACCGAAGTTAACTCAAGAAAGCATGCGCTGTGCATCCAGAAAGAGGGAGCGTGGTGCAGAGCACGAACCCCGCGACGGAAGGGCTTCTATTCCGCTTTGCGCAGAGGGGCGCGGGGTTGCTGGATCCTTGTGATTGATAAAAGGGGGAGGGGTGCCACTACAATAAACAGACATGTGGTGGAAATCTGTGAAAGGGAGGAAAACAGAGCAGCGAGTGCGCTATAGAAAGAGGCGGGGAGGGGGAGAGTGGAGGGGGAGAGCAGCGGGGACAGGTAAGAGAGAGGGAGAGGATGAGGGGGGCCTGGTGGGCATGACATGACATCACTGCCCAGGAGGGTTGGTGGGACGGTGAGCAGCGGCCTGGAGCTCATGCAGGTTCAGTCTGAGGTCAGACTGAACCTGCTGTCTGGCCTCAGGAGCCCCTGACTCAGCAACAGTAGAGGTCTGAGATGAGGAAGTTTGCTTTCGGGAACGGACCTTCTTGAAGGACCACTATGGTCCACAATTCAACCAGAGGACATGGTGGTGTCTGTGTTCCACACTGCTGCCCCGGAAAGAGATGATGCCTGAGACCCATGTGGACCCCTGCTGTCTGCACTGCTGCCAGGTGACTTGGTGATGTCCTCCCTTGGGGGCCCATCCTGACGTTCACGGCCTGTGTAGCTATGCTGCAGCCCGTGGCCTGTGTAGCTGCTGAGGGCCATGAGTGTGCTGGTGGCCCTGATACTCCAGGGGCCGTGTTGATGTCTGCAGCCAGTGTTACCACTGAAGCCCACGGGGATGCTTGTGACCCTCTGAGGCCGTGTTAATGTCCACGGGCTTGAGAGAGCTGGCCTACCCTCCACCAGCTGGTGCATGTGGGAACCAGACCATAGCACTGCCATGCTGGTGGTGGTGTGGGCTCAGGAGAGCTGGTCCCGCCCCTCCCTGGCCACCACAGGGCTCTCCTCACTTGATGGCTTCTGATGAGGTGACGAAAGACTCATCCTCCCTGGCGAGGTGGGCTGGCCACTAGGAATTTGACCATGCTACAGTGAGTATATGAATGACACAAAATGGACTTGCTTGTTCCTTTTCTTTGGAGGTGGGGGGGGTGGTAAGTGGAAGGACAGGCAGACATGGGAAGCCTGGGAGGTAAGCGCCATCAGGGTGCATGATGTGAGATTCCCAAATAATCAATTAGAAAAGAAACATCTCAGAGCTTGGGAAATGGCTTGGTCAGTACTTTACCAGCATGCAGAGCTCATCCCCAGGACCCAAATGTTAACCAAGCATCCAGATGCTTCTCATATCTGTGTCAGGGGGCAGAGACAGATCCCAGGGGTCCCTGGCCAGCCTGCCTAGTCAAGTGAGCTCTGAGGTAGAACTGAGGGACCCTGGGACAAAAAGAATGCACAGAGAAACTGCGGGACGCTCCAGAGGACACCATGCTTTCGGTGTCCACACGCAGGTACACACACACACACACACACACACACACACACACCTGCTGCTTCCTGTGTAAAACATTAGCAGTGCATTCAAATATTTCACCTTACTTGAGGGGGTAAGTTGAATGTGCTTCGCTTTGCTTTTGGTTTTAAGAAGCTTTTGAACCCGCCTACCCTCAGGAGTACTCACATCTGGAGCTGGGCAACCCTCTGTTCAGAGTACAGTGTTCTCTGGGGTTCTAACAACCAAAATCAGCTGCAGCAATTTTCACATGTCCCCCCAGAAGCTAAGGTCACCATTGCAGAGAACCGCTGCTGGCCCCAGACGCCAGCCAGCTGGGGTCACTGTCACTATGTGATCCGCATCTCTCCAGGTTGGGATGGGGGGGGCGGTCCTTATAAGGGAATAAGAAGGAGTGGGGCAGAAGGGACAATATAATATAAATGACAGTGTCGGGTGGGCTAGAGAGGGATAGAAAGAATAAATAGAAAGGGCAGGAAAGGGTTGCTGAGGGGCCATGAGCTAGTCCATGCTAGAAACTCAGATCTTACATGTGTAAAGCTAAGTCATCGCACCAAGGACCCCTATCCAAGAGAATGAGGCATCTGTGCTCCTTCAAATAACTCCTGAGCCCCGGAGTTCCGGCCTGCACATGCATTCTTCATGGAGCATGAATCTCAGGAACGAAACTAGAGGGAATCAGGGGTCAGGGGTCACCACGAGCAGCTTTCAGACAAGCCCCGCCTACCAGCATGACCTGCGTTCTCCTCCCAACCCATCACAAGTTCAGTTCCGGATTCAATTATTCTTATCTTCTCATAATACTTGTATAAAAAAATATATACATGCTGCTCTTCTGTGTAAAATGTCTGTTAGCAACACAGTGTCTCAAAAATTGTGTCACTGAGGCTGGAGAGATGGCTGAGTGGGTAGGAGTGCCAGCTGCTCCCGCGGAGGACCCGGGCTTCGTTCTCAATACCCGTACAGGGAGGGGTTCATATCTACCAGTAATTCCAGATCCAGGTCCAGAGATCTAATGCCTTCTTCCAGCCTCCATGAATACTGCATACATGTAGCATGTGCGTGTGTGTATGCAAATGAAACACACATGCCCATAAAGTAAATAAACCTAAAAAAATGTATCCAGATTGTCTTAGTCAGGGTTCGTATTCCTGCACAAATATCATAACCAGGAAGCAAGTTGGGGAGGAAAGGGTTTATTCAGCTTACACTTCCACATTGCTATTCATTACCAAAGGGAGTCAGGACTGGAACCCAAACAGGTCAGGAAGCAGGAGCTGATGCAGAGGCCATGGAGGGATGTTCCTTACTGGCTTGCTTCCCCTGACTTGCTCAGCTTGCTTTCTTATAGAACCCAAGACTACCAGCCCAGGGATGGCACCACCCACAATGGACCCACCCCCCTTGATCACTAATTGAGAAAATGCCCCACAGCTGGATCTCGTGGAGGCACTTCCCCAACTGAAGCTCCTTTCTCTGTGATAACTCCAGCCTGTGTCAAGTTGACACACAAAGCCAGCCAGTACACAGATGAACAAGTTATGTTTTCACAGAGTCCAACTCAGTCCAAGTGGATCTCCCAAGCCGTCTGGACCCTAAACTTGCCTTATGAACCAAGGCTGCTGAGTTCTCACTAGGGAGGCCAAATCCTTTCAAGGTTAATTCAAAGTTCAAAGAAGAGATCCTATTAGGCAAATGTGTGCATTCTGGAATGAGAGGGAGATATTTTGTTCTGTCGAGCAGTGTGTGTGATTCCTGGTCATTTGTTCCCTCCTCCTAACTTGTCTCTGTTCAGAGCAGAGGTGGCTAGTGTCTTACTCCCTGCCAGGCTTATTGCAGGACAGCCACAGGACAAAGATGTCCGAGTTTTAGCTTACATGTCTCAAAGCCAAAGTCTAGAGAAGGGGTGACTTTAGGATCCATATATGAGTGGATCGTACAAGTTTGCCACATTCCATGAAGGGGGGTATAGAAGAAGCCAGGCAAATGCAGATAAATATTGGAGGGATGGAGGTATCAAGGGAAAGGTCTCGAACTTCAGTCCTGCCCACTCCCAAGCACAGATAGATTGCTCAAACTCACACCCATGTTGTTGAACAGACAAGCACGACTTGCAGTGTCATGGACCAGAACTGCTATGGTGACCCCCACATGCTTTGTCCCATCCCTTGTAGACATATCAATAAAATAAGCAAAAAAGGTGACAGCCAGGTCTGGGAGGATGGAGCTGCTAACACCCCCTCACAAAGAGAGGGAGGGTCTCCAGACCCTCCACCTTGGATTCTAACCACCACTCCCTCCGGCCTTACAGATGCGTTCGTTGGAAAGGTAAACAATTTATTAGGTTTGGGACACAGTGACACAGCTTTCGGGAGCACCCATACTGGGATGAACTTTTCTATAATATGTTTATCTTTCAATCATCCACATTACTGTAAGTAGCCACAATAAATCAGTGATTCGCAGAGTGGACCTAGATGGAACTGTGTCTTTGATCTGTCTGGACTCTTTCTAACTGAAATAAGAGTCTCTTGTTCAAATCTCCCCAGGAAAATTCTCCTGACATATACATAGCCAGGAATCATCCAGAAATTGGTGAGAGCTCTGGGACTGACTCTCTGAAGCCCAGAGCTCTGAGACCCCAAGCTGTGTGGAGACGTTCTCGATCCAGACTGGAATAGAAACGGCCAGGAAAACCAGACGGGCCTGCAGACATCCCCAGATCATCGACCTGATTCCCCCAGTGTGACAGAAAGGGGTCACTTGACAGGAAACGACATCACTGTAACCAAGGAAGGGAGTGGGTGACCCGGCCACCCAAGGTCAGGAGAGTGGAAGCGATACTGTCTCACTGGGCGACAAGAAGCCACTGTCAAAATGAGTCCTGTCACCTGCTGACAGCCTTAAACCTAAAGGACATCTGTGTGAATGTGTCATACCATCTCAACCATCCCAGGGCCCTACAGTCCCACTCAAAGCCCTCCTAGAACCTGCATATGTTTCCACGCTGTTCTGGGCTGGATTATCGCCTCTCAAGATGCATACCCTGAAGCCCTAACCACAGGCATTTCAAAGTAGGGCTGACCTGGACTCTGTCTTTCATAAAATGATGGGATTAACTATCAATGGTGGCACATGCCTTCAGGAGGTGGCGCAGCATTCAGGAAGTAAAAGCTAGAGCGTGAGTTCAAGACCAGCTTGGGCTATGTAGTAAAATTATCTCAAAAAATTAGACAAAAGAGGGCTGGGGAGGTGGTGCGGCGTTGAGAGCACTGGCTGCTCAGCCAGCAGACGTGGGTTCAAGTCTCTGTGCTCATGAGGCAGCTCACAAGTGTGTGACTACAGTTCCAGGAACCCTCTGGCTTCTGGGAGTACCAGCCTCACCCATGACATACACTCATACACATAAAATAATAATAAAATAATTTTAAGGCAACTAAGTTAAAACAACAGATCTAATCTAATCTTACCGTTGTCCTTGTAAGAAAAATGCAAAGGCTCAGACAATTTAAGGCACTGCACATGGAATTTGAAGACCATGTAAAGATGTCCCATGTAAAAGGACCATGGAAATGAGTCCCAGAAGGACCGGAAGGTAGAGACACCTTGATCTTGATTCAGTCCCTGGAACTGTAAGAAAATACATTTCCATTGTTTAAGGCCCTTGGTCTGTGACATCTGGATACAGTAGGCCTAGCAAAAATTCTCCAGGGGAAGAATTTGAAGCACAGAAGAGTCTTATCAACAAGAATTCCCAATGCATCCATTAGGATGAGGGGTACCAACTGTCGGGTAACAACCAGGAGCCAATCCGCATAGCTAGAAATGAAGGTTTACTCTTACTCAGGAAAACCCAACTTCAGGCTGTGGAAACGCTATCTGGAAGTTGTCCCCCTGGGTGGTTGTCTTAGTTAGGGTTTTACTGCTGTGAACAGACACCATGACCAATGCAAGTTTTATAAAAGACAACATTTAATTGGGGCTGGCTTACAGGCTCAGAGGTTCAGTCCATTGTAATCAAGGCAGAACATGGCAGCATCCAGGCAGGCATGGTGCAGGAGGAGCTGAGAGTTCTACATCTTCATCTGAAGGCAGCTAGTGGAAGACTGACTTCCAGGCAGCCAGGGTGTCTTAAGCCCACACCCATAGTGACACACCTACCCCAACAAGGCCACACCATTCTAATGAGGCCAATCATATACAAACCATCACATTGGTGAATAAACATTTGAGTATGCCATTGTCGAGACAATCGTCTATCCATGTGTCCCTCCACAACTGAGGGTACAGAGAGACAGAATGGATAGCATGGGACACAAACTAGTAGTCGCTTCCGCTCGGAAGTGCCTCGCGGTCACTCATGACACATTGGCTGAAGCTGTCATAGGGCCATGCTTAGCCTCAAGGACGTAGGGAAGGACTGTCTCACCATGCTTCCAGGAGGAGAGCAGAGCCACAGTGACAGCCGGATGACTGACATATGCATGACCTAAATGTTTTGTTTTGTTTTGTTTATCTAGATTACCTATAACTAACTGAAAACTAAACAACAGGCTTCCCACCCACACCCACCCCCGTCCCCAGCTCCTTAGGGGAATTGAGGCCCAGTAGAAAAGACACGCTGTGCCAAGGGGGTGTGTCACCACAGTGTTTAACCAGATCAAAGATCGGAAAAGCTGGTTTCCCAGACCTGCAGGATCTCCACTTCAGTCAGTCATCTATTGCAATGATAATTCTATGCATTTAAGATCCCCAGAACCTTGCATCAATACCCCTTACTGAATGTCAAGTGTACAGGATGGCTTGGGTGTCCTCTGGACCAGAACAGGTTCTGCTGATGTTGCCCGAGCTCACTGTGTCTCATACTCAACTAAGAAGTTGGTTAGGAGCTGTTGGCCTAGGCTAGCCTACAGAGGAAGGACCCAGATCCATCTCCTATGAGTCTCATTTTCTAGCAGGGTAGCCCAGGCTTGCTCTCATGGTTGTGAACAGCTCTGAGGAACTGAGAGACAGATGCGGAAATAAAAAAGAAAGTTAGGAAGCCAAGTCACTCATAAATATCATTTCACCATGTTGTCCTTGTCATCGTCCCAAGCTAGACTCAGCATCTGATGAGGTCGACACTGCTTCCAAAGAGAAGCATGAATATGGTACGGCTGGAAAGAATGGAAGGTTTGGGCTATTTTAATACTAACCCGTCGCATATGCAGACTTACTCCACCGTCCCTGCACTGCCTAAACATCAACATGCACCAGAAACACTCCACGGACCTGCTAAAACCAGAGTGTAAGAGGCCTAAGACCTCAGCAGACCTAAGTGTGCCTTGGAATTGCAAGGGCGTGGAATTTGCGCTTAGCACCCCGATGCTGGTGACGGTGGTGGTGCTGAGGCTGGGGTTGGTACTTTCCTATGGTCATGACAAGGCACCATCACCAAAGCAACTTACACACACACACACACACACACACACACACACACACACAGGTTAATGGGGGCTCACGGTTGCAGAGGCTGTGACTGTGGTGAGGAGCATGGCAGCAGGCAGGCTAGCCTGGTGCTCCAGCTGGAGCTAAAGTGTTACATTTTAAGACAGAAAACACGAGGCAGAGAGTGCGAGTTAACTGGGTCTGGCACGGGCTTTTGACACCTCCAAGCCTGCCCTGCGTGGTCCTTGTGCTCCAGTGAAGCCACACCTTCTAATCCTTCCCAAAGAGTTCCACTGCGGATCAAGAATTAAAATAAATGACCCTGTGGGGGCCGTTCTCATTCAAACCACCACACTGAGGATGCTGGGTGAGGGTGAGGGTGAGGGTGAGGGTGAGGGTGAGGGTGAGGGTGAGGGTGCAGCGGATGCTGCTGCAGATGATGATACTTGTAATCTGGGGATGCTGGGGATGCTGGGGATGCTGGGGAGGACGCTGAAGATGCCGATGTTACTGAGGACGGGGGCAGGGGTGGGGGAGGAGGCAGAAGAGGGAGGAAATGCGAATTCTGAGGATGCTGGTGGCGGTGATAATGGCGATGGTGTTGCTGCAGAGGCCGCTGCTGAGGAGGTAATGTTTAAAGCACTGTGAAGAGAGCCTTACTTAACTAACTTTAAAAAACTATAGTGGAGACATAAGGAGCATCGCCAGGCTCGCATCTGATAATTTGGCCAAAGCCAGAAATAGAACCCATTCCTCCAGCCCGGGCTTTCTCCTCTTGTCATTTCCGACGCGACGAGTCCCGAGTCACCGCCTTGACTTCATCCCCTCTGCCTCGAGTAGTGTTATTTTTACCCTCACCATTAGCAATGATTAAGGAGATCGGGGGATGACACCATGTCGAACATTCTGCCCAGGGCACATGAGCAGCTCTGAGCCCTGCCTGAGTGGACGAGTCTCAGTCAGAGCCAGACACTTAATCCTCAGCCTGGAGAACCTTGACAGCGCCACTCCTAAATTAAGCAATCCCGCTCGACAGAAACAGTAATTTACCCAAGAGGTCAGAGGTTTCCCCGAGCACGCATACGATCTCAGGGTTCCCAGGTGAGGGCTTGGGGGAGTCCACCTGCACCTTCTCCACTTTAGACAGATGCACACACTAGGTCCTCTGAGAGCCACAATAGGGGAACAATCCTCCTATGAGAGACAGCGCCATGTTTCTGGGTAACCAAGCAGCCCAGCGGGTCTTCCTATTTCTTCCACTTGCGTCTTCTGAGCTGCTCACGTCACAGGACACCTCTTGCTAAGCCCTTTCGACGTCACGACCTTGGCTTTTCTTGAAGAATGCTTCAAGGAATGGGGCCATGAGTGTTTCTAGTCAGTCTCTCCCTCCATCCCCTTCTGTGAGACACCTTTTCTGAACTCAACCCATGAGATTCTTTACAGCCCAAGGACTGACGTGCTTTGGGTTTTTCTAGTGCCGAGAATTAGGAAGCCAGCTCCATCGCAAAGCTCCTTTCCTCTTTGCTTACCAGGAAGCTCAGAGAGATATCTGAGGCTGAGTTGAGGCAAAACTTAGTGATACTCTTACCATATTTTTGGCCTCTTGGGTTTATATACTAATTTTTGTTCTCTCGGAATCTAAATTCCTATATTTAATTACTTAATGATTTCCTTTTTGTTTGCTCGACTCTATGTGGTTCTGCCTTATATTCCTTTTAAATATTTGTCTCTGTTTACCGTCTAAGCATATTGTGGAAACCAAAGTCCATGCCACATGAGTGTGGGACCCACGGAGGCCATAAGCAAGCGCTGGGTCCCCTTCAATGGATGTTATGGGTGCTTCTGGGCCTCTAGACAGGGATGTTGGGAATTGAGCTCATGGACATGTTCTTGGAAGAGAAGCAAGCTCTCTTAACCACTGAGCCATGTCTGCAGCTCCTTCCTCGGGTTCTAAGTAGAAGGAAAGCCTTCTCTGTATACTATTCCACCCTCAGTTAAAGTCAGTGGGATGTAGTGAGAGGTAGTGGACTTACGGAAGCAAATAAGAGATACCTGCGTTCATTCTGGAGATGAGCTAGAGCTCAGCGGCATCTCCTGGGAGGAGGGAGGAGGGGGGAGCAGAGGGGGATCAGCATAGTAAGTGAACCCTGAGTGTAGCACACCCCAGGGATGGGATACGCCACTGACCCTTGCCTGAAGAAGCCAGGTTTTACGTCACAAGAAAAAGAGGTCAGAATCCAAAGTGCATCTGAGTGACTCTGAGCTCCATGCCTGCATCGTCTGACAGGACACAGACTCCCTCGCTATGACCCCGGGAACTGACTGTGTGATCCCGAAGGCCCTGCCCTACTCCTGCTCAGTGACCTTCGACCTTCCCCTAGCCGGCGTTGCGGATATCTTGCCAGACATCAAAATTGGAAACAAAATGTTCCGCTCAAAAGCACAGATGGGCATTATGTCACCCAGACCCACGACATGTGAAGTGCTCGTGAGTGGAATGACAAACAGAACTGGGGGGAGAGGGCAAGATACAAACCCCTTTATTTTCCCTCGGTTTTTAGCAAAAGCCCAGCTCAAAGCAGTGATTTTAATAATCTCACATGAGAAGAGCGTACAGTGCATATGTGTTCTCATGGGGTGCAAGCATACATGGGGGTGTGCACACATGTGTACTAGTACATGGAGGGCAAAGAGCAGAGGTTGACATCCGGGTCAAAGGGCAGAGGTTGACATCCGGGTCAAAGGCAGAGGTCGACATCCCGGTCTTCCTCTGTCGCTCTCTACTTTCTGAGACAGGATTCCCCACCGCACTTAGAGCCCGCCAACCTGCCCAAGCTGGATGCTTAGTGAGCTCCTAGACCCGCCCATCTCTGCCCACCAGCACAGGGATTAGAGATGTTTCACTTCCATGCTGGGCTTTCTAAGTGGGTGCTGGGCATCCAGACTCACGCCCTCATGCTGGAGTGGTAAGCACTTCTCCCCGGATGGAAAAATTGGCCATTTTAAGCAGTAAATAACTTTGTTGACAGTTCCCTTTTAGACTAAAGCAATGAGCTCCTCTCCAGAAGCCTACGATGTTCATCTAAAAAAAAAAAAAATGGGTCAGCTGTTAAGACAGCTCTTGCTGTCTTGCAGAAGACGTGAGTTTGGTATCCAGCACAGTCCATGGTGGATCATGAACCCCTGACTCCAGCTCCAGAGCACACAGCACCCTCTTCTGGCCTCTGTGGGCACTGCACTCATATGTACAGACACACACACAGGCACATGCACACATGCGTACACCCATTCATACACACATACACATTCATACACACACATGCACACATACACACATGCACATACATACAGGCATACACACACATACACACATGCACACACAGACATTCATAAACACACACATGTACACACACATACATACATGCACATATACAATTCTAAAAATAAAATACTTAATAAGCTTCTTAGATAATTTTCTGTCCAATTTATATATATATGTATATATATAACATATATATACATACATGCCTCCTGCCTCTCTCTCCTCCCCATTCCCTCCTCCCCACCCACCTCCTTACAACCCTCCTGCCACACACATACACACACACACACACACACACACACACACACACACTCTGTTGTCCCCCAGATGCTGCTGAGCGTTGAGGGGACAGGGAGCATCTCTGAGACTGTGGAGAAAGTGCAACACTGTGAGGGCCTGGAGACAGGGAGCCCGACAGCAAGAGGGGAGGACAAACAGAAACGTGTGCCCAGGGTGGCCACAGACATCCCGTCACCATCACGTGACAGTCCCCTTTAAGACTCTGCTCAGGAGTCCGGAGCCGCAGGCAGACACGCAATGCCGAGATTTTCCTTTTGGATTTAAAAGTCACATTTGGGGGTTTTCATACAGTTTTCCCCTCATTAGGCACAGTGAGAAGGCTTCAGAGTACACAGCATCGTTTTCCACGCGCCTCTCATTATGGGAGATGCCACCACTGGTGGCACTCAGGGACAAGCTAAAAGGTCAGTGCTTCTTCAAGGAGGCGCTGGAAGGAGCTGGAGCAGCTGTGACGGCCCCCTGTGCTCAGGAGCACCTCCGTCCCTCCTCCCGTCTGCTCTACGCCGAGAGGTTATGCTGGGCGAGCAAACGCCTTTTCAGGCCTTCAAAATTCCTTCTCACAAGTATATTGTTAATTTCATTTGTCTTTTTACTTTTTAAATTAGCAAAGTAGTAGGGTCTGTCTGTCAAACACAACTGGCTTCTATTCATCTTTCTGCCTCCCACTCCTCCCCATTCCCTCCTCCCCATTCATGTACCTTACAATCTTCCTGCCTCTCACTCCTCCCCATTCACCCCCTTACACCCCTCCTGCCTCTCACTCCTCCCCACTCCCTCCTCCCCATCCACCCCCTTACAACCCTCCTGCCTCACTCCTCCCCATTCCCTCCTCCCTATCCACCCCCTTACAACCCTCCGGGCTCTCACTCCTCCCCATTCCCTCCTCCCCATCCACCCCCTTACAACCCTCCTGCCTCACTCCTCCCCATTCCCTCCTCCCCATCCACCCCCTTACAACCCTCCTGCCTCACTCCTCCCCACTCCCTCCTCCCCATCCACCCTCTTACAACCCTCCTGCCTCTCACTCCTCCCCATTCCCTCCTCCCCATCCACCCCCTTACAACCCTCCTGCCTCTCACTCCTCCCCACTCCCTCCTCCCCATCCACCCCTACAACCCTCCTGCCTCACTCCTCCCCATTCCCTCCTCCCCATCCACCCCCTTACAACCCTCCTGCCTCACTCCTCCCCACTCCCTCCTCCCCATCCACCCTCTTACAACCCTCCTGCCTCTCACTCCTCCCCACTCCCTCCTCCCCATCCACCCCCTTACAACCCTCCTGCCTCTCACTCCTCCCCATTCCCTCCTCCCTATCCACCCCCTTACAACCCTCCTGCCTCACTCCTCCCCATTCCCTCCTCCCTATCCACCCCCTTACAACCCTCCTGCCTCTCACTCCTCCCCACTCCCTCCTCCCCATCCACCCCCTTACAACCCTCCTGCCTCACTCCTCCCCACTCCCTCCTCCCCATCCACCCCTACAACCCTCCTGCCTCTCACTCCTCCCCATTCCCTCCTCCCCATCCACACCCCTTCTAGTCTTCTACTCCCAGTAACTTCCTTCCCATGTCACTCGTGCCCTCTCATGCTCTCCCACATTTCCTCAGCACCCCCTTTTTCTTCACGCGGTCCCCTCTATAGTTTCGTGTCTATCCTCTTTCCTGTGCAGAATTTCAGAAAGCGTGAGCCTCAGTTCACACCTCACCCAAGACATCCTCTGACTCACGCAGCACGAGGGGACTGACTGATGCCGAGCCAGGATCCGCAAGCTCGTCACCATCCAGAACGTACTCCAAGGTCCCGAAGTTCTCCAAGCACACACTCCTGCCTCTGCGTTTGGAGGTGTCGTTGTGCGTCCGGGAGCGGCGGTGTGTTAACTGCGCATGCGCGCGCAGGAGGGTAACCATGGTTACACACAGCCGGTGTGAGGGCCACTGAGGCAGATGTGTCCGGTGAGCCTTGCCTTGGAATTCTCACACAGCCACGTTGGGTCTTCACAGATGTCAGAACAAGCCAAGCACGCCTCAGGCCCAGATTCGGGGTCTCTCGGCGAGCCAGAGGGAGCCCTGGCGGAAAGGCGCCTTCCTCTGCGACTTCCGCGGGGTCCTCTGTGGCTTCTGCTTGGTGTCCTGCTTGGCTTCCTGCCCTGGCTTTTATCAGTGATGAACTGACCTGGAAGTATAAACTGAAATAAACCCTTTCCTCCCCACGTTGTTTTCAGTCAGAGTGCTTTTACCACAACAATAAAACGGCAGCCAGAACAGGTCGTGAATGTGGCTCTGGACTCCTGCTGCTCCCATCTCTGCTGGAGTTGCAGGCCTTGAGTGTGCAGGCCTGCACCGCCATACCCATTTCTGTGGTGCTGGAGACCAAACCTAGGCCTTCACGCATGCTAAGTGAACTTTCTACCAACTGGGCGGCGGCCTTGCTCATCCTCAGGACTTCCTTTGAAGGAGGTGGAGAGCTTTGGTCCCCAGTACTGAAATGTTTCAAAGGCTCCAGGGCCTTCCATGGGGCATGCTGCAGGGCTTCAAACTCTCTGTCTCTGTTTCTCTGTCTCTGTCTCTTTCTCTATCTCTGTTTCTCTCTCTCTCTCTCTCTCTCTCTCTCTCTCTCTCTCTCTCTCTCTCAGCTGTGTCTTGGGACCAGCATGCCTCTTGGCCACAGTCCGCACACACAGGGAATGCAGCCATTCTGGTTGGATTTGACAGAAATATGGTGGCTGCTTTCTCATCATATGGCATCCGAAAGGTCAGAGTTTGTTCCAGTCCTGTACATTCATGGCCAACCCAGTCAGCGAACTGGGAAGAAGCGGGTAATAGGTGGGTCAAGCCTGAACACATATGCTAGGAGCCCATGATAATGACCCAGGAGAAGGGAAAGATCTGGGCGTCAGGCTCCAGGTCCCTGAAACAAGGATCAGTTACAGAACAGCAATGAGATGGCAGGGACTTTGTCACTGGTTGGAAGGCACGGGGAAACACAGTCAGTAAAGATAACAGAGATCCATTCTATATCCAAGTGAGGGCCCTGGGCTCAGAGGGGCAGCGTTCTGCTGACAGTCACCAAGTTTTGCTAAGTTTTCTCCTCAATGTAACAAGAAGCAGCAGAAGGAAATAGATACTTACTGTGCCTCACATTTAACAAGAAACAGCCCATCCTGGTGCGGAAGTTGTGCTTGTAGCGGCTGCCTGCTCATACCTCCTCAGATCATGGAGCAGGGTCTGGCTATCAAACCTCAAGTCCTGTCCCCTGTGACCAACTCCCCCCAGTGAGGTGGCATCTCCTAAGGATTCCACAATCCTCCTAAACATGCCAGCAAACCAGCTGCAGACCACATTTTCAAAAACCAGTGGGGAACACTTCACATTCAATCCATAGCATACCCTACTGTCACTTAATTCTCAAGGGTCAGGTGTCTGCCTACACTCACCTTTCTGTGTGCAGTGAATTCCTGCAAGACAGGAATGTCTCAGAGAGGCGGGGAACAGGCTCACAGCTCAGAGTTCCCTGGAATAGAAGTTACCTGGTTTGGAGTTTTCAAATCTGAAGTGATTAAGCCCAAGAGGTATTGCGCACATAAGAACAATCGTCACCTATATTAATACGCAGTGGCCATTCGTTGTAGAGCAGCGCTGGCCTGTCAGGAAGCTGTGGGTCATAGCCACAGCCAAATAAAGCGGCGTTCCTGCCAGACCCCCACAGTCCCGAGAGTGGCCTGATCCTGATGCCCAGGCTCCTTTAAATGTGACAAGGACGTTTCCCTCCCACTTTAAGGGCTCCAGGCGTGGGTGTGAGTGTTCGTGCACCTGTGTGTGTGGAGGTCAGAGGTCAACCTCAGATGTAGTTCTCAGGCACTGTCCACCTTGTTCTGTGAGGCGGGGTCTTTCCCTGACCAGGAATTCTCAGCGTAGGCCAGGCTGGCTCAGGTCTCCACCACCCCACCCCTGCCCACTGCTTGCATGATAAGCATCTCTCCCACCCTCTTTCAAGATCTCAGGTCTTCCTGCTTCATGAGGCAAGGATTTTACTTGCACCACCAACCGTGTATGAGACGCCGTTCTGAGCATATTATATAAGTCACTCTAATTTTGTTCAGGCTTCCATAAATATCAAAAAGGTTGACTGCACAGCTTTTCTGGGCATGGGATTTAAGCATCCTACAAATCAACCAACGCGCTGGTCTGTTTGATGGAACGGGGACAAAATAGTATCAGCCTAAAGAAGAAGAAAAAAAATACTTTCCTAGAACAGCTCACAGGCACGACGCGCGGCTTTGTCCCACGGCTCGCTGGCAGCAGGCGTCCATATATATCCCGCTATCTTGTTTGCTTTCTCTCTCAACGCATAGTTTATCGTGGGCTCTAAGGTCTGCTCTATCCCTACAGTTCTGTGTGCTAATGGGAGGAGAGAAGACGACTGCGGAGAGCAACGCCATCTTGTAAGCATCCCTTGACCACTTCTGAACACATTCTATTGACCAGCTCAAAGGAGGCTGGGAATTGTAGTCTTTAGCTGGTCGGCCATGTTTCCAAATGAAATAGTTGGGGGGGGGTGGCGCAAAGGAATAGGAGACCCTGAAGACAGTTCGGTGTCTCTGGCAACAAGATAGGCAATGAGCAGTGTGGTCCTGAGACTGGGTGGCGCTGTATCCCTCTCTGTTCCTCAGGGCCTGACACTTTGGGTAGGGAGTGAAGCTAAGTCAGAGTGGGGGACATGAATAGGTTGGGTCCTATCTCCTATGCTCAAGCTGCTATAACAAAACACCTTAATCCAAGTACTTTGGAAACAATAGGAATTTATTACTCATGGTCCTGGAATGTCCTAAGTCCAAGATCAAGGCATTTGGCACGTGGCAAGGGTCAGCACTCTTTGCTTCCAGGTCAGGGTTCACTAGCTTGCACACTCACGGTGGCAGTTCTAATGAGAAATGCCCCACACAGCCTGCGAGATCTGAATACTTGCTCCCCATTTGGTGGCACTCTTTGGGGAGGTGACACAGCCTCGTTGGAGGAAGTATGTCACCAGAGATGGGACTCAAGATACTGTAGTCCCCACATACTAACTTCACGGGTAGTTTGCATGTCAGCTTGACAGAGGATAGGGTCGTCTGTGGAGAAGGAACCTTAAATGAGGAAGCGCGTCTATATGACTGTCTGCAAGCCGCTCTGTAGGGCATTCTCTTCACTGAGGATTGATGTGGGAGAGCCCAGCCCATTGTGAGCAGTGCCACACCCGGAAACGAGGGTCTGGGGTGTTTACGGAAACAGTGAGCCCACCAGTGAGAAGCGTGCCTATGTGGTCTCAGCTTGTCTCTGCCTTCCCTGGATTCCTTGGATGATGGATTGTGACCAGAGACTGTAAGCAGGCATCAGCAGGAGCAGAAGCTCACAGACCAGACGCCCCTTGCCACCATTGATCCTGCCCATTAGTTAACATGATGGCCTAGGAGAACAGTGGGGCCCACTCCTGGCCATCTGTGAGGGCGTTTTCACAAACCCAGCTCAGATCTAACTGCGGTGGACCTACCGACGACTGATGTTTGTTTGAATGGAATGTCGGGAGGTGATGAGGGTATGGGGCCTAAATGGAGACAGTCAATCACTGGTGTGTGTGCTCATGGATGTATTTTGGCCTAGCTTCTTCCTGCCGACGCTCCACTCTGCTTGGTGTCCACCATGAGGTGGGCTGACACCGCCCGGAGCTGGGGGTCACAGTGGTTAATGAGTCATGTGACCGGATTCTAGGAAGAGGAAGACCAAGTTCTTAACCACTGAGCCTTCTCTTCAGCCTCTGAACATGTTTTCAAGGCAGACTGCATAGGGAGATCCACAAAGCATGTGGCTACAACCTGCTGCCTGCTTTTATAAAGTATAATTGAAACTCAACCACGCCCATGCCTGGGTGTTTTGGGTTGTTTTGTTTTGTTTTTTGATGGTCATTGTTGCTATTGCTGCTGCTGCTGCTGCTGCTGCTGCTGCTGCTGCTGCTGCTGCTGCTTTTTCTGGTTGCTGCTGCTGCTATTGTTGCTGTTGCTGCCGCTGATCTTGTTACTGGTTTTGGTGTCCACACCTTTTGAGTGGTAATGACCAGCACTAAGTTTACCAACTTTATAGTAAACCTGGGCTAGGGACGAGAATGGTAGATTTTAAACTGTAGTCTGCAGGACTTGTGCTTTCTCCTAAGGTTACATCATCGGGTGATTTACCCTGGGGTTTGTCAAAACTACATCTAAGCCTTCCAGGAATTGTAAAGAGCGGATGTGTCGCCTCCAACTTGTCGTGTATCCACCTGTACCAGCGCTGGGGCCTCTGTTGCTCTAATTAGAGCAGCCAGATTAAGTGAGTTTGTACAAGGGAAAGTACCATGGAGCTGGAGATGTGTAAAGCTCTGTCTGGTCTTTCTCAAAAGTCCTGGGGGGCGTGGGGGGTCCACTCCCAAACACAGTTGCAAGTATAGAACCCAAAGGACATCAGCAACGAAATGTCAGGTGGCCAGGTGTGCCTGTGCGGACTGGGTACGATGGGACAGATAAATGAGCGCTTAGAGGGTTACTGTTTCTTAGCTGGGATGTTACTAAGATGCTCTCATGAGCACTAACTCATAACAGCAAGTTTACACTAGGATCCCTACCCTTCACATCAGGAAACCCATGGTCAGAGAGGTCCTGAGACTTACACAGAGTCGCACAGCTTGTAGTGGTGAAAGCAGGATTTGAACAGGCTCTGGAACCAGAGCAACTAGAAAGGCAAGTGTTTTTCCCTTTGCGGGCGCCTCTCTGCCTCAAACACCCAACTGGGCTGAGGTAAGGAAAGGCAATCCTATATATAAATAAGTCGATGTGACTGCATCTCCGTATAATTTTATTGACGGATCACAAAGAAGGGACTGAGTTTGGCCCCTGAGCTGTGGCTTGTCACCGTGATAGTTTTATTGCTTCTGATAATGCATGTTACCATCCAAAGTAGTTCTTACCACACACTAGGTACAAATAACCACTAATCTGACTGATTGCCATGATGGGGCTAAGAACTGTATGGTTTGTGCATTCTAAATAGCCATATCAAGTCTTTCCCCCACCCCCCAAAAAAACTATGCTCGTTTCTGAACAGAAGGCTCCTTTGTGTAATTCCATCTTGCTGTTACTCAAGAGGGAGCAGTCCCAGCAAACACCTCCTCTCCAATGGGCTTCAGTCAATCACTCCGACAATGCAGCTTGACCTCTGATACCAGCCTGGGCAGGCATGGACGGCTGTGACGGATCCCAGGTCACTGCACAGCAAGCCGCTGTCGCCCTCCAAGCCGTCATCAGCTCGCAGATTTCAACACGGTTCCTGGGAGTTCTGACGCTAGAATATGCTACAAACTACCTGTCAGCAATTAGTAATCCTGGAAACCTGGACTGGGCTTGGCGGGTGGGGGCGGGGGGCCTCAGGAAGATTGGCAGTCCCCCACAGGGTGGGCCTGGGGTGAGGCGGCAGAAGGGCAGCCCGTGAACCATCAGACGACAGAACCCAGTCTGCTCTCGGGAAATGACGCCGTACATCCTTTGACACCCCAAAGTCGTACCGCTAGGAACAGGAGCCGACAGAAATGGAGAGAAAGGAAAAGGAAAAAAAAAAAAACACTCCTCATTTTTAGGTTGAAAAGCAGTGATCGGTTCAGACAAGATCTGTTCTAGTCGGTTTCGCCCCCTGCGCTTTCTGGAAACAAATGTCAGCCTAACTGTGTATTCTTCTCAGAGTTCAAGGGGTGAGGTGGGAGCCCACGACGCAAAGAGCTCTGGATGCTGGCAGCTTGCGGGGGCCGTAATTCTTCCTCACAAAGTTACCTTTCCTGTTTCTATGAATTACTCTTACATTCTTGTAAGAGATATGGTTTGAGGTATTTACGGGGCATTCAATTCCACTATCATTGATTTATTGAACGAAAGCAGCTCAGAGGCGGTGATGGAAGGCCTCTAATTCCAAAAGCTCTCTCCTCTCCCCACCAAGAGTATTCTGTGCCCTGTTGGCCTTCCGCAGATGACCAGCAGAGATAAACAGAGGCCTCTCCGCCCAGCGTTGCGGAGCGTGCGTACTGATGTGGAGGAATCAATCAGACAAAAGCAGATTATTACAGTGTCTGCAGGAGATCAAACAGGGCTGGCATCCGCACCCACACACGCCTGATTTACAGGCAAGCTGATAAAGTGGTGCGGCTCACTGTCAGGAGAACATGACAAGCCCTCGAGCTCTGTGGATAAATTATTGCTGAAGCCCACGATAACATTTCTCCACCTAGCAACCAAACATAACAGGATGTGGCTTTTAGTCCTAGGAGTCAAATGATACAAAGATGAGGCGCCGGGAACTTTCCGGGCTCGGAAGGCATGTGCGAAGATGGGGTTTGTAAAATCGCCAGCTCGGGGAAATTCGCATGAAACCGATAGGCAATTAATAACTCTGAAGCAGAGGTCCAGACCTCTTCTCCATACACGCAGGCACTGAGCAACAGGCCCCTCATTAAGGATGACTCCCGCGCCAGCCTCGAGATGCCTTTCCCAAGCTGTGTGGCAGGTGACACTTCCCATGCAGTTATCAAAGGACAGTGATGAGAAGCAAAGTCGTGGCCTCGGTGGGCTGGTTTGAGAAGTAGTGCACAGGGAGAAACTGAGTCCACTTTCCTACAGGCATCAAGGAAGCAGCCAGCGTTTGGAAGGGAGGAAGGAATCCTGCCACTTCCCTGTGGGAAGGGAAACAGTGTGACACACAGGAACTGAGTCCCATGGCTTCTCTTAGGGTGTCTGTGCTGCCATAAATACCGTGACCAAATGCAACTTGTAGAGGAAAGGTTTTATTTTAGCTTACAGTTGTAGTCCATCATAACTACACGAAGTCCATCATTGACTTCCATGCCCAGGGAAGTCCCGGCAGGAATTCAAGGCAGGAACTGAAGCAGAAGCCATAGAGGAAGAGCTTGTGTAGGCTAGCTCCCTGTGGCCTGTCAGCTTGCTTTCTTCTACAGCTCAGGATAACCTGCCCAGGAGGGGTATAGTTCCCATGGGCTAGAGCCGCCCATGTTGATCACTACTCAAGAAAATGCTCCCACAGATTTGAGGCATTTGCTTACTTAAGGGCCCCTCTTCCCGGACACATCTAGGTTTGTATCAAGTTGACAAAAGCAACCAGCACAAAGTATAATCAGAAATAAGAGACATGGAACTCCTCCGCTGATGGGCTGGTGGTCATGCATATCGTTTAGTTGATAACCTGATCAAACAAAACACTATGGTAAGCAAGCTGGCTCTGAATAGAGATTGAGGATACAGATTTCTGTCATAAAATGGCCAAAAGGATGCTGAAATCAATATCCTAAGAAATCAAAATTGGAGCAGAGACTGAATGAAAGACCATCCAGAGACTGCCCCACCTGGGGATCCATTCCATATACAGTCATTAAACCCAGACACTCTTATGGGTGCCAACAAGCACTTGCTTGATAATTGATGTCTCCTGAGAGGCTCTGCCAGTGCCTGACCAACAGAGGTGGGTGCTCTCAGCCAACCATTGAACTGAGCACAGGGTCCCCAGTGGAAAAGCTAGAGAAAGAACCGAAGGAGCTGAAGGGGTTTGCAGCCCCATAGGAGGAACAACAATATGAACCAACCAGACCCCCCAGAATTCCCAGGGACTAAACCACCAACCAAAGAGTACACATGGAGGGACCCATGGCTCCAGCTACATATGTAGCAGAGGATGGCCTTGTTGGACATCAAAGGGAGGAGAGGCCCTTGGTCCTGAGAAGGCTTGATGCCCCAGTGTAGGGGAATGCCAGGACAGGGAAGCGGGAGTGGGTGGGTTGGTGAGCAGGGGGAGGGGGATGCAATGAGGTGTTTTCGGAGGGGAAACCAGGAAAGGGGATAACATTTGAAATGTAAATAAAGAAAATATCTAAAAAGGAAAGAAAGAAAGAGAGAGAGAGAGAGAGAGAGAGAGAGAGAGAGAGAGGAAGAAAGGAAAGGAAAGGAAAAGAGAAAAGAAAAGAAAAGAAAAGAAAAGAAAAGAAAAGAAAAGAAAAGAAAAGGAAAAAGAAATAGATCAAAATTGGGCAGTGTCCTCAAAATCAGGAAAGTCTTACAACTCAGGGCATCTCTCCCCCAAAACAGAAACCAAAACATTGTGATATCAAGGATCTGGTTCTCAACAAAATACTAAACCCAAACCAAACACAGGTGCAATCAATGATGAATTTGCTCAGCACTCTGAAAGGGCAGGAAGTTATCAGCAGTGTTCTTAGTAAGGTTTGGATAGCTCTTAATAACCTCATAGAGTTTATGCTGAGGTGTGTGTGTGTGTGTGTGTGTGTGTGTGTGTTTATGACATGGATGGAACCCATTCCATAGCTGATAAGTGTTTTACCAATGAGCTATAACCCTAGCCCTTACGATGACATTTTTGATGCCCTATTGTACATCTTAAATTACACTACTATATGATCCAGAAGCTTTCAATGTATATTCTTAAAAGAATTCAAAGCTGAATCTTAAAGAGCTATTTGTATAATTTTGGCATTATTATACTATATGATGTAATATATAATATAATATACAGTGAGCAAGAATTAAGAGCAACCCATGTCTACTGATAATGAACGAACGTGGACAATACAACTTATACAATGAATAATTTCCTTTTTTGTTGCTGTTGCTTTGTTTTTCAAGACAGGGTTTTTCTGTGTAGCCTTGGATGTCCCAGAACTTGCTGTGTAGACCAGTCTGTCCCCAAACTCAAAGAGATCTGCCTGCCTCTGTCTCCTGAGTGCTGGGATTAAAGGTGTGTGCCACAACCATCTATCTAGTGGTAAAATAATTTTTAATCTCAACCTCTGCCTCATGCTACAATGTGGATGAACCTCCAGGGCTAGATTAAATAAGCTAGTAGCCTGAGACTACAGACTGCCGGAATCTACCCAGACGGAGGATCTAAAGTAGTCAAAAGCAAAGCAGGTGTGGCGAAACACACCAGTCATCTCAGCGACACATCATAAGGCCAACTAGATTATTTTAAAGGAAGTTACTAATTAGTTCATCCAGTTTAATATTCTAAGTCATAGAAAGCAGGGGTCGGGTGGGCGGTTGGTGATAAATCCACATGAGATAAAGCCTTGCCGGATGATGAATCCGTAAGGACCAGCCACACAGCAGTGTGAGTGCACGAGTATGCATAACACGACCGAACTTCACACTTAAAGATGGCGGGAACTGCAGAGACGGCTCGGTCACTAACGTGCTAGCAGCCCAAGCGTGCAGGCTTACATTTGTGGCCAGCACCCACATCAGGTTAGGTGTGGCTGCACATGTCTGCCACCGGAGAGACAGGAGAATCGCTGAGACTCCCTCAGAAGACAATCTAGCTGGGTACAGCTGCCTTTATTGGGCACCACGGGGGGGGGGGGGGGAGGGGAGGGCGACTGATGAACCTGATCACCTGCTAAGTCACTGGCAACTTTACCATCCGCACAGCTGTCCTGGGACTCTCACCCAACCTGTTTGTATCTTTCTCTTTGTTAGCAGATCTAAAACAATAAAACAATAAAAAAATAAAAAATAAAAAAAAAAGCCATACAAGTCCAAGAGCAAACGCCCACTATGAAAACCCAGAACACTGTGCTCAGGATGGAGAAAACGAGGATCTGAGAAAGTACTAGATGTATCCATCAGATGGGATTTTTGGAGTTTTGGGGGGATTTTGCATGTTTTGTTTTTTGAGACAGGGTTTCTCTGTGAAATGTTGGCTGCCCTGGAACTCACTTCCGGTTTCAGAGGTTCAATTTGTTATCTGCTTGGTGGGGAAACATGGTGGCGTGCAGGTAGCCATGGTAGCTGAGAATTATACATCCGGACAGGCAGCAGGAAGAAGGAGACACTGGGTCTGCCTGGGCCCCTAAAACCTCAAGGCTCACCCTCAGTGTCATATTTCCTCCAACAAGGCCACACCTACTCCAACAAGGCCACACCCACTACAACAAGGCCACACCCACTACAACAAGGCCACACCTCCTAATCTCTTCCATGTAGTGTCTCTGCCTGATGACTCATGGCTAATGCTTTCCTGTATAGGATTTGCAATGGGTCATGGTGCCTCTTCACATCAATAGAACTAAGACAAGGTGCAAAGAACTTGTATGTTTTACAAACGCATCCTGAAGTGTTTATAGAATGTCTGAAGTTCGCAGCCAAAACATCCAGTGTTTGGTAATTTGGATCAAGAAATAATTCTTGATCTGTAATCTAAGGAGGTTTGCACACTGCGAATCATGGTACGTGGTAGGTAACTGATTTGGTGGACTGGTAGCATAAAAATCAACGCAATAATAACATCCAGTCATGGTAAATTTCCATCCACATGACTTATGTGTTGGTTCTGTGTGTGTGTGTGCATGCATGTGTGTATGTGCATTTGTGTGTGCATGTGCATGTGTTTGTGTGTGCACGTGTGTGGGTGTGGGTGCACATGTGTGCATGTATGTGCACATGTGTTCATGTGTGTGCACGTGTGTGTGTGTGTGTGTGTGTATACAAGGATGGCATATTGTAACATGAAATGTACTCCTTTGCCATGGGTTTCAGTTAAAAATGATTTAAAAAGCAGAAAACAGAGTCCCAGCACGCAAATACAGTAAGAATAAGGCAAAGGGCACTAGAGAGATGGCTCAGTGGTTAAGAACACTGTCTATTCTTCTGGAGGACCTGGGTTCAGTTCCCAACATCCACCTAGCGCCTCACAACCATCTGTTATTCCACTTCCAGGGCATCTCTCCCCAGGCCTCTAAGGGTACCAGGTGTATAGCACACAGACTTATGTACAGGCAAAACATCCACACACATTTTTTTAAAAGAGGAGGAAGAACAGAGAGGAGGAGACGCAAGGTTCTGGATGTTTCTGAGCCATCATGTGGTGCTGGGACTCAAACCCAGGTCCTCTGAAGGAGTGGTCAGTGTTCTAAACCACTGAGCCATCTCTCCAGCCCTCGCTATATTTCTAATTGGTGAAGATCGACTGGATTTTTCGCTTTCTTCACCTGGCCTCACATTTGTATATTTTCCACGATTCCTTTATTATTTCGTCAATTAAAAAATAATTACTTCTTTGATTCCTAACTCGGACTTTTCTCTGTGTTTGAGGAACTGAAATATTATGGGCTATATTTATTACTTTTTCCGATTACTCTTACAAAATCCTCGACAGAAGCAACAGCAGGGAGGGAGGACTTGTTTGGGCTCCATGTTGCAGCAGTTAACATGACAGGAACAACATGGTGGCATTAACCCCCACAGACATCCTGAAAGCCAGTGCGGCTGGACGTGAGGGGATCGTGGGAGGTTTGAGGTAGAACTGGATACTAGTGAAGGGCTTCACAGCAAGGAGGTAAGTGTATGAGCATAGGCTGGAAATGTCCTCGTAAGCATGGGATGCAGACCTGGGAAGGGTTCACAGAGAGGAGGGCGCAGATGGGAGATCAGAAGGTCAGGACACCTCAGAGCTGAAAACCCTTGAGGAAGCTGTTGCTGCCAGGGTCTGAGAAATGGTGGCGGCTACTCTGATCCAGAGTGGAGAGTGATTCCCAGCATGCCTGGTGCCTCGGAGGACTCTGAGGACTATGCCCCACCCACCAGCTTCCCTCCCAGGCCCCCCTTTCCTGTTAATGAGGTAACCACTGGTCCCACTGCAAGACAACGCTTTCAAATCACTCTAATTCCTAGACTAGGATGTCACAACGTGTTGGTGCTCCAGGCAGGCTTCCTGGGGGTCATCGTCGTTGTCATCATCATCGTTATCATCTTCATCGTCTAACTCTCCTTGCTCCTAGGTGCCTCCTGACTGTGTCCTCACCTGCCACCCTCCTTGGGAGACTCTCTTGACGCTGATGGCCACTGTCTGGCTATGACTGGAGCAGAACAGCCCACTTCCCAGGCTCAGGAAAGGTCAACCTCCCAATCACTGACAATCAGGCAGGCGCCGCCCTCAGGGATTCCCCTCAGATCCCTCGCTTGCTTATCACTCGGTCTCCACTTTCCCTCCTACCTCCCCTGGCCTCCTGGAGTAAGAGCCATTTGCTCCTGAAGCCTAGGCATCCTGCTTTATCAAACCTGGTGTGAGGGGGACCAGGACGCCTCCCAGGATGCAGAGCCGCCAAGGTCTCCGAACCGCCTGCACCCGCAGGAGACCGCCATTTAAATGATGGGCGGGGCCTCACAGCTTGCTACAATAGAAGGCTAACTCGCTTTGGTTTGGACTCTTTTATCCAGTAATAAGTTTTGTGCGGCAGCTATACTCTAGGTCCTAGGCATTCTACATAAGCGCAACCTTTCTTGGTTTGTCCTCAAACGCTATTTTAATGAGGTTACTTTTCTGGAGTCAAAATGTTCCTGGTAGATCCCTAAGACCTGAAGAGGTTAGGAGCCTAAGCCGGCTCCTTTCTACAGCTGTGTGTGTGTGTGTGTGTGTGTGTGTGTGTGTATGTGTGTGTGTGTGTGTGTGTGTGTGTGCGCGCGCGCGCGCGCACGAGCTTGTATATGTTCTCAAAAGAAACCCACAATGTATTTTTTAAATTCATTATAATTTAATTTCAGTACATATAAACATAAAACTAGTTATAGACTTCTTATGCTGACAGCCTTGATGTAACTATAAATCCAGAATACGTTTTCAAATTACATTCAAACATAACACCAAAACCAATAAAGTTTAAATTTCTAACGTTAATTTAATGTGACAGATGATGTTATTTTTCTGGAACAAAATCACTGATATTTGGTTTAATAGAAGAAGGATACAGGCTTGAGTTGGTTTGTGTATTTAATCTCTTTCTGCATTTCAACTTCAATAACACTAATGCAAAGAATATCCACTCTCCCCCCCCAACCCCCAGCTTGCTGCTCAAAACTCTATTAATCAGTGCAAAGTTCAATTTTCTAATTCAAGATAATCAGAAACCGGAGTTGATAAAGAATAACCCCGAGCGCCAGCTCATTGAGGTGTCTGTTGAAAACTCAGCAGAACCTCTTTATCTACTTGTGGATTGGACGAGCGGGGGCTATGTAGATGGCTCAGTCGGGGAAGTGTCTGTCTAGCGAGCACGAGGACCTGAGTTTGGATTCCCAGCACTCACACTAAAAACAAAACGAAAACATAAACTCCGGGTGCAGCAAGCGTGTGCCTGCGATCTTAGTGCTGGAGAAGCAGAGATGAGAAGATCCCTGGCCCTCGCTAGCCAGTTAGTCTAGATGAACGGGTGAATTCCAGACCAACGAGAGATCCCTGTCTCAACATGCTACATGGAGAGAGAGTGAGAAAGATGCCTGAGGTCCACCTCTGTCTCTCATGCCCGCACACACATGTGTGCACGCATGTACACACAGTGAAAGGAAAGAGAGTATTAACCTTGTATGGCACCAATCCCCATCAAATGCACAGCTAGGATCAGGCAGTGTTTCAGGCCAAGTTCTCTCAGAGGCAACACGGAATTGAAGAATGTGTATCCGAGGGTGATGCAGAATCTTAGTAAGCACTGTGGAGCCCTGTGCGTGGGAGCTCAAGAGGAAAGAGGCCAGTGGGGTGTTCAGTCGTGAGCGTGGGCAAGCAACTGGAACTCCAAGGAGACAGTGTGATCATGGCCCCTGGGTCAGCCCCTGAGAGTCCTATCTGTCTTCAGTAGATGGATGTTCCCCCAAATTAGCTCATCTGGCTTGTCTATGCAGTCCAAACCTACCTAGAAGAAACCCCTGGGGGAGTCAGGGTTGCGGCAGCTGTATGCCTGATGAAACGACGAACTGTTGTTATAAACCTGACACAGCCTAGAATCACCCAAGAAGAGAGTCTCATTGCCCAACTGTCTACATTGGGCTGGCCTGTAGGTGAGCCTGTGGAAGCAGGTATTGTTCAGACCAAGTTAATTGATGCAGAAAGGCTCAGCCCACTGTGGGCAGAACCATTCCCTAGGCATAGCGGGACAACCTCTGAGAGCGGAGAAACCTAGCTGAGTGCAATCAAGGAGGCAAGCACATGCGCATGCCTCGTCCCTCTCTGCGCCTGACTGTGGGTTCAGTGTGACTATCAGCTTTGAGTTCCTCTCACCTTAACTCCCCCCAAAAGGATGGCTTGTCGCCTGGAGTCATAAGCTAAAATAAATATACCTCTCCCTCCCACACCTGGCCATGTGCAAGAGAAGAGCTTGTCAGTGAGACAAAGGGAGGGCGCTACCGGATCTACCCAGGCCCAGATGCTTTTCCAGAGTTTCAACTCTCAGTTTCAGAGTTCCAAGTTGTGGAATCCACACATGCCTAGAGGCATCTTACTCTACAGGGTGGGTCTGGTATATCTGCCTCCTGGATGATACACACAGATTCCCCTTCTATACACAGCTGTGAAGACTTTACACAGTGGTTCTCAACCTATGGGTCCAGACCCTTTTGGGGGGGTGAATGACCCTTTCACAGGGTTCACATATCAGATACCCTACATATCAGAACGTTTACATTACATTTCATGACAGTAGTAAAATTACAGATATGAAGTAGGAACAAACTGATTTTATGTTTGGGGGTCACTATAATATGAGGAACTGCATTCAAGGGTTGCAACATTAGGAAGGTTGAGAACCACTCATGGACACACTCAGCTGCTGGGGTCCCCTTCAGCCTCTTTGCTTGATGAGACCATCACAAGAACTTAGATCTAGAGTGTTCTCTTCCACAACATAAAGCTTTGCAAGTATTATCAGTGTTCTTTTCAACTAAAAGTAAATTATCATAGGGATTTCCACAGCCACTGGCAATCATCCTAGGACCACCCATCCATGCTCCAGGAGCCCAGGGGTGGGACTCAGAGAAACAACAGCCTGGTAAATGACATCTAGAGACTCTGAATTCAAGGGTTTCTCTGAAGGTTATCCATTTAAGTCCATACTCAGGTATCAGGAAAGGAAGACATCATGGGAGGCCAGGATGTTGGAGATATTTTGAGACGCCGTGGGCAGATAAGACATACATTATTCACCAGCACACAGTAGTCAGCCACCCACAGGCACTCAAACACATGCCCAGCACACACAGGCTGCACACAGGCTGCACACAGACTGCACACAGGCAGGCGTAGATACACATAGACAAGCATTCAGGCTTACAGACAGACAGACAGACAGACAGACAGACAGACACAAGCAGGCTGGCAGAGGCGAAGGCCTCCAGCCTCTCACCTCACGGTCATATTCACACAGAACCAGAGGAAGGCGACACTCTCCCGAACCAGTTATCCAACAGGACACACCCTTGTCTACTTCTGGGTTTCCTGGACATCTGGTGTGAGTGGTTGGATGCTGGTTCGCAGCTCTCCAGATGTCCATTGTCAGCCATGTTTTAACTGGCTCATACTAGGTATCACGTCAGAATATGTGATGTAAACATGAACTGGCCCTGACTCTGCCCGGTCCCACACACCCTCACTCTTCCTTGTGTTGGAAACCACACAGGTCTACTTACAATCACTACATCCCCTCCCTGACTCCCACAAGTTCCCCGCTTGCTTGTGCGTGGCCCTGGCCTCTTCCTCAGTTAGTCTAGTTCACAACAGCCTCTCAGCACCTGATGCTAACGTTAATTACTTTCTTCTTGCTGAGATAGAATACTCCAAAATGAGCGGCACGGGGAAGAAAGGTGCATTTGGGATCATGGTTACAAGAGGAACAGTCTATCACAGCAGAGAAGACACGACAGCAGGAGCATGAGGCTGGCCTCACAGGAAGAGAGAGAATGAGAGAACAGGAAGTGTGGTGAGGTTGTGCAACTTCAAAATCCAGCCCCCACGGTATACATCCTCCAGCAAGGCACTATACCATAAAGGCTCCAAAAGTCTCAAACAGTCCCATTAGCTGAGGACCAAGCACTCAAACACATGAGTCTCTGGGTGACATTTTATATATAGAAATGTGTGTGTGTGTGTGTGTGTGTGTGTGTGTGTGTGTGATTTAAATGTATATAAAATACATATTGTTTAAAACAAATTTTAAACTTAAATACATTTTGATCATATTTTTCCCTCCATAAGTGCTTACTGACCCTCTCTCCCTTTCCTAGACACCCAGCTTAAAGTTCTTTCTCTAAAAGCAAAAAGTCAATACAACACAAATTCACTCCAAAACCAAAAAAAAAAAAAAAAAACCAAAACCAAAATAAAACCATATGCAAAAAGAAAAAAATGTATCTAAATAAAAAGCATAGAAATAAAGAAAAAGATCTGTGGGCTCCATTCTATGTTGGCCAACCACTTCTGACTTCGACGCCTGTCCTGGAGTGACTGGCGCGCCTGCCCAGTACCACCCTTTTGGAGAAATCTCATTTTCCCCTCTCCAACAGGCATACGGGACATATCAGTTGTTCACCTTTACCGAGTGGCTGGATTTTCATTTAAAAGGTAACAAAATAAAATGTAGTGAGATAAAACCGAAACTAGCACGCTGAGATTGGAGACAACAAACCAACAGAATGAAAAGAGCCCAAGAGAAGGCACAAGAGTCAGAGACCCACGCGGGAACCCCTAAAACCACGAAACTGGAAGCCATAGTTTCTTATTCAAATCACAATATTCGCCTATTAATTAATTAATTAATTAATTAATGGATCACCCTTGATTTGTGTTGCCATGTAACACTTTGTGGGTCTGTACACACACACTCCGTGAGGCTGTGACATTTGTATAAGAATGGTGTTATTCTGTAGTCAGACCAACCGAGTCCTGGCTACGGACTTGGCCATGTACCATCTGGGCCCGAAGCTCGGGTGGTGTCATCGTCACCGAGAGACTGGTGGGGACAGTCTCAGACTCCTTCATGGTGACATGTGCAGGAATATGTGCAAGCGTGGTGCGGAACATCAGCGATGGAGCGGGTGCACACAGCCCTCCCCTTCGGACCCCCGCGAGCCTCCCCGCATCATGAAGTGATTTCCGTGTCACCCTGAAAGCCCAGGTTTTGTGACCAGCTGCGAGATCTTACTGAGTTTTTCCGTGACACATTCATAACCCCGGAAACCCATTTATTTTTATAAGGCGCCGTTCTAGGGAGGGACCATCTGGAGACGGCTCGTCTTTTTATCAAGGATGATGCGGTCTGTGTCTGTGGAGAGATAAGAATTGATGGGGGTTTCGTGGCCATGGCTGCGCTGTGTTTATGAGAACCTCCTTTATTTAGAGGAGACAGATGCTCAGGAAAAAGCATTTTGCAACGGATTGCTCTGGCCCAGATGTGTGCTACTGAATCACATGGGCAGGGTGGCTCACTAGTCAGGTATGGTGCAAAGCAGTAAGTCCTTCCCCCTCGTGGGAAATGGGAGAAAGAAGGCTGATGCCTACCTTCACAAGTTCAAACCGGTCCAAATCCCAGCATAAACGAGGGAGGCGCAGACGAGGCTCCGCCCTCAGAGGAGGGACTATTGGCAGTTGGTGACTGTCATTGGCTCCCCTTTGGGTTGTCAGCTGCCGGTAGTCCGCCCATGCCCCAGTGGATGGTCCTACACCCAAGTGTATATGGAAAACACTAATAGAATTTGGGGGTTCGTTAGTAACCAAAGGGGAGCCTGGAAAGGTGACCCAGTGGTTAAGAGCTCTTGCTGCTCTTGTAGAGGATGGAATTCAGTTCCAAGCGCTCAAGTCAGACTGCTCACGACCACTAACTCCAGTTCCAGATGATCTGATGCCCTCTGCTGGCCGCTACGGGCACCTGCATCGGCATTCACATGGCCCCGCATGGACACGCACATTCACAAAACTAAAAACAAAATACACCTTAAATCTATAACCCCAAAAATTCAAGGATGTAATGTTAGGAGGCAGTCGGGATCAGAGGACACTGGGAGGGCTTGGTGGCACTCGAATCTGATCAAAATACTCTGGACACATATACGGGATGTCCAAAGAAATTCTTTTTTATGTATTTTCCATTACTTTATCTATTTATTCACTTTACAACCTGACTGCAGTCCCCATCCCTCCTCCTCTCCCAGTTCCACCATCCCCCGCCCATCCCTCCCTCCCCTTCTCTGAGTACCACCCCACCCTGGCACATTAGGTCGCAGCAGGACTAAGAGCATCTTTCCCCCATTGAGGCCAGAGAAGGCAGCCTCGCTAGGGGAAAAGGATCCAAAGGCAGGCAACGGAGTCAGAAACAGCTCCACTCCAATTGTTAGGGGACCCATACCAAGACCAAGCTGCACGTCTGCTACATATGTGTGATCCAGTCCTGCGTGCTCTTTGGTTGGTGGTTCAGTCTCTGTGAGCCCCCAGGGCCCCAGCTGAGTTGACTCTGTAGATCTTGTGGTGTCCTTAACCTCCTCCAGTTCCCTCGACCCTCCCTCCAGCTCTCCCACAGGAAATTTTTTTAAATGTAGCTCTGTGGCCCAGTGCAAAGAATCCCAGGAAGTGACCACGATTTGTTTTCTCTTGGTTTGATTTTTATCACCCAGAAACTTGGATTTTGCCACCTGAAGAAAGTTTATGCTTGGCCAGGTTTCCTCCTGGGATAACCCCAGATAATCAGTATAGTCTTCTAGGTCCTGGTAAGAGCAGCGTTAGCAGCCTGCTCTCAGGCTGGGGAGGCAGTTCAGGGGTAAAAACCACTTGCCATCTGAGAGAGAAAACCTGAGTCCTCACCTCCACGATCCACACAAAGCTGGATGCAGGTGTGTGGGTGGGTGTGTATGTGTAACCCCAGTTCTTCTATGGTAAGATAGGAGGCTGGGCAGGAGGATTCCTGGAATTTCACAGGCCAGTTAGGCTGGCATACCCAGCAGTGAACAAGAAACCCATCTCAAACAAGACAGAGACAAGAATCACCAACCAAGATTATCTTCTCAGACACACACACACACACACACACACACACACACACAACTCATACACACAACACATGCACACAAAGACAAACACTAGTCAGCTTGTAAAAGGGATATTTTTCTTTTAACAATTAATTTCCTAATTTACAATATATGATACTGTCTCCCGATTGTGTGGGGGAACAGACGGATGGGCCACTGTGTATGTGATCTCCTATCTCCTCATCTCCAGCACTCCAGTTACATACATGTACCATTCCAGGAGGATTTTTTTTAAATGTAGATGCAGGAGATCAAACGAAGATCCTCATGTTTGCAAGACAAGTGCTAAGGAGACAGAAACAGAATGATCTCTGGGGCCCAATGGCTGGACACACTAAATCGGGTGGCAAGTTTCAGGTCAATGACAGACTCTGTCTCAAAAATAAAGGTGGACAGCACCTGAGGAAAGATGTTCAAGTTGACCTCTGACCCACAAACACACATGCTCACATACATCTGTTCAGGTCCACCTGATACACACACACACACTCACACACATCACACACTCAACACTTATACACATTCATATAGGCACGCATATATACATTGCATATATGCACAAATATGCACACATTCATATACACATATATTTCTCAAAAATGCACACACAGAGAGAATTGAAGCTTCATTCTGCGACAGAGAATTCTGACTGAATAAAACACTTCCCAGAATTCTTACAACCTCCCTTTCCTCTGGTTTCCCCCCTCAACTGTTAAATCCATGAGGGAGAAGACTGAGGGAATTGTTCACAGAGCCTGCCGGGTCCTCCATAGGCCCTGGCACACATAAGACAATCAGTGAGCACTTTACATGTGAGGCTTCATAGTTAAACAAAAATGATCACTTTCTAAACATCACTAGCGCCAGAGCTCCACCGAACTTTAAAACACAAGCATCAACCCGAAGAAAGCTGCAGTCTTTATCACGTTAATCTAAAGAACACTGACAGGCGGCTAGGAGAAATTTATCAGTGGATCATAACACATTCTTTATAAACTTAAGATGAAAGTTAACTTCCAAAATAAAACGAAAAGGCATCTCTTTCAAATCACCACGTAAAATCAGACTTATAAAATCTTAACAACAGCTCCATAAAAATCCAAAAATAAAGACAAAATTAAAAGCATTGTTGGCCAGCACTATTGAATGTCTTTCCTGAAGAATGTGATTGATAAAATTTGTATTAAGAAATAGTTTGACACAAAATTGCTGAAAAGTTCAAGATGTAAGTACTGGAGGATTCTATGATAATTTTCCAGAAAAGTCAAAGGATTTGGTTTTAAAAGTTAGAAAGAAAAGCTTAATGAATTGATCAGACACAAAATTAACTCTAAGAATATGCCAGTGACGTGGCGTGATCGAATATTAATTAAAATGCATAGTTCAACATGCATGCACACAAACATGTAATTATGTCAAACTTGAAATGGTTTTACTTTAAGAAATCCTGAACCTGTGGTTGACAGCACTGGCTGCTTTTCCAGAGGATTAGAGTTCAGTTCTCAGCACCTATTAAAGGAGGCTCAGAAACATCTGGAACTCCAGTTCCAGGGACTCCAGTTCCCTCTTTACTTCTGGCTTTCACAGTCACTTGACTTAACTTATACCCTCTACACACACACACACACACACACACACACACACACACAAATGCACACACACAAACAATGGAAATTCTGAGCCAGGCATGGTAACTCATGGTAATTCATGCCTGTAAACCCCACACTGGACCTGCTAAGGCAGGAGAGTCACTGAGCCAGAACTAATAGTGAGTTCCAAAGCAGGCTGAGATACTATAGATATGGCAAGTTTCATAGTATGTACATATTCACACAATTTTTAAAAGTTACTAGAAGAGAAAGCAACCCGTCAGTCAGTGCTGGGGCCATTCTCCTAAGAGCCTTCCATGACGGCACCGCCCTGGTGAGAAGAATTTCATCCTTCACACCAGACAGAAAAGAGCTCAGAGCAGACCCTTCCACCAGGAACATAGGCGTAAAGCCACTCAGCCCCTCTGCCCACAGCACCTTCAAAAACAAGCAGCTCTCGTCCCCCTGGGGCTTAACGTGCCCGCTCCATTTAAAATCGTCTACGTGAGGAATGCCTGCCTTTTTAATTAACCTTGCAAAACTAGACTTTGAGCTGTACACGATGGCACCCAAGAGGCTGAGGCAGGAGGATTGCTATGAGTTTGAGGCCAGTCTGGACTACATAGAGAGTTCTGGACTGTCTATGCATGAGATTTAGTGTGAGACTGGCTCAAAACAACAGCCAAAACCAAAACCACAAAGAAACAGAAAGTAGAGTCTATAAATGAGGCATTTGCCTCTTTTTTTTTTTTAAATGTGTTATGTGAGTGCCTTCCTGACTATATGTGCACCAGTGTGTCTTGGTGTCCTCAGAGGCCAAGAACATCGGATATCTGGACCTGGAGTTACGCATGAGTTTCCACCTGATGTGTGTGCTACGGTGAACCCTGCCCTCTACAAAAGCAGCATTTGTAAGGGCTGAGCTGTCTCTCCAACCCCTCGCGCAGCCTTTCTTTAATCCTAAATCCACTCTGTTTTTTGTATTTTTTTTTATTGAAAATGGAAGTAAAAACACTTTATGGCCGGGCAGTGATGGCGCACGCCTGTAATCCCAGCACTCTGAGAGGCAGAGGCAGGTGGATTTCTGAGTTCAAGGCCAGCCTGGTCTATAGAGTGAGTTCCAGGACAGCCAGGGCTATATAGAGAAATCCTGTCTCGGAAAAAAAAAAAAAACACTTTATGATAAAATTAGAGTTATATGGAAAATATTTCAGATAAAATAGAAGAGATACATAGAAAAACACATTAAAATTGACAATTTTCATGGAAAAATAAAGAGTAAAGTGGTACACATAAAAAACATTGCTAAATTAATTGAAATATGAAATAGACACATTTTATGATAGAACTAAAGATTTACGTGGAAAATATTTCTGATAAAATTGTAAAAAAACGAGAAAAACATGTTAGAATTGAAGATTATTATGGAAATTTTTATATAGATATAATGATGGCAGGCATAAAAGTATTTCTAAGTTGATTGACAGTGGAATTATAAACATTTTCTGATAAAGTTGAAGATTTACATGGAAAACATTTCTGATAAAATTGAAGAAATATATAGAAAACCATGTTAAAATTAAAGATTATCATGGAAATTATACAGATAAAGTGATAGACATAAAGATAATTCTAAGTTGATTGAAGGTGGAATTATAAACATTTTCAGATAAAATTAAAGATTTACATGGAAAATATTTCTGGTAAAATTCAAGAAATATATAGAAAAACACGTTAAAATTGACTATTTCAGGGCCGGAGAGATGGCTCAGCGGTTAAGAGCACTGACTGCTCTTCCAGAGGTCCTGAGTTCAATTCCCAGCAACCACATGGTGGCTCATAACCACCCGTAATGAGATCTGACGCCCTCTTCTGGTGTGTCTGAAGACAGCTACAGCGTACTCATATATAATAATAAATAAAAAAATCTTTTAAAAAATTGACTATTTCATGGAAAATTTTACATATAGAATGATAGATATAAAAACTTTCTAAATTAATTGAAGGTGGAATTAGAAACATTTGTGATAAAAAAGATTTACATTGAAAACATTTCTGATAAAATAGAGGAAATATATAGAAAGACATATTAAGATTGAAGATTATCATGAAAAATAATGCAGATAAAATGGTAGACATAGAAAACATTACTAAATTAATCAAAGGGGGAATTACAAACATTTTCTGATAAAATTGAAGATTTACATGAGAAATATTTCTGTTAGTCTATTTTTTTTAATTGGGGAGTTGAGTCCATTGTTGCTAAGAGATATTAAGAAATAGTGAGTGATTGTTGCTTCCTATTATTTTTTATGTTATTTTTATGTTTGTGTGGGTATCTTCTTTTGGGTATGTTGGAAGAAGATTACTTTCTTGCTTTTTCTAGGGTGTAGTTTCCCTCCTGTGTTGGCATTTTTCCATCTATTATACTTTGTAGGGCTGGGTTTGTGAACAGATATTGTGTAAATTTGTTTTTAATCATAGAATATCTTGGTTTCTCCATCTATGATGATTGAGAGTTTTGCTGGGTATAGTAGCCTGGGCTGGCATTTGTGTTCTCTTAGGGTCTGTATGAGGTCTACCGAGGATCTTCTAGCTTTCATCATCTCTGGTGTGATTCTGATAGGTCTGCCTTTATAAGTTACTTGCCCTTTCCCCCTTACTGCTCTTAATATTCTTTGTTTAGTGAATTTGCTATTTTGATTATTATGTGCCAGGAGGAGTTTCTGTTCTGGTCCAGTCTGTTTGGAGTTCTGAAGGCTTCTTGTATGTTCATGGGCATCTCTTTCTCTAGGTTAGGGAAGTTTTCTCCTATAATTTTTTGAAGATATTTACTGGCCCTTTAAGTTGAAAATCTTTGCTCTCGTCCATACCTATAATCCTTAAGTTTGGTCTTCTCATTGTGTCCTGGAGTTCCTGGATGTTTTGGGATACCAGCTTTATGCATTTTGTATTTTCTTTGACTGTTGAGTCAATGTTTTCTATGGTATCTTCAACACCTGAGGTTCTTTCTTCTATCTCTTGTATTCTGTTGTTGATGCTTGCATCTATGACTTCTGAATTCTTTCCAAGGTTTTTTATCTCCAGAGAAGTCTCACTTTGTGATTTCTTTATTGTTTCTACTTCCACTTTTAGATCCTGGATGATTTTATTCAGTTCCTTCACTTGATTGTTTGTGTTTTCCTGTAATTCTTTAAGGAATTTTTGTGTTTCTTCTTTAAGGGCTTCTGCCTGTTAACCCATGATCTCCTGTATTTCTTCAAGGAATTTTTGTGTTTCCTCTTTAAGGGCTTTCACTTGTTGACCGATGTTCTCCTGTATTTCTTTAATGTAGTTATTTAAGTCTTTCTTGAAGCCCTCTATCAGCATCATGATATATGATTTTAAATCCAACTCTTGCTTGGGGTATCTGGGACTTGCTGTGGTGAGAGAACTGGATTCTGATGTTGCCCTGTGGCCTTGGTTTCTGTTGGTAGGGTTCTTGTGCTTGCCTTTCGCCATCTGGTTATCTCTGGTGCTAGTTGGTGTTGTTGTCTCTGGCTGGAGTTTGTTCCTCCTGTGGGCCTGTAAGCCTCCGCCCTTACTCTTCTGAGCTCAGAAGTGAAAGTACTGCTGGGAGCGCTCTCTCTCTCTCTCTCTCTCTCTCTCTCTCTCTCTCTCTCTCTCTCTCTCTCTCTCTCTCGGCGGGCTATGCACAGAAGACTGTGGAGTCTCCCGGCTCCCTGGCAGGAAGACTTCAGTCCCAGCTGCTCCACTGATCTTATGCCCTGTGTGCTTCTTCCTAGCTTTTCCCCTCCAGAGAGAAGATAGAGATCTTACCTCTGCGCTCAGAAGTGAAAGCGCTTCTGGGAGATCTCTCTCTTCTGGCGGGCTATGCACAGAAGGCTGTGGAGTCTCCCGGCTCCCTGGTGCCTAAATCCACTCTCAAAATCAAGTTTAAATCAATCCACACCAAGAGTTAGAAAGTTATAAAAGGAGAGGAGGAAGTGCCATTTTTATGCTTTTCAGCGGCAATTAAACTTACTGCATCTTCGCTTTGTCCTCTCTTTCCTGTCTCCCAGAAGGAGGTCCTCCTAGGGTGTATCTCAGTCTCCCAGACAGACTACATACCCTCCAGTGCCTCCTTCTAGGAACACACAGTGTCTTCTGTCATATGCTGTCATATACTCTTGATATGTCCCCTGCTCCATCTCCTGCCGTAATCAGTTCTTCACCCAAGCAAGGGCAATACCTATTGGAAGCTATAAGACAGAAGCATCAGCGGACCACATGATAATTTTCTAGAAGCTTGAAGGGGGTTAGCTGAAAACAGTTAGAAGTTTAGTATGCTAACCAGGTGTGTTCTAAACCTTCAGACCCTGTCTCACAAACATCAGGAGAAGAGCTAGAGAAAATTAAAACGTAGAAGACATCTTTCGGAGACTAAGACCATAAACGGGCAATTCACAAAAGAAAAGGACACTCGTTAAAAATGAAAAAAAAAGTGATCAACTCTATCTGCCCCCAACTATTGTGAAATCAGATATGAAGGAGATTGAGAAATGTGAACAACAACAAAAAAAAAGATGTATTCCTTGACAATTCAAGCATAAATTAAACTCACAAAACCGCTGCTCTGAAGACATGCTAAAACTGATCCATACATTCCTAAAGATAGGGGTGTGTGTGTGTGTGTGTGTGTGTGTGTGTGTGTGTGTATGTATGTGTATGTGAGAGAGAGAGAGAGAGAGAGAGAGAGAGAGAGAGATACAGAGAGAGACTCTATTTCTGTCTCTCTCACTCACACATGCATACACACTCTCATATACTCATACATGCACACCCATTCACACACTCACATATGCTCACACACCACACCCTATACACATGCACACACTCTCACACATACTCTCACACATGCACACTCTCTCACACACACTCACACATGTAAACATACCCCCTCACACACTCACATACATGTACAAACATTCACATTCACACATGCTCACACACTGACACCCAATCACACACATATACACACATTTGCACTCACTCATGTGCACACCCAAACACTCACACATACACTCACACATGCACACTCTCTCACCCTCACACATGCATACACACTCACATGCATACATGTACACACATTCACACACACATGCTCACACTCACAAATGCACACACACACGCACACTCTCACCCTCACACATGCATACACTCTTTCACACACATACATGTACACACATTCACACTCACACATGCTCATATACTCACACACACATATACACGTGTGCATACACATACATACACACACAGTCGTTTAAAAAGATGAGCCCATGCTCCTAATGGGGATATTCTGGCAATAACCAACAAAATTAGTTACAGAGAGCCTTTAAAATATTCTAAGTTTGTTTAAGGACTCTGGGAAATTATCATGGATATTGCTTTTAAAAGCAGCTCACAAAATAAGCTGAGCATGCTACCAATTTCATTAAATTTTATGCATATCTAAGAAAAAACTTGAAGAGAAATAAAATATTGCCAATTCCTGATAGCTCTGTGTGGGTATATTATAGGTAAATACTGTGCTCTTCCCGGTTTTCTTTCTTTCTTTTTTTTTTTTTTCTAATTTTTCACAAAGTGACTGCTTCTGGGAAAATATCACCAACCGCATGCATATATCTGTGTGTGTGTCAGAGCTTATGTTTCTATTTCCCTAAAAACTGGTTGAAAGAGAAATTGGACCGTGGAGAATCAAATCATGTTTAATGGTTCTTAAAACACCCACTTCTGGAGGTTGGGAGGATAGCTCAGTGGGAAGTGCTTGCCACACAAACAGGAGGAACCGAGTTCAGAGCCCAGCAGCCGTGTACAGTGCCCAGCACAGTAGTAAGTAACTGTAACAGCACTGGGGAGACAGGAGACCCCGAGACCCTGTGGCCAGCCAGTCTAGCCTAATCTACAAGCTCCAGACAAGCAAGGGGAGAGCAACTGAGGAACACACACACTCACACACACACTCACACTCACACACACACATACGTACACACTCACTCACACACTCACACACATACATACACACTCACACTCACACACTCACACACACATACACACTCACACACTCACTCACACACTCACTCACACACACTCACACACATACACACACTCACACATACACACTCACACACTCACACACACATACACACTCTCACACACACACACACACTCACACACACACACATACTCACACAATCAATTGCTCAGTATCTGTGTCTGTTCAAATTCCTTTTCATATTTCTGTCTTCTTATTATTTAAAAATAATTTTGTCCTAATAACTACAATTCAGCAAAGCCAGGGAGGGCGCCGTGAGCATTTGCTGGTGGGAGGAGCGAGGGTACAGCTGACAGGGTCTTCTTAGCGTTTGATGATAATTTCTCGACACGGTTTCGAGCCTGTCTCCAGAGGCCATCAGTCCTGCTGCCTAACAACGTTCAGAAACGTCTCACTGTCAGCTACTCCAAAAATAAAAATCGCAACTTTTGACAGACGCTTCCCAAAATGTAATTGGTTTAACACCTATAATCCGGTATGGCAAGTTAATTTGTTTAGCTACTTGGGGGCACAGTTTGCAATTAATTCTTTCCCGTGAGTTCGTGGGGGTGCTCTGAGCTTCAGCCCGATGCTCTGCTAAGGTGTGGTCCAGCTTTTCTAGAAGGGGGCACTGGGGACACCTGGGGCCAACACTCTGAAGATAAAATGAGCTGGGCCATGCTCTCCGGTGTGAGACTTCGTGAATTCATCTGCTGGTTTTTTTATTTGAGGAGAGGATGAGTCACAGGGTTCTGGCTTCACTTAGAGATGCCAAGGCCCGGGTTTATAAGGCAATGGAATACAGCAGCAGAGTCAAGCCGGGGTTGGTGAGGCAGTGGGATACAGCAGCAGAGTCAAGCTCTGGAAATGTCCCCTTACAGTGCCAAGTCTCCCCTTGCTCACCCAGTAATATTTAAGAATCAGAGGCGACATGAATCCAGGAGTGTTCACAGTAGGCTCACTGGGAGATGCTCTCTCTTTCTAACTATCTGTGAGCCCGGCTCTCATCACGGGGCTATTGAGAGAACGTATCCTACAATCTTACAACCTAAAGGTTAAAGGAGAACTCATTTTCTTACAGCTGAACCTAACTCAAAGCAATAAAGAGAACGCAGGCCCAGGCATCTGTGACAACCAGCTGTCTCAGTAGTCTTCCTGAGTCTGGTCTTCTGAATTGGTGGGGGGCCGGGTTCATCTGGGTACCGTAAAATATCTCGTAGGCGTGAAGCAGGGTGCGGTGATGTGCTGTGTAATGCCAGCGCTCAGGAGGCTGAAGCAAGAGATCCTGGAGCGTGAAGCCAGCATGGGTGCCACAGTAAAGGCCAGAACATGGAAAATAGGGGGAAGAGGAGGAGACCGAGGAGGGGGAAGAGGGAAAGGAGGGTAAAGGAGGAAACGAAGAGGGCTAGGGAAGGGAGGAGAGGAGGAAGAGGGGGAGGAAGAGGAAGCGAGGGAAGAGGAAGAGGGGGAAGAGGGGGAAGACTGTGTAGGGCTGAGCCTTCACACTCCGTAGGTTACACTATACACGGTCCCTCTGTGATCCTACCCGTGAGAAGTCAGGCACAGTCCGCTGTGAGGACCTTCAGTGGCAGGCCATCTCCATAGATGTGAGGGCAATGAAGTCGTAGACTCAGGATGGGGCCACCATGGAAGCGATACCCCAGCCCCGGCCACTTGCCAGATTACCAAATCTGATTGCCACCCTAGTCACCCCGCTAAGCTGGGCAGCTGCTCAAGCCCTGGCTTTCAGACACCGTCGGAAACAACAGACGCCTTCTAAGAAAATCCACTCAAATTAGTGATGACCTGACCCCAAAATTGTCCTGATTCGGGGCATATTTGGGGGGGGCTCTCCTTTGCTCCCTGGGATGAAAGCCCCATGGGACTTTACTCTCCTGATGTCAGAGAAAGTATTCTTGCCCATTATTTTCTGTGCTGGTAAAGTTGATTTCAATGGTCAATGACAGAATTCAGGATCAAAACTGTTCCTACTTAAAAAGGGAGGAGGGAGGCCAGGAAGATGGTTCGGTGGGGGAAGTGCTTGCCGCACGAATTTGCAGACCTCAGTTTGAATCTCCAGCCGCACCTCAAAGCAGGGTGTAAATGCACACATCTGTCATCCCAGCACTCCAGTAGCAGGATAGGAGGTGTGGAATGCTCTGTGTGTGTGTGTGTCTGTCTGTCTCTGTCCCTGTCTCTCTCTGTGTCCCTCTCTATCTGTCTCTCTCTGTCTCTGTTTCTCTTTGTCTCTCTGTCTCTGTGTCTCTGTGTCTGTCTCTCTGTCTCTGTCCGTCTATCTCTGTGTCTCTCTGTCTCTCTGTCTCTTTGTCTCTGTCTCTCTCTCTGTCTCTATCTCTCTCTCCTTCTCTCTCTCTCTCTCTCTCTCTCTCTCTCTCTCTCTCTCTCTCTCAGCTAGAGTCAGCTAGCCTAGCATGTGCAGTATCAAATAATAACCCCTGCCTCAAAGAAGGCAGAAGGTGAGAACCAGCACCCCAGATAGTCCTCTGACCTCCATGCTAATGACATGACATGCCTGTACTCATACACACAAGCATGTGGGCATGCACACACATGTCTCTCTCTCTCTCTCTCTCTCTCTCTCTCTCTCTCTCTCTCACACACACACACACACACACACACACACACATCCCTAAAAAGGTACTCTAAAGCTATGTGTTTTTCATAACAGTGTACTTGGGCATCAATACTTCCGGAGTCACGTGATGACCCAGTGACGACTCTCCTGGCTGCTAATTTCTTGGTTTTTTTTTTCTCTTCATGAGTTGCCTTTCGCTGTGAGACATCAGTAACATTAAATTTTTATCCCCCAAGGTTGATGGTCTCTGTCCTATATTGAAAGGGTTCTTTGTACAGTCAGAGGCTAACGTCCATCTGTGGTGTAAGTTGTGCGGTGCCTCAGTTTACCCGTTAATGAGCCACTTTGCCTGTGGCTCTGTTTATTGGTTTATAGTCACTGAGCAGAGTGCTGGGTCTCGTGAAGACACTTTGGCCACATTCGGTCCCTTACCGTCCTCTCCCCAGGTCCTGCCACACTCCCCTGCCTCGGTCGGTCCCCTTCCTTAGCACAGAGCCTTCATTGTGCTTCTACCTTGTGCTTCCTCCTTGGGATCTGCATGCCTCAGCTTAGGGTGTTGTTGTTGTTGTTGTTGTTGTTGTTGTTGTTGTTGTTGTTGTATAATCACCCATGTTTGTCAGTGGAAGAGTTTGTAACGGTCCAGTGAGACTAGGCTGGAGTACAGTAGGGCTGAGGCAGGAGGATTCCCAACTCCAAACCATCCCAGTCATTAGGAAGACGGGGAGAGCAAACAGGACAGGACAAAGCTGACGGTCTTAGTCAGGGTTTTACTGATGTGAACAGACATCATGACTAAGGTCTTATAAAAGACATTTAATTAGGGCTGGCTTATAGGTTCAAAGGTTCAGTCCATTGTCATCAAGGCAGAAGCATGGCAGCATCCAGGCAGGCATGGTGCAGGAGGGGCTGAGAGTTCTACATCTTCATCCAAAGGAAGCCAGGAACAGACTGGGCATCCTCAAGCCGCTAGGAGGAAGATCTCCAAGCCCTTCCCCCCAGTGACACACTTCCTCCAGCAAGGCCACACCTTCTAAGAGTGCCACTCCCCGGGTCGAGCATATGCAAACCATCACACTGACCCACTAAGTGAAATTGATTTTAAAGAAGGCAACTTGTCTTAGGGTCACTATTGCCGCGTCAGGACACCATGGCCAGAAAACAAGTTGGGGAAGGAAGGGTTTATTTGGTTCATACTCTCAGCTCACTGTTCATCACTGAAGGAAGTCAGGACAGGAACTCACACACAGGAGGAACATGAAGGCCGGAGCTGACGCAGAGGCCACGGAGGGGTGCTGCTTACTGGCTTGCTCCCCACGGTTTGCTCAGCCTGCTTTCTTATAGAACCCAGAACCACCAGCCCAGGGATGGCTCCACCCACAGTGGGCTGGGCCCTCCGTCGCCAATCACGAATTGAGAAAATTAATGCCTTACAGCGGACTTCATGGAGGTATTTCCTCAACTGAGGCTCTTTCCTCTCGTATGACTCTAGCTTGTGCCACGTTGACACAAAACCAGCCAGTACGGCCAGTATAAGAGGGAAGGGAGAGACACTGGTGTGAGCGCAGGGTCTGCAGTCCCTGCACGGTGCGGTGCGGGACTCAGCGGGCTCAGGCAGGACTGCGAATGTCTGGCTTAACTACAGAAGCAACAGTGGGACGAGGACAAAGGGAGAGGATCCTGCCTGACTTCGGCTTTCTCTCTGTTTATTTAATCGTGTGTTTAACTCTGTGCACCCTTTTTTCACAGTTTCTGGATTTTGAGTCACGTTTAAAACATTAGGCCAATGTCACAAAGTAATTGTCTCGTGGTTTCTTCTAGAGTTTGTTTTTATTAAAAAAACAAACAAACAAACAAACTTAAATGCAGCAGCTAGAGCAGCGTTCTCCTTTAGCAGAGGAGGCAGAGGCAGGGGCATCTCTGTGAGTTCCAGGCCACCCAAGGCTGCATGGTCAGACGCTGTCTACAGTTTTTTGTTTGTTTGTTTGTTTGTTTGTTTGTTTGTTTCGAGACAGGGCTTCTCTGTGTAGTTCTGGCTGTCCGGGAACTCCCTTTGTAGACCAGGCTGGCCTTGAACTCAGAAATCAGCCTGCTTCTGCCTCCCAAGTGCTGGGATTAAAGGCATGCGGCCACCACTGCCACCACCACTACCACCGCCACCACCACCACCACCACCGTCTAAATTTTTTAATGTTTAATTATTTTATTAAGTGAAATAGTACTACTAACCCATAATCACTGTCATCGGACTTCATGACGTCCTCAAAGGACAAGCTTGATTAGAACGCACAGTGACGGCATTGGAGGGTCTTGGACAGGAGCCAGCAAATGCCGTCTAGCCCAGCCCCCCAGTTCAGTCACGCTTTTGGTTTGGTTTTCTTCGCTTTTGCACTTGGGATTGAACACAGACCTCGGGCAGAGCAGGCAAGCGGTCTACCACTAACCTATCCCCGGCCTCTTTCTTTGAGACCCGGCCTCACTAACTTGCCCTGGCTGGCCCTCACTGCACCCAGTAGCCCAAACAGGCTTTGGACCTGTAATCCTCCCCCCTCAGGTAATCACAGCCTCTCAAGCAGCCTACACCAGTGACCAGAGTGCCTGAAATCTATTCTTTCTGCAGCTCGTCGTTGCCTGTATCTTCAGGAAAAGTCTTAGCTCCTGCCTGCAATACTCAGATCGTCCTGGCCCCTTGTAACTAGCGCTGACCCAGCATTTTCAACAGCAATCGTACATCAAAATAGAGCAAAATGGAGTCCAAGTTAGAGAAGAGACCCTGAGAGCTATGGGCTATGGGAGGGAGGCTGGAGCCCAGAGCCTTAAATACTACGTATCTTTTCTTCAAAGCCAACGAGACTCTTTGGGATAGAAAACTTGGCAAGGTAGTATGGAGTTGCTTCTGGTTCGGTATGTCCAGTGCACAGGTGCAGGGCCTCTCGAGTTTTCTAACCAAACCAAGACATGGACTTGCTGAAGCCCCTTGAGAATCAAGACGGTCCATGCAGAGACCAGAGAGTGGACGCTGGCCATGTTTTTAAAGCTCTCGCCTCAGTTAATTTTACCGGAGACATCTAAGCAATCCACAGGACTGTTACAAAGACTCTGAGCGTCTCCGTCCTGCTCATCCCACTCAGAAAAGCCACACCCTCCCCTTATTAGTCAGACAGCTAGCTCACCTCAGACACTGGTTTAATTTCCTGGGCTCCGTTTTTTTTTTTTTTTTTTTTTTTTTTTTTTTTTTTTTCTACACAAAGTTAATTTACTTTATCACTCATCCCAAGAATGATACGGGGCATCTAGGCAAATGAGCATCAGTGATCAAAGACGGGCTTGTGTTGTAAACAAATTATTACAACCTTGCTCCCTTTGAAATATTTTAACTTAATTAAGCTCACGCACTTTTTGGCAAAGGTTTAAAAACCAGAGAATCACTGAAGACCCCTTTCAGCTTAGTGGGATTGTTTTTCTTTGATGTTGCGGGGGAAGGGGTCTTTCGGGATGATGGCAGAAAATGGCACATTGATCTGGCTTCGTACCTACTACCTTTTTAAATAAAAGACAGTAGGCAAACTGAATGTGTTTGAGGATAGTGGAATTTTTGTGATCTTACCCACAGTGATAGTGGGTCCACAACTCGCCGCCAACAAAACACACAGAGCCCTAGGCTGACAACATCAGCTCTCTGCGAATGTAAATTATACACCTCCGGAAACCTGGCTTCTTAAAGATTAGATCCAGATGTTTTCCCGGCCTCATCCACAGTGACAAAAACGAAGAAAAAAATAGCTAGAAATTTTATAAATATTGATCAGTGGGGAATTTATTTAATTAAAAAAATAACTTAAACGTGTATTGACGTGGAAGACTATAAAATATTGTTAGATGGGGGAGTGGGTTGCAGACTGATGTGTTCATAAGGCGGTAATGGGAACACCTGAGTTTGTGTTAGGCTCTGATTAACAAAAGGCTGAGGAACAAGCATCAGGAAGGCTGAAGGCAGCGGCCACTTACTGATGAGTCCAACCTAGCAGCCATTACTCTAAGCACTTCACAAACACTACATCATTTAATTAGCGTGGGCACACTGTGAGGCGAGCTCCACAGAGAGTCAGTGCCAGTCAGGCTTTATCTGGATGCTGGAGGGCCGCATAGATTTTAGAATTCAGAATCCTCTATATTTTCAGGGGGAAATGTGCATGTGTGTGTGTGTATATGTGTATGATGTATGTGTGCATTTTTGTATGTGTGAATGTGTGATGTGTGTATGTATATGATATGTGTGTGATATGTGTGGGTGTGTGTGGATGTGTATTATGTGGATGTGCATATGGTATATGTATGTATGTGATGTGTATGTGTGTGTGGTGTATGTATATGTGCATATGTGTGTATATGACTGTGTATGTGTGTATGTGTGTGGTGTATGTGTATATGTGTATGTGATGTGTATGTATGTGTGCGTGATATGTGTGTATATATGTACACGTATGTGTGTATGTGTGATGTGTGTATTGTGTGGTGTGTATATGTGTGTGATGTGTGTGTGGCTGTGTATATTTGTATGTGTGTGTGTGATGTGTGTGGTGTGTATGTGTGTATATGTGTGTGTGATATGTATGCATGTATGTATGTGGTATATGTGTATGTGTATATGTATGGTTGTGATATGTGTGATGTATGTGCATGCGTGCTTGTGCATGTGTGTGTGGTGTATGTGTACATGCATGTGTATATGTGAATATATGTGTGGTTGTGATGTGTGTGATGTATGTATGTGCGATATGTGTGCATGGGTGTGCATGGGTGTGCATGGGTGTGCATGTGTATGTATGTGGTATGTGTGTATATGAATATATGTGTGGTTGTGATGTGTGTGATGTATGTGTGTGCGATATGTGTGCATGCATGTGCATGCGTATGTATGTGGTATATGTGTATGTGTGTATGTGAATATATGTGTGGTTGTGATGTGTGTGGTGTATGTGCATGTGTGTGCAAGTGTATGTGGATGTGTGTGGTATGTCTGTGAGAGAGACACAAAGTTCAATACTGGGCGCCTTCCTCTGTTGCTCTCCACCTTCTTTTCCGAGATGGGCTCTCCCGTCGGACCTGGAGCTCACTGTTTCCGTGACTGACGGGCCAGTGAGCCCTGGGCATGCACCTGTGTCTGCCTCCCCTGGGGCTGCGGTCACAGATGTGTCAGGCTGTGCTTGGCCTTTCTACCTGGGTCCTCGGGATCCAAACTCGGGTCCTCACGCTGACACAGCAAGTGCTTTAGCCACGGAGCCCTCTTCCAGCACCAGAGTCCTTTGTACTTTGCAAAATAATGTTACAACATTTACTAATTACTGCACGACAATCAGCCCCAAAGTCGACCGCTTAAAACAGAGAAGGTGTGTTCTCTCATGGCATACCCCCAGACGGGGCTCAGAAAGAGCCAGTGCCAGTCTCCAGAGCTCACTCAGTGTCTCCACAGCCGGGTGGACACTCTGGACTCCCTTGGCACTGAGGTCTCACCTGACAGCTTTAGCGGGGAAGGAGACCCCTGCCTCCGACCCCTCCCCCACGCATATACATCACCTGTCCCCATCCTTCCGAGGCCTGCACGGTGTCACCTTGTCACATGACAGCCCGCTGCTCTCACAGCAAGGAGCTAAAGGAGGGGTTCAGGAACAGACATGCAGAGAGAGCCGCGTGATAGAAGACCCAGAAATAACCCCACACCGCCAAAGCCGTCTGAGTCTCCACAAAGGTAACAAAAATATACATTTGAAGGAGGAAAACAGCCTCTTTAATAAATGGTTCTGGAAAAATTGGGCAGCCCTGTATGAAGTGAGAGTAGATTCTTATCTATCACCCTGGGCAAAAACCAGCTGGAAACCAAAGACAGGGCCTTGGAATTACAGGGGGAAGATGTGGAGACACTGCAAGGTCTAGGGATTGTCCTTGTCTTCCTAGAAGATGGCTCAGCAGATAAAGGGGCTTGCCACCAAGCCTGATGATCCTAGAGACCATATGGTAAAAAGACGCACACACATACACGCACACAAGCACATGCCTGTACACACACATTGCACAAGCACACACACTCACACATACACACACACATGCACATACCAGCATGCGCATGCACACATGAGTGCACACACATGCAAGCACAAATGTTTAAATTGACCAATGGGATGGCATCAAATGAAAAAGCTTCTATAGTAACTATGGGAGGGGGGCACACCTGTAAACCAACACTCAGGGGGCTGAGCCTGGAGGATTGTGAGTTCGATACCACAGTGGGCTACATAATAAGACCCTATGTCAAAGCAAAAAGAAAAAGAAAAAAACCCTAACTAAAAAGCTTCTTCAAAGCAAAGGAAATAATGAGAGCGCATAGGCAGGGGACATTTCTGCCAGCCGCCCACCCGCGATGCAATGGGACCCACTGACTTTGGAGCTTCTAAAGTCACCAACCCCAGTACACATTTCCTCTTGTATTTTGTTTTGTTTTGTTTTGTTTTGTTTTGTTTTGTTTTGTTTTGTTTTGTTAGAAAGGGTCTCACTTTACAGCCCTGGCTGGCCCAGAACTCATGTGTAGACCAGGCGTCCCTTAAGCCCATAGAGCTCCAGCCGCCTCTGCTTCCTGGGTGCTGGGATTAAAGGTGTGTGCCGGCACACCCAGCCAGTGTCTCCTAGATGCTGTCACAGAAGTGACACGTGACAAACATGAAGAAGAGGGAAGCCCTGTACACAGGCCCTCGCCATTCATGACACAGCGCTCACGGTCACTTCTAGATTAACATAACCAACTTTTTAAAAGAACAACGGGGAGGGGGGGCTGGAGAGGTGGCTCAGTGGTTAAGAGCACTGGCTGCTCTTGCAGAGGTCTGGAGAGCAATTCCCAGCACCCACATGGCAGCTCACAATCATCTGTGACTCCAGTTCTAGGGGATCTGACGCCCTCTTCTGGCCTCTATAGGCACTGCAGCCATGTGGTGCATCTCAAAGCATGCAAAATAAAAAAAGAAAGAAATGCCTTTTAGAAGATTAAAATAAAAATAGTCACTTTTTTTCCATAAGGCAAGGAGTTCACATTTCCTCCCCAAGGGCCCGAGGCATTGTGCGTAGTTCTGGGTTTCCATCACAGAAGACTCTTTGCATCTTGTGATGGATGTTACACAGGAAAAGAAAAAGAAATCAGAGAAACCAAGGTTCAGTGAACGACGCATGCCCTCCACACGTGGCTGGGAGGAGTCGGGTGGAACAAGTCCACGATCTTCAGAAATGCTTAGACTTGTGGTCAGGTGCAAAGACTTTGGATTTAAACAGTCGTCATGTCAGTTAATGAAGAGGTTCTGTGACTCGAGAGTTGCTCAGCCTTCAGGAAGATGCAAAGGTGACCAGGACGGGAATGCAGCCTGTTAAGCTTCTCGCTTCTGGCTTGCACTGCCTCTTAATCAGAAATTGCAGTGCATGTTAAACATCACAGGGGAAAGGACACGGCCCTTAATCTCAGACTCCACTTTTTTTTTTAATGACCTGTTTAAACAGATAAAAACTGACTTTAATAACTGCAGGCGATATTAGATCTACCGAATGGCTCGGCTTAGATTCTGTATATGTTTAACAAATTAAGCATTCGTCGTTATGACTGGAATAACGTGATCAGGAGGGCAAACAGAGAGACTCGTACATCTCCTCTAAGGGACACTAATAAGCTAGAGGGAGCCGGCTTCCATTGTAATGCTGTAACTTTAATGTAACACTTCGGTTCTAAATACATTACTGTCACACTGGGAAATGGCTTTGAGATGATGACATACATGCAAGCACTTTTGTTTTATAAAGTAAAGTTTAGAGGCCAAGATAGGAGACGGAACCCACCTTGTCTTAAGAACACACCACCTACCTTGTCATGCTTCATCTGTCCACGAGGTGGCGCTGCTTCTCAGCAGCTGGTAAGCTTGACAATATAACTTCTCCCCATTGGTGGGCCTCAAAGGGTCATCACCGCCACCACCCAAGACCCTCTTCTACCAGGAAATTATCCCACGGTGTGTTTGCTTTAACCACATACTAACGCATCGTGTGAGATGAATTAAGAACCCCCAATTCTCTGGGATGGCGCAGAATAGCAGGTTCAATTCCTACCTAATGTGCTTATTAAGACCACTGCCGGCTCTGTGTCTCGGACGCAGTCACAGCAACCATAGCTCCTAACTCAAAAAGACAAGAAACCCTCGCAGTGGCCCCAGGCACATTGGGAGTTTTACTTACTGGGCAGCTGTCTGCCCGTAAATACCCCCGGAGGGTAGCTTCTTTGCCGATGGTTGACGTTCAGCAATCCCGGGAGTCAGGACTCAGGTTAGACCCACTTAAAAGATGAGAAGAAGAAGATCCAAGACCCTGAGTAAAGTGTTCCTGGCTGTGTTTATGACATGATGTAAACTCCTGTCTATAGAATCTGTGTTCTACACTACCTCGACCCAGACAGTATACCAAACACCAAGAGACATGTAACTCCAGCTATGAGGCCACGGTAATGTAAAAGTATTCCCTGAACCATGAGAGGGTTCATAAAATAAAAGACTTTGTCACACAGAGCCACTGTGAAAGGACAGAATAAATGCATGAAAATTGTCACCTGATCTCTACAAGCATTCGCCAGGACACATGCACACACACACACACACACACACACACACACGCATGCACACACACAACACATAAAATAAAAAAAATAGTAATAAAACCCCTCCTCCAGGCCCCCCAAAATACTTTCCCCTCCCCAGCATGAGTCTGTAGTACTTTCTTTGCATCAGGTACCTCCCTTAAATTAGATTTTTCCCTCAACATTTATGTCTGAAACCCCACGTAATCTAACTAGCCTAATAAATCTTTTAAAAATTTCCTGAGATTCAGTTCTGAGGTGAATGTAACACTCTCCCACTTTAAAAAAAAAAAAAAGGAAAGAAAGAAAGAAAGAAAAAAGAAAAAGGTTACAAGTAAAAGATGATTCTGCAACTCTGCCCTGCGATAAAAATAGAATCCCAATCTCTCTACCCAAAATTTCTTCCCCTTTCCAATGGCTGTCTCTTCCTGTCCGTCCTTGAAATGACCTTGGTTTAATTACCTGCATCTCAATGACTGAATCTACATAGGAAGTGAAGGTTAATCAGTGAAGCATTGGTTCTTCCCTAAGCCCACCAGGCAGTGCCTGACAGACTTCCCCGCTACCAGCAATATCCTCTTTCTCATTAGAAATGGTCAGATGGATGTGCGTGCCCTCTCTCTGTGGAGAGAGAGAGGAAGCCGCTTGCTAAGATGGCCTCTCCCTCACGCGGAGGTCACAAAACCACCGCCCCCAAACTCAGATCCCACAGTTTGAGAATAGACAGAAAGGAAAACACGCTTTCTAATGTCACGGACGGACACTCACACGCAGGGTCGCCCCTAATTCTTCTGCTGTTCCTCTGTTCCACGTGAGCTACAAGAAGTCTCCCAGGCAGGCCAGGGGAGAGACTGGGGCTGCAGACATTTAATTGTGGGTGCACTTTTGTACTGTGGAGAGCTTTTTGTGCCCCTCCAGGTCCCAGTTGCACATAACTGCCAGATGAGACAACCTGAACTGTCCTAGGCATTACCAAACTCCACCCAAACCCCACCCCCCACCCCTCCCACCCCCGGGGAAAGGCGATTCCTAGGTGAGAACCTTTGACAGGGGGGAAAAGTGCAGATTTTAGGATTATTTTTTCTTAATAGTTCATGATGAGATCATTTCAAACTGACAAGAGAAACTTATCCGAAATCATGAATCTCCCCAGTTCCCCCATCCCCCACCTCCCATCCCCAAATCCTATCTTCCCCTGACCCCCACCCAGGCAAATTCCCCAAATGTTACAACTTCACAAAAGCACCTACAGTCCAGTCACTATGCTGTGCAGATGTGGATGCTCTTTCGGGACAGTCTCGTGAATTCGAGGCTGACCTGGAACTCGTAACCCAATATGCCTGGCAGCCTGCCTCCCCCTCCATAAGACCACAGGTGTGAGTCATCAAGCCTCCTCTGTACAGCCACCAGGGCGCACGAGTTCCTGCTCTACTCACCAGGCTATATCCTCAGAGCTGTAGCCCAATGAGGAAAAGCAGGAATTAGGGCTGGAGAGATGACTCGGTGGTTAAGAGCACCGACTGCTCTTACAGAGGATCCATGTTCAGTTCCCAGCACCCACAAGACAGATCAAATGCATCTGGTGCATGCTTCTGGCCTCTATAGCCTCTGCACACATATGTCCATATATATACATATACATCACATACATCATCATATACATACACATACACACATATACATACACATATACATACACATCATCATAGACATCATCACACACATATACATATACATGCAGGAAAACACTCAAACACATAAAGTGAAAATACATAGGTTTAAAGGCAGGCATCAACACCAGAATAATAACGATTAAATACGTTATAGATCTTCCTCAAGCATCGCTATCCAGTTCCAGGTCCAAGGTTTGGTCCAAGACCTGGCCATAGGTGGTTCTCCTTAACTTCTGCCTTTCTGGTCCCTGGTCTATCTTTGTCTATTGTGACTGTGATGTGTCTGAGGAGGACTGCCCACTGGCTTTCTAAAACACCCCTCAGTCTGGGTCTGCCTGGAGTTTTGTCAATTAGATGGAAGGTCCACCCTAGGACAGAGAAAGCGGCTCCTCAGCTGTGTGTGGAGTCGGACCTGCAAAGGCTGCAGACAGGGCGGACTTAGGCTCTCCCTCGCTGTAGACGTCCTCCTGCCTCCTCGCTACCTTGCACGGTCTCCGTGTTTCTTTTTGACTGTGAGACTATGCAGACAACCCCATTCTCACTCACACTTGCCCCTAAGGTTAGCATCCAGTAGCGAGTCTCCAGTTTCTTCCTTGCGGCCAGGGTGTTTGCCACTGGGCGGTGCCCTGTTTCCGTTATGCCATCTCTTCCCTTCCTGTGTTTAAGGCAGGGTCTCCCCTAGCTGTTTCGGTCATTCGGTACACCCCACACCACCACGTTTCTGGGAGACTGTCCTGCCTAAACCTCCCATCTCGCTCGGGACATTGCAGACGTATCCCACCGTTTCTGGCCTTTTTATGTGGGCTCTGGGGATTTAACTCGGATTTGGGGCGTGCTCGGTGAGCGCCTTTACCCACTGACTGTCTCACAAACTCAGACTTGAATAGCGCAAGCGCAGACCTTTTCAGAAGCGGGGATGCGGCTGGGACTGGGACTGTCTGGGAGTCCGCGAGTGGGGGCTTCCTCCACATCCGCGCCCTCCCTGCCCCCTGCCCCCTGTTCCCTGTTCCCTCCCCGCTCTCAGAGGCGCCATAACCGAGGCAACTTATAGAAGGCGTGTACTTGGCTTATGATTCTAGAGCGATGAGAGTCCATGTGACAGAGGAGAGGTGGCAGGTGACAGGTGAAAGGTGGCTGGAGCTGAGGACTCACAGCTAAACCCCAACAGGAAGGGAAGAGAAGGCCCTGGAAATGGTGAACAGCTTTTGAAACCTTAAGGCCCACCCTGCAGTGATATACTTTCTCCAGCAAGGCCACGCCTACACCCCCCCAAAAAAAAAACCACCATCAGGTGGGTCCGGAGTATTCAGATGCCCAAAACATGAGGGAGGGCATGTCATTCAAACCACCACGGGAACAGAATGGGTACACTAAGCACTGTAGACTCAGTACTGACTCCTTACCTGCTGTGTGAGAGGAGGCTGCTAACAGTGACAGCAGCCAGGCCCGCAGCTCAGGCCAGGGGACATCTTTGCTTGCTGTGAGAATAAACTAGACCTGACCATCTTCACGGGAAGAAGAAAAGTATCTTTTCTCTTCTCCAAATGATCTGCAGAGTACGTTAGTATGGATTTACTTAGTTTGTTTTCTATCTCTGGGATAGCATTAATAAACAAATTTGAAACTGCACGAGTCAGAATGTAAATTATTTACGGTGTACTTGAGGAGCTCAGAGGGCTTTGTAAGGTGAATAATTTATAAACTCAGAGGAAAACCTTTTTTTTTTTCACTAATTAAGGGTGAAATTTTTACCAATAAATCATGAGAGGTTCGGAGAGGCACGTGGAGCTGTGGTCAGGTCCACACAGCTAACGGTCAGTAAAGGAACTAAACTACACAGCAAGTACATGGCCGGACACAATGGTGAGAGGGCCGCATGGCGGGACGCCGGGCCGTGGCTCAGGGATAGAGCTTTGCCTAGCATGAACCGGGTCCGATCTCCAATACAGCAAAAACAGAGAAGAAAAATAAAGATGGAAAAAAGGAAGAGAGAGAACCGGATGGTAGGGCTTTCTGCTGTGAAGGCAGGCAGGGTGGCATCCTCAGGGCCGAGTGGGCACACTGCCAGAGAGCTCCCCAGACAGCCCTCAGGCCCTGCGGAGCAGAAGCATGGTTGGAGCCAGTGAACGAAAGGGGGATTGTCAGACTGGCTAACGGGACACAGTCTGGGTTGTTCATGTCTCTGGCTGTCTTCATCCTGCCGAGGCCGAAACCCAGTTGTCCTTCAGCCCAAAAGGCTGGATGCCTGGCCAGACTCAACCTTGTTCTGAAGGTCTGGAGAATGCCTGGGAAGCACACACACACACACACACACACACACACACACACACACATCTTCAGTCCATGTCGGAAGCCTGAAGGAGCTGCAGTCTAGTCTGAGGAAGAGACATATCTTTCATGAATTCCACGTTCCAGCCTGCTTATTCCTTTCTATTAGGTGTTTGTTCGTTTTTTTTGGTTGGTTGGTTGGGAGGGTGGTGGTGGTGATTGTTGTTTGATTTTTGGTTTTTTGAAACAGGGTATCCTGGAACTTGATCTGTAGACCGGGCTGTCCTCAAACTCACAGAGATCCACCAGCCTCTCTGCCTCCTGAGTGCTGGTATTAAAGGCATGCGACACGACCACCTGGCTTCTGTTTTAAAATACCATTTCTTCCCTTGTCATATTTACCAGATAGTTTTTCTTCTGCTTCCACGCATAGGGCCTGAGACAGACCCAAGCCAGCGTCCGTCCATGTTTATTGAAAACCTCTAGTTTGCAGTTGAGAGCCGTCTTCCCCGCCTCCCGCTGACCCTCTACTTTAGGCTCCATTGCTGCTGGCATTTTGTTGTGTCTGGAGTTGTTTTTCTGACTGTTGTTAGTTTCACACGCATGTCTAGGTCTACAAGATCAGAAGCAGAAATCATATAAAATCTGAGGCCAGTTGAATAACCCCAATATTGTTCTAATATACCATTCAGTCTTAGGAACCAACCACCCCATAAGAACACATTAAGAATCAGCAAACTGTCAGAGCCGTGAATGAACCGGTTTTAGTCACTACTGTATTTCCAGGGCCTGGGACTTGACTAGGGACGCAGAGAATAAACGTTGTGGAATGGTAGAAGGGAGGAACTAGAAAGCTGCCCGTGACGTGAAAATGCAGACCCCTTGGAAGCCACGGGAAGGGCCAGTGGTGCTGAGGTGCGTGCTGTGGAGACTTACTGGAGAACACAAGAAGGGAAAGCCTAGAAGGTTCTCTCACTCCAAGGGTTCTGGAGACGGTCTAATCTAGTTCATTCCGGAAGCACTTCCCTGAGTCAGCAGTTGGGGTGGGGGGGAGCTGCTTGCCTGTGATCCCTAGGAGAGAGAGAAAAGATCAGAGGGGATTCACGATTATCCTTGGCTACAATGGAGGTCAGCCTGGGCTACATGAGATCCTGCCTCAACGGAGAGAGGGAGAGCACGTGAAGATATTGAGCCTGCGGCGACAGGATGAGGTCAAAGTTCACGCAGAGCTTCCGATCTCCACATAGACCCCTTGGCCCTTCCTCAAGTTCCTGTAAACTAGCGAGAGAAGCGCACCTTGGTCGGCATGAACGCTTTCTCCGTCTTTATATGAGAAAAACAAACCTTTCAGAGGACCTGACTGTACCGATCTATAACAAAATTAAAACTCTGCTTCCCTCTAGGCAAAGTCATACTCAAATTAAAAAACCAATTGGCTCTTTTTCCTCTGTGTATGTGCGCCAACTTTGGGGGTCATTTCTCAGATGCCTTCCCGCTTCGGCTTGAGAAGTAGCCTCTCGCGGTGATAGTTCTCCAAGTAGGCTAGGCAGGCTGGCCAGGGAAGCCCAGGGGTCCTCCTGCCTCTGCCTGCCTCGCCAGGCCTGGGATTGCAAGCGTGGACCGCCATGCCTGAGGCCTTGGGTCCTGAGGACAGACGTCTAGTCCTTGTGTTTGGGAGGCAAATATTTCACCAACTGAACCATCGCCTCAGGCCCCACCACGCCCTAGCCACAACCTAGCCACGTCCCCGCACCCAGCCCCTCCCCGCATATCTCATGCGCTGAATTGTAATTGGAGTAGACCTTCCATGGCTTACAGTGCCAGCAGCAGGGGTTCGCAGTAGGGTCACGACCTCAGCACCCCCACCACAACCCGGCCTCCACCACTGAAGCTCACGAGGGTCACTACAGGCCTGGAGGCGGAAGTTCTCTCCAGTAACATCTCCTTTGAGGATAAGAAACCCAAAATCGCATAGGTGGGGTTCCTTCCATCTGGTAGTAGGAAACCCAGGATCACGGCAGCAACGTCCCAGGCTCCTCCCACTCTGTCATTTCTAAACATGGTTTTCCTTCCCATCTCCTGATCCACAACCATTGCTGGAGCACCTGCTGCCGTCAGGTATGGATCAGGAAGAAGAGTCTGCTCCTTTTAAATGCATTCCCCACACAATCAAACAAAAACGTAGGTTCACGGCCCCGGAGTGCTGCAAAGGACGCTGGGAGGATTTACTCTGCCAGGATGCCTTGTGGTCCTGACCAACTGAAGGTCAAGACTCGGGAACATGGGGAGGGGCGGGTTTGGGGTAAAGAAATAATTGGCTCCCCCACCCACTCCAATACGGCTTACGCCCGGTTTTAATTTGTCTTTCTCTGCTTCTCCTTAAGTGCTAAGAAAAATAATGAGATATCTAAAGTTTTCTGAAACCCTGAAACCGAACTCATTTACCTTTATAATTTTCTATTAATCTCCTCCCCGAATTCATTTTGCATTTAATTCCGGTCTCCAGCCCTTTAATTCTGTCTCTTCAGTCTTCACACATTAGCGCTCTCCGTCTTGTCAGACTTTCTCCTCTCTCTTATGTTCATTTATTTGAACTTTTAGTGGTCTTCTAGCCGATCCTTTATCCTTTTTATTACGAGAGCATGAAATTTTATAATCCCTGGGAGCCTTTGTTCGTCAGCTGCTGCAAGGCTCTTAACCCCTGCTAATTTATTCCTTCATTTTTGACTTTCAGATCTGAAGCACGCCTTAATATTTTGTTTTTGAATATGAAAGTAACTTTTATTAAGTAGGTTTATTGCATTAATAGATTTTTATTTCCATTTTTACAGTTATGTTTAAGTTCCCGGCTAGTTACACTACAGATCATTTTAATAACGATTTATAATGCGATGTGATATAATTTATTTCTGAGTATTGTAAAAATGCTCACAGAAGACTACAGAGCAATTTTATAAAGCTTCACCTGAAAGTCCTAGCCAAGAAACACGGATTTTTTTTCCCGAACTCCCTAACAATTTTATTGATATTTATTATAAAAGAAATATTCCAAAGAAGGTTCTCTTTTTAAGAGAAAACAAAAATTAAGGTGGTGTCTTCTAAAACAGCACATTGCAGTTCTATTTTGTTTTTTATTTACCTCATCCTGTCTCCTCTCTGTTCTGACCTCTGGAAGGTGGTTGGGGGGTACAGAGGGGGGAGGAAGGGGGAGGGGAGCATATTTCCTTCAGCTCTCCATTACAGGAACGATCAATCCTCGGCTATGAAAAGTCTTAGCTCAGGTTATGTCATCAGGAGCAATCTTGTCGACTATAACTGAGACATGTACATGTGCGTGACAATAAAGTCGTGATGTCGGCTCCAAGGCTCTGCCCCTCCTCCTCCGTGGGAGATCTGCAGGGTCGCGCAGACAAACCGCTCACACTCACGGTGCAAATGCGGAGCCTGTATTTGCAGGCCAGGGGAAGGGGCAAAACCAGGCATGAACTGAGAGTTTAAACTTCCTGCCTCTGAAAATGAGACCAATGGCGAGGAACGAGTTGTCACGGGGGACTGGACTCCCCCAGGTTTTCCTTTCTGACAACAGCCCGTGTACTTCTCCATCTAAGGCTCTCCCAAAACTCAATGAGGCTGTACAGCTCCCTTGGTAGAGCACTTGAAGCTTGCAAAACTCTCTGGGTTGGATCCTCAGGACCTCAAAACCTGGGCGTATCACACACGCCCGCACTAGGGAGGTGAAAACCGGAGAGTCGAGAGTTCAAGGACACCCGCATCTACACCTTGACTTAAGTCGTTCAAGACTTTATCTTATATTTAGTTCAAGAGCCCACACACCCGGCCCCTCCCTGCCCATGTGGCCCAGGCTTCCTTGACATTACTGGGAGTCTGTGGTCATGTCTGAAGTGTGCGGCCTGGGCCTCTTTCATAGGCTCCTTGTCATCCAGGCTTGTTGCGAGGGTGGCAGAGACCAGCCTATGTCTGTCATGTCTGACGATACCCCGTTGTCAATAAGGTTCTGTCTCCAAATCAGATGGGGTAGGGAAAACACCAGAGAGAGCATTTTTTAAAACCTATCATATCACCCCCAATACATTGATGATATTTACTACCAAATTCTGAATTCCCATGGTCCATTTGAATACACCATTCATTCATTCATTCATTCATCCATTCATTCATCCAATTGAGTATTTCTTCATATAAACCCCTATTTGAAAAATCGAAGAAAATGGCAAAACCAGTTAAGCTCAGCCTGGCGGGGTGGATTCGCTGTCTCTGGGTCAGTATCCTCTCTGACCCTGAGTCTGTGGCTATGTTCTCTCCCCTCGGGAAGAGCTCTTTACTCTTCTTTCGGAAACCTCCTCCCCTCGTCGGTCTCAATGGAGGAGTCTCACACACCCAGTCATGAGATCCGATCTGTTCAATCAAAACCCGCCTTACTACAAACACAGTGATTGGTTCACGGTCGGGCAGATGAGCCAGGCAGAGCCAATCCGATACACTCTCTGGACTGCATAGGAAAGCTGTCACAGAGTCTGAAACCCTCCCCGAAGACGTGTCCTAAATTACTGATGCCAACAGCCTCATATACCCCAAAGCAACAGATCCACCAAAGTACCAAAATTATGAAGGACCTAAAGCCCCAAGCTCTCACAAGATCACCTTGAGACAGCCACGCCTGCAGGACACAACCGCCCTGCATTACGTAAGTCAGTAGTGGTGCAGGAAGTTTGAGCTGGATTTCGTCACCCACAAATGGCTCAACAGACTGTGTGTAGCTCAATCTTCCAGCATGACTGACTCACTGCTGCCTGTCCCAGCCTCCCCAAGCCAGCTAGAGGCGGTGGAATCCAGTGCACTAGCAGCAATGCACACTGATGTGTACCCTATAAAATTCTACCCAAATCACAACTCAATTACAGCGGGGAGACCAAAGAGAGACTTTTACTCTTAGAACGTGTTTATCAAACTAAATAAGGTCTGCCGTGGCCGGGGCGCTCATCACGAACGCTAGGCTGTGCTCATCCGCTCACTTACCATTAGCCCTCTCCAGCGGCTTGAGAAAGAATTAAGGGGTGGAAAAGAAATGGACAAATTTCTCTCTTAGATCATTTTTTTTTCCTCCACGAAGTAAAAGGGAAAAAAAAGATTAGCTTCTGCCCAGGTCATAAAAAATTCCAATCATCTTTTGGACCACAGCCTAAGAATCATTTTATAAAGTAATATCAGAGATGATGATAAATTAATCAGCCCTACCTTATAACTAACTGATAAGGCAATGAGCCACCTTCTCAGGGAATACCCTGGCATTTTAACACCAGACTCAGGAATTGCACTCCCTGGATTTTACCACCTCAACCCTTTGCAGGTGTAACCTATAAAGTGATACCCATAAACCTGCACTCCAGAGCTCTATGTACAAATTATGCCCCGTACCCATGAGATCTGAAATAACCACAGGGGTTGGGAAGATGTCTCCGCAGTTAAGAGCACTGGTCGCTCTTGCAAAGGAACTGAGTTCAGTTTCCAGCAACCACATGGAGACTCACGTCCACCTGTTTTGTGTGTTTTGTGTGTGTAGGAGTATGTGTGTATGTGTGTGTTCATATGTGTGTGCATGTGCATGTGTGCATGTGTGTGCACTTGTGTGCATTTGTGTGTGCATGTGTGTTCGTGTGTGTGTGTGTGTGTGTGTGTGTGTGTGTGTGTGTGAAGACAACTTCAACTTCAGAGATCCATTTCTCTGTTTACCCTATATGTATCCCAAAGATTGACCTCAGGTTTTCAGACTCGGTGGCTAGATCTCTTAGCCACGGAGCCAATCACAGGCCTGGAGTTCCCTTTTCTCTCCAGAAGGGAAGTGGAGCCATGAGGGAGGGGTGAACAAGGAGAATGTGGTAAAGGCACTGTGGCTGCAGCTCTGTAATTTTTATGCAAAGTTTGCCATCACTAACTCTTCCCTGCACCCGCGCCCCCCCCCACCCCCCTCCAGCAAAATCCTCGGCTCATTTTGCCACAGGAACTGCGTGACGCTACTGTGGCTGAAACATTCTTAACCCCCTGATTCTATTTTAGGCAAGTAGAGATGATGGAAGGAGAGAGACGAGGAAATCCACAAATCCCACCAGAGTTCCATTTCTGCTCCATAGGGACCAACATTTAACACAGTTAATTTTTTCTTTTATAAAAATAGGAGGGGGGTGAGAGAGATGAACATCTCTTTGTCAGGGAGAAGCTTTTAGTCATCATGACACCAGGCTTTCCCGCAGCAAAAATATTACTGATAGTATTTTCCCTGTGAAGTGCATTTGTTATCAATATGCACTTAAACCCGTGCTCCAGTCTCACTAGAGAGGCACCTGCTCTGCCTCGTGATCTATTTAATACCTCGGGGATACATCACTTAATAATTTAGTGCTAAACCATTTAGCATTTTAGCCCTCCATCGCTTATATTACACACAGGATCTCAGTAATGTCTGCTAAAATTATGTGTTAGCCGCCTTATGTGTGTGTAAAACTTAATAAGTCTTCTTTCGCCCCTCAAGTTTAATAACTGATTTTCTTACATTTATGGATGTGAAATTTTATGGCTTGTGGATATAGCTTGAACCTAAATCTTCATATCTTATAAATTGATTTTTAGTTTCCTTTTTGACCTTATGAATTTCAATCAGACATTGACCTCTTGTTGCTCGTGAATCTGACTGATTTAATGTCGTCTAACAATAATAGAGGAGAAGAGCATTATCCTAGGAGGCCACGGGGTTTGCACAAACCCATAACTGGATCTTGGAAGCTCACGGGAAAGAAAAACCGCTTGACCCAAGACCATGTTCTACAGCTGGTAGTCTTGATGGACCTTACTGCGCCCTCAGCCAAGGTAAGTAGCGGGAAGGTCCCGCAGGAAGTTGAGTTGGTTGTTTCTGTCAACTTGACACATGCTGGAGTCATCCTAGAGACGGGAACTTCCTCTAAGAAGGTTCCCCCATCAGATTGGCATGTAGGCAAGCGTGGGGGGTGGGGCACTTCCTTGATTGATGGTTGATGTGGGCGGGGGTGGGCCCAGCCCACTGTGGGCAACACAGTGACCTGTACAGTACACTGTAGACAGTGTAGAACAGGACCCCCGAGCAGGTGGTCCTGGTTTGTAAAAGAAAGCTGTGAGGAGCAAGCCAGTAAGCAGCACTCCTCCACGACTTCTGCTTCCGTTCCTGCCTCCCGGTTCCTGCCCTGCTCGAGTTCCTGCTCTGACTTCCCCTGGCGACAGAGTGTGACCTGAGAGTTGTAAGCTGGACTCAACCCTTCCTTCCCAGGTTGCTTTCGGTCATGATGTTTGTCATGAGAGTGAACTAGGACAGGATGGTTGGCTAATACTGCCCAGACTCAAACCGGAACATTCACCAGCTGTGGGAGAGGCACCAAAATGCTAAGTTTACATCAGTCTGGTTGTGACTGAGAAGAAGAGAGCGGACACACCACGGTCCTCTTGGTGAGGGAAGAAGCCGCTGCTGCGAGGGAGAGTGAACAGTTGGAGAGGCTGCATGGCTGCCCCTCTGTCCTGGGTGGTGACATCGGCAGAGCCGACAGTGGAAACAGAGGCAGAAACGAAGGATTTCGGCTTTGTTTCCTGGCTGAACCAATTTAACTTAATTGGCTTACTGAATAACTACGGGTTGGTGCTCATTATTCCTTATTAAGAAAGATTCAACCAAAACAAAAGCAGCCCCTTCCCCGCCCTGTGTTCTCTCTTTGTTATGAACGCAGGGGTCCGACTCCACTGCAGTGCGAGAAATATTTCTCAAAACATAAACAGCTAAACTCTGGCTTTACCCAGGAGCCTCCCTCTCCTTGATTCATTCTCTCAGAAAGAAAGAAAAAAAAAGCTAAAAATCCCCCTAGATTGCTACAGCCTACCGCTGGCGCCGGAATGCTGACTAACAGCGAAATTACGTGGGGGAGAATAAATCTTTTCTGCTGAGAACTTAAGTAGCTGCCCTACTTAACACACTTGCTTTGTCAGGGGCTGCTAACAAAAGACAAGAAAGCTGACCTTCAAAACTCGGATTCTGCGTGACCCTCTCTTCAAATCCCCGTGTCAGGTTGAACGGATTTAGACTCCAGACACCAACGCCTCTTGTCGGCCCACCAACATGCAAACGCTGAGACCAGCAGTGCTGGGTCCTTATTGACGGTAGTTTCCAGAAGAAGGAAGCCCGGCTTTTTGCCTGCTTGCTTTCACTCTGGCTGGCAAGCCCGTCTCACCCATTGCTCCGAGGTGTCTTAGATCTACCTTCTTCAGGACTCCCGTGTACACTGAAGTCCTGCAGCCCTCTGGGAATCCTCCAGGGCCCCCAGCACCAGGTTGGGACTATCGAGACATCAAACCTCTTTACAGAACCATAATGTGTTGTTGCTGTTTTGAGACCGGGTCGCATGTGGCCTAGATTGACCTCAAACATCCCATATAGCCGAGGCTGGTCTTGAACACCTCATCCTCCTGCATCCCCATCAAGTGCTGGGGTGACAGGCATGCACCACCTCACTCGGCCACCCATGGGCCGTCCTGGAGGTGAATGTGCTGACACGTTCATAGCTTTCACAGCCAAGCACACATCACACGGACCGGGGCGATGCCCACTGTTGTTGGGTGATGACAATGTAGAGAGGGAGTGTGTGTATTTGAGACTCTGGGAGGAAACAGGGTGGTGTAGACATGACAGCCATCGAAATGCCATAGAACCATGCCAGTCTGCTGTCTAGACTCACGGTGTTTCATATCCCTTCGTGTCTGCCCCACAACAGTGACTTACTTACTATTTATTTATATTTTATGTGTATGGCTATTTTGCCTGTGTGTATGTCTGTGCAGTATGTGCATGGAGAAATCCAGATCCCCTGGAGTCAGAGGCAGGCAGTCGTGAGCTGCCATGTGGGTGCTGGGAACAGAATCAGGGTCCTCTGAAAGAACAATCAGTACTCTTAACCACTGAGCCATCTCTCCAGCTCCTTTTTGTCCTTGTTCTTGTCTTTGTGGCTGCTGCTGGTGGTGGTGGTGGTGGTAGTAGTGGCGGTTTTGGTTTGGTTTGGTTTGGTTTGGTTTGGTTTCATAGACAAGGTTTTTCTGTGTAGCACTGGCTTTCCTAGAACTCACTATGTAGTCCAGGCTTGCCTCAAACTCAGAGATCCTCCTGCCTCTGCCTTCTGAATACTGGGATTAAAGGCGTGAGCCACCACTGCCTGGCACAAATGGCCTTTTACACCTAGCCTCATGGCTATATTGCTTTTGAAATTTGAATAATTTCAGACCTGTGAAACTCTCTGCTTAGTGTTTGCCTCTGTCCAAAATGATGTTTTTAGAGGAGACACGGAGACTTTATTTTCAGCAACCAAGAAACTTAGCATTGTCTCCTATTATAGAGATGGATAGATATGCATTTTATTGAAAATGTTTATTTGGGAAATGTGGTTTTTTTTAAAGGAAATTTCATCTTCAAATGAAAGTTTCATGGCTTTGGATGAGGCCACTGGATTCCATTCACAGGGGATTAGACATGGCAGGAAACGGTTACCAATGTCGGAAGGAGCAGAGAAGGCTAACAGGAAGGTGTGATGAACCTCCCTGAGGTTCGAAGAGGTCGAATCCAGAGCTGACTAGAGTCCCCCGAGGAAGCGGAAAGGGGAAGGAAATGGATTTGAAGAGATGAACAGCACAGGAAGCTGTGGAAGTCCCGGGAACTCCAAGCACAAGAAACACAAAGGAAACTAATCCAGCGCACAGCAAAACTGCTCAGGCCAACAATAAAATGCCAAACCTACAAACGGGCCAGCAAGAGGGCTCAGTGGATAAGAGTGCTTGCACCTATCCTAATCACCTCACAACATGGTCAGTCCCTAGAACCCGCATCTTGGAAGGAGAGAACTGAATCCCACAAGTTGTCCTCTGACCTCCACGGAGTGTGTGGCACGTGCACACACACACACACACACACACACACACACACACACACACACCTATCTCCCCCCACGATAATAAAAATAAACAAACAAACAAACCTAGAAATAGCTAGAGGAAAAAGACTCAACGTACACACGCAGCATACAGAGGAACAATACACAGAAAGCAGAGTCTAGCGTGGCAGAGATCTCGAGAGAGAAACGGCACAGAGACGAGGTCGGGCAACTGAGAATTTTATACCCAGTAAAACATATACTTCAAAATGAGCAAAATACGTTCTTCAGCCACATAAGAGTTGAGCATCTACAGACTCTGCAGAGCTGCACTGCATTAGAACTTTTAGGGATGCCCCCAAACCACAGGGGAGAAATGATATCAGATGAAAACCAGAAACAGCACACAGGAGTACGGTCGGGGAGCTGAGAACATGAGTACCAGGGAAATGTGTAAGAATTGTCATTGATACTTGGGGCTTTTTAAAAGATAAACGATATATCAGCAAAAACTATGCCAGTATTGTCCGAAGTTTGCCCAGCCCGTATAAATCAAATATGGTAACAGTTATTCTTCCTATGAAGGGAAGATAGAAAAGGTATGGCTAAGATTTTCGTTGTTTGTGAGGCAGTAGAGTGTCACTTGAAGACAGAGGGTAAAGAAAAAAAAAGAACACTATTAACCACTCTAATCAGTAAAATAGCAACATGAAGGATTGCCAGAAATATAGTTCCTATGCATGATGGTTTGAATATGCTTGGCCCAGGGAGTGGCACTATTAGGAGGGCTGGCCTTGTTGGAGTAGATGTGTCACTGTGGGTGTGGCTTTAAGACCCTCATCCTAGCTGCCTAGAAGTCAGTATTCTGCTAGCAGCCTTCAGATGAAGATGTTGAACTCTCAGCTCCTCCTGCACAATGCCTGCCTGGAGGCTGCCATGCTCCCACCTTGATGATTATGGACTGAACCTCTGAACCTGTAGACCAGCTCTAATTAAATGTCCTTTATGTGACCTGCCTTGGTCATGGTGTCTGTTCGCAGCAGTAAAACCCTGACTAAGATACTTTGCAATCCAAAGGAATTACAAATATGAGGAAAGAATATTTGAGACAAGTAGAGATCTGGTAGTAAGGTGATAGATTTAAATACAGCCATAAGGGGCATTCCCACTAAATGTAAACAGTCTAAGTACTCCACGGCAAAAGCTGACAAACAAGAGTTCTAAAAGACCGAGCATTTTCCCCTGCCTATAGGTTCAATCCCTAGTACTGAAAAAACAAAAAACAAAAACACAACACACACACACACACACACACACACACACACACCATTTTTAATGTCTACTCTGAAAAATAGTATTAAGAGACTAGGGAAAGACTAATGTTCATAAAGGCTTCAGTTGCCATCACCCCAAACCAATATGTCTGCCCTTCAGCAGGAGAACAGATGATCGAAATGTGTCACATTCACACAGTGGAACGGGGCAGGACTCCAGAATGGAAAGGAATGGGCTATGATGGGAAAGAGAGCCCAATAAGCCTCAAAACTGAAATAAAAGGAAACAAAGAAACCAAAAGCACCTGCTCCATGAATTCTTGTCATTAAAATTCTAGGGAGGGAGCTGATGAGATGGCTCAGTGGTTGACAGCAAAGTTATTCTTGCAGAGAACTGAAGGTCGGTTCCCAGCACCTACACGGTGCCTTGCAACATGTGTAAGTGGAGTTCCGGAGAACCAGACGCCCTCTCCTGGACACCTCGGGCACTGCATGCTCATGGTGCATATTCTTATATGCAGGTAAAACACACATACATGTAAAATAAAAATAAGTACATTTCAAAAAATTACTTATTTATTTAGGAAAAGGTAAACAATTTTATCAGGAAGTGGGACGTGAAGAGAACAGGATGGAGCACTGGGGGTCCCCAGGAAGTTTGGGGTGATAGATTGTTCATTACCTTGATTGTGGTGCTCATTTCCCAAATGCATATATATGTCAAAACGTATTGAATTGTACAATTAAATATGTGCAATTTGTAGAGTGCTAATTATACCTCAAAAGCTGTGTTAAAATGAAGATGGGATGGGGGAGGAGGTAGAGGAGGAGGGGGAGGGGAGGATTCACTCACAGCAGCACAAGCCACATCTGCTGCTCCTGAGCAGATGTCCCTGTCTGTGCCTTGTTCACACGGGAGGCAGTAAGTGGACCGCCTGCATGTGCACTTCCTGGTGGAGTGGACACTGGCCTCAAGAGATGAAGCCAGAGGCTCTGATTTGCAGTCCTCGACCCAACAGCTTTGCCACTCAATGGTCGGTGATGGTGCCCACTCCAGCTCGACTTTGGCAGGAGACTGCCTTTCTAAAAACCTTCCTGTTTCCTAAGCTACCAGAGGCCGGGCTGGGTGTGGTGGTGCTCATGAATAATCCTAGCACTAGAGAGGCGAAGGGAGGATCAGGAGTTCAGATAATCATATAATAATAATAATTATTATTATTATTATTATGATGATGATGATGATAAGTAAATATAAATAATAAATGAGAGTGAATCAGAAGCAAGACTGGGATAAATGAGGTCTTGGAGAGAAAAGGAGAGACAAGAAGGAAGGGAAGAAGGGAGGGAGAGAGGGACAGATGGACGGACGGACGGACAGACAGACAGAGACAAACAGAAAGACGGAGAGACAGAGAGAGATCCGATTGCTCTGTCTCAGGAAACCCTACTAAAGAAAAAGTGCAGTCATGTGCTCTGACAATGAAAGCAGGTAACTCCTAAATACTGTGTCCGTTATAGACCCTCTCGTACGAAGCAGCTTAAGGGAGCAAGCTATCCCCGGGCTCGTGGTTTGTGGGGTGCAGTCTACCATGCCTGGAAAGGCAGCTAGAAGATGTGGCTGAGGCTCCTCCCAGGCAGGCAGAGCAGAGATCTGGGATCTGAGAGCCCCAGTAGGAAGTGGAGCCACTCTCTAACCTTCAAGCCCCAAGTCTACAGACCGACATCTGCTAGCTGTGTGCCCTGGACCAAATCAGCAGCGCCAGCTGGACGCTGTGTATACAACCGTGTGAGCCTGTGGGAGGCTTCACGCTTCCACCATGGCACGGAGCAGAGGGGCTCAGATAGTTTCTGCCTTCGTGAAAGGCCCACTGTGGTGCTTGCATTAACTGTCAACTCGGCGCAACCTGGAATCACCTGGGAATTGTCTTAGGTATTGTCTACATTGTCTGCCCATGGGCAACTGTGGAGAACTATCTCAACCGAGTTAGAGTGAGGAGGCCCAGCAAATCGATCGAACACAATTTGAAATTCCTTAGCAGAAAAGGAAGTTGGAGAGCTGCGGCACCCTGCCTCCCCGAGGTGTCCTCGGACTGTGGTGCCAGCACTACAGAGTCAAGCCATAATACAAACCAAATAGAATTAACAAGAGCACCATGGGACTGATGCATCCCATAAAATTAAAGGGGTGAGTCCTATTGGCCTGATGCTGGTCACGTGTCCATTCCCAGCCGCACCTCTGTGGCACAGCTCAGCACAAGGGACAGCTCCATCTCAAGGCCACCGACAGGAAGTGGAGGGGATGCAGTTCCGAAGGGGCTGGACCTTGGCTGGGATACAGACAGAAGAACAGGTATCTGATCTCAGTGTGAGCCTCCGCGGCACAGTGCCTCTCTGTACCAAGCAGGATTGGTCGGCAAGCAAATCACACAGAGTCTGCTCTCGCTTGCAGCTTGGCACCCTGTCTTTTGTCTCTCACACGTTGTCACCCCATGCTTTCTCGGGTCACAGATGTTGCCCTTCGCCTCCGACCTCACACCCAGCAAACACCAGTAATGAAACTATTAATGGTAGTATGGAGCCACACTCTGGTGTATATCAAGCAAAATGGAGGTCCTGACATGCCCACACCATCTTTACCCAGGATGCTTCATCCAGGGACATTCGGGGCAACTGTAGCTCCTTGGGCTGACAATTGCACTAAGAAATAAAACGTGAAAATTTTAAAGTCTGCAGTGCCTTTAAAACGAGAAACAGCGGGTTGGGGGGTTGCTCTCTGTGTGTGTATTAGTTACTGTTTGCCGCTGTAACAAAACACTATGACCAGATCTGCTTTGTTCTGAGGCATGCTCTCACTATATAACCCGGGCCAGCCTCAGACTCAAATCTACCAGCCTCTGCTCACTGAGTGCTGGGATCAAATGTGTGCACCACCACACCCAGCCAAAATGGGTTCTTACATCTATGTTTTATTTTCTTATTTTAACTGACTTTTTCCAAAAGACACACAAGACCTGTGATAAAAACAGGAAAGCTATTAATAGTCTCCTCTTCCAGCATTGATTGTCTTCACCTATAAGACTACATTGTGAGCTAGAAACATTTCAAGTGCAGAGAGAGAGAGAGAAAGAGAGAGAGAGAGAAACCACTGGTCTGAGGTCGGGAAAGAAAGAAAGGAAGGAAGGAAGGAAGGGAGGGAGGGAGGGAGGGAAAAAGGGAGGGAGGGTCTGTGACACCTCTGTCTTCCAAGTGACATCATATTATGTGCAGAAAATGATATAATTGTGAGTTGGCCAATCAATATTTATTTCTCCTGTTGTTCTAAGAGTATTCTCTTGTTCTGTTTTGGGGGTTCCTTGGAAATAAAGCTCTTTATGGGAAGCCCCGAGGTGTCTGAGGTTTCTGATTTATGTGCCTTCATTTCCTTTCCTGTTAGGCAGAATTCGAGCTGACTATATAAATCTGCCCCCTCTCTGTTTATCCTCGGATGCCTGTCAAAGCAAATGAGGCTGCTTTGCACCAGCGCTTGGAAATTAAGTGGTGAGAGCGCACATTCCTCGGGCGAAGGGAAGTCAGAGGTGTGTGGCCGCCATGCCCGGTGGACCCGCAGCCCGCAAATCTGCAGCAATCACACCACCTTGCACTCAGAGAGGGGGAAGCGTTTCAAAGGCGAACTTATACACCCAAAGAAGCCAATCACCTTCCTTAACTACACAAACATCTGCTTTGCAAATAACTACATCAAGATTGGGTCTGGGAAAACTAATTCTCTCGGATGCTATTAAGGTCATTAAGGAAAAAAACCATTTCCCACGAGTTTCCTTTACCACTGGGTCATAATCTAAAGTGTGATGTCTCAGAACGGTTGTCTCTTCAGATGCGGAAGGCACCAAGATGGGTGCTAGTTGCCCATAACTTGACTGTCCACCATCCCACATGCCACAAGTGATCAGTGAGAACATTTCTAAACCCTCATGATGCAGTTTGGACGGATGGGTGCTTGACGGATGTTACCTGTTTAGATCCATGCATTGCTAAGAGACAGTTACTCTTCTTTGTTTTCGCTCATTTTACTATTGAGTTTGGGGCCAGGCAGATGACTCGGTGGGTAAAGGGTATGCCACACTAGCGTGATCCTCACATAAAGCCAGGCATGGTAGCAAATGTCTATAACCCCGGTAGTCCATGGAGAAGGCAGACAGAGAGAGACAGGAGAGTCCCTGGAAGCTCATGGGCTAGCTATCCTCGGGTTCAAACTGCAAACAACAGAAGAACTTGTAGCCAGTGAGGTCACCCAATGGGTAAAGGCCTTCACCTCCAAGCAGGGTGACCAGAGTTTGATCCCTGGGACCCTACTCAGTGGACAGAGAGAAGCAATGGTTTCAAGTTGACCTGTGACCTCCACATATACTGTGGCATTTGTCCCCTGCACCCCCCACACACACATACATACACACGCACACCAATAGTCACAATAATTATGAAAAAGTAAATAAAACAATTTTATAAAGAGACTGTCTCAAACAAGCTGAAGGTATGGGGGAAGGGGGAAAGAGTGCACACAAAAAAACAGGCTTAGCTGGGCATGGTGGTGCACGCCTGTAATCCCAGCCCTTGGGAGGCAGAGGCAGGCGGATTTCTGAGTTCGAGGCCAGCCTGGTCTACAGAGTGAGTTCCAGGATAGCCAGGACTACACAGAGAAACCCTGTCTTGAAAAACCAAAAAAAAATAAAAATAAAAAAATAAAAATAAAAATAAAAAAACAGGCTTAATCTCAACACAATATAAAGTGGGAAGTGATGGGTGTCCACCTGTAATCCCAGTGCTTCTGCAGTGGAGGCAGGAGATGGGGGGGGGAGAATCTCAAGGTCATCTCCGTGTACTCTGAAGATGTAAGGCCCTGGCCAGCCTGAGCTACCTTAGAGGCTGTTTTTAAAAAGAAAACAAAACTGAGTTTCAGCTAAGTAACAGGTGGAAGAGTGATTGTTACTTTTCCCAGGCATCCATTAAAATAAATGCACAACTCTTAAAGCACTTCATCCAATGACGCTAGTAGAACATATCTCCCACCCACCTTTCTAGGAACCCACGATTTCCCAGGAAAGAGAAATGATAAAAGAAGCATAGAGTGATGCGTGCTGGGCCTGTGTTTGCACTGTGACTGCATCCAGTCCGCAAGAACACGGATAGGGTGTGTTCCTAAGCCAGGTGCAGGCCATGGGAATGGCTAGAATTCCACTTGGGTCTTTCTGAAGAAGATCCGGAAGCCAGTGGGGATGTGCAATGGTCACATGCCATACCGGCTCTACCAATCAGGAATGTCATGGTCTAGACAAAGTAATGAAATCTGACCCTGAGGGTCCCACACAAGTAGACTCTACCTCGCACGGCCATTGCCTCTCTGAAGAGGAAGGAGATAAGGCACCTGGAGGCAGTGTCCAGCACACAGTCAGTCTGTCCCATGGACAGCCCCCAAGATGGCCCTGGAGCACAAGTGTTGCTCATGGTTGTATACATGTTACAACCAAACCCAACCGAGAGGAAGAAGGTGGTTGGAAGCCAGTCCTTGAGGTGTGTCAGCTACAGCTGCTTCCTGGCACTCTCTGAGTCCTCCTCTGCCATGATGGGTGTGGACACCCTCCACTGTTCTGTTCAGGAAATCATGGACTGAGCCCTCTGAAACTGTGAGCTGAAATAAATCGCCCCTTCCCTTCTATTGTGTGAAACTAATACACCGCGCTCGCTCACACGAAGGAGAACTGGGCTGCACAGAAACTCGGAGAAGTAATGACATGTGGCTTGCGGGACAAGCTGTGAAGCAACGTTGTACCATGTGCCCAGCTAGATCTCCTGGCTCTCACTGGGGCCAGCATCCACATGCCATGAAAATATCAGTATGGAGAGGCCAAGGCCTCCTGCCAACAGCCTAGCCCAGGCTACCCCTCGTGGGAAGAGAGACTCTTTAGAGCTGATCCCTCCCCAGCCCAGTCTGTCACAATCAAGCACCACATGCCAGTGGCCCCTGTGGACATTCAGATGGAGATCTCATGAGAGACCTCAGACTACGGTCGCCCTGCCCTACCCATTCTGAACCTAAACCATAAGAATGGGAGGTGGTGAGTGTTATTTCTCGAAGCCACCAGGGTTGGAGTAGTTAATTATGTAGCAATAGCTAGCTGATGCACCGTAGGGGTTACATGAGCTGTAGTTTGTTAGAAGTCAACGTCTATGCATTGCCCCGCCTCCCTCTCCCTTCCCACCTTACCTACAAACACACACACACACACACACACACACACAGAGAGAGAGAGAGAGAGAGAGAGAGAGAGAGAGAGAGAAATTCCTTTCCACTAAAAAAATAAAAAGCCCTCCAGCACAGCATGAAAGACGAAAGCAGTAACAGTTCCTCCACAGTGATGCCAGTCCAGTGCACACGCTCATGCACACATGTCTTAGTCACATGTGCACAGAATTACACCATCTGTAGAGTTCAGAACTCTGTTGCCAGCACCATGAGTACAGGCGCCTGCTCTTAATACAGCTCCAAATCGTTGAACGACCTCGCATCTTCAACATCCATGTGCAGACCTGCAGGGCTCCATCTCACCCCATGATCCCCACCATCCCACCCCCTTCTTTCTCTCCGCCTGGCTTCTCCCAGCCACATACCATGATGAAAGGGAAGGCTACAGATGCTATGTCTCATGCACATTCTGGCTTTCCCCCTCTGTAGCCTCCTCCCCATCTTGGTGCAGGGAAAGAGAGCAGGCTTAATACTTTCGTTATTAACAAGACTCGAAATCATCTCAGGTATGACTGTTTGTATCTGCTCAGCTCAGGGAATGGCACTATTAGAAGGTGTGGCCTTGTTGAAGTAGGTGTGGCCTTGTTGGAGTAGGTGTCTCACTGTGGGTGTGGGCTTTAAGACTCATCCTAGCTGCCTGGAAGCCAGTCTTCCACTAGCAGCCTTCATATGGGGGTGTAGAACTCTCAGCTTCCCCTGCACCATGCCTGCCTGGATGCTGCCATGACAATAAAGGACTGAACCTCTGAACCTGTGAGCCAGTCCCAATTAAATGTTGCCCTTATAAGACTTGCCTTGGTCATGGTGTCTCTTCACAGCAGGAAAACCCTGACTGAGACATCAGGCCTCTGCTACCCTCACAGTTACATAAAACACATCACCAGATCGTCATCTCGGTTCTGCTGCTCCATACACCACTGTTCTAGAAAGTTCCCAGACCACATAGAAGCCCTTGTTTGCTTTTGTCCTAGTGATAAGTGGATTGGCCCCTCTCCTGCCTTGTCCTGGGTGCCTGTGTAGATCTGAGAGCAGATGATCATACGTCAGTGGCTCCATTCCCTGTGGTCCAGCTGCCAGGAGGACTGTAGCTGGGGTCCTTGTATTAGGAACGCCATGCTGGGGCCAGCAAAATAGTTTATTGGATAAAGGTGCTTGCCATCAAGAGGGCCTGAGCTCTAGCCCTGGGACCCACATTTTTTTTTATTTGTTATTTTATTTACATTTCAAATGTTATCCCCTTCCCAGTTTCCCTTCCACAAACCCCCTCCCCCTACCTCTATGAGGGTACTCCATCACCTGCCTACCCTCTCTTGCCTCAGTGCCCTAGCATTCCTCTACCCTGAGTCATCGAGCCTCCACAGGACCAAGGGGTTCCCCTCCCAGCGATGCCCGACAAGGCCATCCTCTGCTACATATCCAGCGGGAGCCATGGGTCCCTCCATGTGTACTCTTTGGTTGGTGGTTTAGTCTTTGGGAGCTTTGGGGGATCTGATTGGTTGATGTTGTTCTTCCTATGAGGTTGCAAACCCCTTCAGCGCCTACAGTCCTTGCCCTAACTCCTCCATTGGGGTTCCTGCTCTCAGTCCAATGTTTGCCCATGTCCATCTGCATCTGCATTGGTCAGGTTCTGGCACAGCCTCTTAGGAGACAGCTATACCAGGTTCCTGTCAGTAAGTGCTTCTTGGCATCAGCAATAGTGTCTGGGTTTGGTGTCTGCAGATGAGATGGATCCCCAGGTAGGGCAGTCTCTGGATGGCCTTTCCTTCAGTCTCTGCTCCACAATTTGTCCTTGCATTTCCTTTTGACAGGAGGAATTCTGGATTAATACTTTTGAGGTGGGTGGGTGGTCCCATCCCTCAGCCAGGGGTCATGCCTATCCACTGGATATGGTCTCTACAGGTTCTATCTCCCATTTGTTGGGTATTTTGGCTAATGTCCTCCCCTGTTGGCTCTTGTGAACCTCTTGAGTTCCTGATATCTGGGACTTTCCAGTGGCTACCCCCAGTCCCCCTCCCCCACTGCTACACAACCCCTTCCAAATTCCTGACCCTCTGTACTTCTCCCCCATCTCCTATATCTGAACTGCCCCCTCTTTCCCTCCCCCTCCTCTTTTCTTCCCAGGTCTCTCTCTCCCTCTACTTCTTGGAGATTATTTTTGCCCCTTCTGAGTAGGACTGTAGCATCCACACTTTGGTGTGATCTTCTTTCTTCTTGGGCTTCATAAGGTCTGTAGAGTTATATCATGGGTAGTCAAAGCTTTTTTTGACTAATATCCACTTATCAGTGAATATATACCATGTGTGCTCTTTTGTGACTGGGACACCTCACTCAGGCAACAGTAATAAAAACCACATGGTATTGGTACAGAGACATACATGTAGATCAATGGTATAGAACTGAAAACCCAGAAATGAACCCACACACCTTTGGTCACTTGATCTTTCACAAAGGAGACAAAACCATCCAGTGGGAAAAAAGACAGCCTTTTCACAAAATGGTGCTGGTTCAATTGGTGGTTGGCATGTAGAAGAATGCAAATCAACCCATTCTTATCTTCTTGTATAGAGTTCAAGTCCAAGTGGATCAAGGACATCCACATAAAACCAGATACACTGAATCTAATAGAAGAGAAAGTGGGGAAGAGCCTCAAACACATGGGCACATGGGGAAAAACTCCTGAACAGAACACCAACAGCTTATGCTCTAAGATCAAGAATCGACATATGGGACCTCATAAAACTGCAAAGCTTCTGTAAGGCAGAGGACACTGTCAATAGAACAAAACGTCAATCCACAGATTGGGAAAAGATCTTTACCAACCCTACATCCAATAGAGGGCTAATATCCAAAATATACAAAGAACTCAAGAAGTTAGACTCCAGAGAACCAAATAATCCTATTTTTTTTTTTTAAAAATGGAATACAGAGCTAAACAGAGAATTCTCAACTGAGGACTAGCGAATGGCAGAGAAGCACTTAAAGAAAAGTTTGACATCCTTAGTCATCAGGAAAATGCAAATCAAAATGACCCTGAGATTCCACCTCACACCACTCAGAATGGCTAAGATCAAAAACTCAGGTGACAGCAGGTGCTGGCGAGAATGTGGAGAAAGAGGAAAACTCCTCCACCGCAGGTGCTGGCAAGAATGTGGAGAAAGAGGAACACTCCTCTACCGCTGGTGGGATTGCAAACTGGTACAACCACTCGGGAAATCCTTCTGGAAGTTCCTCAGAAAATTGGACCTAGTACTACCTGAGGACTCAGTTATACCACTCCTGGGCATATAGCCAAAAGATGCTCCAACATATAACAAGGATGCATGCTCCACTATGTTCAAAGCAGCTTTATTTATAATAGCCAGAAGCTGGAAAGAACCCAGATGTCCCTCTACAGAGGAATGGATACAGAAAATGTGGTACATTTACACAATGGAATACTACTCAGCTATTAAAAAACAATGACTTCATGAAATTCGCAGGCAAACGGATGGAACTTTGGACCCACATTTTTTTTTTTTTTTGGTTTTTCGAGACAGGGTTTCTCTGTGTAGTCCTGGCTGTCCTGGAACTCACTTTGTACACCAGGCTGGCCTCGAACTCAGAAATCCGCCTGCCTCTGCCTCCCAAGTGCTGGGATTACAGGCGTGCGCCACCACCGCCCGGCCTGGACCCACATTTTTAAAAAAGAGAACTGACTTCTGCAGGTTGTCCTCTGGCTTCCATGAGTACACCCCAGTCCCTTCCTATCCTCTGCCTTGCACACATATACAAATAAATGTCTTATTTTATTTTATTTTATTTTATTTCACATGTATGGGTTGGGGGGACGTGGAACCTGGATGTGTATCTGTGCACCACATGTGTAGTACCTGTGGAGACCAGAAGAGGGAGTCAGAGCCCCTGGGACAAGAGTCACAGACCATTGTGAGCCCCCATGTGGATGCTGGGACGCTAACCCAGGCCCTCTGGAAGACCAGCCATCGCTCTTAACCACTGAGTCATCTGTGCAGCCCCAGCTGCCCATCCCTGCCAAGGACAAACTGTGGCCATGACAGGGTACTCTGCATCAAGTACCCACTGCACACTGACTTGAGCCCTGATACCCACATCAGAAGCAGAAGCAACCTCACACTGAGCGGTGGTGGCACACGCCTGTAATCCCAGCACTTGGGAGGCAGAGGCAGGCAGGTTTCTGAGTTTGAGGCCAGCCTGATCTACAGAGTGAGTTCCAGGACAGCCAGGGCTATACAAAGAAACCCTGTCTCTGTAAAAGCAACCTCACTAGTTAGGTGAAGGGCAAGGGGGAGGGACATAAACTAATGGATGTGGGACACAGAGGGCCAAGTTACACTAACAAGGAACCATATTCTGCTGCAAAAACAAGGCGGACACTGCCTTGAGCATTAAACCAAGCACACCCAGGATGAACACCTGTCTGCCCTGTTCTGTGCCCAGATGTTTCTGAACAGATCAACCTCTCAGTCCCCAAAGCAAACAACCCCCTCAGCGTGAGCCGTGTCAAAACAGCTCCATCCAGGAACAGAGGGCCAAAACTGCAGACATGCAAGGGATGGCTCACGATCCGGGCACAGCCCCGTGCCTGCTCAACACACAGACTGCAGTAGCGCAGGCTGCGCCTAGGTGTTGGTCTATGTGCAGGCATGCATTTCACGTGACACCTGTAGAACAGAGACCCCAATGGCCCATGATATGAGCCGAAAGACCCATGTGTACACACACATGCACATACGTGTACTAGCATGTACACACATGTCTTATGCACAAAAGTTGTGCCCTACATAAATGTGGCCTTCCATCCCTGCCCTGGCAGAGCTGTCCTCCACAGCTCTGTCCCATGACATCATCCACATATATCAGTATACTTATATCTCAGCCTTTGAGATTTCATACATGAATACAGTGTATTTTGATCTCGTCCATCCCTCAGCTCCCCCCTCCAACTCTCCCTGAGCTCCCCCACCCCGTGTGTCCTTTTCTCTAACCCACTGAGTCCAATTAGTGATGCCAGTGAGTGTGTGGGTGTGGGGCCAGCCCACAGCATGAACAATCCACCAGTGGCCACAGCCCTGAAGGAAACTAACCCTCCCTCCACCCCACATCAGTCATCAGCAGCCAACAGCCCCTCAGATAGGGGTGGTGCCTTCTGAGCCCCTCCCCCTCGGGGCTGGGATGTTAACTGCCCCAGTCCTGCGGAGGCAACCAGAGCTGCTGTGAGTCATGAGTACAGCAATTGTGCTGTGTCCAGAGGATTCTTCTGTGGCCATCCTCCCCAGCCTCCGTCTCTTACAATCGTTCTGCCCCATCTTGTGTGATGGTCCCTGGATGTCACTTACTTACTTATATTTTGTTGATCAAAACTGTCTCTGTGTTCAGGGACAGCAGAGACATGCTTATAAGAGGGTGTGTTGGTGTAGCCAACGAATTGTTCTGTCAGTAAGGAGAATAGATATCTTGTGGGTGCCTAGCCTTTCTACCATGGTGTTCATCCTAGAATTTTCATATCTAAGAACTTTGAGGGACGCACAGACAAATCAGAGAATGTCCATTGTAATATGGGTCCCATAGAAAACCAATGGCCAAGTAATGTCTAAGTGATACTGTTAGCATCTTACTGAGATCAGCTGGGTGGGTGACCTGCCAGTCAAAGCCCTGAGTCCCCAGGGTCATTCCTGGAGGACCGCAGGGGTGTGTGGTTCCTGCAGGGGTACGTGGCTCCTCCCCTCAGCTTTCCCGTGTTGTCCATTCCCAAGATAAGTCACAAACATGGGGATGCTTAGAGAAGTGTGGTGCACGCCTATAATCCTCGCTTCAGGAAGCTGAGGCAGGAGGATTATAGTTCAAGGCATCCCCAACAACCTAATAAGTTCAAGATGGACCTGGGCTACAAGAGGTGGCAGTGTCTCCAAAAAGCAAAACAGAATCATGAGCCAAGGAAACCCACACCTAAGACAGCTTCATCAAGAGAAGACTGACCACCCAGAGCAGGGCATAAACATGTATTCAAGAACGCCAGGTAGAATTAGACAAAGTGGCTTATAACGGTATTGACTAGCTGCCAGAGATGTTTCATTGCATGTAAGGAAAAAGGCAAGATGAAGAACATTAGGTATAATATGTTCTGAGATGTACAGAATTTAACCTGACTGCCATTAAGTCTGCTTAAATACATATCTCAAAAAAAAAAAAAAGGCATCTAGAAATTCACATGAGAAGCAGTGAGCATTTGCTTCTGTTGCTACTCAGCAGGAGGTAGGAGAACTCTCCGGAGCCCTGGAGTTCAAAGGGCAGCCTGAGCCACCCATCAACAGTCTGAGACCCTGAAAACACCTCTCTCATCCAGCGTGACGCGATGTCAGGATTCGGGGCTCGTCTGGATTTGCTACCCCCAAAACTTCTATTTTAAAACAATTAAGTAGAAAGCTTAAGTTCAAGTCCAACTCGGCTCCCAGGAGTCCACATAAGCTACTCTCCCCTTGTATGTTAATCTGCAGAATGAGGCTCAAAGTAAATGCATGAACGACGGTGTCCTCTGAGGGACAAACGAAGGCCGAGTGTGGCGTCGTTCTGCCTGAGTTCTGACTACTTATTGCTGTTACAGACGATGACACTGAAAAGCATACAAGATGTTAAATGTCCGCAGATGGATACTAATCTGCATTAAAGGATTCTGTGCTACACATAAGAACTCACTGCTCCCAAAATCTTTCCAGAAGGCTAGTGCATGAGGTATGCTCTCCAGGGAGGAAAGCAGAGGCTGACGAAGTGGCCTGTGGAGGAGAGAGTGTTCACCATGTGTGAATCCGACTCCTAACAAAGTAGCAGACAGACAGACAGCATCCAGCCAGTGACCACGCCCATACACACAGGCCCCGCCTACAACCCTAGGGCACTCCCACAGGAAAAGAACCCCTTCTTTCCCAAACCTGCTATAAATGCAAAGAAGAGAAGCTAACATAAAAACATTTGACCAAATCCTTCCTCAACATGTGCCCCCAGGTCACCACCGCAAGTGTCCAGAGCGTCCATACCTCCCTAACCAACATTGATAAGGTCCAGCACAGCTCAGAAGGAAGCACTTAAAGGTTTAGGAAGCACTGCTTTGGAAGATTCCCTGAGACCTCGGTATGCAGTGGTGGAAAGGAAGCCCTGGCCTTAAAACTAACTCAGCCCGGACCTGAGAGTGCTTACTGCAGCCTGTCCCACAGTGCCAACCTGGTCTGTCAATAATCAATGGCGTACCATTATTGCTATTGCTACATCAGGAAACTCCTTAGTTTAGTGGCTTTACCAGTTTGACCTAACTAATAACTTGGTGGAAACTCAACGTCCACCACCCAGTTTTATTTGTAGAGACAATCTCTTAGAAGCATCACCGGTTAGTAAAAAAGGCCTATGGCCAATGAGAGGAGGCAAGAAAGAGGAGGTGGGAGGGACAATGGGGGGAAGAGAAGAGGATTCTGGGAAATAGTGAGCAAATAAAAGGGAGACTTGCCCAGGGACATGGACGTGAACCAGAAAGTAGCTAAACTGAGGATAGAATAAAAGGAAGAAAGAGGGAGATTAGAGGGAGATTTGAGAGAGACGCTGAGGAAGGCACTGAGAGAGAACAGGGCTGAGACTGAAGGAGAGGTACGTAACCATGTGGAAAACACAGGATAATTTGAATGGGTTAATAAAGTTAGGAGCTAGCGAGGGAATGAGCCAGTGCTATGACTTGACGATTTATTAATAAATAATTAGTCTCAGAGTCATCATTCCAGGGGTAGAGGCCAGGTGGGAAGAAAAACAGATTTTTTTTCTAACGTTTATTCTAGAAGTTTTATTCTTCAGCACACAGTACCCCCAATGGTGGTAGCGATGAGGACAGAATGAGCTCATCTCTGTGAATGGTTTAATATGGTGACTGGTGTTTAGTAAGCATGCGCAGCACAGAGGGAGGGTCAGACTAGACTTGATGAGATTTGAGCCATGGCACTCTACATTATCCAGACATGGCTATCGGCTGAAAACTTCGAGTGCCAGACGCCACCAACACCCAGAGCACGTCCTGATTCTTCTCTCCCCTCAGCCCACAGTTTTTTTCATTCAAATGAGAATATATTTTCCTCCTAGCATAAAAATAATAGTCGCATAGGTGATTCAACTGCCCTGGGTCAAGTGTGGGGCCTCCAAAGCCTCACATAAAGGATTCTGGCTTTCCCACAGTTTTGAATTATCTGTGCCAACGCCTCCCCTCACCCCTTATTGGCAATGGAGACTGACTGTTAGCTACACTGCATGCAATTAAATTCAAAATATTTGTGCAGCAATTATATGGATTCATCAAACCTAATGGTGCAGTCACGATTTCATGTGTGTTCATCAGCACAGCTCAGAGAGAGGGGAAAAATCGGCATATAGAAATACATTCCCTCCGGCTGACAAGGAAGCAAACGCTGTCTGGCATCCGTGTATTAGCTGGTGTCTATCGATAATAAACAAAGAAGACAGTGCCTGCTCTATTGATTGTTTACACAGTCTTCGTAGTGATCAGATACATTAAGAAGGTATTTGTTCAGCAATCGATGAACGAAACATACTTACCTGTAACCTGCTTACAGATGTATTCTCTTTCTTCGTGTGTGTGTGTGTGTGTGTGTGTGTGTAAGGCGTGTGTGTGTGTGTATACTTGTGTGTGTATGTGTGAGCACATGTGTGTATACTTGTGTGTGTATGTGTGTGAGCACATGTGTGTATACTTGTGTGTATGTGTGTGAGCACATGTGTGTATACTTGTGTGTATGTGTGTGAGCACATGTGTGTATACTTGTTTGTGTGTGCATGTGTGTATGTGTGTGTGTACATGTACGCACATGTATGGATGATAGACATCAACATCAGGTGTTTTCTTCAGTCACTCCCATATTACACTTTTTGAGGCAAGATCTCTCACTGAACCTGGAGCACACCAGTTCAGCTAGACTGGATGGCCGGTAAGCCTCAGGGGCCCCCCTGTCCCCAGCACTGGGATTAAAGGTCCAGGCCACCCACCCAACTGGTGCTTTTCCTTCTTTGTTTTTGTTTTCCTTTATTTCCCCAGGCCTTACTATCTGGCCTAAAACTCTCTCTATAAACCAAGCTGGCCTCAAGATCACATAGCTCTCTGTCTGCCTCTTTCTCCACAGTACTGAGATTAAAGGTGCGTGACACTACGCCTGGCTAGTCATCTTGCTCTTGACGTGGATGCTGGGAATGCGAACTCTGACCTCATACTTATAAAGCAAGTGCTTTGACCAATGAGGTTCTCTCTCCATCCTCCTTCCTTATTCTGAGATCTCTCCAGCCACCCGTCTTTGCATAGTCCACAGATGAGCCCACGGTAGCAGACACAATGGCTCCCCACGCTCACCCTCAACCCCTGCGTTTACCAGAACCACCGATGCTTCTCACCTCAAGCCTTGAGGACTGTCTCCCTGCCTGGGGGCCGTATGAGTCTCCCCCAGAAGACCCTCTGAGGTAAACCGTAAAGGGGATGTGCTGTGAAGGGAGGAAGCCTCTAGCTTTCCCAGCAGTCCTGGGTCAGTTCTAGTGTGTTTATTATGCAAGTCCTCGGGACCCCCACAAGGGAACAGAGCCCTGGTTGGGACACACCAAGACATTGTTGACCTTCCTTCATTCCCTGCCTCAGTTTTCCCAGGCCTTGACCTGTGCTTCCCAGGGTCATCTCTAAAGGAAATTCTCTGTGCCCAAAACCTTGGTATAGTATCTGCTCTGAGGAGAAATCCAATAACCACATCTCCATTTGTGTAAGACTTTGACTCACATAGGAAATTCTCACCATCACCTTATTCTGACTTTTCCCAGACTCGCCTGGAGCTCAGACATCTTACATACGCTCCAAGATCGAAGTCTTTGACATTTGCCACACACACATGCACAAACACACCCACACACACATGCATGCACATATACACAGGTACACACAGACACACACACACACAGAGACACACACACACACACACACATGCCCACACATAAGAACTGGGCTCACATACCATCTCCTTAGACAAGGTATCAGGGGGCACTGGACAGCTGCATCTGGTTTCCAAAATAGAAGCTTCTACAACCCTAAGTGGAGTTCCGGTTTCCACCAAAGGGGCTTCTTCACCGAGCAGCATGTCTGAATGATACCAGTTCCTTTCATTGATTGATCTGACTCTGATCTTGGTTTCTCTTGACACTTTCGCCTTCTGTGAGTCCCCTAGTAAATGTTTCCTTTGTTGACACAGCCATAGCCCATTCTCTATGACTTGGAGTTCAAAAGTCAATCTAATAAAGTGTTTTAGATTCTCCTCCCATACAACAATATCCCTTATAACATCGTCATGGCAACACCCATCAGGAAGACTCTGATCAATGGCAAAGCATCAGGTGAACAGTCAAAAACTAACCAGATTGTTTTGAATTAAGCTTTAAAGGGGGAGTAAGGGCTGGAGAGATGGCCCAGCGGTGAGGAACGCCAGCTCCTCCCGCAGAGGGCCTCCTTTCTATTCCCAGCACCTATATGGCAGCTCACAACCATTTGTAACTACAGTCCCAGGGGATCTGATGCCCTCTTCTGGCCTCTGCCAGGTGCCAGGCACAGACATGGTACACATGTGTGCACACAAGCAAAACATCCATACACATAAATTTTTTTTAAAAAATTGTTAAAGAAAACTCATGTATCCTTGTACATAATTGCCATAGTTTCTTCTATCTTAAATGTATATCTGTAGAGCTGTGTATGTTCACATATGTATACATGTATGTTCATAGTCCTTTTTATCTTTGCTCTTTTCAGGGGTACATATCATCACACACAAAGAGATTTGTGCACATACAGATGGACATGTGATTGACATGCATTAAATATTCCTGCAAGGATTGGGCAACAGTGTTTGCATCTGGGAAGAGGGAAAAACAACCCAGGCTTGCATGTCCTTTTGTGTAATCTTAAGTCTCTTAAAGTCCTACTCATGGATGCGTATCATCCAACCCATAATCATGTGTCCAAAATGAATCAGATTTAAATGCCAATGCAAGGATGAAGATTAAAACTCTAAAGAGAAAAATACACTGATCAGACTCCCAGACCCCGACACATCCTGTCTGAGGTAAGACCAAAGACAATGTCTTTTCAGCAAATTCAGGGATTGCCCCTGAACCTCCAGTGCCCTCCATGGAGTCTCGGAGATCCACGGTGATTTGGTCCCCCGCCCCGCCTGTGTATCTGCCCTCCGCCTGAATTCTGAGGCTGGTCAATATTGAATTTTGATGCAATAATGTTCAAAAGAGCCTTGCCGGAAGAGACATAGCCACTGTTGTCCAAAGACTCTGCCCTGTTGCGAGGAGAGCATCGATCTACGGATAGGCTGGGGAGGTTTCTAGACAGGTCCTAACTGCCCAGAGGCGCAGGCCCTGCTCCCATCGCCTCACTTTCACGGCTTTCCTGAATATTAAGCAGAGGCAATCTTATGCCTGGGCTGCATTATTTTTTATTTCTTCTTTAAGATACACACCATCTTAGGTTGTCAGAAATCTAAAAGTGTTACAGTGTTCCCTCCGCCAGAATGTATTTGGGGCACGAGGACAAAGGTCACCGCTTACCGGGTGAAAAGTGACTGTCGCCTTTGAACATTACAGGGCTCATCCTTCTGAGCTAAATGCCCCCTTGCCCCTGCGCAACTTTTGCATCTTTCTTTTCTTTTTCTTTCTCTCTTTATTTTTTCTTTTTCTTTTTTTTTTTAACTTTTCCTCTCTGGGCACGGTGCCAAACACGTAAGGAGGTGACCCACTTTATCAATCTATGATAATCTTTTTAAAGCCTCTGCCATTTCAAACCAATTTATTTTTATATGGCATCTTCCATTAAAAAATTATCTCAAAATACTTTGTCGGGAAAAAAAAAGCAAAATTATGATAAAAAATGGTTTAAGCATTTAAAACCGTCTCGGTTGTGAAGATCAAGAGTTAAGCACATTTTAACAATCTCCTGGAAGTTCAAAGCTCTTGACGTAAGGGTTTCATTATTCTCAGCAGGTCCTGGGTTAGAGAACACCAGCCCTGTGGGGGTGGATCAGACTGTTTGGAGCGTGAGAAACACTTAAACACTGGAGGGAACACACAGTATCACAGCAGAGCCCAAGGCACGTTGGTCAGGCCTGTTCTGCTGACAAGAGTTAACATCCCCCTGATCCTTAACAGGCTACCTGACCCTACAAAACTCCTCCCTCAAGACTCTGCTGGTCTCTGTGGCTCATTCTCTGTTTCCCCGCTAATACGACCATTTCTCTCTCCTTACATTTTCTAGAATCTTCTATCTGTCCTTTGGCTGTGCCCCAAACTGCATTTTTGAGGAATATGTGGTAATCCAAACTGATGCCGGAAGTATCCCTGATTTTCGGTCCGCCCCCTCCTCTGCATTTGCAAGGTCCCGCCTTTCAGCACGGTCCTCCACTCGCCAAGCAATGCACACTTGATGGTGTGTTCCCTGGTCTTGCTCAGCATGCATTGTCTCCTGCTCTGGTATTTGACATAAGACCTATGTAAAGCAAGACCTCTCTTATGGCCGGACTTTCACTCTGTTTGATGGCGTTTGCTTTGTCTGGGGCAGTTGTTTGGGCGGTGGTTTGGTGGTTATTGTTTCAATTTATTTCTGGAGACAATGTCTCATGTAAGCCAACTGCCCTACCTTGAATATGCCAGGAAGCCTAAGAGGACCTTGGTCTCCCGAACCTCCTGCGTATACCTCCCAAGCATGTGTGTTCTAAGCAGGCTCTGCCTAGAAACAAACAGTTTGGGCAGAAGACCCAAACTGGTGTGTACTGGCTGCTTCTGTGTGTCAACTTGACACAAGCTGGAGTTATCACAGAGAAAGGAGCCTCCATTGAGGAAATACCTCCATGAGATCCAGCTGTAAGGCATTTTCTCAACTAGTGATCAAGTGGGGAGGGCCCATTGTGGGTGGGGCCATCCCTGTGTTGGTTGTTGGTCGTCCTGAACAAGCCAGGGGAAGCAATCCAGTAAGCAGCACCCCTCCATGGCCTCTGCATCATCTGCTGCCTCCAGGTTCCTACCCTGTGTGAGCTCCAGTCCTGAGTTCCTTAGGTAATAAACAGCAATGTGGAAGTATAAGCTGAATAAACCCTTTCCTCCCCAACTTGCTTCTTGGTCATGATGGTTTGTGCAGCAATAGAAACCCTGGCTGAGACATGGTCCTATTAGAGATTTCTATTCCCCTGGCCACACTCACTGGTTCAAGACTGAGCGTTATATGTCACTCTGGAAGGGGAAGGGGGACCCAACAGTAGCTGCTTAATTGTCAAAATGTCAGGAGCAGGGGCCCTGTCACGCCAGGAGTGACTAGCAGAGTCTTCACAAGCCACTGCATCTCTGCTTCCATCACCAATTCAACCATGGAAAACTCGGCCTGGATGCATTTGATTGACAAAAGCAGACAAGTATTTGACCTGAAAGACCTGTCTGTACACCTCTTGTTCCCAGTGCCTGGTGGTACTGAAAATGACAGATGAGAGAGGAAGAGGGGACTGTGAGGGAGGAAGACAGAGCTCTGACGACAGTGTTTGAGCAGCTGGCCCTAGGTCTGAGGTAGAACTCCCCTCGGACATTTTAAACCTATGTGAAAGAAGGGGTGAACCATATACCTCAAAAGCACCCACACCCTTACAGCCAAAGCCAGCAAGTGTTACCAGATATGGTAAACAATGCTTTTCAGGTAGGAGTAAGTCGAGCATGAAGAGACAAAGAAGGAAGCTCAACCCAGAGAAGACAAGGGTGGGCCGTCACTAAGGCAGAGGGCTGCAGCCACAAACTGACAGAGAGCGGCAGCCGACAGCGGGAGAGGCAAGGCCCAGGGCCCAGCCCTGTCGGTAGCTTGACTCTGGTTCAGTGACACAGACCTCAGACTTCTGTTCTCCACGGTTGGGAGTGAACACACCCCCTGCTGTGTGAAATGATGGGGTGCCTGGTGTTTGTGTCAGTGTCCCAAGAAGCCAACAAAGCCAGGGAACGCTTTAAATCATATTCTTGCGTGCGATTGTAAGCCGAAGTTGGGCTTACCCTCCTCGTAAACTGCGATTTCAACTGCGTGTTTACGTTAGCACACCAAGGGATGGTTCCCCTAGGTCACTTCCACGCACGCATGTTAGTATGCTTTGTTCTGGTCCAGCCCATCTTCCTACATCTCCTCTGCCCCCTTCACATGCATGTGTGTATGAAAACACCATAATGAAATCTGTTATATATAATTGATAGATGCTAATAAAAATAAATTCAAAAAAATAATTTTTATCTTACTTCCTAATAAAAATAAATTCAAAAAAATATTTATCTTACTTCCTACGAGTCAGTAGATAATAGGAGAGTTTTTTAATTTCTGAAAGACCCAGCGTGCGCGTGCACGCGCGCGCACACACACACACACACACACACACACGTCGCTTCAAGTACATCCTGTTTGGAATCAACTTCAGGATCTAAACCTTAGGACTGGGAGACGGCTGGGTGGATAAAGCGTTTGTGGGGCCAGCACGAGGACTGACGTTCAGACCCCAAACACTCGTGCACGGCAGCGTGTGGGACCTGGAGCTGGCGCCGCCATCCCTCCGTTGCTGCTTTCCCAGAGGACCTGAGTTCAGTTCTCAGCACCTACATCAGGCAGCAACATGAGCTCCAGGTGGCCTGACACCCTCCTCTGGTCGTCTTGGGCTCTAGTTCACCTGCATCGCACACTCATACCGAGATGGGAACATGCACACAAATAAAAATAAATCTTTTTTAAAAAAAATATCTAAATCTGATTTGATGCACAAAATCAAATGATAAAAAAACAATGGAGCCACGGCCTCCGACAGCCTTTCTTTTAAATCCAATTGTGATCACAAAGCCTGTTCCCTTCCAAATGCACGAGACAATTTATCCAGCTGAAAGTCAGACTTAAACTCCTGGGTAATCTTGGATTTGTTTGCAAGTGGGAAACCCAGATGTTCGGGGACCGAAAGACACATCTGGGAGATGGGAGATGGATGGTCCAGATGCCAGGCGCACAAACATATTATTTCTACTCCACACACACACACAGCTCAGGAAAGCATCAGAAGTGGGGGAATGTCTTGGTTTATGGAAGGAAGGAGAGAAGGATGAAATGTGGGGAGTGTTTGGTCCAGAAGCCTCCTGAGATGAGGTGTGTCCTTAGGAAGGGAGCCTGTTTAAACTGGCTTTAAGTTGTCCCCACACACACACAATCAAGAGAAGCTGCACTGTGGCAGACACAAGATGGGGACAAAGGGAAGCGTCAATGTGCCCAGAGGCTGGGTGGTGCGGAGGGCACACAAACTTAGAAATGGCCAAATTATCTTTATAGATGACACAAAGAGGTTATGGGCAAGGGCTAGAGTACACATAGTTCCTATATAGGCTATGGAGAGCTCACTACATACGCAGGAAGTGCTCACTACGTACGCAGGAAGTGCTCATACGCACACAGGAAATGCTCACTACATACGTAGGAAATGCTCACTACGCACGCAGGAAGTGCTCACTACGCACGCAGGAAGTGCTCACTATGCACGCAGGAAGTGCTCACTATGCACGCAGGAAGTGCTCACTACGCATGCAGGAAGTGCTGGGTTTGATCCTCAGCACTGTGTAAAACCTGGGTTTGCAATCCTGTCGTCCAGGCGGTAGAGACAGAAGGAAAATTAGTCCAAGGCTATCCTTAACTACATCCCCTCAGCCATGTCATAAGTTTGAGGCTAACCTAGGCTAACTGAGACCTGTCTCAAAGGAGGGAAGATGTCCCCTATATACCGTCTCCAGCCAACTCGTCTCAGACCGCCTTCCCTGCTGTGGTTTGAATAGGTTTGCCCCCCATAGACTCATGTGTGTGAATGTTTGTCCATAGGGCGTGGCACTATTAGGAGATGTGTTATTGGACAAAGTGTGGCCTTGTTAGAGGAAGTGTGTCTCTATAGAAGTAAGGCTTTGAGTCTTTAATGGTCAAGCAATGTCTAGTGTGAAACACACCCATTCTCCTTACTGCCTGTCGATCAAGATGTAGTCTTTTCACCTCCTCCTCCATCACCGTGTCTGCCTGAACGCCGCCATGCTTCCCTCCATGACAGTAATGGACTGAACCCCTGAAATGATATGCCAGCCCCAATGAAATGTTTGCCTCTGTCAGAGTTGTCTTGCTCATGGTGTCTCTTCACAGCAATGGAAACCCTGACTAAGACGCCTGTGAAACAGGAGAATTGCTGTGCTGGGCCACACACTGAAGGCTGTGGCTACAAATCTGTAAACCACCTTCATACTGGAGCCAAGCAAAAACATGCGTGCTTAGCCGCAGCTAAGGCCACGACAAGGAACAGGCAGTTCCGTTCCCAGCTACCTCCAGCTCCTTAAACAGATGCTGAAGTCACATTCTCTGCCAGGCCGCTCTAGGACAGCTGTGTGACCTAGAGTCACAGAACACTCTGTCAACGGAATCCACTAGAGCCCCAGCCACCAGATGCCCTGCAGGGTGGCACTAGCTGTTCATCTCCTGCTCTGGGGGGTTGTATTTCTTGTCTAATTTTTTGGGTTTTGGGGGTTCAATTGCCTTAATAACCTCACCGCACACAATCCCTTAGAGTCAAGGTCACAGGCTAAGAAGGCCATTGAACAGAGCTCAGAGCTCAGAGCCCAGAAAGATTTCAGCCTTACACGTGTGGTGATTCACAGAGTGCAGCCCACGGGACAGAAAGAGTTGTCTGTCCTCTCTGGCCATCAAAGCGTACATGAGTGGGCTCATTTTCTCCAGCTTTCCCGTTCCCTCCCCCAAAGGCAGCTTCCAGGGACACATGCTCCTCCTCAGGTAGGGGTTGTGTGATACTTGTGATACACACTGATAAAGAACCATGATGGCGGCCGGAGATACATGTCGCATGCCTCCCATCTAGAAACTCAAGAAAGAGCAGGCACTGTAGGTAGCTGCTCACCCTCTCTGCCTCCAAGGGGTCAAGGAGTCACCTTCACCTCGGCATCACACAATAGCAGCTTGGGAGGAGAAAGCAAGAGAGAAACCGGAAAGGTGTAGGCAACCTGGAGTTAAACGAAAGGGTAGAAATGGTGAAGTGAGGGGAAATTGACCTGATCTGTCCTACGCAGTTGCGTCAAATCTTGTAGGCAATGAACTCAATAGCTTTGACCTTTGTGATGGTTTAACTCTGTCAGCTTGGTACAGCCTTGAGTCACCTAAGAAAAGAGTCTTGATGAGGGATGGTCTATATTGGGGTGAACTATGAGTATGTCTTGGGTGGATTGTCTGCCCCTCTCGGCCTCACATCACATTAATTTATGTGGGAAGACGCAGTCCACCGTGGGTGGCACCATTCCCTAGGCAAAAGGGTCCTGAACTGTGTTATGAGTGTAAAGACGGAGCTGAGCATGTGCTGGCAGGCAAGTGAGAAGGCATACATTCATTTCTCACTGTTCCTGACTGTCAATGGGAAGTGTGTGAAGTTCCTGCCTCAACTTCCCCACAATAAAGAACTGTAATCTGGAAATGTAGGTTGTAATAAAGCCCTTTCTCCTAAGTTGTTTTTTTTTTTGGGGGGGGGAGGTTGTCAGTATAACAGTAACAGAAATGAAACTAGAACAACCCCAAAGGGTAGACCTCACTCACCCACTCACTCACTCGTTTCTACCACTCTGAGGACCAGGCAGGTATCTCTTTCTCCACAGTCACATAGAACTCTGTGTGCCCTTTCCAGAATACCACACAACTGGACCAGGAGAGCACACAGTCTTCACCCACCGAGCTGGAAGCCATTCAACAGCCATCTGGTGAAAGCCCACTCTTTTTCATTCATTCTTTTTAAAGAGACGTTCTTAGCTGGCTTCCAGTGAGCCAGTGCAGACAACGCTCCAGAACCTTCCAGATTTCCATGCCAGGGCTGTGCAGCCAGGAAACAGGTGCTGCAGAGAGCACACGTGAATTCTGCTTTCTTTTCTTCCCAAAGCACAGAAACGATCTCCATGTTCTCCCTGCTGACCACATGACAGAGGGAAGCTTTGATGAAGACTTCTATGACTTGTGAGGAGTCCTCCTGACCCACAGGTCACAGACAAGGAGCCATCCCAAACTGTTCACATTACCTGCACCCATACTGCATAGGCCACACAGCCAAGTCTTACCACATTAGCAGGAGATGTGAGGCCAAGAGGGGCAGACAGAACCAAACCCACCTGCAAGGAACCTCACTGGGCAAGAGACATCATAGTGCAGTACGACCCTTTAATCTCACACTGCAGAGGACAGTGCATGCTGGGGGATTGGTTTGGTGTATAAAATACTTTCTGCACGAGCTTGAGGACCTGAGTTTGGATCTCTAGCATGTGCACTCACTCAAGTGCACACACACACACACACACACACACACACACAGGCATGCATGCACATATGTATACATATACACACATATGCACATGCAAACACGCATGCATGCACATATATGCACACATACACATGAACACACATATGCACACATACAAACACACATATGCACACACACATACTCACACACATCCACAAGTGCACACATGCATATACACAAACTCATACACACATACACACGCCTGCATATGCATGCACACACCTCTGATAAGACTTGCCTCTGTATTCAGGAGCTGACCCTCACATCTGGAGCTTTTCTTGGGGAGCTGAGATCGGTGTGATATTTCCTCCAGTTGTGGGCTTGCTGGAAGTGACCACATTCATCCCACAGCTGGGGAGTTGTCCATGATTTTGATTCCTCAGGATGACCTTGGAACCCAGGTCCTGGAGATGAAGCTTTAGACTGGCTGATAAGAAAGTGGACTATGACACTATAAATGTCACTCAGGAAGTGGTGACCTAGGAGCTGGCCTCTGCAGGCCCTAACCTGGGTCACAGCTAAGGGGACATGCAGTATGCGGTAAATGTGACACATGACCACTTCCTATCTCTGGATACCAGAAATGCCCCCATCTCCTCCACAGCTCCCACAGCCCAGCTACACACACACACACACACACACACACACACACACACTGCGAAGCTCTACAGCATCCTCATCTGCCTTCTCTTCCCCTGCCCATCACCAAGATCCAAGGGACACAAGTTGTTCCGCTTTGGAGGCAGGACAGGGGAGAAAGAGAAACTAACCAAGCCAGAAGCCTCTTTCACAGACTGGGGGTGGGGAACGAAGAACATTCTGGAATTGGTGTGACTTTTATTCCATCCCCCATTTTCCAGCCTTGGAAAATCACAGTTTGTCAGCCCTGGGGACAGGTGACAGTGGGGACAGGTGATGACAGAAAGCAGGTAGAAGAGGGACCTGCTTGGAAGCTCTTAAACTGGCTGCACAACAGACCTTCCAGAACAGTCCGTGCAATTCACTCTGGCAAGCTTGCAGAGTCTGGGTGTTGGTACTGGAAGCCCACCAGGAGTTTCACCTTCAATCTTCCCACCACATCCTTCCTAGAACCTTCACTCCTGCGAGATCCACCTTCACGCTGTGCCCTGAAGATGTCACCGCACGACCTCCCATGACCCCTTTCAGGCAGTCCTGACATCTTGACATGTGCAAAGTCTTGTTTTCTACTCCATTCAAGCTCTTGCAGGTGTCATTCCTAAGATCCTGGTTCCTCCGCTGTCCTGGTCATAGTGGCCTGTGGGGGAACTGTCTTGATTGTTCATTGATATAGGAGTGCCTCGCCCACTATGGGTGGGACCATTCCCTAGGCGCATGGTCCTGGGCCATACAAGAAAGCTAGCTGATCTTGAGCCTGCACGAGAGCCAGCAAGCCACATTCTCTATGGTCCCTGCTGTACTTCCCCTCGGCTGTTAGCGACACGGTCAGAGGTAGCACTGCATGGACTAGCAGCAAAAGAGCGACTCATTCTCTCCAGTCCTGTTTTCGTGAGTTCCTGCCTTGAGTTCCTAGCCTGGCTTCCTCAGGGATGGACTGCGACCTGGAAGTGTAAACAAATAAGTCGTTTCCTCCCTTAGTTGCTTTTGGCTAGAGTGCCTTGTCACACAACAGAGTGCCAACCCACACGATGCTATGTGCCCACCTACCACCTGTGGGTCTGGGGAACCCACTGTGACATTACTTTATCAATATGGTTTATGTACAGCCCAGGTCTAAATGACTAAAAGGCATTTTCTGATGGGCAATAAATACAAAGAGAGAAGTTCAGTCACCTGCCAAAGACAATTAGAGGAAATTATGTCAGAGCTGTGCAGTACATCTACGTCAGAAGCTGTCAATATATAATGTGTACCGTGCCCATACTCCTACACCCATGGCAGACATTACTAATCAATCATGCTTCTCTCTTTCCTGCTTCCCATCTTCTCTTTTTCTTTTATCCTTCCTCATCTTCCTCTCTTGTCTCTCTCACGCTTTCTACTCCCTTGCTCTATTCCTCCCTCCCTCCATATCTGAACCCCAATACAAGCACGCATTCGAATCAGCCATTATGAAGGTATATCCCGTGTGCTGTCGTGTATAACTCCTATAGCCAGGGCAGACAGTGCCAATCAATTGTGACTCTTTCTCCTTAGATGCTCACACAACCTCAGAAGCCTTCAATGCAGGGAGTGGGGAGACAGCTCAGCTGCTGAGGTGTGTGCTACAGAAGCTGGAGGCCCCGAGTTTAATCCCCCAGAATGCACATTGTAACGAGTCTCATGGGCTTGTGATCCCAGCGCTTGGGAGCCAGCGATAGGATCCCTGGGGCTCTCTGGCTGACCAGCCTGGCCTATGTGGTGAGCACCGGCCTAGTGAGAGATTCTGTCTCAAAAAACAACGAGCGTACCATATATACATGTAAATCTGCACATATGTGTGTTTACACAGAGAGAGACAAAAATATCCCCCCAACACAGGGCTGCGGGAAGATGCGCCCAAGCCATTTGGGTCAGGACGAACTGCAAACCTCTCCTCAACGGACTCTCCTCCAATGAGAATTGCTCATTTCCATACCTTGTATAACTCATTCTCTTCGCCCACCCCACTTAGCTTCCAGGCTTGCATTAATCAGGCCTCGGATTCTAGATTTGCCCCTGACCATTGCCCCCCTCACAATGAGTTGGCTCATCCGGCGCCGTAACCGCAGATCACAGGCTTTGCAGCCAGCCAGGCTACCTCGGGCTAACCAGCCCTTCACTTCAGCCCTCCTCCAGGACCCCCACCTCCCTAAAATAAGAAGAAACTGCTACCACATGCCCATCTGTGGGCGAAGAGATGGATGCCGTGTGTTCGGACGGCCACATAAATGCCGAGTAAGTTGCCACTGCCCCTTCCCACGCCGGTGGACTACGGTACTCATCCCAGGGAACCCTGGGCAATCCTCAAAGGTTTTCTTGACGCAGAACCCAGACAGCCGTTACAAATTGAACCTCCCTCCACACGTGATAAACAAGGATTGCAGGCCATGCTTCGAGACGCCATGGGAATTCCCATCTATAACCACACAGCTCAGCAAGGCAAATCAGGTGACATAGGCCCCTTCCCCCTGACCCCCGATTCTTTATTTCTATCGTGACCCCCTTAGAGAGTCTCAGAGCGAGTGTGGATTCCAAACTGTGCACACCAAACGGAACTAAGCAGCCAGCTGTGCGTCACTGTCCCAGTGTGCACGGCATACATGGCTGAGCCTGACGGGATGTGGGACCCAGTCTCTGGGGTCCTGGGCAGTTTAAACCGTATTAATCCACGTCCTGCTTTACATTGAGGAGGTCTTCCAGAAATAAAGCTCACAGCCCGTCACATCACATTACATCAAAGCATGATGTCATGTCATAATTTTTTAAAGAATTAGCTTTAATTTGTGGCGCTGCCGTTATGCCACAGAAAGCTTCGCTCTCCCCTGAGGATTCTGAGTTTGACAGTGATGACTTAATTCCCAAACTTTGGCAGATGGAAATGCAGCAAACAGTAGCCCGAAACAGGCATTTGTGAGCTGGAGAGATGGCTCCGCAGTTCAGAGCACACTGGCTGCTCTCGCAGAGGACCCTGGTTCAAATCCCAGCACCCACATGCCGGCTCACAACCATCTAGAGCTCTGGTTCTAAGGAATCTGATGCCAACTTCTGGCTTCCACAAGCACCATATACATGGACGTAAAAAACACTCATAAAATAAAATGTCTTAGAGTTTTACTGCTGTGAACAGACACCATGACCAAGGCAAATCTTATAAGGACAACATTTAATTAGAGCTGGCTTGCAGGTTCAAAGGATCAGTCCATTATCATCAAGGCAGGAGCAGGGCAGCATCCAGGCAGGCATGGTGCAGGAGGCGCTGAGAGTTCTACATCTTCATTTGAAGGCTACTAGCAGAATACTGGCTTCCAGGCAGTTAGGAGGAGGGTGGTTTTAAAGCCCACACCACACCAACTCCAATAAGGCCACACCTTCTAATAGTGTCTGGGCTGAGCATATGCAAGCCATGACATAAAAACAAGTGAATCTTTTCTAAAGCTAAACCTAGACATTCTCTACGACACAAGAGCTACTTATGGGCTAGCAGGGCACCGTCTGGCTATGTTCTTCAGAGGCTCATGACTCAGACCTCCAAGGGGACAGTGAGGACCCGAGATGTGGCCACTCCAAACCTCAGACAGCCTATACGGATAGAGTACAGACCCAGGGGCTGAGGGATGGTACTGTCGGTAAAGCATAAGAGCTGGATGTAAGCCCTAAGTCCACACAAAAGCCCAGCATAGCAGCCCCACGACGGTCCTAGCCCTGGAAAGAGATGGGATGCAGGCCTGAAGACTTTGTCCCAAAAGCCAAGGTAGATGGATCCTGAAGGAAAAAGATACCCTTTGCCTCACTTGTCCGCCCACATATGCACGCATGCATGTACACACGCACACATACACACATGCTCACACACACACACACACACACACACACACACACACACACCAGCATGAGTATGCACACTGAATGGGAGTCCCGTTGTTCAGTCCTTCCATCTGCAAAGGAAGACTTAGGGTTTTTGTTGTTGTTGTTTGGTTGTTTGGTTTGGTTCTGGTTTTGATTTTGGTTTTAGTGTTTTGAGACGGTCTCTCTATGTAGATCCGGTTGGCCTCAAATTCAGAGATCCCCCTGCCTCTGACTCCTGCACTCTGGGATAAAAGGCACCCCCAATTAATAGATGGGAAATCCTTTGACCTGTAGACATGTTTGCTTTGGAGCAGGCAAGGATGGGAACTGCATTTTGTCCCTCTGAATGTGACCTACAAACTCAGTACAGCCAACAGGGCTGGGGGTGGGGGAGGCTCCCTCTGCAGTGTTCTTACAGAGCAAGAACCACATCTGGCAGCCTCTGCTCCCCCAGTGCCAGCTCCCCCAGACCAGCCAGGACAACCTAAGTGTATCTCCTGGTGTGGCTGGTGCCCGCCCCCCAGGACAAAATTACCCCTGGTAGAGAACCAGAGCCTTTGAGCTCTCTGACACCCATCCAAAATCTGCCCTTTGCAAAAGTCCCATTTGGGGAACGCCTGTTCCCAGAGACAATGCTCCACGAGGTATGCTGGGCCTGCAGTGTGGACCCTCTTGTCTCTGCCTTCCAAGCGCTGGGATTTCGAGAGCATCTGACGTGTTACAATGTGGGCTCTGAGGATTAGCCTCAAGGTCTTGTGTCTGCAGCACACACCTTACCAGCTGAGCCATCTCCCCAGTGCCTGTAAGTCCTGTGAGCATAGGACGGAGGGAAGGAGGAAGGAGGAAGGAGGAAGGGAGGGCGGGGGAGGAAGGAGGAGGGAGGGGAGGGGGAGGGAAGTACCAGCAGAGTGCCAGCAAGGCCCCAATCTCAAACTCCCACTCCCAGCAGGCTGCAGGTCGTAGGCCGCAGGTCGCAGGTCACAGGCCGAAGGTCGCAGGCCGCAGGTCTCAGAGTTCACTCTGCCATTCCATCTAAACCTCCCTCCTTCCTCTCTTGCCACATACTCGGTGGGTTCCCAGAACTTAGTGCTCGGCTCCCTAAGTTCCCCCTTCCCCCTCTCTTTCTCCCTCCTGAGCAGGTCTGCCCAGGCCTCCTGCCCTGCTTTGCTGGCGTGTGGTGGCAGTACTTCTCCATCAATCCAGGGGTCCTTCTAGTCCCTAGATGCCGCAAGCCCTTCTCTCCCGAATAAAAATAACCAAATGAGTCTCTAGATGTCTCCCAGGAGCATGACTGTCCCTGATTGGGTGCCAACGGTCACAAAAGTCACCTTCCCAGCTTCCGCGATGGGTTTTCTGCAGCCTGCAATGTACCGGCCCAGGAGCCATTGAGGACTTGAATCCCTGGCCAACCGTCAGTAAGTACATGGATGTATTTGTAACCTCGTTTGTTCTGTTTCTGTTGGGAAAAACAGAAAGCACTTTCTGTCTGTCATTGCCAGATACCAGCTCTCAAGACCTAACAGACCCAGCCCCATCTTCCCGGACAATCCGCCTCTCCCTGTGTGGCAGCCCTGGCTGCTCTCCCTGACCTTCGCAGTCGCCCGGTGGCGCTCCCTCATCTTAGAGCATGCGCAGCGGCCCACCAAGCCACACTGCCCTCTGGAGAGCCTCTGGCCTCGCCGTCAGCAGAAAGCCACGCAGCAGCCTACGCAGGCCACTCTGCCCTGCAGTTCTAAAGCAAACAATTGATTTGCTGAATTTTGTAGAAAAAGAGAAAAGGTGTCCCAGACCCTCTCTTCACTACTTCACGCCCGAACAAACGCAAGCTGGAACACGGACATGGTGGTGATTTTGCCAATTCCAGGTCCATCTGGCAAAGAGATCTATTGATGAGACTCTACGGTGTCACAGTAGGCCATATTTCAAATGTACAAATGTCACCTCTGGGCTTTGCTTTCTGACTTATGGGGTCCATAAGAAAACAAAACAAAACCTCCTAGTTTTTTAGGCATGTCGGTTAAAAAAAAAAAAAAAAAAAAAGGTCTGAAGATGTAATTCACTAATTCATGTATGCGTGCCTTAGGTTGTTACCAGCGAGAACTTTCCAGCACATTTTGCACTGATAATGACATTCCCCCACCCGACACCGGTAGGAGAGACAAATGAAGGCTCTTTTAAAAACTTTAGCCGTTGCCGCCTTGTTAAGCACATTCCTGGTACCTCGGGACCAGCCCCCACGCAGATGAGAACCTCCACAGAGTGAAAACAGGCTCTCCTATCAGCAGCGGGGAAAGTGCCCCCAGGTCTCCGTTCTCTGCCTGTAGCACAGGTGAGAATCAAAAGCAGTTAAGGTGGAAAGCGAGTGCTTAGAGACGAGCGCTGTCTAGGAGATCGTGCGGGTAATCAGGACTTTCCAATCATTGCTTCCATGATGACAAGCAACAGCAAGAAAATGCAGGATGTTGAGGCCTAATGGGTTTGCCCTTTGCCAGACAAATCCTTTCCCCCACGGCGGCGGGACGGTGGGATTTGTGTGCGCTCCTGGAGAGAGCGCGCACTGCCCTCTTGTGGTGACACGCGCTCATGATTTTATAGACTCTGAGAAGCAGGTAGAGCATTATCACCCAAAGTAGATCAACAAGCCCTCAGACAGATGGGAGTCGACAGTTTCCCGCCCTCTTGACCAGGAAACAAGCTGTTTGTGATTTTTGCTCAATAGCTGAGAGAACTCTGCCAAGACGGAAAACTGTCAGTGTGGTACTTCAAATGTTTGAACTCCATCAGACGGACTAATAAGTGCACAGGAACAGCAGGCAGAACAGGTGAGCTGCAGGATAACAGGAACTTCCCTCTGATCTTGAGCTGTCCATGAGGTCCCAGAAATAGTCAGGCTTGGGGCCAGCGAGAAGGCTCAGAGGGTAAAGGGTGCTTGCCGCCAACCCTCATGGCCTGAGTTCTACCCCTGGTGCCCAGATGAAGGAAAGAACCCATGCCTGTAATTTGTCCTCTGACCTTCACAGCACCCTGTGGCCTGTGTGTTTGTGCATACACATGCACGACACTCATACACACACAGGCACATGAACACACACATACACTCACAAGCACATGCACACACATACACACAAGCACATGCACACACATATACACATTCACATGCGCACACACATATATACACACATTCACATGCACACATACACACATGCACACACACATACATATGCACACACACATGCATGCACACATACATTCACACACTCGCACACTCATGCGCATACACATGCACTTACACACACGAGCATGCACTAAATAAATAAATAAATAAATAAATAAATAAAATGTTAAAAACCTTTCAGATTCAAAATTAACAACCCCCCCAAAAAAAACCAAAAAGATGGGCACTAAGGAGGGAAGAGGGGGGGAGAGTTAGGGAAGAGCTTGGCTGGGGCTCCTGCAGTTATATTTTAAATAAATAAAGTAGAAAGCACAGTGGATAATTCCCACCCGAGCCTCTTTGAAACTGGAGGCACACTGATTTTTTACCTCCTAAAAGGGATGCATTTACTATTTTCAACTATCTCCATCTACCCTGTTACAGGCACATCCTAATTTTTGCTAATTCCCAACAGCCAAGAAAGGGAAGCTATTCAGTTGGCCCCGGCTCTGGGAACTGTTTCCCAGCCTGTGCTGTGGATCTGCGGAAATGCGAATGTCATTTCTAAATTTAGCGTGAGAACGCCAGAGAATCAGCATTTCTGTTGACGGAACACCTTCTCGGGAAGTAGCACGTGCGGAGGCAAGCAGGCACCACTTTCCTCTCACACTTGGAGCAGGCGAGCATCTCCCGCCAGCCCTGCCTCCGGGAGGGCGGGCTCCCAGAGGATGTGTACCTGCACAGACCTGGGCGAGTCTCCTCCCCTTCCTTCCTTCCTTTTCTGCACAACACCAGATTGTGACCCAAAGAAAGGCACTTCCTGGGCCTCACCCTCCTCTCCTCAAAAAGAAAGAGAGAAAGAAAGAAAGAAAGAAAGAAAGAAGGAAAGGAAGGAAGGAAGGAAGGAAGAGAGAGAGAGAGAGAGAGAGAGAGAGAGAAAGACTTCACATCCTAAAGCCATCTACATCCTCCAAATGAATACAGAGGATGCAGACCATTATCTTCTTCATGGGTACAGCTGCTGGTAAGTTGTCTGTGTGCCTGTCAGTAACCCCTCTCCCAGCTCCCAGTTAGCAAGCCAAACCAAGTCATTAGGAGACACACATACACACACATACACACACATAAAAAGAGACGTAAACATGTGCACACACATATAAACACCCACATAGACATGTGCACACATACACACGTGCACACACATACACATGTACACAAACACACATACATGCACCCACATACACATGTGCACAAGCATACACATATAAACACACATACATGGATCTACATAAACATGTGCACACACATACACATGTGCACACACACACACACACACACACACACGGGAAAGTAGAAGGGGTTGTGTTGGAAGAGATAAACAAGAGTAGAAAGAGCCATGACAGGATAATGAGTAAATATGATCAGAACACACTATGCACATGTATGAAAATGGGACCAACTGTTATGTATAATTAATATATGCTAATTAACTATTTGCATAATTAATTATGCCAATTTTAAAGTTTGGAGGTTCTTTATCCATAGGGGAGATTTCTATGCTAAACCAAGAAAGAACATTTGTAATGTAGAAAGTATAGTGTAGGATTTAAAACTTGTCTTGGGGCTGAGAGACAACACAGCAGTTAAGAGCACTGGCTGCCCTTGCAGAGGACCAGGATTTAGGTCCCCACACACACAGCATAATTTCCTGCTATCCCACCTCCAAAAGACCTAATGCCTTCATCTGGTCTCAGATGCACATGCGTGTGTGTGCACACACACACACACCGAATAAATAGTGAAATACATCTAAATAATTGAAACCTTAAAAATCTTCATGGCCGTAGATTGTAAGGACACAGTGGCCCCTGGCCCCTGGCCCCTGGCCCCTGGCCAGCTCCTTGGCCCCTGCCTGCCCGCTGAGCTCCCTCCAGCCTTCTGGAATGCTCTGTCTTTGCAAACCACTGCTTCGCCAGCACGGCTCTTCACCACTGCCCACTGACACCCTTTAGACACATCTGTGATATCCTTAACTGTCATGGGTCTCCAGGTCCCTGCACTCTAGTCTGTCGCTCTCGGGTTGAGGACGCAGTTCTCGTGGGAAGAGCCTCATACTTGGCTTAATGCTTTTTGGCCATAGCTGTCTTGTTTGTTTTGTTTTGAGGCAGGCGGGTCTCCATGAGCACAGGTAAGCCTTGAACCCACCCTTCTCCCCTCTCAGCTTTCTAAGCACTGAGAAGACACACCTGTACCACACCAGACTCAGAGTCCTAACCAAGTGTCAGTTACTCTCACTCCTTCACTGGGCCCTCCAGCCGTGAGTCCAGCTCTGATTGCAGCTCCTTCCCTACATAACCCAGACTTGGCAACTGCCAATGACAGCTTGTCAGGGGAGGGGACAGGAGGGGAGGGGTGGGGGAGGGGAGTAGGGAGGTTGCTATGATTTCTCCATTAGGGTGGGAGGCAGTACTGCCTTGGTTTTGCCTGGTCTAACCAACTATTTCTGTGATTGCAAAAATGTTCTGACTCTTTGCAGCCCCGGGTGTCAGCTACTATCCTCTCGTGGCTAAGGAGCACTTGACACACAGCCAGGGAAACTCCTGGACTGGGATTTATATTGTGGTTATAATTAATGTCAATTAAAGCTAAACTAGCCATGGGCTACAGAGACACCTCAATGGTTAGGAGCGCTGGCTGTTCTCTCAGAGGACCAGTATTACGTGTTCGGTTCCCAGCATCCATATCAGGCAGCTTACAGTAACTGTCTGTCACACAGATAAGTTATTATCCTATTGTTACAAGGAGACACCATGACCAAGACAACTCTTTTAAAAGAAGGCATCTCAATCGGGGGCATAATCATCATGGCAGGAACCGGACAGGCACAGTCCTGGGGCAGCAGCAGGCAGAAAGAGACCCTGGGCCTGGCATGGGCCACTGAAACTTCAAAGCCCACTCCCAGATTCACCTCCTCCAACAAAGCTGCACTTCCTAATCCTTTCCAAAAGGTCCACTACTCTAGACTACGCGAGCAAGCGTCTGAGCCTATGGGGGGCGTGCAGGGGGGGCAGTGGTCATTCTCATTCAAAGCGCTGCACCTTCTTCCGGTCTCTGCAGGCACCCACATGCATGTGTACACATTCACATGGAGACAAATAAATAGCAAAATAATCTCATTAAAAAGAAGTGAAATTGTCTCACGTAGCTGGTAGCTACTACAGTGTGCAGGTCTCACCCATAATGCTCAGCACAGCCATTTTGGTACACCCAGATGACAAAAGCTGCTTCGAAGGAGTTCCCCAGGAGCAGGGGAAATGGGTCAAGGGTTGAGAGCACTGGCTGCTCTTACCAAGAACCTGGGTTCAATCTCGGGGTCCATACACAGTTCACAGCCTTCTGTAACTCTAGTTTCACGGGATCTGCTGCCCTCTTCTGGCCCATGCTGGCACTGCACACACATGATGAGTATACATACATGCAGGCAAAACACCCCTACCCATAAAATAAAAATAAGAAACGTTTTTAAAATGTGTGTGTGTGTGTGTGTGTGTGTGTGTGTGTAAAAATCTCCCCAGCATCCCAGCACTTGGGAGGCAGAGGCAGGTGGATTTCTGAGTTCAAGACCAGCCTGGTCTACAGAGTGAGTTCCAGGAGCCAGGGCTACACAGAGAAACCTTGTCTCAAAAAAAAAAAATCTCCCCAGCATCAACCACGTTGGAACTTTGGTGTTATCCCAGAGTCTTTCAACTCTTCCAGGTCAAATAATAGCAATATAACCATTTCTAAAAGAATTTCATTGCCCAGAAAAATGTCCCAGCCACCACCAATGGAGTATTTTTAAAGCCACATCTAATCTCGTCACATTTCTGGAGAGGAAAACGCATTTCTGCTAACCCGTGGTTCCTATAGTTTTGACTATTGAGAGGTCAGGAGCGAGAGATTCCTACTTTCACAGCTCAGTCTCAAACAGCTGCGCAGCACCCAGTGCTGGGTGAGCTAGGTCTCCCCGGAGGAGCTGCAGAGGCGTGTGTGAATTCTCTGCAGCAGGCAACAAGCAGTAAGTTCTTATAGCGTATTTTTATTATATTTTTTATTTTTCAGGGTGTGTGTGTGTGTGTGTGTGTGTGTGCGCAATGCACCTACATAGACATATGTGTAACAACACACTTGTGGAAGCCAGAGGACAATTTGCAAGAATGGGTCCTCTCCTTCCGCCGTGTGGGCACCAGGGACCAAACCTCTCTCAGGAATTTGGCCACAGCCAGCCTTACCTGCTGAGCCACCTTATTGGGCCCAGTGCATATTTTTCCAAGCGCCCGATATGCTACTATCGCTCAGTCTGCAACTACCAAGCCTGCAACTCACTTGACTTGGATGGGTTCCGGGCGGATTGCAATCCAGGGCCAGTGCTTGGGCCCGGCCTCTCCTCCCCTAGTGGACCCCCCACTCAGGACACTATTTTCAATCAACTGCTGGCAGGCAGGCTCCTCCCACTGGCCCCTTCCTCACCAGCATCACGCGCAGCCTTATAAGAGATGGCTGGATCAAAAGGACCCACAGCAAGTCATCCCGGGACTCTGCTGACGTCATAAACCGCACCACCAGCTTGAGGAGGAGCCGCAGAGCCCTGAGCACACCTCAGCTCACCAGAAGCCATCTGGTAAGGCAACAGATTGAAATGCCGAGCTTTTCATCCCTGTCATTTACAGAGACTTCAAACTTTTGCTATAAAATGTAAACTTTTCAGCCACGAGCACATGACGGTTTCTTTCTGAAAGCACATTTGGCTTGGGATTGTTCCTACAAACTGGCAAATCGATTGTGGTTTTCCTGCCCATCTCTACAAAATCAATTCAAAAGAAGAAAGGTGCACTGCTACAAAACACTCATCATCTCTAACGCCTGAAACTACCGCCCAGGGCCTAGGAAACTGACCATCTGCTTTCCCAGCCTCCTTTGCGCACAGGCCAGCCACGTGATCTAGTTCTGCCCTAAGAGCTACAAAGAACTGCATTCTGGGAGCTGGGGAAGTAGCTTGGTGAATAGAGCATTTGCAAATACATGGGCCTGAGTTTGATTCCCAGAGCCACAGAAGGATGCTGGGCGTGAGGGTGTCCGTTTCTTGTCTAGCTTCCTCACAGGGAATCACTTCTGTGGGAGGTAGTCCCAGGATGACACACAGGGAAGTGGGAACTGAAGCAGTGAAAGGGAAGAGAGCCTTGGTGGCGCAGGCCTCTGATCCCAGCACTTGGGAGGCAGAGGCAGAGGCAGGTGGATTTCTGAGTTCGAGGCCAGCCTGGCCTACAGAGTGAGTTCCAGGACAGCCAGGGCTACACAGAGAAACCCTGTCTCGGGGAAAAAAGGGGGATGGGACCAATACCTTTTCATAAAGACTCCATCCCTCAGGCTTACACCTTAGGGCGCCCCCTGAGGGCAAATGAACTGGAGCTTTAAGCCAGCCACAACTACCTATCTTGCCTACTGCTCCGTGCATGCCCAGCGCTCCGTGCATGCCCAGCCTGCAAGAGCTCTGAGGCAGCTCTTCCCTTTTGCTGTGACATAATCAAAAGCAAAGGGGGCAGAGTTTGTTCTGGCTTGGTTCAAGAGCACAGTCCAGCCCTGTGAGGACCCTGCCTCCACAATCAGGAAGCAGAGATCAACTTCCTCTGTCCACAAAGACAGTCCAGGATCCCACCCAGGAAATGACGTCACTCACCACGAGAGGGTCTTCCCACCTCAACTAACAAAACCATGACAATCCCCCAAGGCATGCCCTAGTGTGAACTCCCAGGTGATTCTAAATTCTGTCAAGTTGACAACGGACAGTAACGATCACAGACAGAGTCCATAGGAATCGGACAATGACCTAGGTCGATCGGCTGGCTTGGGGGGCTGTGGGGGAGGGGCTGGAGGATTCAGAGGGTGTGGGCATCGGGCGGGATTTCATCAACCTTTTTCAGGGTCGCCGTTTGTCAGTACCTTGCTCAGCTCTGGAACTGTCCCCTGAGTTGTCTAGACCCGGTTCCCTACAGTTCCGCGCTAGGGAAAATCACAGATGCATTCGAATGGAGCCCAGCAGCAACACACACGGCTCCAGCACACTCTGGGAGCTCCAGGGTCCTCACTCCTGTAGCGCTGTATCTGAAATGCCATTCCGGACATGGAACAACAGTCCTGTCCTCTCGCAGAGTCACAGGCAAGAGCTCCCAGAGGCAAAGTAAAAGGATAAGAAAAGGGACTGACCAGAGGGCTCACTGGGTAAAGGACATGAGTTCGAGTCCTAGGACCCACACTCCCAAAAGATACACACACATAGACACACACATGCACACATGCATGACACACATACAGAGAGAGAGAGAGAGAGAGAGAGAGAGAGAGAGAGAGAGTTAAAAATAAAGAAAGAATAATAAAAAGCCGGGCGTGGTGGCGCACGCCTGTAATCCCAGCACTTGGGAGGCAGAGGCAGGCAGATTTCTGAGTTCAAGGCCAGCCTGGTCTACAGAGTGAGTTCCAGGACAGCCAGGACCACACAGAGAAACCCTGTCTCGAAAAACCAAAAAAGAAAGAAAGAGAGAAAGAAAGAAAGAAAGAAAGAAAGAAAGAATAATAAAAAATTGCTACAAATTCAGAATGTGGAGTGGGGGAGGGGGAGAATCCAGGACTGGAAGGCTGAGGGCAAGACAGTCAGAGGAAAGGGAGAATATCGGGAGGGAGCCAGCACAGAGGGCCATGGAGGACTGCAAAAATGGAACATATGCCCTTCCAATAATACCTTCCATAGAAACAGAAGGTGAGAATTGGACCCCCAAACCTTGTCACGACGTTGATTTGGTCAATGGGACCCTTGCAGGGCTGTCAGCCTCTGAAGGAGGAAGTCAGGATCGGACCCAACACACCGCTCTGCTCTCCTGTGAACGGAGGACCCGTGTCCTAGTCAGGGTCGCCAAGGCTCTGATGAAGCGCCCCGGCCAAAAGCACGGCAGCGAGCAGAGGCTTTCCTTCACTGCGACTTCCGGATAGCAGTCCATCGCCAAAGGCACGAACAAGGCAGGGGCATGGAGGCAGGAGCTGACGCAGAGGCCATGGAGGGGAGCCGCTTACTGGCTTGCTTCCCTGGCTTGCTCAGCTTGATTTCTTACAGAACCCAGGACCACCAGCCCAGGGATAGTGGGCTCCCTCCCCCACCAATCACTAACAACATAGCCTGCAGGTTTATGTACAGCCAGATCTTAGGGAGACGTTTTCTTAACTGAGATCCCCTCCTCTGGGATGTCTGTAGCTTGTGTCAAGTTGAAGTAAAACTACCCAACACAACCAGAACCATAAAACAAGGTGGATGACACTTCAGCATTGACAGAGAGATTGTCCTCTGGCCTCTACACACACGAGCATACACAGCACACACACACACACACACACACACACACACACACAATGTACACACATGCACACATACACACATGCACACGTACACAGACACGCACGTACACACACATGCACACACACACACACACGTGCACACACACACGTGATTAAATCTAGTTACAGGAAACCGTTTTACTCCTGTACGCTCAGGTTCGTGTGCCATGACTACCTCAGCCACCCGGGGATCCTGAGCTCAAGCTGTCAGCTTGTCTTGAGTTTGAAGCTCCTGCTCCAATTTCCTTCCACAGCTGTGATAAGAACACTCTGGCTGAAAGCAACTTAGGGGAAGAAAGGATTTACTTGGTGTCTCCGTTAGGGTTTTACTGCTGTGAACAGACACCGTGACCAAGGCAACTCTTATAAGGACATTTAATGGGGGCTGGCTTACAGGTTCTGAGGTTCAGTCCATTATCATCAAGGTGGGAGCATGGCAGCATCCAGGCAGGCATGGTGCAGGAGGAGCTGAGAGTTCTACATCTTCATCTGAAGGCTGCTAGCAGAAGACTGGCTTCCAGGCAGCTAGGAGAAGGGTCTTAAAGCCCACACCCACAATGACACACCTACTCCAACAGGGCCACACCTCCTAATAGTGCCACTCCCTGAGCCGAGCCTATACAAACCATCACACTTGGTTTACACTTCCGGGTCACAGTACATCGCTGAGGGAGATCACAAGAGAAACTCAAGCAACAAGAACGTGAAGCAGGAAGTGCAGAGGAACCACGCCTACTGACTTGCTCACAGGCCCACGAGCAGCTGGCTTCCTCACACAGCCCACCGGCCTATGGAATTGTCATGGTGAGACTGAGCTCTCATCCTAAAGCACCGGTTCCCAACCTTCCTAATGCTGTGACTCTTTATCACAGTCCCCCGTGTTGTGGTGACTCTAACCATAGAATTATTTTCATTGCTTCTTCATAACTGTAATTTTGCTACTGTTATGAACCATAATGTAAACATCTGTCTTGTCTACTTTTCTTTTGGTTTCTTGAGACGGGATTTTTCTGCATAGCCCTGGCTATCCTGGAACTTGCTCTGTAGGCCACCTTTCTCTGGCTCCCAAAGTGCTGCGATCAAAGGACTGAGACGCCTTCGCTCTGTTAATATCTGTTTTCTGATGGTCCTAAGTAAACCCTGCAAATGGGCCATTCACTGCCACCACCACCATCATCACTACCACAACCACCACCATCATCACCAACACCAACACCACCATCATCACCAACACCACCAACACCATCATCACCAACACCAACACCATCATCACCAACACCACCAACACCATCATCACCAACACCAACACCACCATCATCACCAACACCACCAACACCATCATCACCAACACCACCAACACCATCATCACCAACACCACCATCACCATCATCACCAACACCACCATCATCATCATTACCACTACCAACACCACCATCACCACCACCACCACCATTACCACCCCAGGTTGTGCGCCACAGGTTTTGAACCACTGACTTAAAGGTTATAAGAATTGATTCTTGGGCCATTTTGAGTGACCGTGGCCCAGGAGCACAGATTCAGATTACTCTAAATTACACATTCCAATGTGGAAGCAGCTTCGTGTTTTTATAACTTTACAGAACAGAGAAAAGGTCATAACTCAAAGTAAGTTTAAATTACAGGGGTGGGCCCGTCAGAGAGGCGGGTACAGAGATGTGGGAGAAGCTTTTCCATAGGCTCAACGTTCAGAACTGCAACTGGCCTCATCACCTGCTGACACAGGAAACAGCCAATAAACGAAAAATAGAGAAGAAATGAAATTTTTTCTTTTTTTTAGAAAAAAAAATTGTGCGTGTGTGTGCGTGCGCACGCGTGCATGCATATGCGTGTGTGTATGTGCACGTGTGTGTTTGTGTGTATGTGTGTGTGTGCACATGCATGTATGCTCTTTGTATGTACATGTCTAAGGGTTCCTGCAGAGGCCAGAGGGTACCACATCCCCTGGAGCTGGACTGCTGGCAGTGGAAGCTCCCCAGTGTGGTGGTGGGAACCGAACCTGGGTCCTTTGCAAGAACAGCAAATGTTCTTAATCACTGAGTCCCCTCTCCAGCCCCCAATAAATCAATTTTTTAAGCTAGATAGTTCAGTGGAGCCCTGAACCCTCTGTGTAGTTGGACATGACCCTGAACCCCTGGCCTTCCTGCCCCCTGCCTCCTGAGTGCTGGGATGATAGGCATGTGCTACCACAGCTGGTACTTGAGAAATTATTTTCTAAAGCATATTTTCTCCCACCTTTATTTTTTATCAATGTGGATTAAATTTGAGATGCCTGCTTGTGCAGGCAAGCGAATGCTCAGCCGCTGATCCAAACCCTGCCCTAGCATATTGTCTTTTAACCCATCTTTTTCCAGTCTTAGTTGTTGTTAAAGCAATATAACAAAGCTATGAATATATTTTACTAGAAAAAAACTTCATGCAATTATCATTGAAGATTTTTGTTTAAAGAAGAAGAATCTAGATAAGCTGAGGTAGAGAGTATACATAATATATGTTATATATTCCAGTGAGCCTCAGATACCATCATGCCTTCAACCCAGTCAGGGCTGGAATATATTAACAGAGCGATGGTGGAATTATGAGCACGCACCACCATACCTGCCTTTTTCACATGGATTCTGGAAGCGTGAACTCAAATCCTCACACTAGTGACTGAGCTATTACTTCAAACACCTCAGAGCCATCACCTCAAAGCCAGCATCTCAGAGTTATCACCTCTGAGCCAGCATCACCTCAGAGCCAGCACCACCTCAGAGCCATCACCTCAAAGCCAGCACCTCAGAGCCAGCACCTCAGAGCCAGCATCACCTCAGAGCCATCACCTCAAAGCCAGCACCTCAGAGTTATCACCTCTGAGCCAGCATCACCTCAGAGCCAGCACCACCTCAGAGCCATCACCTCAAAGCCAGCACCTCAGAGTCAGCATCACCTCAGAGCCAGCACCTCAGAGCCATCACCTCAGAGCCAGCATCACCTCAGAGTCATCACCTCAGAGCCATCACCTCACCCTCCATTTAATCTTTTGTCTCAAGACGGCAGTCTTCATGATAGCAGAAAGTGTAGTCACTTCTGGACAAATTGCATCACTCTGAGTTATGGAGTTATGAGTAGTTAACTACTACCAGTTAGTTCCATATATTGCATGAGCACATGCCCCTCCCAGCCTCTGCCTCCCTTGGGCAGCCTTAAAAGGTGGGGACACTTTCGGCTCTGGTCACCTTGACGAGCACAACATCACTCGCTGCCACCTTCTGCTCTTCAGCCGAATCCCTTCTGGATTGGGGGGGGGCTGGGGGGAGGGCACTGATCTCTCTCCTGTTGTGTCTCTCATCACTGAGTCTGCTAAGGTCAATGCTCGGCTTCTACAGTGGCGTCCAAGTGCCCTAACGTGAGGATAGTTGCAAGGAGCAAACAGAGGTCACGAGCAAAAGAGACGGCGAATCTAAGGGGGTAAAGCCCCGCAGCCCAACACCGCAGCAAAGCCTGGGTCTCTGAGCTGGAAGCCACTTCGTGGTGCCGCCATCCTTAAGGGAACTAAACTGAGCATGGAGCAGAAAGCACAAAGCCAGAGACTCGACAAAGGATGGCGAAAACTTAGCATCGAACCACAGGCCGGTGAGTTTCCGGAGGGAACCGGTCAGGGTCAGAAAATGAAAGCGAGGTTCTCCCCTAGACCAGAGCAAAGGCTCTGGGAAGAACCGGGAAGAATTGGCCCCAAGCCAGTAAAGCTTGAGCATTTGGCCACGCGGAGCTGCAAAGCTGCACAGGTTTGGTCCTGGGATTTGAGACTTTCGGGCCTTTCATCTTCTGGCTTTGCCAGCTTCTCGGAGGTGGGGGCGGGGAGGAGCCCGCCTGCCGGAAGCAGCTCTGATCGAGGTGCAGAGCTGGCTCGGAAAACTCCGATCATGCGCGCGCCTTCACCTGCTCTAGAAGGCGCTGGACTCCTTCCACGGGGTTCATGCCGCCTTCTGTCTTCTTTGCAAAACGCGTTTTCAAACCCCGTGTTTCTTTCTGGAAAAATCTACCATAATGTAACAACAGATTTTTTTCTAAAGCTTCAATGTGTGTGAACCGTGATGCCAGCGCCCACAATCTAGCGCGGTCCTTACCTTTTACTGACAATGTGAATTTTAACTAAGGGTATCGGTGCATAATTAAGATCCAAACTGCAGAAGGTATTTTTGGTCCTGTTTACTGTGCGTGAGAAATGCCAGCCCTGACGGCAGGCAGCCTTCCTCCTCCGGCGAGAACTTCAAGTTCTACAAAGCAAATGAAGCAAAGCTACCCCTCCATAGGTGTTCCGGGAACTCACTCGCAAGCCCTAGAGGAATGGGAGACAAGCCTTCCGGGCATCTGAGAGCAGAGGACCAAAGGACATCACTGTCTAGCTATGCGGTGGAGCGCACACTTCACTCAAAATACGGGAGAGTCAGGAAGATGGCTCGGCAGAGACCAGTACCTGCTAGGCAAGCGGGAGAACCGAGTTTGGATGCCCCGCCCGCGCGTCTTAAAAGCCAGGTTCAGCCCACACCCCTGCCTGTAAGCTCTGTGCTATGGGGCTGAGACAAAGGACCGGAAGGACCGCTGGGGCTTGCTGGCCGCTGGCCTAGCTCTGGCTCTAGTGAGAGACCCTGTCTCCAAAGCATAGCATAGAGGGTGACAGCAGGACATCCGACATCGCCTTCAGCCTCTGCACGGGCTCTCACCCGTGCATACTTCTGCACATACATTGTGCATGTGCACCACACACGCAAAAGAAAGAAAGCTCAAACCAACAAAATGGCCTACAGCTATTGATAGAGGGGAAACGTCCAAGAGCCAACGTGAGCAGCACTTACATAGAATATTCCCTTTGGCTAAAAATATGCCTGTGTGTGTGTGTGTGTGTGTGTGTGTGTGTGTGTGTCCACAGACACAGGCTGTGTGTCTACACACAGGTATGTCTTCATGTGGTAGAGAGGCTCCCTAGAGAAGCGGAACCAATAGGATATAGACTATCAAAAAAGGGGAATTCGTAAAAAAAAAAAAAAAAAAAAGTAAAAAGGGTCAGGCGTGGTGGCGCACGCCTGTAATCCCAGCACTCGGGAGGCAGAGGCAGGTAGATTTCTGAGTTCGAGGCCAGCCTGGTCTACAGAGTGAGTTTCAGGACAGCCAGGGCTACACAGAGAAACCCTGTCTCAAAAAAAGGGGGGGGGGAATTCATTGGACTGTAGGGCTGTATAGTGAGTGACCTGAGGACTGAAGAGACTAAGAACCCTGTGTGTGCTCATTACCCAGGCTGGTAGTTACCGGTAACCAACCTGGTGTAATGAGCAGATACATCAGCACTCCCAACCCGGGACTGATGGCCTGGAGGAATCCTAGAGTCACCGGTAGGAACCGGAAGAAGCTGGAGTCTGAGGTCAGCTAAAGATGGCATCCGTGGCAGCAGCAGCACAAGAAACTAGAATAGACCCCTTCCCAGCCAGAACCGGCCATAGGCAGACAAGCAGCCGGCTCTTCCCCACCCCCCTCTATAGACGTCAGGCTATGGCTGAAGCTGCCATCCACTCTGGGTCCTCCCATCTCGGCTGATCCCGGAAGCATGCTCACAGGCCTTCCCAGAGACACATCTTAGCCAGTACCAAATATGACCAAGTTGACAATCAAGACTAAACAGCATGCAGGTTGTGGTGGCACGCGCCTTGAATCCCAGAACTGAAGAGGTGGAGACAGGGAGATGTCTATGAGTTAAGGCCAATCTGATCTACATAGAATTCCAGGTCAACCAGCACTACATAGTGAGAGCCTGTTTCAAGAAAGACAGAAAAAGAAAGAAAGAAAGAAAGAAAGAAAGAAAGAAAGAAAGAAGGAAGGAAGGAAAGAAAGAAGGAAAGAAAGGAAGGAAGGAAGGAAGGAAGGAAGAGAAAGAAAGAAAGAGAAAATTAGCCATTGCACACACATAATCAGACTTGTAAAAATATAAAAAAGGTCCTAAAATAACTAACCCAAAATTTGAATATCAATTCTTTCCAAAGCAAAGGCCAGGCAAGCTTTTTATGTGAAGGGTCAAGTAGCAAACGGTTTTGTAAGGTATAGTTTGAAAAAAACTGCTCGATCCTACATCTCACAGATACAGCAATGCGGAGCGGTTCTTGACAGGGGGATCCATGGTAAGTGGAGACTGATCGCCCGTTGTGTGCTGACATCCAAGGCCAGCATGGCAAAGGGCCGTCATCGAGAGCAGCTGCCACCTGTCTTTGTCTAGGAAGTACCATGGGATTCCCCAGAGCACTATGAACTAGCTCAGCAAGCAGCTCAGGTCACCTCCACTCAGCTCCGATTGGCCGGACTGTCACCCAGACACACCTAGCTGAAAGAGAGGCTGCAAAAGCTGGCTGACGCAGACACATACCGATCTCAGATGCATGTGGGCTGGGAGCTCCTGGTGGCAAAGGTCTGTTTCAGCTTTGTTCTCTGATATGTTGCCAACACACAGGACAAGAGCTAACAGTGCTAAATAATAAATCTTCTATTCATTTATCTATTTGTGTGTGTATGTGCATTTTTGTGTATGCATGCATTCCTGCATATGTGTGTGCATTTGTGTGTATGTATGTGTGAGCATTCATGTGTGCGCATGTGCATTTGTGTGTGTGCATTTAAGTATATATGTGTGTGTACAGTTGTGTGTGTTAACATGTGTTTGTGTGTATGTATGCACATTTGTGTGTATGTATGTGCATTTGTATATATGCATGTATGTGCATTCATGCGTATATTTGTGCATCTGTGTGTGTGCATTTGTGAAAATTCCATGTCTGCAGTTGTGTGTATATATGTGTGTGCATTTATGTGTGCATTTGTATATATATGTGTGTGCATTTGTGTATGCACAGTCATGTGTATGTATATAAATTTGTGTGCATGAATATGTGTGTATTTATGCACATTCATGTGTATGCGTGTGCATTTGTGTATGTGTATGCATTTGTGTGTGTGCATTTGTATATATGTGTGTGTGTGCATGGTTGTATATATGTATGTGTATGGATGTGCATTTGTGTGTATATATGTGTGTGCGCTTATATGTGTGCAGTTGTGTGTATGTGTGTGTGCACATTCATGTATATGTGTGTGTGCATGAGTGTGCATGTCATAGCATGTATGGAGCTCTGAGAACAACTTGCAAGAGTCAGTTCTCTCCTTCCACCATGTAGGTTCTGGGAATTGAACTCAGGTAGTCAGACTGGGCGGCAAGCACCCTCCCCGCTGAGCCACCTCAACAGCCCCAACTAAGTCTTTAAGCTTTTCCAGTCATGTCCTCTCTGTTGCAACTTCCAACACTGCCACTGTGGAGTGCAAATGTGTAAGCAGTTGAACATGGCTATGTTTTAATAAAGTTTGATTTCTATAAACAGGTGCACAGATCCTCGTGAACTGACTCTGATTTAGAACAATGTCCCCTATAGCCACTAGTGCCCCCCCAGACTGTTTGCTAGTTGGATGACAGAGAAAGGAAAATACTCCCACAGGTTTCTCTTGATAAATAATAAATACTGCACAGTAAGGTTTAGCAGAGCGCCTGGTGCCTCATAAGCACAATAAATGCTGGTACTCATTGTTTAGAAATATAAAATAAAAATAAAATGCATTCCTCAAGCTGCAACATACAGGAGACAGATTATTTCCAGAAAAATCATGTCAGGGGTTGTTTGCATGAGATAATGGATGTGTGCAGTGGCTTAGGTACCACACAGGGTGGAGGACGGTACAGGGAGGGAGGGGCGAGCCAAGGGACAGCTGCACAGAGAGGGACACCAGAAAGGGGGGTTGAAGCACCGGGAGGGACCTGCAAAGATGTGATGAGAAACGATCTTAAAAAGAAAATCCCCGGCCGGGCAGTGGCAGCTGGTTCACACCTTAAATCCCAGGACTCTGGAGGCAGAGGCAGGCAGATGGCAGAGTTCGAGGCCAGCCTGGTCTACACAGTGAGTTCCAAGGCAGGCAGGACTACACAGAGAGACCTTGTCTGAAAAAAAAAAAACAAAAAAAAAAAAAAAAAAAAAAAACTAAAAACAAAAGAAAACTCCAGGCTGGAGAGATGGCTCAGTGGTTAAGAGCAGTGGCTACCCGTACAAAGGTTCAAGTCTGGGCACTCACTCACAGAGACCGGGTTCAAGTCTCAGCGCTCACAGAGAAGCTCGTCGCCACCTGTAAGTCCAGTTGCAGACCATCCAAGGCCCTCTTCTGTCTTCCAAGAACACCAGGCTCAGTCATAGATGCAAGTGAAACACTCATGTATGTGAAATAAAATAAGAAGTGTCTAAGGAAAAGAAAAGAAAATCCTATGAAAGTGGTGCTAAGTAGCCTAGCCTAAACTATATAGTGAGACACTGTCTCAAAACAGAAGAAGGGGGAAGAGGAGGTGGTGTGTGTGTGTGTGTGTGTGTGTGTGTGTGATAGAGAGAGAGAGAGAGAGAGAGAGAGAGAGAGAGAGAGAGAGAGAGTCCATATGAATATATGTGAGAGAAAATTGTGTGTCGGATGAAAGTGTGTATGTGTGTGTGTGTAAGTGTAGGTGTGAGTGTGGGTGTGTGTAAGCATGAGTGTGTGTTCATGAGGGTTGTGTGTGAGGGGGTATGTAATTATGTGTGAGTATTGTGTGTAGGAGAGCGTGAGAGTGTGTGAGCAATAGTGTGTGTGAAGTATTTGGTGATTGTGTGGGTGGGTGTTTGTTGTGTGTGCGTGAGTGTGAATCTGAGTGGATGAGTATGTGTGTGAGTGTGTGTGTGTGTAGTGCATGTAAGAATGTGTGAGTATGTGAGTGTGTGTGAATTTGTGTATCTGACGTGTATGAGTGAATATGTGTGAGTGTGTATATATGTGTGTTATATATATATATCTGAGTATGTATGTGAATCTGTGTGTGTATGTGTGTATGTGTGTGTGTGTGTGCGCGTGCGCACAATATCCACTCGTACCTAAGATTAACAGTGACACTTTGCTCTACCCAGGAGCCTACACTAAGTCCCTGTTCAGCCCCTAGAGAACACCAGTTGCTGTCTGTTGGGTGAAGGATACAAGCTGTATCCTTTCTCTGGTGGGGCCCTGAATGTAGATAACCAGAGCTTCAAACCACAGTGCAATCTACACTTCAGATGTCCCTGGGTAACGTCTTAAGAGTCCGAAGAGAAGGTAGACAGTGGCGAAGACATAATATCCGCCCTACAGGGAGTGCCCCTTTCTAGGCACAGGACCTGGGCAGCCCTGGCTGTGTCCTGGCCCTACTGGTACTCACTGTCTGGGGCTCACTGACACAGCCCCCCCACCCCGCCCGCCCCTGCCCCCTGGTTCCCATCTATCACAGCCTCAGTCATGGAAACTGGGCTCTGCAGGTGAGGAAAGGCATTTGCAATGAAGCCCCTGTGCACAGTGAGCTCCCAGGGGCTCTTCTCCACTCCTGTAATTGTTTTTCTCCCCCCACAGAGAGCCAAATAGAGATCCATCCCCATCCTCACACGAGCCACAGGATGGGGGGGAGGAGTTCCCCCCTCCCACTCCCCACCCCCACCCCCGCCAAGGTGACCGTGACTCCATCTCCTGCAAAAGACTCAGACACTACATCATCATTGATCAGAAAAGCCAAAAGACACGTAACACATGACACAGGCATCCATCAAGCCGTGGTTAAAAATGTTTCAAAATCGAGATTGCGGCCAGCCAAGAGGCTCGCCAGGCAGAGGCATTTGCCACCAACTCTAATGACTTGAATTTAATTCCCAGGACCCACAAGGTGGGCCATCCTTTGACCTTCAAATATGCACCATAGGATTTGAATACACACACCATACATACACTCAGATACACATGTACCTACACACACATAAACACACATGTATATACACACATACACACACATGCACACACGTGCACACACGTACGCACACATAGATACATGCACACACATGCACATTCACACAGAGTAATAATACTTCTCAAAATTAAGACTGTAAACACAGGGATAAGAACATGGGCTTAGAGGCAGGAGGATTTCTGAGTTCGAGGCCAGCCTGGTCTACAGAGTGAGTTCCAGGACAGCCAGGGCTACACAGAGAAACCCTGTCTCAAAAAAACAAAAAAAAATTATTTATTAAAAAAAAAAACAAAAAAAAAAAAAACATGGGTTTATGGGAGACAGACATAGCTCTGTGACAACACATTTTTCTAGCATGATAAAGGCCCTGGGTTCAATCCCCAGAATCTCAATATCTCTCTCTCTCTCTCTCTCTCTCTCTCTCTCTCTCTCTCCTCTCTCTCTCTCTCTCTCTCTCTCTCTCTCACACACACACACACACACACACACATATACACACATTCTGTGTATGTAGATTTGTACAGACCCTGTGGCACACATATGCACATACTAACCACAAATATGCCACTTGATAATTTCATATTAGATGTATATGTAGACTCAAACACCAACAGAAAATCTGAGTGTGTGTGAGTGTGTGTGTGAGTGTGTGTGTGAGTGTGTGTGTGAGTGTGTGTGTGTGTCCAGACATGTGTATAGTGAAAGTTGACATTGATCACCTGTCTCGTTGTGATAAACATTGGACTAAGCATCTTGTAATGCATGCACTCTGATGACTGTGAAGATTTACAAGCTGGGTTTTATCATGTCCACTATACTGATGAAGAAACTGAGAAGTGAAGCCATAGCCAGACTAGGTGACAGCAGCCACCAGAGCAGGCGGAGCTGGGAGACTAGAGCAGGTGCAGCTGGGAGACATCAGAGCCACGTAACAATAGATGAGGCAAAGTGGGTGGCAGGGGCGGCCAGGGCATAGAAAGAAACAACCAATAAACGCAGTAGTACCAAAAAAATAAAAATAAAAGCTTGTTTTTCAGTCACCAAGAGGCAGGATGATTTCCAAGAGGGGGGAGGGGACTGCAAGCTCCATATTCTGAGATGACATCAAGCTTTGAAATGGATCCTGGGCCACCACGTGCAGGCCACACACCATCGCCGCTTCACTGGCAGAAAGGATGCTTTCCAGTTTGCTAGAGGCTCTCCAAACTGCTGAACACAGCTTAGAGAAATACGGAGAAGAGAAATTAGGTTCAATCAAAGACTGAAATTTAATTAAAATAAAGAGAAACGCAGACAATGGTAGAAAGCAGGGGAGAGGGAGGAAACGACCAGAAAAAAGAAAAACTTCCCCAAACCAAAGTTGTTTGATTTAATAATTTCAAAGATTTGTTTATATTTATGTGTCTCAGTATTTGCCTGCATATATATGTATGATCACTGTATGTGTGCAGTACACCTAGAGGCCAGAAGAGGGCAGAAGATTCCCCTGGAGCTGGAGCTGGAGTTACAGATGGCTGTGAGCCACCCTGCAAGGGCTGTATACTGAATCTGGGTCCTCCTGAGTGAGGTAGCCCAATCACAAAAGAACACACATGGTATGCACTCACTGATAAGCAGATATTAGCCCAAAAGCTCTGAATACCAAAGACACAATTCATAGACCACATGAAGCTCAAGAAGAAGGAAGACCAAAGTGTGGGTGCTTCAGTCCTTCTTAGAAGTGTGATAAAATATTCATGGGAACAAATATGGAGACAAAGTGCAGAGCAGAGACTGAAGGAAAGGTCATCCAGAGACTGCCCCACCTGAGGATTCACCCCAGATACAGTCACCAAACTCCAACACTATTGTGGACGCTAAGAAAGGCTTGCTGAAAGGAGCCTGATATAGCTGTCTCCTGAGAGACTCTGCCAGAGTCTTACAAATACAGAGCCGGATGCTCGTAGCCAACCATTGCACTGAGCATGAGGTCCTCAATAGAGGAGTTAGAGAAAGGACTGAAGGAGCTGAAGGGGTTTGCAACCCCATAGGAAGAACAATATCAACCAACCAGAGCCCCCAGAGCTCCCAGGGACTAAGCCACCAACCAAGGCTCCGACTGCATATGTAGCAGAGGATGGCCTTGTCAGACATCAATGCGAGGAGAGGTCCTAGGGCCTATGAAGGCTTGATAGATGCCCCAGTGAAGGGGACTTGAGGGTGGGGAGGTGGGAGTGGGTGGGTAGAGAAATACCCTCATAGAAGCAGGGGAAGGGAGGGTAGGAAAGGAGGTTTCTGGGAGAGGGGAAAACCAGGTAAGGGGATAACATTTGAAATGTAAATAAATTAAAATAAAAAATAAAATAAAAATAAAAAATAAAGCTGGGCATGGTGGCACACGCCTTTAATCCCAGCACTTGGGAGGCAGATGCAGGCGGATTTCTGAGTTCGAGGCCAGCCTGGTCTACAGAGAGAGTTCCAGGACATCCAGGACTACAGAGAGAAACCCTGTCTCAAAAAAAAACAAAAAATAAAAAATAAAAAATAAAGCAGCCAGTGTTCTTAATGGCTGAGCCATTGTTCTAACCTCTGCTCCAATATCTTTTTCATCACAAGGAGGCAGGGAACTTGCTACTTAAAGGAGTGGGGGAGAGCCGGGTGTGGTGGCGCACGCCTGTAATCCCAGCACTTGGGAGGCAGAGGCAGGCGGATTTCTGAGTTCGAGGCCAGCCTGGTCTACAGAGTGAGTTCCAGGACAGTCAGGACTACACAGAAAAACTCTGTCTCAAAAACAAAAAACAAAAAACAAAAAACAAAAAACAAAAAAACAAAAAAAAGGAGTGGGGGAGAAACGTTCTTTTACTAATTTAAATTTTTGGGTGTAGGCTGGTTCAGCTACAACACTGGGGGGAAAAAACTCTTTTAGCAAAACCTAAGTTGATACAATTTTCCAAGCATTGTAATGAAAAAGTAGATGGGGCGGAGATCCTGCCTCTACCTCCCAAGAGCAGACATAAGCCACCACACTGAGATGGAGTTTCACGTTCCACAGAAACACGCAAAGCTGACTCAAGGAATAGACAAAGTTGCCAAGCCAAAGGTGTTCCTATCTGTGGTTGCCACCCATGCCCTTGTGCCAGGCTCTCTCACCTGAGAGTCTGATGCTGACATCTGACACACACAGCTTCCGCATTTCTTTGTAAGAGGGATTCCTCTGCCTCTGGTCGGGTAGACCAGAAGTACCAGGGATGAAGATTCATGTAGAAGCAGCAACGGATTAGGGTTAGGGTTTCAAAGCCTAACTCCCTCCCTTCTCTGGGGACGCCTCACTGGTGGTAACTACCTTGATGACTCCCCATCTTCTTTGTCTGATTTCCCAACTTCTTCCAGATCTTTCCTGGTGTCACCTACAACTCATACTGAAATCTTTATATCAAGTTCTACTTATTTTAATCAAAAATTTTTTATTGATTCTTTGTGAATTTCACATCATGCACCCCAACCCCACTCATCTCCCTGTCTCTTCATATCTGTCCTCTGTCCTTGTAACCTCCCCCTGCCAAAGAAAAAGAAGAGGAGGAGGAGAAATAGGAGGAGGAGAGGAGGAGGAGGAGGAGAGGAAGAAGAGAAGAGAAGGGAAGGGAAGGGAAGGGAAGGGAAGGGGAAGGGGAAGGGAAAAGGGGAGGGGGAGGGGAAGGGAAAGAAAAGAAAAGAAAAGAAAAGAAAAGAAAAGAAAAGAAAAGAAAGGAAAAGAAAAGAAAAGAAAAGAAAAGAAAAGAAAAGAAAAGAAAAGAAAAGAAAAGAAAAAAGAAAAGAGAAAAAGGAGAAAAATATTGTCATGTAAGCTGTTATATGTCACGGTGTCACACAATATACACCGTCAGTGTGTCACACACATACCCTGTCACAGTGTGTCACACAATATACACCATCAATGTGTCACATAGTATACCCTGTCACAGTGTGTCACACACATACCCTGTCACAGTGTGTCACACACATACCCTGTCACAGTGTGTCACACACATACCCTGTCAGTGTGTGACTCGGCATATCTTTCTGCCCCGGCTTTACTTGCAGATGTTCTTTGGAGTGAGTCTGGTCCAAGGCCTCTAGCTTCAGGCACACTCTCAGTACTGGCTCCTCCCCAGGACTCCTTTCAGATAGCCCAGTATTGTCCTGTGCCATGGCCATCCCGCAGCTTGGGATCTATAGAACTGACTCCTTCATGCACTACAGCAGTTCATAGAAGGGGTAGGTGTTGCGTGGACCGACTCAGAGCCCTGGATCTGGGCCTGGGCGGAGCTGAATCCCTCTGCTCCCCTGCGCCAATGCTACTGGGCCCTGCCCTCCCATTGTGGGCAGGTTAGGGGCTAAGTCAGCTCTCCCAGTCTACACCCTCAGGGCCAGCTCACCCAGGCCCACATCACCACAGACCCAGACATGGACCTTGGGGGCAGCTGAGGTCCAGACATCACCATGGTGGCGGGGAGTTGTGCAGGTTCCTCATAGCTACCTGTTCCTCAACACCATCATGTCTCTAGCTCCATCTCTCTCCACAGTGCGTAAACCATTAGGCTTCCCAGTCTCTCCCCTCCCTCCATCCCATATTCACTCGGAGTAGTGATGCTGGGCACTGGGCGCTTGGGTGTCTCTCATCCAGCTGCCCTGCGGGGCTGCATGGTGGCCACTGTCAAGATCCTCCTTCTGAGAGAAACTACCCTGCCACCGTGCGTCACACAACATACACCGTCACAGAGACGTTCGATGAGGATTCGGTTTGTTTGTTCGGCGTCTTGCTAGGGCTCAGAAAGAGGAAGCAGAGTTTGTTTCTCACTCGTGTCCTCCAGTCCACAGTCTCTCTGGAGAAGAGTTCTCACAAAAAGAAGCTAGATGCGGCAACAGTGGTGTGCTTGCTGGGGCTAGAGAAGCCCCAGGCTCTGCCGGGAGGGAGGGAAATCCCGCGTGGATGTGCCGTGTAAGAACCACCACCGCGTGTGCACATGAGTGGGGTAAGACCCGTGGGAAACTGGCAGTGTCTTCCCCAGAGTGTGTCTCTGTGTCCCCACAAGTGTGTCTCTGTGTCTGTCTGTTATCCCACCCACCACCCACCCCCAAGTCAGTCCCAAGTCAGGTTTCCAGGACCAGACCATAAGGGATGTCAAGGTTCAGTTCTCAGTGCTGAGAAGTGGGAGAGGGAATGGGGCGTGGAGAAGGAGGAGGAAATGAAGGGGCGGGGAAAGGGGCGTTGCTCCCGGGTGATTGACAGTCCTATAGATGGTGTATATACTTCGGAGGCTCCTGGACGCGCTGATGGGGCCCTTGGGGTTATGGTATGAGGTTATGAGGTTGCAGGGGAGCAGTCAGCATTTTGTCACTCCGTCTTGTCGCTAAGGTTCCAAGGAGGTGGAAGAAGCAAAGCGGCTACCGGCCCTAAATTTCTGCACGTACCAAAACCACCATGCTCTCGGCAACATTTCCAAAGTTCTCAGTTCTTCTTCACAGATGGCAAGCTTCTAGAAATCACATTGCAAAAGGTAACGCTGCTCATGTGCATACGCAGCTATGAATATTTTTGAAAAAAAAAATCTTGGATAGTGCATAGTGAATATTTCTTTTTTTTTTTAATTTTTATTTTAGTCGTTATTATTGTACAGGCAGTGTGCATGTCAGAGCGCGTGCAGAGGAACAGCCTGCCAGATTCTGTTCTCTCCCGGGGTCAAACTCAGGTCACAAGACTCAGACAGACAGACAGCACCTTTAACCACTGAGCCATCTTTCCTGCCCCAATCCTTTTATCCCTTTGCAATTTGTTAAATATTTATTTTTATTTATGAGTGCACGCGCATGCGTGCGTGCGTGCGTGCGTGCGTGCGTGCGTGCGTGCGTGCGTGTGTGTGTGTGTGTGTGTGTGTGTTGTGAAGATACATAGAGAAGTCAGAAGAGGGTACTGGAGCCCCTGGAGCTGGAGTTACAGGAATCTGTGAGATACTAGACATGGATGCTAGGAACCGAACTCAGGGCATCTGGAAGAACAGCAAGTGTCCCTAACCACTGAGCCATCTCTGCAGCCGACACTTGGATAGTGAGAAGTCCTCGAAGAGGTCCAGATCCAGAGAAAAGCAATCTCCCCCTTATCCAGACAGCCCACAGTATCATTTTGATGTAACAGCGCTGTGGTTACCAATCATGTCTATGCCGTGGGAGCTCTGAATTCAAATCCTGATCCCATCACTGGCTGATCCTGAAAGCTCGGACAGGTCACTTCTCCTTTTGTGGGTCTCCTCAGGGGCGGAATTATTCTGAAATGTCATAAAATGTTTGTTCTAGCCGGGCAGTGGTGGCACACGCCTGTAATCCCAGCACTTGGGAGGCAGAGGCAGGTGGATTTCTGAGTTCGAGGCCAGCCTGGTCTACAGAGTGAGTTCCAGGACAGCCAGGGCTACACAGAGAAACCCTGTCTCGAAAAACAAAAAAAAAAAAAAAACAAAAAAAAAAAAAATGTTTGTCCTGATGCTTGAAGTTTGAGGTTGTTTGTGAGTTTTGTGTTGTTGTTGTTGTAGTTGTTATTGTGTTTTTGTTTTATTGGTTGGTTGTTTTGGGGAGTTGCTTTTTGTTTGGTTTGGGGGTTTGGTTTGGGGTTTTTGTTGGGATTTTTGTTTGTTTTTTGTTTTGGGGGATTTGTGTGACTGGTTGGTTAGTTTGGGAGGGTTGTTTTGGGAGTTTGAGAGTTTTTTTTTTTTTTTTTTTTGATTGGTTTGGGGTTTTTTTGGGGGGGTTTTTTTTGGTTTTGGAGTTTGTTTGTTTGTTTGTTTTTGTTTTTGAGACAGGGTTTCTGTGTGTGGCCCAGGATATCCTGGAACTTGTTCTATAGACCAGACTGGCCTTGAACTCCCAGAGATCTGCCTGTCTCTGCCACCACAGCCTAGCAGTGCCTAAGGGTTTGGGGTTGGTTTTTTTTTTTTTTTTTTTTTTTAAGTGTTCCCATAAACCCTAGACCAGACTCTGGAAGACACCAAGAAACACTAATTGGGAGCAGAGAGGACTTTATGGTGGAGAGCTGAGAACCTGGGACCAACAACTGGATTTCTCCAGTCCCTGAGACCTGCCATCCGGTGGGTATTGGGGCCAGGAGACAGCTGCCACCTGGGACAAGGTAGCTAGAACCCTGTGAGCTGGTTCAAAAGTGGGAAGGTAAAAAGCGAGTTTAATTTCCTTCTCAGCGAGAGAGGGTGTGCCTCCAAACCCCACCTATCCCACTTCCCCAACACACACACTCGGATTTGTGCACACACACACACACACACACACACACACGTACAAACTTTGTCAGCAGCTAATCGGAGCCCATCTACCGCTCCTTTGTCAGTACTGGCATGTCTCCATGTAGGGACACAGTGCTGCATATGAAATAAGGCTGGTCCCTCGCCTCACACAGCAGCTCCTCGGGACGCTGAGGCGGGCACTGACAGACAAAGGCTAATTGGCAGACTCCGGCAGTCAGTTTCTGATGACACGGTGGAAATAATAAAAGACAGAAAGGGGAACAAAGAAAGTTTAGAGGGAATAATAAAAGGGACCGACCGTCTGCGCCATGAGCATGTGCCGGGGAGTAGAGAGGGTGACTGGAAAATGCGGGGGATCCAGGCTCCGCCAACAAGAAGGAGCAAGGAACAAAGACTTGGCCATGCTTGCCTTGAACAGCTCCAGACCCAGATGGACAGATAGATACACAAGGAGACAGAAGTACAGATAAAATAGGTAACTTGGGATTTCGTATCCTAAGCTTGCCGTTTGCTGGAGTTCTGTGGCGCACTCTCCACACACGTGAGTTAAATTTAGTAATAAGCAGAGAGCCCGAATTATAAAGTCAAATGGACCAACCAATGATGGGACTCAGGGGGAGCGCTCAGCTGTTTATACTCCTATGTATGCCCTGGAGTGTTCAGGAATATTTTTACCCTCTCCCTCGTTACATCGGCCATTATTGAATTCTATAAAATGAAGGGGGAAATATCCAGAAGGGGAAGGAGGGAAAGGGGGGGCAAATTAAAACAAATAACTGTGAGGTCAAGTCTGTCTGAGGGGAAACTAGGCCGTTGATTGCACTCTTACGGGAAAACTGATTTAGGATTCCCACTTAAATTAATAAAAATTCTGTTTTCAGAGTGCATGAATTTTACATTTTCGTCAGACTCGGTTGTAATATATTAAACCCTGAGAGTGTTTGCAGGGAAACCGGTGTACTTCCTTAGCACAAAATGATCAAAATGGGTTTTTCCCCCTGCTTTTGTTTCAGAGAATTTTGCTGTCCAAAAAAATGACCCGGCTTGTGGCTTCCCTGCGTTCAGGCATGGCACACCTGCACCTGCATAGAGAGAAGAAACTGCAACAGAAGCATCTTCCGCTCCAGGAGAGACAGCTCAGCAGGTATAATACACAAACTCAAGGACCTGAGTTCAATTCCCGGAACCCACAAAAGGGCCAGGCATGGTCCTGTGCGCTTGTAATCCCAGCACTGGGGAGGCAGAGACAAGCCCTGGTGCCGAGGTCAGCCAGCCTCACCTAATCGGTAAACATCAGGGATTCAATGAAGGATTCTGTCTCAAAAAGGAAGGAGAAGAACCTTTCTGAATAAACACCCATGGTTCTCCTCCGGCTTCCACATGTGCATATGTGCACATGCAAACACACACATGTTCACCCGTACCCATGTGAACATATATGGTAAAAGAACATCCACCGGATTTTTTTTCTATATATCATCATAGATCCAGTTGTATGCATGGAGACCTGTCCGGAGTTCTCACACTAAAATCCCGGTGAGCTTAGCACCGGCCTCCACCCACCGGCATCCAGCAGGACACAAAACAAGCCCGGAAGGAGGCCTCGGATAAAACAAAGCTGAAAACCGGCAGCCTAGAGGCCATCCTGGTGTGGGAATAGACTTGTCTGACTCTCGTGGGAGAACACTCCAGAGTGGTGTCAATTTTTTTTTTAGTTGCTAATATCTTTTAATCAGTTATTTCACATAAAAGTTTGTGTTGCCAGCTTCTCTTTAGAAATCTGACAACGTGAGGCTGGAGAAATGCCTTACCCAGACAGGAAGAGTACGTGCTAAGCTGCCATGAGGACCTGAGTTCAAATCCCCAGCATGCACATAAAAAGTCAAATATGGCCGTGCGCACCTGTGACCCTAGCATTTCGAGGAGTGGAAACAGGAGGGTCTCTGGGGCTTGCTGGCATCCAGTCTGGCTCCGCGTTCAGTGAACGATCCTGCATCAAAGGAATGAAATGCAAAGGGATGGAGGAAGGCACTGGAAATCCTCATTTGCACACACGAGTGCACACACACACACAGAGACACACACACACACGGAAAGAATGACATAAACCCCATTGGTGTCCATGTAAGCACCAGGCCTGATTTCATAAAGAAGGCCATGGGCACCAGCTCCAGGGACAGACCATAAAATCCAGAAACAAGGTCATGAAAGCCCCTCCCACAAAATGGCCTGGGAATAATCACAAAAATTAGGAAATATTTTATCTCAGGATGAGCCATCTGCACTGGGCAGCCCTACCTCATCACATGACTAAACGCACATGACATAAGAATGCAGACCACTGATCACCTGTGACCCCCTAGCACCCACCAATGAAATTTTAGATGACCTAATCCTTCTAGAGAGTTCGCCTGGTTCCCTATAAGAAAGCCTTTGTGCCTTTGTCTGGGGTCGCCATTTTGGAGAATGGCTGACCCCCCCACATGCTGGATGTTTCTGCAGAATAAATGTTCTTTGTCTTTGTACACTATCTGAGTCTGGGGTCTTCCTTCAGTGGCTTTCAGACCCTTGACACACACACAGTGGTATGGGGAGGGGGGAGGATTTCTGGACAATGCTAGATAGATATTGTCCCGTGTAAGAGTTGACTTGAGTGGAAAGTGGCCCCTGGGACTCAAAGACGGATCAAAGACTAGGAGCACTGTCTGCTCTTCCAGAGAAGGCAAATTTGATTCCCAGCATCTACACATTGGCTCAAAGCCATCTGAAACTCCAGTTGCTTCTGACTCAGCGCCCTCTCCTGGCATCCTTGGGTACTGCATGCACATGGTACAGAGACACGAAGGAAAAAATGCCTCTCGGAAGGTTTACGTATATATAAAGAAATAAAACTTTTTTATAAAAAGTCGCTTTTATAAGAAAGAAAATAATTTTGAAACTCATTTTTTCCTCCCATGTAATGGTACTGATAATACCAAACTTCCAGGTTAATATAAAGACTAAATTCAATAATCTCTGTGCATGGGCGGCGGTGGTGGCGCACGCCTGTAATCCCAGCACTTGGGAGGCAGAGGCAGGCGGATTTCTGAGTTCAAGGCCAGCCTGGTCTACAGAGTGAGTTCCAGGACAGCCAGGGCTACATAGAGAAACCCTGTCTCGAAAAAAAAATTGTAAGAATTTTGGCCGGGCGGTGGTGGCGTACGCCTTTAATCCCAGCACTTGGGAGGCAAAGGCAGGTGGATTTCTGAGTTCGAGGCCAGCCTGGTCTACAGTGAGTTCCAGGACAGCCAGGGCTACACAAACCCTGTCTCGAAAAACCAAATCACCATCATCATCATCATCATCATCATCATCATCATCATCTCTGGGCAGAGGACTTGATGTGTAGCAAATGGTCAGAAAAACTTACTTTGTTACATAGGTTATTAGTATCAGATGGTATGGAATTCTGAGTGTTTAAGGAACCAGGTCAGCATCTCACTGTTCTCTTCCAAGACGTCATCAAGAACTCTGCACACCTGGACACCCTCATAGTGGCCATGGAAACCGTGAATCGGAGGAATGTGGGTCGCCTCAATTAAAAGCAGAGAAATGGCTTCCTCTCTGCATTGTGATATTAAGTAATATCAATGTTTCATGAGCCTTATTAGTATAGGTGAGACAAAATAAGATAGTGCCCTGGGAAATTAATTTTAAACACATTGCCTGTGAAATGCAAGGGTTCGTGCTATTGTTTCTAAAACAGCCTGATCATAATATCATACATTTGACTTTACAAAGCACCCAGATTTAGATTAATCATATTGTTTTTTATTTATGACTCAATATAATAATTGGCTTATCTGTGACATTAATATGCATGGCTTTTTTTTTTAGCTTGCTTCTTCAAGAAAGCGTTCAGCCCAATGTTTATAATATGTTGATTTTAATATGCAATGGGTGTGTTTATATGCAGATTAAATTGGATCGCATTTATACTAAACAAGGAAAGCAAAATGCAGAGCCGCGCTGTGAGCCCAGAAACTCTCATTAAAGTAGAAGAATCCATCTCAGTTGCTCACCTTCTCGGAGCGGGCTTTGTGGGGCACGGAAGCTCACCCCGCCCAGCCTGATAAGAGTGTCTCTAGAAAGCCAGGAGACACTGACTCTATGTGCCCCCTCAGTTATAGTTCTCGGCGGGGGTAAGAAGAGGACACTCGGCAAGGTTGGTAGTCACAATAACACTGGATGCACTGGACACTTATTCCTGGGGCTCTTTCCAGTGATGCCTCCTAAAACAGCAGCCTCTGTCACGACGTGGTGGCAGCTAAATTAAAACCTCTTGGAAAAGTCACCCGCGGGCCCATAACCACGTCTATGGCTGTAGCCTATCTGTGATTTTAGTAGCATACTTTCACGTTTATTCTTGTCATGGGGGCAGGGCACACGTAACATGGCATATGGGTGGAGATGAGAGAATACTGTGTCAGTGGATTCTCTCCTTCCGCCGTGTAGGTTACAGGGATGGAGCTCACGTCATTCCCCCACGAGCGAATCACTATACCCACGCGCTATCTCAGTGGCAAAGATGGGACTGATCTCGACTCACCTTCCTCTACGATTTGTTTGGGTCTCATGGTGCTTCCCCTCAATAGCATGAGGAAAACATTCTTCCTCCCAAACCCCAGGCAGACTCCAAGAAGTCACGGGTCCAAGTATGATGCCTGAGAGCTGCCAGCGTATCCATAGAGACTCAGACCTGCACAACCCGGTGCTGCTCGAAGAAGCCACGGGGCCTGAGAGCTGCCAATGTGCTCATAGAGACTCAGACCTGCACCTCCTGGTGCTGTGGAGCAGAGCAAAATCCCGGGACTATAGCCCCGAGGAACTGAACCGGGGGACCTGGATGACTTCTGCATGAAGGGGAAATAGAGGCATCCTAGTGTGAGCCTTCCACCGAGCTGGGGAGAGGCTGCCGGAGGACTCGGGGCTGTGCCTCGAGGGAAAGTCCATCCCAAGCGCCGCCGCCTGATCCTCCTCCACCCTGGGGAGCCAGCCCGCCTTCACGGGAGTGACATGCACATCTGCTTTGCTTCCAACTCCTCCATCTTAATACACTCCAAGGCGCATGGGAGAAGGATGCTCTAGGTATACAGCAGGCTGCTTCCCTGAAGAGGGTTATCTAGGAGGAGGAGACTTTGACTTCAAGTCAGTTTCAAAGCTTGGCCTATAATATGTAGCAACATATGCTAATTTGTGGACAAAGACTGTTGTGTAAAGTGACTATAGAAATTTTCATGAAGGGCCAGTAAGAAGATAAAGGTGTTTTCGGCCAAGGCTGATGAACTAAAGTTCGATCTCAGAGACCACCATGGTGGAAGAAAAGAGAATGAACTCCTGAAATGTGTTCTCTGACCTTCACATTCTGTGTGTGTGTGTGTGTGTGTGTGTGTGTGTGTCTGTCTGTCTGTCTGTTCATCTATCTATGTCTGTTCTGTTTGTCTCTCTCCCTCTCTCCCTCTCCCTCACCCCTCCTCTCTCTCTCTCTCTCTCTACATATATATGTATATATACATATATGTGTGTGTGTGTGTGTGTGTGTGTGTGTATGTATATATGTATATGCCTGGTAGATAGAAATTTCCATGTGTGTATGTGTGTGTGTATCACACACACACACACACACACACACACACACACACACAGAAATTTCTATCTACCAGGCAGTCAGAAAAGTTGTTTGGAGTGGGCTGAAGGAAGCGACCAGCTTTAACGAAGTTTTGCATAAAGGTAAAGGCCAAACTAAACTTCTTTGTGTTTGCTCCCCATTATTCCCACCTGCTTAACACTCCATTGTACACGCGAAACCCTGGTTAGCATAATCTCTTACAGATGGAGAAATCTCAATAAAGGCCTTTAAAGAAGGAAGAAACGCCAGGAAATTACCATCTCCACACAAAGGAAAGCAAAAAAAAAACAGGCAACATTCTCATGGGTAATTTCTAGCCCACTTAAATTTAAAATGACATTAAAATTATCGCTCTGCTTATTTCTGGGGAACCTAAGTTCCTCCCACGCACCCAGTCCTATATATTTAATTCCTGAACAAACAATTTTGCCTAACCCCACGGTCCAAAAACTCAAATTATGAACTACTTATTCCATCCAACCAAAAGCTTCCAGAACATAGAATGAACCACTTGCTGAAGTGGTTGTTATTATTATTCGAATAATATTGACATTTGTCTCCACTGGGGATTCCCCTTCAGCTCTTCTCAGAGGGTAGTTAAGTTAGAATTCTGACTCTCAAAAGCAGGTGAGGGATGTTTTTATGGCAGAGAAGATACTGACAGCGTGGAAGGCGTGAGGCTTTCAGGACGCGGGGCTCTTGACTTGGTCTGGAGGCGGGGCTGGAGCAGAAGGCTGATGGGAGGCTGAGAGTGAAGCTGGGTGGTTGGAACTCATTTTCTGGGAGGCACCTGAGGAAGGGGAGCTATTCCCAGGCTCTTGTCAGATTTTCCTCCCTTTCAGGAAGGGTCAACAGGTCACGCACATTAGCCCATGGCAGAATGGAAATTCTCAACAAGTGTGAGTGTGTGTGTGTGTGTGTGTGTGTGTGTGTGTGAGAGAGAGAGAGAGAGAGAGAGAGACAGAGAGACAGAGAGAGAGAGACAGAGAGAGAGAGACAGAGAGAGACAGAGAGAGAGACAGAGAGAGAAGGGGAGAAGGAGGAGAGAGAAGAGAGAGAGGGAGAGGGATGGAGAGAGGGGAGGGAGAGAAAGAGGGGTTAGGGGAGGGGAGGGAGAGGGAGATGGGGAGAGGAAGAGGGAGAATTCAAAGTATATTTGGGGGAAGAAGGGAAGGGTTCATACAGAGCACTCAGGGAGGAGGAAATCTGTCCTTCCAGTCCCTGAGGAACACTGGAACTGGAAAAAGCAAGAAGTCCCCCAAGGGATGCGGCAAAGCAGATTTCACATCAAAGACAAATGTCTGAGAGCAACGCTGGCAGGAAAGGTGTTTGGGCCTCAGTTACCAAGAGTGTGATGGATTGTATGTGCTCCGCCCAGGGCGTGGCACTATTAGGAGGCTCTGTTGGAGTGGATGTGGCACTGATGAAGTGAGTGTGGCCCTGATGGAGTGGGTGTGTCCCTGTTGGAGTGGGTGTGGCACTGATGAAGTGAGTGTGGCCCTGATGGAGTGGGCGTGGTGCTGTGGGCGTGAGTTTTAAGACCCTCCTCCTAGCTGCCTGGAAGCCAGTCTTCTAGCAGCCTTCAGATGAAGATGCAGAACTCTCAAGCTCCTCCTCCTCCACCATTCCTGCCTGGATCCTGCCATGTTCCCACCTTGATGATAATGGACTGAACCTCTGAACCTGTAAGCCAGTCCCAATTCAATGCTGTCCTTTATAAGAGTTGCCTTGGTCATGGTGTCTGCTCACAGCAATGGAAACCCAACTAAGACAAACAGTGTCCTCTGCTGTCCACCCAATTACCCATTACTTTACACATGACAAAATACCACCACTGAAGAGACATATGGTAAAGGCAGGATGAGTTTAGGAACCAGGTACACCACTAAGACCTGTTTCCTCCAACCGGGCCCCACCTTCCACACTGCTGCCATCTGCCAATGTTCAGACTGGGAATCCATCAGTGGGTTCCACCTCAGAAGCCAGTCACATCCCCCAAACCTATCAGCCTGAGGAGTACAGGTCACATTCAAAAGCACAACGGAGAGTCCAAGCCAGCAGGTCTGCCTTCCCCAGATACCACACACACACACACCATCACCAACATGGCAGAGAATTATTGGAAAGCTTCGGAGTTTGGAGGGTATCTCAGTCAGGATTTTACTGCAGTGAGCAGACACCATGACCAAGACAACTCTCATTAGGACAACATTTCACTGTGGCCGGCTTACAGGTTCAGAGGTTCAGTTCGTTATCATCAAGGCAAGAACATGGCAGCATCCAGGCAGGCATGGTGCAGGAAGAGCTGAGAGTTCTGCATCTTCATCTGAAGGCTGCTAGTGGAAGACTGGCTTCCAAGCAGCTAAGCTGAGGTTCTTAAAGCCCACACCTACAGCGACACACCCACTCCAACAGGGTCACACCTGCCAATAGTGACACTCCCTGGGCCAAGCATATACAAACCATCACAGAGAGTAAATGGGACAGTGGATCTGCCAGTCGACTCCAATGTGGCCCTAACCCAGGAGACCCATCTCACAAGCCCAAGCACAACAGAAGGCCCCAAAATGGAAAGGAGGAGAGCTGGTGGGGACAAGCAGTGAAAGATAATGACTGGGGAAAGCTCTGTCGGTAAAACATTTGCCTCATATGCAGCGGGACTTGAGTTGAATCCCCAAACCCACATTAAGCCTCCTGGGTAGTGTGTAACCATGATCCCAGCAGCAGTGAGAAGGGAGGCAGAGACAGGAGGACCCCTGGAAGCTAACTGGCCCCTTTGGCAAAGTTCCAGGGTGTGTGTGTGTGAGAGAGAGAGAGAGAGAGAGAGAGAGAGAGAGAGAGAGAACCAGAGATTATACTCTGACCTCTACACTCACATGCACACGTGTGCACATTGCACACACACAGATATGCACGCATTCACACATGTGCAAATACACACATGTGAACACGCAGACTCTTCTAGGTGGTTTAAAGAAGCACTTTAGAAGGCTTGGCCATCAGAACAATGCCCAGCACAGAGCCAATGCATGCCACCAATGCTTTTGCAGACATTGGCCCTGGTGTCACTTGGTTCTGCCAACAACACGACACTGAACACCAAGGTGCAAGCACATCTCCCTCCCCTGCCTGAATATGGCGTGGCTGTTGTCCCTGGGTGCAGCTGGGACAGGGTCCGTGTAGTTACTTGTCCTGTTTGGGGTTCTACGGTGCAACGTGGAGCCTCCAGGTAACTGAGTGAACACTCAGCGTTGATGGGGCTTTGTCGTTGTTGCTGTGTTTGTGTGTTTGTATGTTTGTGTGTTTATCTGTTTGTTTTACACAGTGCCGTAGTTACGTTTAATTGCTGTGACAGGACACCATGTCCAAGAGAACTTATTAAAGAAAGTATTTAATTTGGAACTCATGGTTCTAGAGCAGCTGTTCTCAACCTGTGGCTCACATCCCCTCAGGAGTCAAATGCCTTTTCGCAGGGGTCACACCTAGCATATTTATATTATGATTCATAACACTAGCAACATTACAGTTAGCAAGTAGGAGCCAAAAATAATGTTGGCACGAGGAACTGTATTAAAGGGTCGCAGCATTAGGAAGATTGCGAACCAACGGTCCAGAGGGTGAGAGTCCATCATGGCAAAGATTTGCCACACAGCAGGCATGGCACTAGAGCCGGAGCTGAGAACTTAGATCTTGAGATACAACAAGGTAGACGGACAGACCAACAGACAGAAACTGGTAATGGCGTAGGTTCTTGAAACCATTAAGCCCTCCAACAAGGCCACACCTACTCTAACGAAGCCACACTTCCTAATCCTTCCCAAACAGTTCCACCAACTAGAGACCAACCTTTAAATTATATGAGCCTATGAGAGTGTTATTCTCACCCAAACCACCACAGAGGCGCTTTCACTGTGCAGACCTGGATGGCCTGGAACCCGCGATGTAGAACAAAATGGCCTTGAACTCACAAAGATCCTCCTGCCGCAGGACCCTTCCCACCCAGCCAGTGCTGGTTTTCAGTAGAGGAAGATGAGCTCCTTCACAGAGCCTGAGCATTGCTCCTAAGAAGGAAGGCTGCCCAGCATGCAGCAGCAAACAGCACTGACTGACTTAAGACCTCCGGGGCCTGAGATCTCGGGGAAGAGTCAAGTTTCGCTTTTCTGCTGTCTCAGCAGCGTGAGAATGCAAACTCAGCAAAGTGGCTGAGAGACAGGAAATCAAATCCCACCGCCCAGCTCGGTTCGCCCGGCGAACATTTATCCACTTCCGCCATGGCACCGCGTCGTTTTCAAGAGCGCTTGTCCAAGATCGACTGGAAGATCTGTTCTAATCAAACTGTCCAGAACGGTCAGCCCCGTGCACTCCCCCTTGCCAGCCGTGTGACCTCTGTTTCGCCCCCCTCTCCTGTGCTTTCATTTCTTCTGCCACAAACGGGAAAGATGGCTACCTCCTTGCCGTCCTCGGTGGGTCAAAGAGCTGGAAGAGAAACAACTCTTTGCCATCCCCATATTTACACTTTTTGGCCGAGTCACTTTGCAGATTGTTTTTTCTGTTCTAAAATGCAGCCTGGCTGGAGAGCCTGTAAATTCATGAATGCCCACAATCCCAACAGAGGAGAAGCCGAGGCGGGTGAGTCCTGGGGCTTGCCGACCAACCCGGCCAGCTGCATGGGTAGCTGCATGGGTAGCTGCATGGGTAAGCTTTAGAATCGGGCTGTCACAACTTCCTACATATGAGCAATCCTCGGCTCTGTGAAGGAGCTCATCTTCCACCACTGAAAACCAGCACTGGCTAGGTGAGAGGGCGCATGCTTTTTATCCCAGTGCTAGGGAGGCTGAGGCAGGAGGATCTCTGTGAGCTCAAGGACATTTTGATCTACATAGCAGGGTCCAGGCCGTCCAGGGCTGCACAGCGAAAGTGGCTCTGTGGTGGTTTGGGTGATGCGATGACTCCATTGGTAAAAAGCACCCCTTGCCAATCCTGACAGCCTGAGTTCAATCCCTGTGGCCTGTGTGGTAAAAAGAGAGAACTCAGTCCTGTACATTGTTTGCTGACCCTCTCCACCTGCATGCTGTGGGATGCAACTCTCCTATACACAAAGTAAATAAATAAATGTAATAATAAATAGATACATTTTTATTGCAACTTTAAAAAGGTCAAGGATCTGGAGAGTTGGATCCCAATACCCACATCTACGGCTCACAACTGCCTGTACCTTCACGTCTAGTGGATCCAGCGCCCCCTTCTGGACTCTGCGGGTATCTGCACTCACTCAAACACACACACACACACACACACACACACACACACACACACACTTAAAAATAAAATAACTAGCCGGGCGGTGGTGGCTCACGCCTTTAATCCCAGCACTTGGGAGGCAGAGGCAGGCGGATCTCTGAGTTCGAGGCCAGCCTGGTCTACAGAGTGAGTTCCAGGACAGCCAGGGCTATACAGGGAAACCCTGTCTCGAAAAACCAAATAAATAAATAAATAAATAAATAAATAAATAAATAAAATAACTATTTTTAAAAGAAAGATGGAGAAGGCAGGAGTGATAGTGCTTTAATCCAAGCACATGGGAGGCTGAGATAGATTTCTGTGAGTTTGGGCCAGCCTGGTCTACATGGCAAGTTTGAGGACAGTCAAAGCTATGTAGTGAGGTAGAAAGCAACAGAGGAAGACAAGAGGTGTAAACCTTTGGCTTCCACACGTACAGGCACACACAAACACACGGCACACATATTATACACACACAAAATAACATTATTTTAAAATATGTTATAATACAAAGTAAAAACAATGTTTTCTTGCTTTGGCCAATAGAACACAATGAAATTAGTGGAGCTGGAGTTCCCAGGCTGGGCCACAAAGAAGCCCTGGGCAATGTAGGGTTCTGATGCCTCTGCCATGGGAATGTGGCCAGGATGGCCTGCCAAGGATGGGAGACATATAAGAAGTCATGGGATCACCTAGTGTCCCAGCCGATAGCCACAGACCACAGATACATGACTAATCCTGACGGAGCAGCAGGACCCTCGTGGGGCCGCTCTAAAGAGAGCAAAGAACACATCACACTTTGCTAGGCTTCTCCAGTAGCTGGTTTCCGTACAGCAGTGTGGGTTAAAAAGGTGTCCCAATCCGGCCCAGGGATCGGGCGACTGGGCGAGGCAGACAGGGCGAGTTTGACTGCACGCACCCCATGCGGCTGGCCGGGTGGGCATCGGGTTGTGAGAAGCCCCGGGACCCCAATCGGGGAGGGGAAGCACAGTCTAAGGTCCTAGGAAACTTCCGGGAGCCGGCTCGTGGGTCCTCCAGGCTGAACGGAGGCTGAGGACAGCAGGTTCTAGCTCTAGGTCACCGCAGACACCACCGGATGCTGGCAGAAGAGCTGAGAACGGGGTAGGGGCCCGCAAGGCTGGCTCTAGCCCGGGTCAAAGCGGAAAGAGCGGGAGGAGAGCACACCGGCTGGTTCCTGCAGGGACCAGAGAGTCCTTGGCTCGCTCAGGGGCGTGGCTTGGCTTGGTGGAAACCGTGGGAGAAAGGCGTGGCCTCCTGTGTGAGATTAGACACAGCTCCTTAGAGGAAGACCTGCTCCATTGCTCCAGCTGGTGGATCCTGATGAGAAGAGGCAGCCCAGGGTTTTAAAGCGGTTATGGGCATGGCAGAGAGTTGTGAAGAGTGAAACTGTACCCTGCTTTCTCAGGGCGGGCCTGAAGTTAAATACCTTTTTGCAGGAAGGAGTGTCTGGGAAGGAGAATTTAATTGACTAAGCCTCCAGGCCTTTAGGTACCTCATTAAAATGGAGATCTTTCTTGAGGCAATGTGATCACAGGTCACGTCCTCTACCTGTGGAGAGGCTTGGGGCCGTTGCCCTACCTGACTGATAGACACAGAATTACGGAGAGCTGGGGCTTCACGTCAGGAGCCTACTGTCTTCTGTTCCTTGCAGGAACACCTGTGGGTCACTGGGGTTTAAACCTAGCTCAACCAGAAGACAGGCTGCCTTTCAGGGTCCCACACAGCAATAGCTAAATACTAGAGGACAGTATGAAACGTTTTTTTAAACACCAAAGAACTAAGCAAATCCTAAGAATTCTATAAATGTTAACGACCAGACCCTGAAGCAGGCATCTTGTAAAATGTTAGCGGCGGCGGTGTGATTTGACACAGGGAGGGATCACATTCTGTTTAAAATCATCAGTGAGGCTGGTCACTCAAGGGCACTGTCCAACCAGAAGCACTTAATATCACAGGTAGAAAAGGTCAGCTCCCTCCCTCCCTAAAACAGGGATCTGAGTGAAGGTCAAAAACAATAAGAACTCCCAGATTGCAGCTGTCTGGAGTGTGTGCCTCTGAGAGGTTCGAGAAGGTTCTGCTTGGCCTCGCTGACTCAGCATTCCCGCGCTCTGTCAAGAAGCAGCCAATCACAGCTAAGCTCTACTTAAGCCGCAGATCAATAGTTCACCTCTGAGCCAGGACAGGTAGCCGGCACTGTGAGACGGAAACGTTGTTTGTAGGAAATGATGTTTGGTGGCATTCGTTTTTTTCCCAAGTTTAATGTCAAACCAACCTGTCCAAAGGCAGACGCGTGAAACGCGCAGGTCCGTTGTCTCTTTTGCAAGTTGCGTCTCACCCCACTCTGCCATCTTTTACGCACCTAAGTTTTTTCTTTAAAATTTGCTACAGCCCTCAAGATAACTCCTCTCTACAAATCTACTTAGATGATCAAGAATCTGTTCCGTGAGCCGGGCGGTGGTGGCACACTCCTTTAATAATCCCAGCACTTGGGAGGCAGAGGCAGGCGGATTCCTGAGTTCGAGGCCAGCCTGGTCTACAGAGTGAGTTCCAGGACAGCCAAGGCTACACAGAGAAACCCTGTCTCAAAAAAAAAAAAAAAACAAAACAAAATCAATCAATCAATCAATCAATCAATCAATCAATCTGTTCCGTGTACTTGCAACGAAGGCAGAATCAACACCTTCAGAACTCCATGAAAACAGAGCTCAGAGGGCCAGTATGGTTCTCCTGTTTCTTGCGATTCCGGATCTCTCTCATCATTAAAGTCTACAGTTAAGCCGGGGAGACGCCTCAGTGAGTAAGAGGCCTCCTTGTGCAAACATGAAGACCTGAACTCAAATTGCCAGCATTTGTTTAAGAATACTGGCAGGGCAGTGTGTGCCTGGACGGGGCCAAAGGAAAAAACGGGCTCGCTGGCTCCCAGCCAACCTGGAAAACTGTGCGCTCCAGGCTCAGTGAGAGACCCTGTCTCAAAGGAACAAGGCAGACAGCTACAGAGGAAGACACCCGGTGCCCTCCTCTGGCCTTCAGATGGTCACCCACACACACATGCACTCTGATATATACACCAAAGAGATGTGTACACTCGTACATACATTCACAGAGATAGACACAGTGTGGACTTCTTATCAATACACCGGAAGTTTGATCCATGGATGACCTCAAGTAAGCCCAATGGGAAACAGGCATATGATAAAGTTCCCTTTGTACTTGGGAGAAGTGCTCATAGCTCTCCAGATTCCAGAATTATCTGTGGTTCCTCTTCTGGGAGCATAAAGGTTATTTAATTTAGGAAGAAAAAAAAGCACCAAAACACCTTCCATGGCGATAAGGACAAGTGTATATAAAATCAGAAAGCTGAGAGATTTCCCACTGGCCTCAGGGGAATATTAACCTCTTTATCATTCTGTAGTAAATTATTTATGGCTGTCTTCTTTGCTGGTTGGTTGTTGTTGTTTTTTTTTTTTTTCCATTTGGGAGTTCAACCCCATGCGCTGATAGGTGGTAAAAATATTCAATACATTATAAACCCTTATCACTAAATCAGAAACAAAACTATAGATTCTGGCCTCTGAGATCAAACTGACTGGTGAAGATCATTTGCCCCTGAAATATTACAGTGGTGATCAATTTACTGTTAAAAAAAAAAAAAAGTAGTTTCACTCAGTGATCCCCAGTTGGAAGGCAAAATGTTCAAAAGGAAAGTTTATATCCAGCCCTAGGGATAAATTAAATTTTATGGGGAAAATATGCATTATTGCATGCTTATCTGTTTAACATATTATTCTTCTCTGCATCCACATAATAAATATTTTTAATCATATATTTTATCTCATGTGTGGTAATTTGATTCCCCTCCATTGGCCTGAAAGTGTACCATTAATCATGGCACAGAGAAAGGCTTTCAAACCCTGATTTTAAAAGTTCTCATGTGCTCTGCAGAGGGACAAGCCCATGGAAATCAGTGTGGTTGGCAAAGTGGGAATAATTCAAATTCTATTGTTCTGAAGGGTAAACATCGGCCGCCTCACCCCTCCCCATCCCAACACCGCTCCACCCAGTGCCAGGAAGAGAGAGGGTTTTACTCTGAAGAGCTGGCCTCTGAGTACATATGGTTTTAAGAAATCAAATTTATTTATTTATTTATTTATTTATTTATTTATTATATGTAAGTACACTGTAGCTGTCTTCAGACACCCTAGAATACTGCATCAGATCTCATTACATATGGTTGTGAGCCACCATGTGGTTGCTGGGACTTGAACTCAGGACCTTCAGAAGAGCAGTCAGTGCTCTTAATTACAGGGATGGGAATGGAGAGGAGCCTGAGGAAAAGAAGGTCCAGCAACAGACCCAGAGTGGGATCCAGCTCAAGGGGAGGTCCCAAGGCCTGACACTATTACTGAGGCTGTGGGGACCTAGCATGACAGCACTCCGGAAGACCCAACGAGCAGCTGAAAGAGTCAGATGCAGATATTTGCACCCAACCAATGGACAGAAGCAGCTGAGCCCTGCTGTTGAATTAGAGAAGGCTGGAAGAAGCTGAGGAGAAGGGCTATCCTGTAGGAGGACCAGCAGTCTCAACTAATCTGGATCCCCAAGATCTCTCAAACACTGGACCACCAAACAGGCAGCGTACACCAGTTGATATGAGGCCCCCCAACACACATACAGTAGAGGACTTCTGGGTCTGTGTTCATTCAGAGATGATGCACCTAACCCTCAAGAGACTGGAGGTCCAGGGAGTTTAGAGGTCAGGTGGGGTGGGAGGTGGGGACATCCACATGGAGACAGGGGGTGGGGAGGAGGTATGGTATATAGAACATTCAGAGGGTGGATGGGAGGAAATAAAATATGGAGTGTAAAAAATTAATTAATTTATATATATGTATACATATACATATACCTATATGTATGTATATACATATATCTATATGTGTGTGTGTGTGTATATATATATATATATATATATATATATATATATGAAATTTAAAAAATGAAATCAAATTTAAAGGATGCAATGGTTAAGCTTTGTGGCCAACTTGACCGGACTTAGAATTACATTAGAAATACACTTCTGGGTGTTTCCAGAACAGTTTCATGAGATGTCTCATGAAAATTACCTAATACAGAGAGCACAGAATTCAAGGGCTGTATGCATATATGGAATATCAGATACCTGCATATGTATGCAAAGCACTGAGTTATTTCTGGTTTTTTTAGTTATGGGGGGGCGGTGTGCATGTGGGTACTCATGGAGGAAAGAGGGGTGGTGTCACCTGCAGCGAGAGTCACAGGCAGCTGTGAGCTACCCAGAACAGGCGCTAGGGAACTGGACATGGGTTCGCGTTGCAAGAGCAGCAAGCATTCTTAACCCCCAAGCCGTCGTCTCTCCAGCTCCCAAGACTTTAAAGGAGTCTCGGGCCCTGCTGTGCTGACTTGCATCATTCCACACACCTCCCACAATCATCTGAGAGGTGGGAGCAATGCCATTTCCACCTCAGAGATAGAGGCACTGACAGGGCTACCTGAGGTTGAGTGTGGCTGGAGGAGGGAGGAAGGCCTCTCAGGAAGCCATCGCCATGGACCCTGGTACAGGGAGGGGGAGGCAGCCTTAAGCAAGATGGCAGCTATGAGGTGAAAACAGATAAAATCAGGAAAAGTGTGGGGTAATGAAGAGCCAATCCAGGAGCACCCTGTGATGCGATGAGGCTGGTCCCATCCCCAGGGCAACGTGTTTTCACAGGGGCTGGTGAGATGGCTCCGCCAGGGGACTATTCTGCATAAGTCTGATGATCTGAGCTACACACTCAGAACCCCCGGTGGAGAGAGCCGACTCTCAAAAGTTGTCCTCTGGCCCTGCCAGAGCCTTACAAATACAGAGTCGGAAGTTCACAGCCAACCATTGTACTGAGCTCGGGTCCCCAATGGAGGAGTTAGAGAAAGGACTGAAGGAGCTGAAGGGGTTTGCAACCAAGAACCACAATATCAACCAGCCAGACCCCCCAGAGCTCCCAGGGACTAAGCCACCAACTACATGGCTCCAGCTGTATATGTAGCAGAGGATGGCCTTGTCAGGCATCAATGGGAAGAGAGGTCCTTCGTCCTATGAAGGCTTGATAGACGCCCCAGTGTAGGGAAATCAAGAGTGGGGAGATGGGAGTGGGTAGGGAGGTGGAGGAACACCCTCATAGAAGTAGGGGGAGCAGGGATAAGAAGGGGGTTCCTGGGAAAAGGAGAAACCAGGTAAGGGGATAACACTTGAAATGTAAATAAATTAAAATAATAATAATAATAAGTTGTCTTTTGCCCTCCATGTGTATGGTGTGACACCCACACTCTCTCATGTTCTCTCTCTGTCTCTGTCTCTCTGTCTGTCTTGGTCTGTTTCTGTCTCACTGTCTCATACACACACACACACATCATACACATGCATACGCAAAAATAATAGTCACCATAACAACAAATTTAATTTTAAAATAAAATGTTATATAGAGAGAAAAGCAAATGAGATAAAAGAAAGTAATACTGAGATGAATATGATCAAAACATTTCGTGTATATGTAGGGAAATATTCAAATGAACCCCACTGTTCTGTATAACTATCTGATAATAATAAAAATAGTACTTTAAAAGATCAAAACTCAAACATGCGCCCACCCCTTCCCCCTGCTCCATCCATCTTGCGTGTGAGTATGGACGTCCAGACACAATGCTTCAGTCTTCAAGTGGCGGAGCAGAGTCCCTGCCTGCCCGACAGCCCGATGCATCATTGTGACACCGGGTGGACAGTCTCTCCGTTTGCTGGGAGATGTTTTCATAGCAAGCAGGTTTGTGGGGAAAGGCAGTGAACACCCCCAGGGCGGGGTGCCGGGATGCTTCCTGACAGGGAAGAAAAATGATTGCTTGCTTTGATGGAAAAATGGAGGAGATTTTCTGTAAGTGTTACAGCTCTGAGATGAGTGGTTTCCCCAGTACAAGTGCTACAGTTCTGAGGGGGAAGGTTTCCTGCCATTGGAGAGTCACAAAGTCACACCACACAACAAACCTCACACAAGAGATTTACTGGGAGAAACACAAGAGGGTGGCTGTACCAGGGACTAAGCAGGAGGCGGGTTTATTTAGGGTTTCTTCGGGTGGAGTCTTCCATGATCGAGAATTCCAGGCTGGAGATTGGTGGGATTTCAAGATCTGAACTTGGGGAAAGCCTTGGGATTGGTGGGATTTCAAACTGAAGGATTGGCGAGTTTCCATGGGTTTTCAAACCCAGAAGTGAGCTCCAACCTTTTACCCTACATTTCCTAGAACTCTTCTTAGAAGACTAGAGATTGCATAAATGTAACGACCTTCCCTCAGTTACCAGTTAAACCACTGCCCAGGTTGGATTTACCAATGTAGCAATTGAAACAGTCACTGGAGGGTGGAGAAAAGAGACTCCTGAAAAATCCTAAAGTAACTAGCTCACAAATCTTAGGAAGTTCCTGAAACTAACAAGACTCCCAAGGGTCCTCCCCAGTGTGACTGATGCAGTGAAGGACCACTGGGAGAAGAGGCTCTGACCAGCTCAGATGCCTAGAGAAGACTCTGACCTGCCTGTCAAGGTGCCTGCCAGTCATACAGAGGTCTCCAGGGCTCTAGCTTTCTTGAGTCCTCATCCATGCTGGGGTGAGCTTTTGATGATGCAAATGCCTGTGGGTCATTTCTGTTCCTGTAAGTAACCCCTCACACACGCTCCTGTGAGCAATCCCGATACATTTATTGACCCAAGAAGTCAGGCTTAGGTGTGATCATATACCGCCATTATATGATCAGTCCATTACTGGTCCCTCATCTTGGATGAATTGATGTCTTTCCAGGGAAAGTCTCATAAACGTGTTCCATGTTGCCTTGATGGGACACAAAGGGGCAAAAGAATTCAGGAGGAACCAAAGCCACAGGCTGCCTGCTTCACTGTGACACTGAGTCCCTCTGTTTCTGATCATGCAAAAACATAAAATCTCAGGTCATCCACAGTTCTTGAAAACTTTCATTGTCTCATTAATAAATTAACCAGTATATTAACCACTCCTTAGCCCTCCGCCATTATCCACATGTCTACTTTCCACTTTTTAAGTCATCTGTGGTCAGTGACAGTGCAAAAATATTAAATGAAAAAAGTCCAGAAATAAGCAAGCCACATCCTTTTATAAGAATCTAGGTGGATATTGATTTTAGTGGGTGTTTGATTTTGTTGATGGTGATGATGCTTGCTCGAGACAGAGTCTCAAGCAGTCTAGGCTGCCCTTGCCTGGGCATACAGCTAAGGATGACCTTGAACTCCTGATCCCCCTCCCCCAATTTCCAGAATGCTAGGATCACAAGCATGCGCCACCATGCCCATTTAATGAGTTTATTTGACTTTATGTTACCAAAAGAAAGATTTTAATGGATATATATAAACTTGAAGACTAAAGAGAACTCTTTTGGAGGGACAAGGGTTGGTGTTGGGAAATGAACCCAAAGCCCTACACATGCTCGGCAATCGGTGCGCTCTGTCCCTGGTCCTTAATCTGCATTTTAAGTTGCATAGTTAATAGTTGTGGCAAAGTCTGAGACTGTCCTGTTCAGGACGTGGCCTGCCCTATGAACAGCGTACACATGCTGTGTATGCCCCCCCCCACTGCTGGAATCTCAGTCACCGCATCAAATATTAAACCAACCATCAAAATATGGCAGTGCCAACAATCAAATAACTCTCATTTTTACTTGGTATGTCCTGAATTATATGAATAAAGACACCAGAAACGGAGAAGTAACACAGAGAAAGTGTCAAGTGCTTCATTTATGTGAAGGCAAATATAAGTTATTTTGAGAGAAACAGACCACATTCATACAATTTTGGGTTTTTTTTTTTCTCTTCTCATTTTTCATTTTTATGGCAAAACATGGAGATGTACGGCATAAGACAGGAAGCCGCTTTGTCCCACCGCTTCATAGATCTCAGTCCATCCCTGGTCAGCTGCGCTGCACAGGGCCTGTGGTGCCGCTGAATGTTGTAGCTGTAGAACTGAGGGGAGGCGGTGGACCTGTGCGGAGACATGTCGGTCAGCAAGAGGGTTTGACAGGGGCAGCTGCTCACTTCATGGAGGCCAGGAAGCAGAAATGGAGAGGCCAGAGAGGAGGCCAGGAATAAATATGACCTTCAAAAGCACAGTTTACCACTTCCCAGCTCAGCCCCACCCCCTAGGTGCCATTCTCAAGTAGGCCCCACCCCCTAGGTGCCATTCTCAAGTAGACCCCACCTACTAGGTGCCATTCTCAAGTAGGCCCCACCCCCTAGGTGCCATTCTCAAGTAGACCCCACCTACTAGGTGCCATTCTCAAGTAGGCCCCACCCCCTAGGTGCCATTCTCAAGTAGACCCCACCTACTAGGTGCCATTCTCAAGTAGGCCCCACCCCCTAGGTGCCATTCTCAAGTAGGCCCCACCCCTAAGTGCCACTTCCTGTTACTGCTGCCTCAGATTAAGAGTCCATCAACCAATAACTCTGGACAAGTAGCCTACTTGCTGGAGTGTTTACCAGCCATGCATGAAGCCCTGAGTTTCAGCACACACACTAGGAATGGCAGTACACCCAGTGATCCCAACACCCAGGAGGTAGAGACAGGAAGATTAGTTGTTCCAGGCCAAACTGGGATATATAAGACCTTGTCTCAAAAAATAAAATCCAAGACCAGGGAGAGAGCAGAGTGGGTAGAGACTCTTGCTGAGCAAGCCTGGAATCCTAATTCAACCCTCAAGAGCCCAGCTAGAGGTGGGAGGAGAGAACTGACTGCTTAAAGCTCTCTTCTGGCCTCCACATGAGTACTACGGCATCCACACGGACACATGTCCATACACACAACAATAATCATTCAAATGTTTAAATCTTTCAATGGACTAATGCACTGATTAGGGCAACCCCACCTCTGATCATTAAATTGATGACCAAAGCTTCAACATTAGAGTCTTGGGGATGGGGGAGCAGTTCATATCCTAAAACCATAACAGTATATACAGGCATTATGTGGTATATATAAAGCCAATGCCTTCAAATATCCACTGGGGGACTTTGGGACACATCACCTTCAACAACAATGAACTGATGTCACCCTCTGCCCTATCCAGAGTCCAAAGAAACCACTGATTTCACTGGAGTTCTGCCATCTTGCATTTCTATCTCTTTCCTTATTTTTTTGGTTGATATCATTATGTAGCCCGTCAGAACTATCACAACCCAGATATGCAAACACTGACGTCTGTTGTGTTTTAGAAAAAAAAGAAAAGGAGCCAGGAGTATGTTTGATGGATCAAGGTATGGTAAGGAGGACGGAGTGCCTCTGCGGGCCCATGCTGAGACGCCCCTTCCCCTGAGGCACCAGCCACAGGGCACAGAGTTGATTTAGGGTGTGAGAAGGGGAGTTAAGGGAGGAAGAGGTGGGGATGGGGAAAGAGGGAGGAGAAGCAGGGAGAGAAGGGACAGAGAGTAAGAAAGTAAGGAAGAGAGGAGGAGCCTAACAGCCTCTTTTATAAGCCAGGCATACCTGGCTATTGCCAGGTAACTGTTGGGCAGAGCCTAGAAAGAATGCTAGCGTTCCTCCATTTTGGTTTAATTAAAAAAGGAAAAACTAAGCAGAGGCAATGGTGAAGCAGGAATAGGATTGTTGTGATCTTTAGCTACTTCCTGTTGTTGACTTGGGGGGGGGACTGTCTCTGGGAAACCTAAGAAAATGGATGGGGATGTTAGTCCAGTCTTAGGAGAGTTGGCTCTTTCCTTGCTGTCCAGGGTCTGTGGAACCATCTGTGGGTAGGAAGGTAAAGATTGAGCAGAAGCATCTGTGTCTGTGAGAGTAGATTGGAGAATCTGTGGGCTGCTTCTCTGGAGCTGCTCTGGATGTAGATTTTGAGTAGATGCCTGGATTTGACAAGATGCTGAAACACACATATTAGAGGTAGAGAATAAAGTCAAGTACATTTGGGCAATTTTTCCCCTTAGGTGTACATTTGAAAGCCTTAGGTCTTGGTGGGTGGGGTGAGGGGAGTGCCAATCCAGGAACAGGAAAGAAATCCCACCCTATGGAATAGGTAGCAAGTGGGAACTTAAGCTATTAATTGGCAGGTGTACTTATCTGGATGAAGTCTGTTTGGTCCACAAGAAGTAGATCTGAGTGGGTTTCCTGGAGCTTATAAGTTTATAAAAAGAGATAGATTTGTTAACATCATGAACAGTCTTTAAGGTATGCTTAGGGAAGACAAAAACCTTTTGTGGAGCAGAAGGAACAAGAAGGGCTTTTTTCTGCTCTCTAGGAGAATGTATATGTAATGTGCATGTGTATGTGTATGTGTATATATATATATATGTTTAGCATAATGAAAAACAATTTTAAGTTTACACTTAAAAGACAAATAGTGGAAACTCAAACCCTTGACCTTGTAAACATGATAATTGATCATATAGATTTAGCATGAGAAACACCTTAGGTCTATAGTTAAATGACACCCAAAGGAAACTTAAAATTTGAACTTGTGATTTTACAGTTGGATCATATAGTGGGATGTTTTAGTAGAGTTAGACTAATTTATAAGAGCCATTCCTATTAGTGTTAGGACAGTGACATAGTAAGGGGAGGAAATATGAAGCTCTTAGTCACTGGAAACTTGAGTCTAGATGAGGAAGTAACAGATGGTTACAGTTCACATCTGAACTGTGTGTATAAAGATCACATCTGAACTTGTGTGTATCCTTTATCATGAAGCCTGTGAGCAGGGGAAACCTGTCTGTCTCTTCTATAAGAGATCTGGTAGTCTTCACTAGTTAACAAATTGACTATTGAGCTAATATAGTGGTAGATTACCTTGGGGTAAGAAGCTAGATCTGTTTTCTAGCTGTTAAGCTACTCTTAGCTGTCAATGTAGTCAGAAATATGGGAAGAATAAATTATAACCTAGGTGTCATGTATAAATTAAAATGACAGAGGTTGGCCTATAGTCTGCTACCTAGACAGTTTTCCCAGATCACTGTGGTCTCCATCATAACTTGGGCAGTTAATCTGGCCATCAGGCCCAGAAGGCAAGAAGCTTTTGCCTGTGGAGTAGGAACAGGGAAGAAATGACTCACTTTGTCTTAGGCAATGTGAGACATTTAACTCTCTGGGTATCTTTTATTCGTCCACGGTTTAGGCCATGTCCTGGCATCGGGCAAGGCAGCGGAGCAGTGCTTCTCAGAGGTTATTATAACACAGTCCAGGCAGTCTTGTCACTGTGCCCATTTCTTCTCAGAAACCTTGGGGGAAGAGAGGATCTCTGTTAGGCTTCGGGAGTCTCTGCCTCTCATAATAAGCTTAAGCAATTAATGTTACATTTAGCAGATTTCTGACAAGATTGAGAGGCAGTATCTATTAAGCACATCTGATTACACAACCTGTGTTTAATTATTTGTTTTAAAATGTATCTAGCAAATAAAGAACACATTGTAACTTAATAGCAATAGCAAAAACAAGGCTAAAAGTATATTTAAAGCAGTAGTCTTTAACATAAGGCAGTAATCTGGGTTAAACAATCTGTGTTTGTTTAATTATTTGCACTAGAATGTATCTAGCAAATAAGGAGAGCATATTGTAACTTAATGACAGTAATGTCAGTAGCAAAAACAAGGCTAAACAAATCTTTAAGACAGTAGTCTTTAACCTTTTTACTGTTGTAAATCTTTAATATTAAAATCATTTATCAAGGCAGGATAGACATCATATGACAACTTTATCTTTAAAATAAACTTTAGGTCACATTGTCTTAAGGTAAGCAGGCAGTGAGGTGGGAACTGCCCATAACAAAGATGGCATTGAAGTTATAGACAGCCATGTGACTGCCCTTAGATAAGATGGTGCTGAAACAATAGTCTAGAAAAACCTTATCTGCCCACAACAAAGATGGCTGTCACAGGACTGCCCCCAAACAAGATGGTGCTGAAAGTCACATGTTATATCTTAGAATGGAGCAACAGAAGGAATGCTAACAATGTCTATTTGTGTCTTAGTAACTTTCCTGCTGCTGTGATAAAATGCCATGACCAAGGCAACTTATAGAAGAAAGGGCTGATTTTGGCTTATGGTTCTAGAGGCTGAGACGTCATGGTGGCAGGTACAGGAAGCCGAGAACTCATATCTTCAAACGTAAGTGTGAGAGAAGGGAACTGTTAAATCTGAGCTTTTTCATCCCGGCTCCAAGCTCCCAGAATAATGACTCTGAGGCTCAAAATATATTTACAAACACCTTGGCCATAAGCTTTGGTTGGTTCCCCAATTAGATCAGAACTAATATCCCATTTGTTCTAGTCTAAGTTCTGCCACATGGCTGGTTACCTCTGCTCGGCTCTAACGCTTCTGCCCCCTCTCGGTCCCTGTGCAAATACCCCAACCCCACCTTCTCTCTAGCCCAGAATTCAGTCTGCCTACTAGATGTCCCCCCTTCTATTGCACGCTTTCTTATAGGCCATAGTTTTTTTTAAATTGATAAGTGACGCATTCAGTGAACAGAATGTGGGACAAGACTATAAACACTCGAAGCCTTCCCCCGAGTGATGTACATCCTCCAGCAACACTCCATCTCTCAAGGGTCTCAGCCTCCCCAAAACAGAGCCACCAACTGGGTATCAGATGTTCAAATAATGAGCCTATGAAGGACATTTCTCATTCACAGCACAGCCTACCTCGATTGAGGTTCTAAGAGAACTCTGCATTTATATAAACAAGCTAGTCCAAGTGCCACTCATCAACAGTATTTCCAAAGAACCTCTGTGTACCTCACCAGGACCTATGAGAACAGGACATGCAGACAGAATCCTCCCTCTGGGGCCTTACAGTCATAACTGAGTGGCTAGTCAAGCAGTTAAGACCAAAACCACTAAGAATTCTGTTAATGTGCCGCCATGACAGGGAAGTATCCATCTCCTCTCCATGGATGTGCTAAAACCCCCACCAAAAAGCAACTAAAGAAACCAAGTTTGTTGTCTTACAGTTTCACGTCACGGTCCAGCATTGAGCAAAGTTAAGACAGGAAGTCAAGTCAGCCATGCACATCACATCCATGGTCAAGAGCAGAGAAAGACTAACATTCCTCTCCCATCCCACCTGCCCGCTTGGCTGCTTTCAGCAAGCCTTCCTCATCACACAGTTCAGGGCCCTGCCCATGAAATAGTGTCATCTACCACAACAGGCTGGGTCCTTCGGGGTCAATCAACAATCATGACAGTCCCACAGAGACCTTCTCATGGGCCAGTCTGATCTGGGAAATCCCTTAAGAATCCCTTCTCAGGTGACTGGAGGTTGTGCCAAAATGACAGTTAAATGTAACTGGCACAAGGGAATTAATTTCCATAAGCTCAAGTTTCATGACATTGGCACACAGGAGGTGACACGGTGTCTTTATTAGGGTTGTATTGCTGTGACAGAATACCACAATCAAGGCATTATAAAGGTTATAACATTAGGTTTATATTCCTTATAAAAGGAATTGTTTAACTGGGCTTATGGTTGCAAAGGGATAGAGTCCATGATGGAGGAACAAAGGCATGGAGGGAGGAACAGCTGAGAGCTCACATCTGAATCCACAAATGGGAGGCAGCAGAGAGAGAATGGTGTGAGCTTTTCAAAGACTCAAAAGACCACCCATAGTGACATACCTCCTCTATCGAGGCCACACCTCCTCTAACAAGACCACACCTTCTCTAACAAAGCCACACCTCCTCTAACAAGGCCACACTTCCTCTAACAAGGCCACACCTCCTCTAACAAGGCCACACCTCCTCTAACAAGGCCAGACCTCCTCTAACAAGGCCACACCTCCTCTAACAAGGCCACACTTCCTCTAACAAGGCCACACCTCCTCTAACAAGGCCACACCTCCTCTAATAAGACCACGCCTCCTAATCTTTCCCAAACAGTTCCACCAACTGTCAGGCATTCAAATATTTGAGCCTATGGGAGCCGTTCTCATTCAAACCACTACACAAAGTGGGATGAAAAATTGGCCCTGATTTTGAAAACACTTTATGCCAAATCCAACCAGTGAGCAAAGTCATGGCACACCTATGAGTGGAAAGGGAGACAGAGACAGAGGTAAGCAATGGACATTTTATGCTCCTGTGTATGGATTCAGATTTTTCACCCCTGAGGCAACGAGAATGCAATAAAAGTCCAAGACAAGAAAAGAAACTTCAGAAAGTAAGATTTATGTTCTAGAAAATGAAAATTGCTTCGCCTGCTGAACTAGGACTCTGTGAGTGGGAAAAAAAATTAAACTAGAAACTCTACCATGAACGCCATTGATGTTTGGGGCTGGTAATTCCTTACTGGGGAGGGGGCCTGTCACATGCCCTGTTGGAATTCATTAGCATCCCCGTCCTGTCCCGACTAGCGACAGTAGCATTCTCTCAGTTATGACAGCAACAAACTCTGCCCTATGGGGCAAAATTGATCTGAAAACCATGGGAAGCAGCAGGCCATGTTTGGAGACATAAGTCAGGAGAGAGACAAAGGAGGCTGGACTGAGGAGATGAGGCAGGTGCAGGCTGAAGCAGAGCTTAGAAGAAGCTGCCTTTATGGGTCTCAGGTGTGTGTGTGTGTGTGTGTGTGTGTGTGTCCCTGAGAAGCTGCCAGAATGGCCCATGACTCCAACTCTGTAAGAAACCAAACTGTACCATTTCCTCCTGCCTTTTGCTCTAGCTGAAACCCACCTTTGTGCTTGTCTGTCCCCGCCCTGCCAAGTTGTAAACTTTCATACATATGTATGCATACGTTATATTCTTTGCAAGCATAATTTGGACTTTTCAAAACACTGACACGGTAACAAGGAAAAATTGAGACGTGCACATGGTTTGAATATGGATTCCGGGTTCTCACACCCACCCTGACATTTTTCATGCCACCTTGTTTTACGTTGTTCTCTTGCTGCTTTTCTACGCCTTGTCCAACTTTTAAAAGTCTACATGAACACACACCCAGACTCACCCATTCCCTGTGGAACGCAATGCCATCTCAGACCAACCAGCCGGAGACTCAGTAAGGTGCTCAATAGGGTGACAAAGGCCAAAGCTCAGCATAGGGGTGACATTTGCATAAAATTTATTTAGGTAGAAATGGAAATTAGTGGATGGGAGGGGGTAGGAACAAAGCCCAAGGATATGTGCATCTGAAAATGTCCTAATGCCACTGGGTCCATGAGCCAGATCTAGGCAAGGGGGCCACAGACCTTCAGAAGTTTAAAAAAAAAAAAAAAAAAAAAAAACTTTAGGTCTCAAGGTAAATCATCTTAATGCAACATTTTTAAAGACAAATTTAAAAAATAATAATAAATCAAGATGAATGCCCTATTTAACTAAAACCGGGATCAGAGCTGAATCAGTGAAGGGGTTTGCCTCGCAAGTGTGAGCACCAGAGGTTTACTCCCAGAACTCAGGTCAAAAGCCAGCTTTGGTTGTGCATTCCTGTAACCCCATGGTGAGGTTGTCCTATGTACCTTCAAATATATGCACACACTCACACATGTGAACACACACACATACAAAAAAGAAAAAAATAAAATAAAATTTAAAGTCAAGACTAGCCAGGCATTGGTGGCACACACCTTTAATCCCAGTACTTGAGAGGCAGAGGCAGGCAGATTTCTGAGTTTGAGGCCAGCCTAATCTAAGAGTGAGTTCTAGGACAGCCAGGGCTACACAAAGAAACCCTGTCTTGAAAAACCAAAAACATTTAAAGCCAGACTAATCATAAGACTATGCAGCACCCGAGGCAAAGTGGAGAATACCCATCTCTAGATGAGTAAACTTTGTTTCTAATTTCATTTACTATTGGTATGCAAATGTGTGTGTGTGTGTGTGTGTGTGTGTGTGCAGTGGCTATCTGTGTACAAGTGTGTGATGTGCACTCGGTCATGTGGAGGTCAGAGGTCAACATTATGGAGTCAGCTCTTTCACCCTGCTTTCAGGTAGATTGGGGGATTGAACTCAGGCTGCCAAGTGTTGTCTAGGCGCAAGCACCCTTAGCTGCTGAGCCACCCCAGAGACCCTGCTTTGTATGTTTTTAATTTGTAATCTCTTTTAGAATGAAGGTTTGAGAATACTTTCAAATAACTGTGTTGTAAACCTTTGAAGCACATCCTAAAACTGAATAAAAAATAGATGAATCGTGGGGGAGAGATGCCTTCCAACAGGCTTGGCAACCTGAGGCCCATACAGTAGAAGAGACTAAACTGTCCTCTAAGCATGGCACCCAAGCCCCCACCCCCCAGCACACATACACATACATACACACATATATATACATACACATATATACATACACATACATACACGCATATATACACATATACATGTGCACACATTACATATGAATATACATACATACAACATGCACACACATATATACACACATACACATGCACATACACATGCACATACACATGCACACACATACACATATGCACACATACACATATACACACATACAAACATATGTACCTACATACACATGCACTCTCGCATGCGCGCGCACGCGCACACACACACACACACACACACACACACACACACGTCACCACGCCTTTCATTTCAGCATTTCAGAGGCAGAGGCGGGTAGATCTCTGTGAGCTCAAGGCCAGCCTAGTCAACAGAGTAAGTTGCAGATAAACCATGGATGGATACATAGGCCCTGTCTCAAAAACAAATTAAAATTATGTTGTGGGTTTTAATACATCTTTATAATTTTCTGTTTTCCCAAACTTCTTTGTGATCTGCAATGCACATGATCAAAAATGTGCTTATTAAACTGATGACAAAGTGTACAGACAATGCTGGGTATCCCCCACTCGCCCAGACGTGAGCACGGCTCCACATGGTCCCACTATTCAGTCCGCGTGTATTTAAAATGCTGCCTTTGTATTCAGTTGGGATTTGGGAGTTAACTTAGATTTTCCAAGCACTGGATCAGGATACAACTTAGCTTAATTCCTGATGTTAGAGTTCCCAGAAGCCTGCCAGGTGTCATACCTGCAGACGGTACCTCGATGGTCTTGTCCCTTCGTGTCCCTGCCTAGGATACCGAGGACGCTGAAGCCAAGTACTCAGCAATCAACGGCTTTACTGCCTGTCTCTGGTCCTGCCTGTCCGGGCCCTGCATCTCTTTCAACAACTCCAAGCTCCATCCCTGGCCATCGGGATAACCACACACATAGCTCAGCAGCCACCACGATAAATTACATCTCCCTCTTTTTCTATCATGGCACGAAGCGGGGGGGGAGGGGGAGGAAATGCCGCCTTTTATTGAATCTTTCTGAGGCATATGTGTTGATAACTCCTCGTGTAACCTGCGATGGAGGGGGACTGCTAGTAAAGCCAACGCAATTATGACTGGATAATTTGAAGGGCCCACTTTCTCTTGACAGCAAATTAATTGATGTTATAATGGGTATGTCACCCTGTCATCCATCAACATTTATTGAGTTCTGACAATGTGCTGGATTACATGTGAAAGAGTGCACATGCATGCATGTGTGCACACATGTATACACACACACACACACACACATACACACAAAAATCCAACATTTCTTCTGAGACTGGTCCACTTACCATATGGTTTGGGGGTGAACAGAGTTTTCCAATGTAAAATAAAAAGTCACAATGCCTGGATCCGTGCTCCCCACCCCCTCCCCCCCGCTCCTCATTTATCTCAGCACAATGGCGCCGGATGGCTTTGAAGATGAGTTGTAATCAACTTGTGAAATGGAAGAAAGAGAATTCTGATTTGCGGGAGGAAGAGGCTCTGACGGAGCGTTGCATTTTAATGACTCTTGTTTATTAATGACCCAGGCTTTCCTGATCCACAGTCGTGAGGGCTGGAAGGGTCCCTGCAGATGCTGTCTCCCCACAGAGACAACATCAGGGATCCTGCAGCTGCAGAGCTGACTCTGGCTACCTGGGCCTGGGTGCGGGGTGGGGTCTTGTCTGGAAATGACTGGGACAATTGGTTTGTGAAGTGTGTGTGTGTGTGGGGGGGGGGGTCCAGGGCATGAGTCAGGAACAAAAATCAATCACCAGAAAAATTAAGAGACTTCATTTGCAGCTGCTAAAGAGGAGATTTAAAAAACCACAGGACACAAAACCCCACTGAAAGAGGTATTTAATTTTTAGGTCGCCCTTAGAGTCTCGGGTGAAAGAATACTCTGGCGTGGATTTCCAGCTTTGTCTTCCCTGGCATCTATTGACATATTTATTTGCATGTGTAAATTTGCTTTGAGCGACACTTTCTGCTATTAGATCAGACTGCCCGGAGCAAGACTTCAATGGATCCCAGTGCTTCCTTTATCTCAGAAGCTCCGGTTACAACCTAATGTTATTTTAACAGTTTTTCTTTAATTTAACGATATTTAATTTGCATTCACTCAAGTGACATACAATAGATCATGCTATTACTATGATTTATATCCGACGAACTGGCATAAATCCACCATTATAAATTGCGCCTGTAAATGAAACTATTATTTTACAGGAATTACCAGAGCAAAAAGGCTAAGAACCCTCCAAGTCAACCTTAGTCAAACCCACTCTTTAGAGTTTTATATTTTATGCCTGCAATAAATGCTTTCCTGAAAGCTCATAACCCAAGCACACAAAAAAAAGTCATTTGAAGTACATTAATTACGATAATACCATCCAAAAAGCTGCAAGGGCCTATTTTTGTGACATCATTCTCTGATTTCTTACTACCTTAAATTATCTCTTTGATGGCCATGGAGATTAACAGTCATGCTTTTATCATTAAATATAAGGCATTTTAAAGCCTCACCCACCTAGGTTCTAATTGATATTGCTTTAAGTTGGCAGATAGCGACCTGATTTATAATTTAAATATGCAGTATTATCTGCCTCTCTTGAGCAGAACGAAAAAGCGAAGTCCCTCTCATCTTTCTCGGCAATGTTAACATCAAGGAAAAGTCACTTTCTTCCCCCCCCACCCCCTCCCCACCCTTTTATATCCTAAGCCTAATTGAAAACTGTTCATTGAATCTCAACATGATAGAAAAGTCTTTTTATCTCTCAATTTGTCCATTAGCGATTATAATTGAAGTATCTGCTACAGCGCCGAGTTGATATTGTTCTTGTTAAAATTCTGAGTTTCTCTAAATCTTTCAGAAGACATCAAAAAATGCATACGAGCGTCTACACGCACGCGCACGCGCACGCACCCGCTTCGGCTCAGGCGACAGCCGCCTGCATGGAGGCCCGGGCACTCAGTGGGAGGAGCACACAGAGAAGAAAGTCGGCTAATTCTGCCGGGGAACACGTTGCATAATAATCTCAGCAGTGTGGCCATAAGGTTTGCTAATTGCCACATCTGTTTAACAGCTGTCAGGCGGTCCCCACATGCTACCATCAATATTACAGTGCCACACATTACCACGAGTTTATTGTTTTCAACTGTTATTTATTTCCTGTAGACATTGCTACGGCTAATGACGATGACTTCTCTTAGGCCACTAATGATTTTAGGGCTTTTTTTTTTTAAGCTCTATTTAACCCAGTTTTGCTGTTTGGGTGGATATTTAACATCCTATCACCTACTTCCCGACTCTTCGTTTCGCGTCCCTCCTCAGAACTTCCTCACGGGAACAACACTAATTTTTTTTTCCCATCTACAACCACGGATACCCTAATCGATGTGTAGAGTCTTTTAACAGGAAGTTTCCCAACGGGTCTTTTTTTTTTCCCTAAATCTTGAGGCTGAGCCCCGGTGGAAATGATGGATGAGTAGTCAAATCACCGCGCAGGCTGCCCCCACACCGGCAGCACCCGTCTTACTGATTTTTTTTTTTTTGTAATTACTTCTGCATTTCACCACAATACTTTTTTTTTTTGTTACACACACACAGCAAACCACGACATTTATTAAGCCTGAAACAGAGATTGGCAAGCTGCGAGCAGAGTGAATTCATAGCACCTGATGGAAGACAAATTGATAGGTGTCAGCGGTCTCCGGCGTCCACGCGTCCGCGGGACATGTGGATTCTGTGTGATATATTATTTATCCACCCCCAACGCCTTCCACCTCATTAATAGCCCTGTACATTGGAGACACACAATACTGATGATTCGTTTGGGACAGTTCAAAGGGACGTGGTGTTTGTCTACTCTGATTCCATTATTTTCCTCATTCCCCCTTGCATCTTCCCATAAATTATTAAGCCCCAGACTGTTTATTTAAGGCTCTCATTTTAGTGCATGTGTCCAGCTGAATTCTGTTTTTCTCCTCTAATGAAAGGAAAATAGTATAAGAATTTCCAATGGAGGTGGGGGGCCAAATTTCAGATCCTCCACGTACCAGGTCACCCATAAAGGACAGTCTGCCTTCCAATTGCACAGCAAGGCCATTTGATGAGTCTTAAAATCCATCTGAGTTACGCACCACGTCACGCCAACAAATTAAAATGCAGCTACTAGGTCAAATCAAACACGATTTGCATGCGCCTACAAGTTCCCCAGTAGAGAAGGGAGCTGATCAGTCCCGAGGAACCATGAGTGACTGACGTCCAGTTTGCAAGTCTGTCGAAGTCTATGGTTTAGAATCCAACCATGGCATAACCATCGACTGGACACAAGGCTTACTGGGCTCCCACTCAGAGATGAGCTTAAATATAAAATCGACTCCGTTTTCTTAAAGATGAACCCAAAGGCTTGCATTTTTTTAAAAGATTAAAAGAAATTTTAAATAATCTAGAGATGTTTCTCTGGGGAGTTTGCTGGTGTGTGTGTGTGTGTGTGTGTGTGTGTGTTTCAAAGCATCGCTCTAATACTATAAGGGGAAACGGATGCTGAGTCCTGGCTCAATTGGGATTTTCAGCATGAAATTTTACAGAAGGCTTTATCAACAACAACAACAACGATTTTTTCCAAACATTACAACTGCAACTCAGACAGCAGGTCGTGGTCATCGCTGACAGTTTTCCTAGGAGATCGTCGAATCTGTCCTTGTAATCTCCACAGCCTCTTCTCTCTTTTTCTCTCTCTCTTGTTCAGGACCCTCTTCTCCTGGCTCCCGTGAGACAGGAAATGGGGGCGACACCACTCCTTTCCCGTCGCTGTGATAAACGACCACGACCAGGGTGACTCTAGAATGGAAGGGTTTAATCGAGCCCATGGTTCCAGAGGGTTAAAACCATTGTGGGTGGAGGCATGGGCGGGAGCTGCAGGCGTGATGGCAGGAGCTAGAAGCTGTGTGCTTACACCCTCAAATGCAAGCAGGAAGCACAGAAAACAGCCCGGAAGTGAAGGAAGGCTAGAGGCCCTCAAGCCCCGCCCTCAGTGATGTACTTCCTACACTGTGGCTGCACCTCTTAACCCTAAACAGTGCCACCAGTTGGTGACCAGGTGTTCAAACACCAGCGCCTTTGAGAGACATCATCATTGAAACCACCACAGACAGACACCAAAAGGCTGGTGACCCTTGCCCCGGGAAGTCACGTCACTGGTGAACTTCGACCTTGCGATGTGCTCAGCAAAAGCTTTGATGAAAGTCTTCAATGACAGTTCAGCCAAGGTGCGCTGCCCGGGCAGCTGATTAGAAAGACAGAAGAGAAAGCAAGAGCTACATTGAAATGGCTAGAAAGCTTGCCAAAAGGTCTCCATTGGGAAACGGTAGCCTGAACTCCCCTCCCCCGCACCCCAATAAGGGAGTCATAAAGAGGGTGGGGGGGATGGCCTCACACATGCTTGTAATCCCAAAACTGGGGAGGTGGAGAAAGGAGGCCCCGGGGTCTCACTAGGTAGTTTAGCCTAACCAGTGAGCTCCAGGCCAATCCGAGACCTTGTCTCAAAGGAGGTGGATGACGAACCTGAGGCTGACACGCCACAATGTAACATTAAATAGCAATTAATCCCGGTGGCCGGGTTCTGCCCGCCCCAATGGTCTATGTTCCTGTATGGAAGACACCTGCTCAGCCTATATATGTTAATATGCCTTAAACAGCTTAAGAGCTGGGCCACTGCCTAACCTCATGCTGTTAGAATCTACCTCCGGCAGTAATTCCGAGTTACTTACTAAATTCTATGTCCTATCTTGGCAGCTCTAGACCCTGTTAGGCAGCCCTCAGGGCCACACTCTCCTGTCTTACAGTCCTCTCAGGCACGGCATCTCTCCACTCTTCCACGCTCTCCCAGCATGGTGGAATCTCCTTCTTCCCCTCTCTGCACACATTCATGATTATATGCATGAAAAGACATTCACAGAGTGAGAAATTGTGGGTCCACATCCACCCCGCCGCTGGGGTGTGGGACACTCCACTTGGGCTGGCAGTTGTGGAGGAGCCAGATGTGGGTCTGTGCTCTGGACCACTGCTGGGGTGCTGGGCAGCGTCACAGGGGGAGTAAACTCTTAAGCACATGCTAAACTGCATTTACCCTGCACTGCAGCCTCGTGGATGCTAGGCATTAGGGAAGCACCCAGACACCACTCAGGGTGAGAAAACGCAGCCTAAGATGTGGGAGGCCAGAACTGGGGTTCCCTGACTCCCAGGCATCCAGTTGTGACTGGAAAACCACACAGAGAAGTCGGGGATGAAGTACTGGGGTCCACAGGCCTGCAATGAGGCCGGGACCGGATGCTCCCAAAGTCGTGAACATCCGGGCGCTGCTGGGTCACAATGAGTTGGGAATGGAATCGGGCGCGGGCTGAGGGCTCATGCTCATGGGAGCTCTGGCTTAGCTCTTTGGTGATTGATGGTCCTCAGCTTGGTAGCAGTTGTCTGGGAGTGCAGAGAGGCCTTCTGCCAATGCAGTTCTATAGGCAAAGGCCTTCTCCGTGCTCCCCACGGTGATCCTCGATGAAAGGGTCCTTGTTTGTCCATATGGTTTATTGACTATTCATCACGGAAAATGGATGAAGACCAGAGATTAAATACCCTTTGCAGGGAGGGATGTCTGGGAAGGGCAGCTTTATTGGCTAAACCCTCAAGGTCTCTAGATACCTCATTAGCATGGAGAACTCTGTTCTGGGCTGTGTGACTGACCTGGGGAGTGTGGACATGTGTTCCGGGCCAGGAATCTAGTAGGGAGCACGGAGGCGCCTACCATCCCAGGTGGGTACCTGGGTACTAGGGTCTCAGACCCACTAAACCTTACCAAGTTTCCTGGCATGTTCCACTGCCTCACAAGAAATAACTCTGGGGAAGAAGAAGATATGGGATGGGCTAGCAAGATGGCTCCGTGGATAAAGAGACTTGCCACCAAGCCTGAAGGCATAAATTCAATCCCAGAATCTACATGGTTGAAGAAGAGAACCTACCCCCACAAGTTGCCCTCTGACCTTTACCCTAATGCTCTAATGTCAACACACACACACACACACACACACACACACACACACGAGAGAGAGAGAGAGAGAGAGAGAGAGAGAGAGAGAGAGAGAGAGAGAGAGAGAGAGAGAGAGAGAGAGAGGATTTAAAGATATAACACAGCAACTGGAAAATCTAAAGATAGCTTCAGGGGCTAGATATGTGGTGCTTATCATGGAATCATGGTTCCTTCCCCAACAATAGACAAACCCTGGAGAAAAGGCAGGAGGATCTAAAGTTCAAGGCCATCTTCAGCAACATAGGGAGTCCAAGGCCAGCCTGCACAACACGAGGCCCTGTCACTAAAAAATAAATAAACGGACTTTTAAAGCTAGTTTGGAAAGCTATTGTAAGGATTCTTCCAGACACAAAAGCAGTAGGAAAAGAAACGGAAGCACTAAGAAAATTAAAATTCAACATGAAGCATTCAAGTGTTGGGAGTTCTAGAAAGCAACAATAAAGAGAAATAAATTATTCAAGAAAACCTCCCAAAACCAGAGGGGAAAAACTCCAAGAACCATCAGTCTCTAAGACCATGTGCTAAAAGCTTATTGTCAAGCTCTGTTCTCATAAACACAACTCTAAAGACAGCACGGGAGTGCCCCGCCCCCTCAGAGTGCCCCCCTTTGGAGCGCCCCACCCCCTCAGAGTGCCCCCCCCTTCAGAGTATCCCGCCCCCTCAAGGCCACAATAGCCATCCTGGGAACCAGAAAACAAAAAAGATTCCATATCCAACTAAATTGTGACCTAATATTTAAAATTAGGATAATGCATTCAAATCTGGCACTTTAGAAACTTAAATCCTGCTGGGGGTGGTACATGATTTTAACCGCAGCACTCAGGAGGCAGAGGCAGGCAGATCTCCAAGACCAAGACCAGCTAGGTCTACAGAGCAAGTTCCAGGACAGACATGGATACACAGAGAAACCCTGTCTCAAAAGAAAGGAAGGAAAGAAAGAAAAGAAAAAGAAAAAAAGAAAAAGGAAGGAAACAAGAAAGGAAGGAAGGTTGGCCAGGCGTGGTGGCGCACGCCTTTAATCCCAGCACTTGGGAGGCAGAAGCAGGCGAATTTCTGAGTTCGTGGCCAGCCTGGTCTACAGAGTGAGTTCCAGGACAGCCGGGGCTACACAGAGAAACCCTGTCTCGAAAAGAAAAAAAAGAGAGAGAGGAAGGAAGGAAGGAAGGAGATAGAAAGAAAAAGAAGAGATAGAAAGAGAAAGAAGAAAGAAAGAAAGAAAGAAAGAAAGAAAGAAAGAAAGGAAAGAAGGAAGGATGGAAGGAAGGAAGGAAGGAAGGAAGGAAGGAAGGAAGGAAGGAAGAAAGAAAGAAGGAAAGAAAGAGAAAGCCCTCTAGAACCCACTGATTCTCTTTCTGGAGGGAAAATGAAATGTCTTTTCCCCTTCTTTCCCTCTTTATTTCTATCTTTTTTCTCTAGAATAAAAGTGGCCTGGTGCTGGAGAAACTCAGTGGTTAAGAGCACTGACTGCTCTTCCAGAGGTCCTGAGTTCAATTCCCAGCAACCACATGGTGGCTCACAACCATCTGTAATGAGATCTGATGCTTCTTTTCTGGTGTGTCTGAAGACAGCTACAGTGTACTCATATACATTACGTACATACATACATACATACATACATGCATACATACATTGTAACACTGGGCCAATGACTGCACAGAAAGGAGGGAGGGTAGCACAGAGGAAGGATGACAAAGGGAAGGAAGGAGGGGGGAGGAGGGAGGGAGAGGAAAGGGTTAATGAGACTGAACCTTAGCACCCTCACTGGGGCCTGGAAGGAGCCCCTGCAGCCCAAGGCAACAAGGGTTTTGTCACAGGCACTTCCAGCTGACTGCCGCATGAGGCCTCTCACGGTTAAAGTGGATCTGTTGTCTGCCTCTCCATGGAATCTTCACAAACTGTGGAAAGTGATATTGACCGCTCTCTTTGCCAGGTCATGGTGGTGCACACCTTTAATCCCAGCACCGGGAAGGCAGAAGCAGGTGAATCTCTGTGAGTCTGAGGCCATTGTGGTCTACAGAACTAGTTCCAGAATAGCCAAGGCTACACAGTGAAACCTTGTCTCAAAGAAAACAACAACAACAAAAAAAAAAAAAACATAAAAGAAGGAGGAGGAAGAAGAGGAAAAGGAGGGGAGGAGGGGGAGTGAAGCCTTGTGAAAGGAAATTGGGTCACTGGAGTGTGGATGTGGGATAAGAGATCCCCAGACCTGCCTCTCCCTGTCTCTCTTGGCTTCCCAGCCATCATGAGATGACCAGGTTTGCCCTGACACATCCTGCCTGCCAGAATTTGCTGCTCTGAAGCAGACAAAGAGGCGAGCAGTCAGAGACAGTGGAGGTCAGGGCCTTCCGTGAGCATCAGTTCTCCCCTTCTCCCATGTGTGTCCTGGAGACTGACCTCAGGTCATTTTCTTCTTGGGGCTGGAGAGATGGCTCTACTGTTGAGAGTATCTGCTGCTCTTCCAGAAGACCTGAGATAGGTTCTCAGCATCCACATCAACCTAATTGCCTGTACCTCCAGCCCCAAGGGATCTTCAAAGACACTTTAATTTTTTTTTTGTTTGTTTCCTTTGTCCACACTTCTTATGTCAGAGATTTTACCACAGTAATGGAAATCCATTATCAGCATGACCCCCTTCCTGACTTTACCAACCGCCCTAGGTTAGGACAAGAGGCAAGGAGGCCTTTGCACGTCCAGGGTCCTACTGTGCAATGATAAGTTTCTCTTGAATTTTGAAGCCCAACGTGGCCCTTCCCCCCCCCCCGCCCCTTCCCACCAGTTTGAAGCTAATGTTGGCTCAGAACCGTGTTTTCCTCCTCTGCTTCACGCCTCCCTCACATTCAACTGGCCACCAGGCAGCTTCCGTCTCCTCCCTGACTCCTCCCACTCCTGACATGAAGTCCCACAGATCTCCATGCTTTCCCCTTCACTCTGGAGGTCTCCCAGATGGAGACATTTGATTTGGTCTCTTAAGGCCAGCAGCCGGACAAAATCCAACTTCTGACTCAAGGCCCAGCCCCGAGAAAACCTGCGTCCTACCTCCGCCTGAAACCACTGCACATTATGTCATACTGCACGACTTCTCAAATGCTGTGCTTGGCCCACTCTACCCCATCTATTACCACCCCCACCCATCAAGTTCCCACATGCCCTTGTAAATGCACAAGGGATCCACCACCCACTCAACCCTGCTCTCCCCTCCTCCCACCTACATGGCCCTGTTTCCTCTTCTGTGGCATTCCCCATCCCATGGCATCCTCCTGCGTGCCAGCCTCCCACACTACAGGACCACTTCGTTTCTGTATCCCAAAATTGAGACGGGTCTGTCTTTGGTGGACAGCAACCATTTGGCGAGGCGTTCGTGGATTCCCTGCTAGAACCTGCTTTAATGGGAATGACGTAGGAGGCGCTTACTCATGGATAGAGGAGAGCAAGAACTCAGCCCGGGCTCTTCCCGGCTCTCTCTGCTTCCCAGCAACCGTGCAGTACCATTTCTTCCCATTATTTTGATGCTGGCACCATAGGGATGGTCAGCCAGGAGAAAACCACCTCCCTTCCATCTCTGCCAACAGTGTGATGGAACCAGCTCTGACCAGCTCACTGGAGCCCACCGGTATGTTATCAAGACGTTGTGAAGCCTTTTGACATTATGTAAATAGTTTGAAATCAGCCATAGTGGGAATACATACGAAGACCAGCAAATGGGCACAGGGCTCCCAGCCCCACCCTGGATCCAGCTCACCCATGAACTCAGCCTGCCTGACTCAGCAACAACTGCACTGACCCATGTCCCACCCAGAGTGCATATTTCTCTCACACCCATCTACTCATTATTGCCCAAGTCTTCCAAGACAGCAATTATTGGTTCATAGACAGGCATGTTCAACCTAGCTGACCAATGAGAAAGTCTCCCAGGACTATTTGGGAAATTCATCAAGTGGGAGGGGGCTCTTTGGAACTTTTGGCCATGATGAGGAAACCTCAGGATTGTGAAGCAAACGAAGGAAGAAAGAAGAAAGCAAGAAAGCCAAGAAGTCTTCACAGCACCATGGGAGTCCAGGGCTCCATGCTAAGTTCCATTCCTGGACCTTTCACATCCTGAGTCAATGAAGTCTTTCTCGTAAGGTCACCTTGGGGGTTGTGTTGCTTCCAAAGGAATGGATGCTGAAGGCTGTGTAGCCTATCTCAGTTTGGGGGTGTTTTCAATAATGTGGAAGATACCTCTCCCCATGTTACCTTGCTCAAATCAAAGCTTCTCTAGACCCGCCCCCAACACCCTCTAACTGGTTCTACCCCTGTTGTCCACATTGCACTGGTCTGGAAAGTAAGTCACCTGGGCACCATAGCTGGTAATACCCCAGGGGATTCTGCTGTGCAGTCAAGGTTGAGAAGCCATGAGCTAGGGTACCCAGGTTCTGCCAGGGATGGTGTCCTTGTGGAAGCGGGGTTCTTAGCCAAACCCTTTCCCTGCAGTCCACAGTCGATGTCTTTGTTCTCTTCCTGATATACCGCTGCTTAGTGCAGTCTCCAGCTCTCTCAATTCTGAGATCTCCTTACCTCCATACCACTGAGACTGCCGTACAAGATTTTTCCAACAGCAGCTAAATTCATCCAACCGCCATTTGTAGTCCTTACCCTTCACTGAAGTCTCTCACTTAGCTTATGAAAACGGATCAGGAGATTGGTTTTAGGCAAACAAACAAAATCCCACCCAGGAACACCTGTCCCCGGGTGTCAGAGAATATCCTTGCAGGCGTGGCTTGCCCTGGAGCTGAGTCCCACCCTACATCAATTTTCAACCAAGACAAACCTCCACAGACATTCCCACAGGCTAGTCTGACCCGGGAAATCCTCCACTGAAAAGTTCCTTTTCGGATGACTCTAGGATGAGACAAGCTGACAGGGAAAGTTGACCGAGACGATACCAAATACTTTTTGTTTAACTACTGCTGCGGTAAGAGTGAGCATACAACACAAGATCTCTCCTCCCAGGGTTGCAGCACAGTATTAACTAGAAATACCATGTCCTAAGACTGATCTCCAGAATGTGGTGGTTATCCTGTTGAACTGAAACTCCAGACCTATCAAACAGTCACTTTCTGCTCCCAAGTGTCCAGGCCCTGTGTGATGGTTTGAACAAGATTGGCCCAGGGAGTGGCACTATTTGGAGCTGTGGCCCTGTTGGAATAGGTATGACTTTGTTGGAGTAGGTGTAGCCTTGTTAGAGTAGGTGTGGCCTTGTTGGAGTTGGTGTGGTGCTGTGGGTGTGGGCTTTAAGACCCTCACCCTAGCTGCCTGGAAGTCAGTTTTCCACTAGCAGTCTTCAGATGAAGATGTAGAACTCTCCTGCCTGGATGCTGCCATGCTCCTACCTTGATGATAATGGACTGAACCTCTGAACCTGTAAGCCAGCCCCAATTACATGTTATCTTTATAAGTGTTGCTTTGGTCATGGTGTCTGTTCACAGCAGTAAAACCTTAACTAAGACAGTATGAACAGCCATTTTTTTTTCCTTCTCCATTCCCTTGGCAATGGACTATTTAGGATTTCTTCAGAACCCAGATACTATAAACAATGTCATCAGAAAAACACACAAGTAACTGTTTCTTCAAAGTTCTGATTTCAAGTAATTGAAGATAAATGCCTAAAAATGGGATTTCTGGCCCCTCCAGACATTGTCATTTTTGTATTTTTTTTTAATCATGCCATCTGACATGCCACTCAGAGTGTACAGGAGCCCCAAGCTCTCCATGCACGCTCAGTAGCTTTGCTGTTACAATGTTGTCATTTATGCAAAGAGATACACATATAAAGGAGCACAACAGCCAGGGGATGCGCTTCCTTCTGATTCTCCTCCAAGCCATGCTGAACCACAACCAAGACTCTCAGCAATCAGCCGTTCCGCTGCCTGAACAAGACATTCACCGGTCTGTACCTCTAGCCTGTCACCACCTGCCTGGGAGTCAAAACCTCCTGGTGCGGTTGGCTCACCTATCTTTAGCTCCTCCCCCAGGATGTAGCATCCTGAGCCTCATAGTTAGCCCTCATGTGTCACCAAGAAAAAAAATCAAAACTCTCTAAGCATCCCCTGGGGTGGGGGATGGGGGATCACCTCAGGTAGAAATCTGATGTTCTAGTCATCCCTCCTGCTGAGTCTGTCCAGACACCTTCACCCCATTCCCCACCCCCACCAGTGGAGCCAGCAGCTTTGAACACGAAATCCTTTCCTCCCCTTGAATATTACACAGAAACAGGGAGCCTGGGTTCTCTGCTGCTATACTGTGACCATGACGAGAAGGCCAGTGGAGCACAGAAACACCAGCGGGTGCGAAGGAACAGGGTTCTGTGTGCAAGAGCCCTGAGCCAGAAGTACAACTGAGGGCAGTGAGCATGGCCGGACTCCAGACCCCTTTGGAAGGTAGAATGGCTGAGAGGTCAAAGGGGACTCGATGAGGACGTGAGAGAGGTGGAAGGCGGAGAATCACCATCGAGAGTCAATGAGCCGGTTTAGTAGTGCCATGGCCTGCAGCAGGCCAGCCTGACGGCCTGAGTTCAATTCCCAAAACCCATGGGGTAGAAAGAAAGAATTGACTCTCAGAAGTTATCATCTGACCTACACACATACACGTACACACCCACAGTGGGGGAGGACACAAGAGAGACAGACAGACGGATGGACAGACAGATGGATGGACAGACTGATGGAGACCAAGTATAACTTGGTAAAATGAAAACAGCAATCATGTCTGGACGTAACGCCATGAGATTAGACAGATAAGAACCACCTGCCAAGGTGGAGAACAGCAGAAGCAGGGCTTTGGTAGTCATAGCGACAGCAGAAACTATGATGACAGCCAGTCCTATGGGCATCGCTTTAGTAGGACTGGAGCCAGCTGCCTTGTGGAAAGTTTGTGTGTAAATTGGTACACGTGCACATTTGTTTGAATGCAGGTAGGTAGCAGCCAGAAGTTGGTCTCAGGGGTCTTTTTCTACCATCCCCACCTTCTATATTGGGGCAGGGTCTCCTGATTGGCCCAGATCTCACCAGCTGAGGCAGGCCACCTAGCCAGCTTGCTCCAAGGCTCCTTTGTCTCCGCCTCCCTCGCTGGGATTACAAGCAGCTGCCACACCCACCTAGCTGTTACCTGGTGCTTAGGATCCAAACTTTAGCCCTCACCCTAGCACAGAGAGTGCTTTACCTGCTAAATGAACTCTCCTGAGATAGCTCTGGATGCAAAATACCATTCTTCCCAGGGGGTGATACATTCTCAAACGTATCCGTGAACTTTCGGACACCACCCACTTCCCCTGCTGGGGGCTGACTGTTCCCGCGGCATCTCCCTCAGAGAGACAGTTTCTGCCAGTACAAGGTGGGGAAGTGTCAAATCCTATTAAAACGTGATTGCTAATTCAAATGCCATTGTGCTTGATACGCCTGTCGTGGGAAGTGCACAATGTAGCTTAATAGAATTGATAGAACTCCCTTTGAAGATATTTTTGTCACAGAGGCACTTGGTAAAACTGCCTCTACCCCGTTCCTCTGCCTCTTCCACGTTTTTGCTAGTGATGCGGTTTCCATGAGCTCATGGGGCCCAGAGAAGCACGCTTTCCAAAGGGGAGGTAGAAGCGGCCTTTCTTTTATTTTGCATAATTAGCCAGACCTCCTCCAGCCGCCTAATGATTCGGTTCACCCCAGTCATCCGGAAAGGGAATCAAAGCCATCCTGCATCTAAGCCCTGTGTGATCAAGCAGATAATCCACAGAGGTTACGGAAACCAACTCGGAAGAGCTTCTTAGAGATGCCAAGTCCAAAAATCAGTCTGTGCCCAAGTTCAGTGAAGAGTCTCAGCCCAGGGACCCAGGAGAGTGAGTCATACTCACCAACAAGATAGGCAAACCTGGGGACTTTGAGCATAGCCAGGGTGGACCGGAAGCGATTTCCCAGTGTGGATCCTGAGCAGGCTCGGGGTGCCAAGGCAGAAGCACACACAGACTCCTGAAGCCTAGATTCTAGGTCTGTAAAACAGAAGCCATAGTCTAATGCCACACTCTGCCATGAGTGCCAAGACTCTGGGTGGAAAGGGACAAAATCCTATCTGAAGGGGCTACGCAAGAGAACTTAGCAGACTTCAAAAATATCGAGCACAGCCCTCAGGGTGTGGAGGCAAGGGAGTCCGGAGTTCAAGGCCATCCTCAACTACACAGCAATTTCTTCATAGGGAGTTCTAGGCCAGCCTGGGCTACTTGAGACAGTTTCAAAAACAGAAAATAAAAACCAGGAAATTTTAAAAATACTGAGGCTAGAGCTGTCCTCTGGGACACCGGGACTGCAGACCGTGACCCTCTCAGCAGGACCCCGAGTCCTCGACTCCTTCCCTCAGCTCTGCCACACGTGAGGTTCAGATTCCCAGACTCCCCGGCTCACCTTTTACGTAAAATAAAACTTTCGGTGAAAGTATACAAGCATTGGCCCGTCATCTTGTCAAGTGTCCTTCCCGAGATCAATGATGCTCTGATTGACACATGCCCATCACACGGTCCTGACAAAGGAAGGGACTGTGTGCGGGCTTTGGGCAGAACTGCACACTGGGAAGTCAGTTCTCGCAGGAAGCAGAGGGCCAATCCTGCTGACAAGGACGGCTGATCCCAGTGACAGGGAGAGAGAAGAAAGACATAACGGCTATCTGGACACCAGCACACATTCAAGAAAATGACTGAGGAGACAGAAGGAAGAAAGGGAGGGAGGGGAAAGGGAGAGAGGAAAGGAAGGAAGGGAGGGTGGGAAGGAAGGGAAGAGGGAGGGGAGGGAGGGAGGGAGGGGAAGAGAGGGGGGAGGGAGGACACACTGTGCATTGGCTGGTGGAACACAGTAGGTCTTCAGGAAGGGCCATCAGAGCAGCAGCAGCAGATTTGACATTCAAATTCTGCAAACTATGATGTCCTGCAGCTTACTGAATTTTCAGGGGTGAGTTCAAACCAGTTTATATCCATCTTAAGTATAAATGGACTGAACAGACAAACAGGAAACCAAAAAAGTCAATCTTCCTCTTTTGCCAAATATTTGACTTTTTCCCCTTGTTTCTCTCTGCTTTCTTTTTCTTAATTTTCTTTAACTTTTTGAGTGTGGCTGACCTGTTTCACAGTCACCGACCTAGCAAAATCCAGAAGGCAGACCCCCAGATTTCAGACACACACCTAGGAGTCCCCCAAGGAATAAAGGTTCAGAAATGGCTCTATGGATGTCACCCAATCATCTCAGTAAACCCAACCCCTGTGAGGAGGCCAGCTTCTCAGAGTTTGGGAGAGTTTCCAATGAGACCCAAGGAGCCCAGGGACCGCTCTGTCCAGACACAGAAAGCGAACAAGCGCCAGTGATGGTATTCGTTCGGAGACTCTGTGACTGTGTCCTGCTAAGCCACTTGCTGCAAGGTTGGGAAAGTATCACTTACAGGAACTAAGATCACTCAGATTGTGAACAGAATCTTCATTTCCTTTTTTTTATTGGAGATTTTCTTCATTTACATTTCAGATGTTTTCCACTTTCCAGATCTCCCCTTCAGAAACCCCCTATTCAATCCCCCCTCCCCCTGCCCCTATGAGGGTGCTCCCCCACCCACCCTCTCCTGTCCTCCCGCCTTGGCATTCCCCTACACTGGAGCATTGAACACCCTCAGGCCCAAGGGCCTCTCCTCCCACCTATGTCCAACAAGGCCATCCTCTGCCACATATGTGGCCAGCGCCATGGGTTACTCCATGTGTATTCTTTGTTTGGTGTTTTAGTCCCTGCGAACTTGGCAGGGGAGGGGGGGGAGCGTCTGGCCTGTTGACACTGCTGCTCCCTCCATGGGGCTGCAAACCCCCTCAGCTCCTTCAGTCCCTTCTCCAACTCCTCCATCAGGGACCCCCAGCTCAGTCCAATGGTTGGCTGCGAGCTTCTACCTCTGTATTTGTCAGGCTCTGACAGAGCCTCTCAGGAGACAGCCATATCAGGCTTCCACCAGCAAGCACTTCCCGGCATCCACAATAGCATCCAGGTTTGGTGGCTGTCTATGGGGTGGATCCCCAGGTGGGGCAGTCTCTGGATAGCCGGTCCTTCAGTCTCTGTTCTTCACTGCTCCTGTGAGGAAAATGTTCACCCTTGTTCACTCCTCTAAAAAGCACTGAAGAATCCACATTTTGGTCTTCCTTCTTCTTAGGCTTCATATGGTCTGTGAATTGAATCTTGGGTGTTCCGAACTTTTGGGCTAATATCCACTTATCAGTGAGTGCATACCGTGTTTATTCCTTTGTGACTGAGTCAGCTCACTCAGGATATTTTCAAGTTCCATCCATTTGCCTGAGAATTTCATTACGTCGTTTTTAATAGCTGAGTAGTACTCCATTGTGTAAATGTACCATGTTTTCTGTATCCATTCCTCTGTTGAGGGACATCTGGGTTCTTTCCAGCTTCTGGTTATTATAAATAAGGCTGCTATGAACATAGTAGAGCATGTGTCCTTGTTATATGTTGGAGCATCTTCTGGGTATATGCCCAAGAGTGGTATAACTGGGTCCTCAGGTAGTACAAGGTCTAATTTTCTGAGGAACTGCCAGACTGATTTCCAGAGTGGTTGTACTAGCTTGCAATCCCACCAGCAGTGGAGGAGTGTTCCTCTTTCTCCACATCCTCTCCAGCACCTGCTGTCTCCTGAGTTTTTTATCTTAGCCATTCTGACTGGTGTGAGGTGGAATCTTGGGGTTGTTTTGATTTGCATTTCCCTGATGACTAAGGATACTGAACATTTCTTTAGGTGCTTCACAGCCATTCGAGTTTCCTTAGTTTGAGAACTCTCTGTTTAGCTCTATTCCCCATTTTTTAATATGGTTATTTGGTTCTGTAGAGTCTAACTTCTTTTTTAGTACACTGTAGCTGTCTTCAGACACACCAGAAGAGGGCATCTGATCTCTTGATCATGAGAGCCACCATGTGGTTGCTGGGATTTGAACTCGGGACCTTTGGAATTGCAGTCAGTGCTCTTAACCACTGAGTCATCTCTCCAGCCCAGAGTCTAACTTCTTGAGTTCTTTGTATATATTAGATATTAGCTCTCTATTGGAGGTAAAATTAGTAAAGATCTTTTCCCAATCTGTTGGTTGCCATTTTGTCCTATTGACAATGTCCTTTGCCTTACAGAAGCTTTGCAATTTTATGAATTTGTCAATTCTTGATCTTAGCAAATCTTCATTTCCTAATGTATATGAGGCTGGCCTCAAATTCAGAAATCCACCTGCCTCTGCCTCCCAAGTGCTGGGATTAAAGGTGTACATAGCCACACCTAGCAAAGTCAAATAATTGTTTTATTTGAACACCTCCCAGTGTGTCCAGCCACTAGAAGAATATTCAAACTTGCGTGCATCTTCAAATGAAAATGGTGGCTGGGGGACCTGGGGAGAGGCACTTGCTGTCCTTACAGAGGACCTGTCTTCAGCTCCCAACGCCCACGCTGGGCAGCTCACAACAACAGAACAACTTCTGCTCCAGGAATCAGAGGCCCCTTCCCACTCTCTACAGACACCCTCATGCACGTGTACACACACCCACAGACACATACACATGGATGAAAATAAATGTCACTTTAATGGAAAACTCATGACAGTGCTAGGACAGGATATGTCCTCCTCCTCCTCCTCCTCCTCCTCCTCCTCCTCCTCTCTTTCTCTCTCTCATCCTCTTTCCCTCCCTCCAAAGAAAATCAATTTAAAAAGCCAGCAGGGATGACAGTGACAGACAAACTATATGTGCATCAGGAACACTTGTTCTCTGTTCTACATGTTTCCTTATGGAGGGAGCATAATCACAGTAACACACCACAAAGGTATGCAGCATTTGATAACGAGCGAAAACTGCCGATCCCAGTTTTCTAGCTAAGAGAAAGGAATGACCACAACTTGCTCTCTTTCTCACTCTGCACCAGAAACATGGAATCTTTGAACTAAGTCTTTGACGGGCAAGACCTTGGCCTGGGTGAGCTAAGCCAGGTCTGTGTGGATGCATACATAAACTATATATTTTAATAAAAATGTTCGTGAGGTCTGGAGACAGGGCTCAGTAGTTAGAGACCACTAGCTGCTCTTGCAGTGGGTGCTTAGGTTCAGTTCCCAGCACCCATACAGTAGCTCACGACCATTTGTAATTCCAGTCCCAGGGGTTCTGGTGCCCTCTCCTGGCCTCAGTGGGTACTGCACATACATGGCACATGTACTCAGGCACACACACATAAAATAATCTTTAAAAAAAAAACTCATTAGTAAGAGCCTGGAAAAAAAAAAAAAGAATAGCACTTTATCAAGTCCCCATAAAATTCCACTTATTAATAGTTATGGGCACTGTCTTCTTCAGGGTTTCTCTGCTGTGAACAGACACCATGACCAAGGCAACTCTTATAAAGGACAACATTTAATTGGGGCCGGTGTACAGGGTCAGAGGTTCAGTCCATTATCATCAAGGGGAGAGCAGGGCAGCATCCAGGCGGGCATGGTGCAGGAGGAGCTGAGAGTTCCACATCTTCATCTAAGGCTTGACTTCCAGGCAGCTAGGAGGAGGGTCTTAAAGCCCACACCCAGAGTGACACATCCGCTCCAACAGGGCCACGCCCACTCCAGCAAGGCCACACCTCCTAATAGTGCCACCCCCTGGGCGGAGCATATACAAACCACCACAGGCACCTTAATCTATATTGATAGTTTAAGACCACTTCCTCCATTTGAGTGAATGTCACTAAAGTCACAGCGCCATGACATAATTTACAGCAGCCAAGATGGGTAGCTGAGAACTTTGCTATCCAAGCAAAGGGGCACGGAGCGTCCCCCACACCCCTCTCAGGCCCCAGGGCAAACTTCCCTCCGTAAACCCCTGCAGGTGAAGCTGCCGATGGAGGCTCAGGGGAGTGTCGGCTTGCCAAGCCCGAACCCTGAGCTTCTTCCGGCAACTCCACACTGATGGGACCTCAAGGGTTCCTTCCCTGCCCACTCGCTGGCACGGACCACTCCATCCCACGTGAAAGTGGTACTTAATTTTATTTGAAATTTGTAATTACTGAGCTGCATCATTTTATTTGCATAATAGATTCTACGAATTGCTGGAGGCGATTAAATTTCATTACTTTACCGAGAGCCCATAGGGACGTTTGTCGGATGTCAGATCACACCACGAGTACCTTGTCTGGTCTCTTTCTCCCCCTTTTTTTACTTAAATTTATATATTTGTGTGTGTGTGTGTGTGTGTGTGTGCGCGCGCGCAACAGCTCGGGAGCGGAGGTCAGAGGGCAATGTGTGGGAGTTGCCTATTTCCTTCTACCACATGGGTCCCCCCAGGCCTTGAACTTGGACCACCGGACTTGGTGGCAAGCCCTTTACCCACTGAGCCATCCCACCAGCCTCTCTCACCGCCCTTCTAATCTCCCACTCTATGTTGCATGTAGTTTTACAAACACGATGCCGCCTTTGCCCGGGAGCCGCTTCGCTCCCAGCCCACTCCCGGCTCCCTTTTCTCCCACCCGGCTTAGCACCAGGGTCTGCACTGCCAGCCCTGACCCGGCTTCGTTTTCCTACTCGAGGTCACGTTACCAGCCTACTCCCAAAATCCTAGAAGCAGAGGATAGAGGGCACAGACAGCTTTATTATTTTAGAACTTGCTGGGTAGACACAATTAAGGGGAGCAGAATCTCCTGCCTGGAAAGGCATGACCTTATCAATTATTATGTTTCTCCTCCCGCCCTAAACTCAATGGCTTGCATCAGCAAGACCCCACCAATCTCCTCGGCCATCGGCCCGTAGCAGAGGCCACAGGCCCTAGCTGCCCCAAGGGCTTACATGATTGCAGTGCCCCCTTTTCTCCTAGGCATGACGGAAAAGCCCCCATCTATTTCCTCTGTGCCTCCTTCCCCCCCCCCCACGGAAGTCCCGCCCGTGCCTTCCATCCAGCAATTGGCCACCGATCTTCTTTATTGACAAGTCAAGAACCAATTAGAGAATAAGACCTTAATAACAGACCCTCCCTTACAATTCTAAAGTCAGGACTTAAAGCAAAGAACACAAACAACTCAGAGTCCTTCAAGTGAAAAGGTGGACATTTTGCTTTTTGTTTTTACCAATCTGTGTGAAGAACAATTTTTTTCAAAAGTTTTTTAAAAAAAAATACCTTGCACAGAATGGCTCAAGAGAGTGTCACCCCTGCAGACCGCATTCATAGATCAGGCTCCCACAAGCCGGGCGGTGGTGGTGCACGCCTTTAATCCCAGCACTTGGGAGGCAGAGGCAGGCGGATTTCTGAGTTCGAGGCCAGCCTGGTCTACAGAGTGAGTTCCAAGACAGCCGGAACTACACAGAGAAATCCTGTCTCGAAAAACCAAAAAAAAAAAAAAAAAAAAAAAAAAAAGATCAGGCTCCCACACTGGGGGTGACACACCACAAAGTCCTGCAGTGATAGTCTAGAATCCCAGGGGACCCCACACGCACTTACTGAGGTGCAGCCTGTGCTTCCACACTCATACCCACCGCCAGCTCTGCAGTAAGCTGCCCCCAGTGCCTGTGTCCTAGCTGCAAGGGAGGCAGGAAAGGCGACACTCCGTGGTAGATGACAAAGACTCAGAACATAGAATAACACCCAAGCCTTGGAAAACATTCAAAAAACAAAGAAAATTTTAAAAGATTAAAATATAGTTAGGGGACTGGAGAGATGGCTCAGCGGTTAAGGGCACTGACTGCTCTTTCGAAGGTCCTGAGATCAAATCCCAGCACCCACAAGGTGGCTCACAACCATCAGTAATGGGATTCGATGCCCTCTTCTGGTGTCTGAAGACAGTGACAGTGTACTCACATACAGAAAATAAATAATTATTTAAAAAAAAAAAAGTATGGCAGAGCCTGAGGCTTTAAGCAATCTCCAGTTAGAAAACGAAAAGTCTATTTGTCCTCTGTATCTTTCTGGATACACTTGGGAAACATTTGCCCCTGTCTTAATTAGGGTTACTACTGCTAACATCATGACCAAAGCAACTTGGAGAGGGAAGGGTGTGTTTGGCTTGCACGTCCACATTGCGGTCCACCATTGAAGGAAATCAGGACAGGATCTCAGACAGGGCAGGAACCTGGAGGCAGGAGCTGATGCAGAGGCCATGGAGGGGAGCTGCTCACCGACTTGCTCTCCACACCTTGCTTGACCTGCTTTCCTCCCAAGAGGAAAAGAGCTAAGCCGGTCCACGCCCATCACTAATCAAGAGAATGCCCCCACAGACTCGCCTGCAGCCTGGTTTTACAGAGGCATTTTTCTCAACAGAGGCTTCCTCCTCTCTGATGACTAGCTTGTGTCAAATTGACATAAAACTAGTCAAGACAATCCCTTATTGTGGGAGAGGGATGATTTTTACCCAGGATGCAAGATGAACACTCTCACACAAGTATGACCCCCACCCTCTGGTGCTTAAAACATCAAGGGCTGATGAGACAGCTACACAGGTAAGGTCCTGGCTGCCATGCCTAAAGATGGGGGTTTAACCCCCCAAACCCACAGGATAGAAGGAAAGAACTGACCCCCAAAACTGTTCTCTGCACCTCCACACACATGCCGTGTACAGTCATGTACATGCACAAACACACACATAAATAAATAAATGCAATGTTTTTTTAAAAAAAACTTTAGAGATCCGGGCAGTGGTGGCGCACGCCTTTAATCCCAGCACTTTGGAGGCGGAGGAAGGTGGATTTCTGAGTTTGAGGCCAGCCTGGTCTACAGAGTGAGTTCCAGGACAGCCAGGGCTACACAGATAAACCCTGTCTCAACACACACACACACACACACACACACACACACACACACACAAACCTTTAGAGAAACATCAAAAGTAAAAGCAGAAGCTAAATTCTTCCTAAAGAACAAATAGGATTTTTAAAAATGAATAGAAACTTGTTGATCAGAGACCTTTGACCCACCCCTTCCCATCCTTCTGCAATAGAGATAACAGAGCTCTGCAAGGGAGAAGCATCTTGTATTAATTAACTTCTTGACAAACGTAGACAGGTGCGAACGTGTTTCCATAGGTTTTTTTTTAAGATTTTATTTCTTTATGTCATATATATGATGAGTACACTGTTGCTGTCTTCAGACATATTATAAGATGGCATCGAATCCCATTACAGATGGTTGTGAGCCACCATGTGGTTGCTGGGATTTGAACTCAGGACCTCTGGAAAGACAGTCAGTGCTCTTAACCGCTGAGCCACCTCTGCAGCCCCATTTCCATGTTTTGATAAGGATACGTACACTCAATTTGTTAGGACTCTGCTATGGAGACTAGACAAATGTGCACTCTAGAAGAAAAAAGAAAAAAGAAAAAAGAAAAGGCATAGCAATGCACACAGCTGTGACCTCAGACACTAGGGAGGCTGAGGCTAGGGGATTGTAGGTTCAAGGCTCCTCTGAGCTACACAATGAGACGTGATAAAGATGGGCCTGTTACTGCCCTCAAAGACTTACAGTTTCCCTGTGATTAGGACTCAGCCAAGCCTGATTTACCTTTAAGGGATAATCAGACGCTTTACCACCAGGATGGCAGGAGGAGCCTCAATCCCCACCCCACTAGTGAGTCGGTCACACTACAGACTCCGGGTGTTGACGTATAGGGGGCCCTGCTGGCACACAACACATATAGAGATATACAAGAAACCTCAGACGTGCAGCCTGGTTCTCCGGGGAGATCAGATTAATGGGATTTTTCCCGGTGGGGCTGGTTTATTTTGTGATTTTCCAACTGCTCTACCATGTGCACACATCTCAGTGGAGGTTTTGTTATATGTGTACATGTGTGCACGTGAGCGCACCTTCATGTGGAACGGCCGTGTGTGCAGGGCAGAGGCCAATCGCAGGTGCTGTTCCTCAGCTACCACCGACCTGGTTTTTGGACGTCCATTCTCTCTCTGGTCTGGAGAGCACCAGTAGGCTGAGCTGATTGGTCAGGGAGCACCAGGGACCCTGCTGGGATCGCAAGCCGTGACCCCACACCCAACCTTTTTACTTGGGCTCTGGGGACTCGATCCCCGTGCTTACGTTCCAAGCAGTCTCATGACTGAGCCATCTCCTCGGTCCTCAGTGCTTTTATTTTTATTTCTTAGTATTTATTTTTCTTTTATGTATACAAGTTTGTCTGAACAGTTGTTATACATGTGTGCAGTGCCTACCGAGGCCAGAAGAGGGCGGCTGAGAGAGACACAGTTTAGCAGGCGGCAAGGATGCTGGGAAGTGAAGGGGTGGGGGATCCTCCGGAAAAGCAGCCAGTGTGCCTAACCTCCGAACGTCTCTCCAGGCCCTCAGCTTGCAGTTTTTAACAGTGGCCAGTGTTTTTGCTGGTGTAGATTGCGTTTGGTTGGCTAAAAAGAGGAGTCGGATCTACTAGCTTTTGTGGCTTGAAATAAAAAGTTAAATCTAAGTTCAGTAGTGTCTGTGCCACAGAGGGGAGGAGTTGCGGGACCCAGAGGATGGAGTAAGGACACAAATCCGTTTCCTCCTGGGGTGGACAGTGGAGGGGCTCAAAGGTCTGCTGGGCGATTGAATTAGGGGGGAGAGGGTCAGAGAATGAAGGTCAAAAGGGAGTGGGGAATGGAGAAGGGAGAGAGAGAGAGAGAGAGAGAGAAGAGAAGAGAAGAGAAGAGAAGAGAAGAGAAGAGAAGAGAAGAGAAGAGAAGAGAAGAGAAGAGAAGAGAAGAGAAGAGAAGAGAAGAGAAGAGAAGAGAAGAATGAATGCAGACGGCAGAGAGCACAGAGGTGAAGCTGGGGAGATGGGCAGCATTTCTAGTGACCCTGCAGTGATGAGGGAGGGATGGAGGGGTGGGGGTGGGGTGGGAGGGTCACGGAGTGGGGGAACAACATAAACCATTATTTAAAAACACGCGGCTGGAGCTGGAGAGATGGCTCGGCCGTTAAGAGCACTGGCGGATCTTGCAGAGACCCCCGCGGGCATCTGCACACCTCGGTACACATTCACACACTCACATAAATACACACAAATCTTCTGTTTAGTGTGTGATGACGGGCTGAGAGCTCAGAGGACAAAGCGTCTGCCACACGGCCACAGCGACCCGAGCTCCATTTGTACACCTATCTAAAAAGCAGGCTCCCACGCTGGAAAGGCAGAGACGGAGGCATCTCTAGGTGGCGCGCTGCTCCCTAAACTTACAAGGAAACCAGGTGCCAATGAGAGACCTTGTTCCAGCGGGCAAAATGGACGGCTCTGAGGGGCCCAGCTAAACCCCACACAGTGAACGCATGCACATCCACACACGTTCTATACAAAACACCTTCTATACAAAACAGTTCACTGATTAAAGGTTTGGTGCTTGAATTTTGTCAAAACGTCTGTCCATGTATATTACACGGGTACTTATAAAAATAAATAAATAAATGATTTCGGGAAGGATTTCTCACACATACTACGACGAAGACTTTTACACAATGCAGAAATCCATTTCTTAATGACTAGGGACCTAAATCTCACAGGTCTGCCTATCGTTATCATAGGAAACTTGAGCTTTAAACTGTAACAGATTAAATAATATGGAACTTAGTAAGCCAAGTTAAATTACAACAAATTGCCAGACATGGTGGTTCATGACTTTAATCTCAGCACTCAGGAGGCAGAGGAAGGCAGAGTTCTAGGCAAGCCTGGTCTACAGAGTGAGTTCCAGGACAGCCAGGGCCTCAAAAAAAAAAAAAAAAAAAAAAAAAGGAAAGAAGGAAGAGAGGGCTATGCAGGAGAGAGGGAGGGAAGGAGGGAGAAATGGAGAGGGAGGAAGGAAGAAAAGAAAGGCCATTGGTTTGATTCCAGTCATTTTATTTTCTGACAGGAGGGAGAACACATTTGTGTTTTTGGTGGGTGGAGCTGGAGCGACTGGGTACGGTTCTTTAAACAGTGTCTCATACAGCATGTTCTGAGTTGGGTCTAAAGAGAAAGGCAAGGAAGCTAGACTAATTAATAATCAATGGGGCTTGGGAGGGGGTCAGAGTTATTATGCCACAGTATGAGCTTCAGACACAGCCCCCTGAAAAGCAAATTCAAAGAGTGTCCTGGACACGATTTCAGATGACAAAAGTCCCTGGGAAACTGGACAGAGGCTTGTCCCCAGACCACACGGTCTCTCTTTGTCTCTTCACAAAGGATCTAAGCGGACAAGCAGATAGAATTAATATTTACAATTTATTTCCTTTGAGCGGTAATGTATATAGAGAAGCACCAGCCCAGAGACCGGTGGGACTGCAGTAATTTAAACTTATGTCTCCTGCCTCTGCCGTGGCCGCACGCCAGCGGGACTTCACACGTACTGACGGATTCGGGGTCATGTTATACTTTTTAAAATGGAATTTCACACATAGAAGCTGAAAAATAAAACAGTGTCTGGGAGGAATTCTCATAACACGTTCAACAAGAATTGTATCAGAATTCATAGCCCGGGCCATCGTCATTTTTATTAGTATTTTTGTTATAAAAAAAAATAGAAAAAAAGAAAGAAAAGAAAGAAAATGTTAAATTCACAACTAAATAGCGCCCTCTAGTGAGGCACGCTATGTATACAAAGCACTCAGAATTTGACCTATTTCCAGAAAATGCTGTGTCTCGGCTTTGCTGCGGATAAAATCGACTGCGCTGAGAACACAGTCCTTTAAATCAGCGCGCTCTTTGTTAGCGCCGCCACCTCCATCAACGGCTCTCCTTTCCGACGTGAGTGAAAGTCCGTGACTTCGCCTTTTTAAAAACATCCTTTTCTTCTCAGGGAACATCAAGACTTCAACCGCGTGCGTGCGTCACTCTGCTGATTCAGACAAGTCCCTTTGTTTGGAAATGCTAGCGTGCTGCCCTGACTCCAGGGGCATCGATGATGGAGTCGCATTTAAGGGCTCCAACCCTCATCTCCTTCATGCTCAGGGGCTGCCAGTGATACCGGTAACGACCAAATTTAAAGCCATCTTTGGGCAGAACGGAGGTGTGGAGAGAGCCGAAGTCATCGTGTTTCAGCGGAGTGTCCCGGCCTAACAACTTCCAGACAGCCATTAATCTTAATCGGAACAGCCCGCCAAGGGAAAAGGGAAAGTATTTGAAGCTGCTGGGTCCATGCTCTCTGGAGTACAGTCAGAAAGTCAACCACAAGGGGGTTCCCAAAACAAGGTTCCCAAAGAGCCAGGCGCATGGAACCTTTCTGAGAGGGGTGTCTCCGGGGCTTGTGCCCAAGGGTCTATCTACTCTTCCGAGTCCTGAGCATGTATAAGCATCCCGTCTGTTTCCGTTCCAACATCTGCCTTTAAGGAGGCTTGACTTTCACTTAAATAGAGGAAATGCAGAGTCATGCCCCAAGCACAAACTAACCAAGTAAATCAGATGAAGACCTGCTTGTTAATAGAGCAAGGCTGACATAGGAGAGAGAGGAGGCGGGGTCACAATGACGTCCAGAAAAATACAAATGAGGACAGCTGTTCTTACAGGCATCAGTCAGGAGGTTCCTCCAGACAGTAAAAGTAGATCTAGCAGATGGCCCATCTCTGGGCATAAACCCAAAGAACTCCATTCGCTCCACAGAGACTTGGATAGCCAGGGTTGCTGTTGCCCTATTCAGAACAGCGAGGAAAAGGGATCAACCCGGATGGCCAACAACAGACGAGCAGCTATGAAGATGCGGTGCCTACATACACAATGGAATATTACTCAGCTGTCACAGAAAATTAACCCAGGAGCTGGAGAGATGGCTCAGCGGTTAAGAGCACTGACTGCTCCTCCAAAGGTCCTGAGTTCAATTCCCAGCGACCACACGGTGGCTCACAGCCATCTGTACAGCCTGCATTAGGTGGGGCAGCCCAAATTCAGGACGAAAAAAACACGCGCTCCCTCATACGCAGGTCTTAGCCTATAATACATGGGTGTGCATAGGTAAACAATGTGCACAAAGTCTTAAAAACTTAGAAAAGAGAGCTAATAGAGGGTACTACTGACTAGAGAGGGGGATACGGAGTGGGCAAAGGGGCGTAAGGGACACGAAAGGAAGAGCCAGAGGAGGAAGATACAGGCGACACAAGCCAGAAAGCAGGATAGATGTCTGGGCTGAGAGACGGTCCAGCGGGTAAAACCACTTACTGCCAAGACTCACCACCTGAACCCCATTCCCGGGACCCAAAGGAGAGAGTTGTCCCCTGCAGGTTGTGGTCAGACCTCTATATATGTGTCATGCCATGCACACGCCTCATGTGCCCCCACTCCCCCCTACACACACACACACACACACACACACACACACACACACACACGCGCGCGCGCGCGCAATAAATAAATAACAGAGAGCAAGACAGAACCTCATGTGGAGCATCCGGCAGGAGCCACTGTCTTTGGACCATGTTGGCATCATCAGAACCCAGTTCTCCCACCACAGCGAGCCCTGAATTCCCCAATACACCAGAAAAGAAAGACTGATTTAAAGATCACATCTCACCGGGCGGTGGTGGCGCAGGCCTTTAATCCCAGCACTTGGGAGGCAGAGGCAGGCAGATTTCTGAGTTCAAGGCCAGCCTGGTCTACAGAGTGAGTTCCAGGACAGTCAGGGCTATACAGAGAAACCCTGTCTCAAAAATATATATATATATATAAAAATAAATAAAGTAAATAAATAAAAATAAAATAAAATCACATCTCATGATGATGACAGAGGACTTTAAGAAGGACATGAATAAACTCCCTTTGAAATACAGGAGAACACAGGTAAACAGGTAGAAGACCTTAAAGAAGAAACACAAAAAATCCCTTAAAGAATTACAGGAAAACACAACCAAACAGGTGAAAGAACTAAAAAAAAACAAAAACAAAAAAAAAAAAAAACCATCCAGAGTCTAAAAATAGAAATAGAAACAATAAAGAAATCACAAAAGGAGACAACACTGGAGATAGAAAACCTAGGAAAGAGATCCGGAATCATAGACAGAATACAAGAGATATAGAAGAGAGAATCTCAGGTGCAGAAGATACCATAAAAAACATTGACACAACAGTCAAAAAAAATGCAAAATGCAAAAAGTTCCTAACCTAAAACATCCAGGAAATCCAAGACACAATGAGAAGACCAAACCTAAGGATAATAGGTATAGAAGAGAGAGAAAATTCCCAACTTAAAGGGTCAGTAAATATCTTCAACAAAATTATAGAAGAAAACTTCCCTAACCTAAAGAAAGAGATGCCCATGAGCATACAAGAAGCCTACAGAAACTGGGCAGGTGGTACACACCTTTAATCCCAGCACTTGGGAGGCAGAGGCAGGTGGATTTCTGAGTTCGAGGCCAGCCTGGTCTACAGAGTGAGTTCCAGGACAGCCAGGGCTACACAGAGAACCCCTGTCTTTAAAAAACAAAAACAGCCGAGCGGTGGTGGCGCACGCCTTTAATTCCAGCATTTGGGAGGCAGAGGCAGGCAGATTTCTGAGTTCAAGGCCAGGCTGGTCTACAGAGTGAGTTCCAGGACAGAGGAGGAGGAGGAGGAGGAGGAGGAGGAGGAGGAGGAGGAGGAGGAGGAGGAGGAGGAAGAAGAAGAGGAAATGGAGGAGGAGGAGGAAGAGGAAGAGGAGGAGAAGAAGAGAAGAAGAGGAGAAGAGAAGAGAAGAGAAGAAGAAGAAGAAGAAGAAGAAGAAGAAGAAGAAGAAGAAGAAGAAGAAGAAGCAGCAGCAGCAGCAGAAGCAGCAGAAGCAGCAGCAGCAGCTGCCTACAGAACTCCAAACAGACTGGACCAGAACAGAAAGTCCTCCCAGCACATAACAATCAAAACACCAAATGCACTAAGCAAAGAAAGAATATTAAAAGCAGTAAGAGAAAAAAGATCAAGTACCATATAAGGGCAGACCTATCAGAATTACACCAGATTTCTCACCAGAGACTATGACCCTAAGAGGACACAAATGCCAGCCCAGACTATTATACTCAGCAAAACTCTCAATTACCATAGATGGAGAAACCAAGATATTTCATGACAAAACCAAATTTACACAATCCAGCCCTACAAAGGATAAGAGATGGAAAACACCAACACAAGGAGGGAAACTATACCCTTGAAAAAGCAAGAACAGCAGTTGGCTCCATGGCTTAGTTGGTTAAAGTGCCTGTCTTGTAAACAGAAGGTCCTGGGTTCGAATCCCAGTGGGGCCTGTCTGACTGTTACCTTTTGTGTGCACTCCTTTAAAAAGAATAAAAATAAAGAAGTAGTATCAACAATAAAAAAAAAAAAAAGGCTGAAAGCCATGCGGTGGTGGTGCACGCCTGTAATCCCAGCACTTGGGAGGCAGAGGCAGGTGGATTTCTGAGTTCAAGGCCAGCCTGGTCTACAGAGTGAGTTCCAGGACAGCCAGGGCTACACAGAGAAACCCTGTCTCGAAAAACCAAAAAAGAAAAGAAAAGAAAGAAGGAAGGAAGGAAGAGAGAAGAGAAGAGAAGAGAAGAGAAGAGAAGAGAAGAAAAGAGAAGAAAAGAAAAGAAAAGAAAAGAAAAGAAAAGAAAAGAAAAGAAAGAAAAAGCAAGAAAGTAAATCTTTCAACAAACCCAAAAGAAGATAACCACACAAACATAAAAATAACATCAAAAGTAACAGAAACACCTGGGCAGTGGTGGTGCATGCCTTTAATCCCAGCACTTGGGAGGCAGAGGCAGGCGGATCTCTGAGCTCGAGGCCAGCCTGGTCTACAGAGTGAGTTTGAGGACAGCCAGGACTGTACAGGGAAACCCTGTCTCGAAAAAACCAAAAAAAAAAAAAAAAAGTAACAGAAATAATAATCACTATTCCTTAATATCTCTTAACATCAATGGACTCAATTCCCCAATAAAAAGACATAGACTAACAGACTGGATACATAAACAGGAGCCAGCATTTTGCTGCATATAGGAAATACACCTCAGTGTCAAAGACAAACACTACCTCAGAGTAACGGGCTGGAAAACAATTTTCCAAGCAAATGGTCCCAGAAAACAACCTGGAGTAGCCATTCTAATATCAAATAAAATTGAATTTCAACCAAAAGTTATCAGAAAAGATAAGGAAGGACACTTCATACTCATCAAAAGAAAAATCTACCAAGAAGAACTCTCAATTCTGAACATCTATGCTCCAAATGCAAGGGTACCCACATTCATAAAAGAAACTTTACTGAAGATCAAAGCATACATTGAATATCACACAATAATTGTGGGGGACTTCAACACCACACTCTCATCAATGGACAGATCAGGGAAACACAAAAAAGTAAACAGAGACATAGTGAAACTAACAGACGTTATGGACAAAATAGATTTAACAGATATCTATAGAACATTTCATCCTATATCAAAAGAATATACCTTCTTCTCAGCATTTCATGGTACCTTCTCCAAAATTGACCTTATAATCAGTCATAAAACAGATCTCAACAGTTATAACAAGACTGAAATAATCCAATGCCTCCTATCAGATCACTATGGATTAATGCTGGTCTTCAATAGCAACAAAAACAACTGAAAGCCCACATACTCATGGAAGCTGAACAACGCTCTACTCAATGATAGCTTGGTCAAGGAAGATATAAATAAATAAATTGAAAACTTTTTAGAATTTAATGAAAATGAAGGTACAACATACCCAAACCTATGGGACACAATGAAAGCAGTGCTAAGAGGATAACTCATTGCCCTGAGTGCCTCCAAAAAGAAACTGGAAAGGACACATACTAGCAGTTTAACAGCACAGGTGAAAGCTCTAGAACAAAAAGATGCAAATATACCCAAGGGGAGTAGATGGCAGGAAATCATCAAACTCAGGGCTGAAATCAAAACTCAGGGTAGAAACAAAAAAGAACTATATAAAGAATCAACAAAACCAGGAGCTGGTTCTTTGAGAAAATCAACAAGATAGATAAACCCTTAGCCAGACTAACCAGAGGGCACAGAGACAGTATCAAATTAACAAAATGAGAAAGGAAAGGGAGATACAACAGCAGAAACTGGGGAAATTCAAAAAAATCATCAGATCCTACTACAAAAGCCTATCCTCAACACACCTGGAAAATCTGGATGAATGGACAATTGTCTAGACAGATACCAAACACCACAGTTAAATCAGGATCAGATAGCCCATATAAACAGTCCCTTAACTCCTAAAGAAATAGAAGCAGTCATTAAAAGTCTTCTAACCAAAAAAAGTCCAGGACCAAATGGTTTTAGTGCAGAATTCTATCAGACCTTCAAAGAAAACCTAATACCAATACTCTTCAAACTATTCCACAAAATAAAAACAGAAGGAACACTACCCAACTTGTTCTATGAAGCCACAATTACACTGATACCAAACCACACAAAGATCCAACAAAGAAAAGAGAGAACTACAGACCAATTTCCCTTAAGAATATAGATGCAAAAATATTCAATAAAGCTGGGTGGTGGTGGCACACACCTGTAATCCCAGCACTTGGGGAGGCAGACACAGGCGGATTTCTGAGTTCAAGGCCAGTCTGGTCTACAGAGTGAGTTCCAGGACAGCCAGGACTACACGGAGAAACCCTGTCTGGAAAAACCAATAATAATAATAATAATAATAATAATAATAATAATAATAAATATTCAATAAAATTCTTGCCAACTGAATCCAAGAACACATAAAAACAATCATTCACTATGATCAAATAGGTTTCATTACAGGGATGCAGGGATGTTTCAATATACAGAAATCCATCCACTACATAAACAAACTCAAAGAACAAAAACCACATGGTCATTTCATTAGATGTTGAAAAAGCATTTGACCAGCCGGGCGGTGGTGGCGCACGCCTGTAATTCTAGCACTCTGGGAGGCAGAGGCAGGCAGATTTCTGAGTTCGAGGCCAGCCTGGTCTACAGAGTGAGTTCCAGGACAGCCAGGGCTATACAGAGAAACCCTGTTTTGAAAAAAAAAAATCCAAAAAACAAAACAAAAAGAAAGAAAGAAAGAAAGAAAGAAAGAAAGAAAGAAAGAAAGAAAGGAAGGAAGGAAGGAAGGAAGGAAGAAAGAAAGGAAGGAAGGAAGGAAGAAAAAGCATTTGACAAAATTCAGCATCCCTCATGTTAAAAGTCTTGGAAAGATCGGGAATTCAAGGCCCATACCTAAACATAATGAAAGCAATATACAGCAAACTAGTAGCCAACACCAAACTAAATGGAGAGAAACTTGAAGCAATCCCACTAAAATCAGGGACTAGACAAGGCTGCCCACTCTCTCCCTATCTATTCAATATACTACTTGAAGTTCTAGCTAGAGCAATTAAACAAAAGGAGGTTAAAGGGACAGAAATTGGAAAGGAAGAAGTCAAACTATCACATATCACAGATGATATGATACTATACGTAAGTGACCCCAAAAATTCCACCAGAGAACTCTATAGCTGATAAACAACTTCAGCAAAGTGGCCGGATATAAAATTAACTCAAACAAATCAGTAGCCTTCCTATACTCAAAGGATAAACAGGCTGAGAAAGAAATTAGGGAAACAACACCCTGCACAATAGTCACAAATAATATAAAGTATCTTGGTGTGACTCTAAGCAAACAAGTGAAAGATCTGTATGACAAGAATTTCAAGTCTCTAAAGAAAGAAATCAAAGAAGATCTCAGAAGATGGAAAGATTCCCCATGCTTGTGGATTGGCAGAGTTAAGATAGTAAAAATGACCATCTTGCTGAAAGCAATATACAAATTCAATGCAATCCCCATCAAAATTCCAACTCAATTCTTCACAGAGTTAGGAAGAGCAATTCTCAAATTCATCTGGAATAACAAAAAACCCAGAATATTGAAAACTATTCTCAACAGTAAAAGAACTTCTGGCCGGGCGGTGGTGGCACACGCCTGTAATCCCAGTACTCTGGGAGGCAGAGGCAGGTGGATTTCTGAGTTCAAGGCCAGCCTGGTCTACAGAGTGAGTTCCAGGACAGCCAGGGCTATACAGAGAAACCCTGTCTCGGAAAAAAATAACAAAAAACAAAAAACAAATCCCCCCCAAAAAAAAGGAACTTCTGGGGGAAATCAGCATCCCAGACCTCAAGCTGTACTACAGAGCAATAATGATTTTTAAAAAAAAAAACTGCATGGTATTGGTACAGAGAGAGGCGGGTAGATCAATGGCATAGAACTGAAGACCCAGAAATTAACCCACACACTACGGTCACTTGATCTTTGACAAAGAAGCTAAGCTTTTCCACTGAAAACACATTCAGGGGGAAAAAATAGCCTTTTCAACAAATGGTGTTGGCTCAACTGGCGGTTAGCATGCAGAAGAATGCAAATCAATCCATTCTTATCTCCTTTGTACAAAGGATCAAGTGGATCAAGGACCTCCACATAAAGCCAGATACACTGAAACTAACAGAAAAGAAAATGGGGAAGAGCCTCAAGCACATGGGTACAGGGGAAATTTTCCTCAACAGAACACCAATAGCTTATGTTCTAAGATCAAAAATTGACAAATGGGACCTCATAAAATTACAAAGCATCTGTAAGGCAACGGACCCTGTCAATAGGACACAACGGCAACCAACAAATTGGGAAAAGATCTTTACCAAACCTACATCCCAAAGAGAACTAATATCCAATATATACAAAGAACTCAAGAAGTTAGACTCCACGTTACCAAATAACCCTATTAAAAATGAGGTACAGAGTTAAACAAAGAATTCTCAACTGAGGAATACTGAACGGCTGAGAAGCATCTAAAGAAATGCTCACCGTCCTTAGTCATCAGGAAAATGCAAATCAAAACAACCCTGAGATTCCACCTCACACCAGTCAGAATGGCTAAGATCAAAAACTCAGGTGGCAGCAGGTGCTGGTGAGGATGTGGAGAAAGAGGAACACTCCTCCACTGCTAATGGGGTTGCAAGTTGGTACAACCACTCTGGAAATCAGTTTGGCGGTTCCTCAGAAAATTGGACATAGTACTACCTGAGGACCCAGTTATACCACTCCTGGGCATATACCCAGAAGATGCTCCAACATATAATAAGGACGCAGGCTCTACTATGTTCATAGCAACCTTATTTATAATAGTCAGAAGCTGGACAGAACCCAGATGTCCCTCAACAGAGGAATGGACACAGAAAATGTGGTACATTTACACAATGAAATACTACTCAGCTATTAAAAACAATGAATTCATGAAATTCTTAGGCAAATGGATGGAACTAGAAAATATCATCCTGAGTGAGGTAACCCAATCACAAAAGAGCACACATGGTATGCACTCACTGATAAGTGGATATTAGCCCAGAAGTTCAGAATACCCAAAATACAATTCACAGACCTAAGGAAGCTCAAGAATACTTTGGTCCTTTGGATACTCTGGTCCTTCTTAGAAGAGGGAACAAAATATCCATGGGAGGAGATATGGAGACAAAGTGTGGAGCAGAGACTGAAGGAAAGACTATCCAGCCAGGCAGTGGTGGTGCATGCCTTTAATCCCAGCACTTGGGAGGCAGAGGCAGGCGGATTTCTGAGTTTGAGGCCAGCCTGGTCTACAGACTGAGTTCCAGGACAGCCAGGGCTATACAGAGAAACCCTGTCTCAAAAAAACAAACAAACAAACAAAAACAAAACAAAACAAAACAAAAAATAAAAAACAAAAACAAACAAACAAAAAAGACTATCTAGAGACTGCCCCACCTGCGGATCCATCCCATACACAGCCACCAAACCCAGACACTATTGTGGACACCAGGAAGTGCTTGCTGACAGGAGTCTAACTGTCTCCTGAGAGGCTCTGTCAGTACCTGACCAATACAGAGGTAGATGCTCTCAGCCAACCACTGAATTGAGCACAAGGTCCCATGGAGGATCTAGAGAAAGGACCCAAGGAGCTGAAGAGGGGAGGAACAACAATATGAACCAACCAGACCCCCAGAGCTCCCAGGGACTAAACCACCAACCAAAGAGTACACATGGAGGGACCCAGCTGCATATGTACAGAGGATGGCCTTGTTGGACATCAAAGGGAGGAGAGGCCCTTGGTCCTAAGAAGACTTAATGCCCCAGTAAAGGGGAAATGCCAGGACAGGGAGGCAGGAGTAGGTAGGTTGGTGAGGATGGGGAGGGGGAGGGGGTAGGGGGTTTTTTTGCTTTGTTGTTTTTTTTTTTTGAGGGAAAATCAGGAAAGGAGATAACATTTGAAGTGTAAATAAAGAAAATATACAATTAATACAAAAGCAGAAAGGTACTCATAGCTGAGGAAAGTAGGTCACTGGGGTTAGTAGGTCACTGGGGTTAGTAGTTCATTGGGAGAAGGCTAGATCCTGTATTCCTCTCCCAGAATGGTGTGGGTTGTGATATATCTTTCCCCACAAGAACTATACCCTTTAAAACCAGGGACCCAGGCCGGGCGTGGTGCTGGCCTCTAATGCTTTGGCAGTGTCCAGGCAGGCATGGTACTGCAGGAGCTAACTTCTACATCCTTATCCAAAGGAAGCCCAGAGCGGACTTTCTCTTCCACCGCAGGTGAAGCTTCAAAGCCCACAGTGACACATGACCTCCAATAAGTCCACACCTACACCGACAGGGCCGCATCTCCTAAGAGTGCCACTCCCTGGGCCGAGCATATTCAATCCACCACAAGGTAAGTTCTGGCCAGCTGACATTCAAAACCAACTGGCACAGGCACCTTTATAAATGGTTTCCTTTTGCAAGAAGTCAGAGCGCAGGAAAACATACTGGAACAGATGTTGACTTAATGATGCAAAAACTCTTATGATGAGCTAGTAATCTGACTACCGAAGAGTATGAAATTAGTATGTCAGAGAGAGATCTGCATGCCAGGTTCACCCCATTCCCCCACAAGAGATGAGCTGTGGAATTGTGACATAATGCCTGACATACTAATTAAGAAGCCAAGGTGTCACGTAGTAGTTTTGTCCACCATGAGAGTGAAGGCACAGCCGAGCAGTTCACGTCATGGCCGACTAGGAAGCAAGCTGACAGAAATGATAAGAGGCATCTCGGCCTCTGAGGACCCACTCTGGGTGACTGTTTTTCTCCAGCTCTGCCTCAGCCTCTGTGTTTCCCGAATACCCACAAATAACACCAGCCATCTGCGAATGCAGCATTCAGATGAGGATCCTATGAGGGGTGTTCCAGAGTCAAGTGATAGCAGGTATCATCCCGAGAGTCCGCTGACAGATAAGCAATAAGAAGCAAGAATGAGCCCATTTATATCAACATGGCAACCATGTAAACAGGCAGATATGGGCATGTGACCCAGGACATCAACACACAATCACGGCCTGGGGAGACAGTCACACAACCATGCCGGCCTCAGTGTGATGCCCACATCCCTTTTTTTGTTTGTTTGTTTTTTGTTTTTTGTTTGTTTGTTTGTTTGTTTTTTCGAGACAGGGTTTCTCTGTGTAGTCCTGGCTGTCCTGGAACTCACTCTGTAGATCAGGCTGGCCTCGAACTCAGAAATCCGCCTGCCTCTGCCTCCCAAGTGCTGGGATTACAGGCGTGTGCCACCATGCCCGGCCCCACAGCCCATCTTAAAGTCAGGGATGGGACATGACATGGGAGAGCTAAGCGTGGAGACCAGGGGCTAAAGCTAGGAGATTGAACGATGCAGACCACCAGGCACTGTCTCTCCGGTTCTGATCGGCTCCTGCATGAGACGTCTGATCAGGCCTGTGTCTGCCACGATCCTGAGTATGCCAGAGGCCTCACCTAAACAGCCTTCCTGTGGCCAGACAGGAATTACAGACCAGTGTTATTTCCAGGACATGGTGCTAAGGCCACCACAGTGGGTGTGGCTGGATCGAGGGCTGACACTGGAACAGCGTTTGATTGATTATCAGTATTCCAAGGAGCAGCCCTTCTATGCTGCTCTGGACTTTGCCCTGCCGGAAGCCAAGAGACTCCTCTGTTTGATGGCCGCCTTCCTCATCCTCTCTGCCATGTGACGCCCCATGGGGGCATCTAGCTATCCCTGCTGCTGTGACTCCATGCCCATCTTTGCACTAGGTAGATGACACAGCAACACCCTGGCTCTACGGACCTGCACACTTGTGTACATGAACCCGATACACACACATCCCGATACACACACATCCACAAACCCAAAATTCCCAGATTGAACCTTACCTTACCTCGGTAAGGGAAAAGCAATCGATCATAGACAGGAGTGGGAGGCTCAGTCATTAAACTGAGAGATGGAAGGGTCTTCTGTAGGTTCCAAACAGAACGAATCCTGGCCTGAAGACCAGAAACATAATTTTCACCATCCCCACTCACAAGACCTGACTATTGAAACCTAGGTCATTATGTAAACAAACAAAAACAAAGCCCAGGTGCTCTCTCCTGAGGAAATACTTCAGCATTCATATAAATAATGCTTTCAAGTATGAAAAATTAAACCAGGAAGGCAAGAGTTATATTCACAACACTTGACTTTAAAAAAAATCCATTCCAGAAAAAAAAACAGTATTCTCTTGAGTGCAAACACAAAGGTTAAGAAATATTAGCCAACTATTTATATATGTGGCTTTCACATTTCTGCCATAAAACAAACAAAAAATAGATGTTGCATAAATTAAAAATTAAAAATGACCATTCTTCCCCCTGAAGTATGTGTTAAAACATGCCTGAGAGAAATAAAGAATGTTTTTAAAGGAATAAAGAATGATATTAACATAGCCGGCCTCTCCGGTCTGTGATTTGTTGAAAGGGAGGAGGGAGCGGGGAGGAGACCACTGCCAAATTTATGATACTGAAAGAATAACTTTTCTGTACTCAAAACTTCATACCTGGGGCTGGTGAGATGGCCCAGCTGCCAAGCCTCATCCTGGGCCGCATACGGTGGAAGCAGAGAACTGACTCCCACAGCTGTCCTCTTGACCTCCACACATATACACACACACAGATACACAAATTTTAAAATTCACACTTGGTTTGTTATAAATATTAAAATCAAACTGTTGCTAAATCACTTCTGACACAGTGGATGTTTGATTGGCAGTGCCTGAATTCATTCATTACAAAGCCAGTTGGGCCGCAGAACAACTTGGCATTGCAGAAGACAGAGAGGTAAGAGGAACATCCGGGCCTGAGGGTAGCCAAGGTTTCTGGCTCACCCTCCTCTATGCTGCCAGAGAATAGGAACATTTAAGAAGCACAGGAATTTATTTTTAGTTGATTTTTTTGTTTTTGTTTTGTTTTGTTTTGTTTTGTTTTTTGAGACAGGGTTTTTCTGTGTAGCCCCGGCTGTCCTGGAACTCACTCTGTAGACCAGGCTGGCCTCGAACTCAAAAATCCACCTGCCTCTGCCTACCAAGTGCTGGGATTACAGGCATGTGCCACCACCACCTGACTATTTTTATTCTTTTAAGATTATTTTTAATTGCATTTATGTGAACGTACATTTGTATATGCACACGTGCCTACAGGGGACCCAGAAGAGGGCATTAGATCGCCCGGAGCTGGACTCACAGGAAGCTGCGAGCATCCTGACATTGGTGCTGGGGACTGAACTCAGGTCCTCTGTCAGATGCCTCCGTCATCCCCCTAAGTTGCAACTCTTCCCTTGTTAGGTTTTCTGCTCTAATGCGGTAGCTGTCTGGCCATCTCCACGCCCATTGATTACAGAATTGCAAATACATTCCCCAAATCTTACCCATGATTCAAAGTCCCAAGAAGAACTTCCCCAGGGTGAGTTTTCATCCTTCCTCCCATGCTAATTTTAAGAGTCTGTTATTCATTTTTCTAGATACAGTCAAGAAGTAAGCCACTTAAAGTGAGGAGGGAGGGAGGGAGGGAGGGACAGAGGGAGGAAGAGGAGGAGGGAGGGGAGGGGGGACAATTGACTTAGACTCATGTTTGAGAATCCATCACAGGGAAGGAATGGAGGGGTAGAAATGGCTTAATGCTGGAGCAACAATACTGCAAGGCGGCTAGTTAGGTCACAAGGTGACTAAGAAGCAGAAAGCTCACATCTAACTCTATCCAATACAGCCCACCCACCATCCTCGGTGACGCACTTCCTCCAGTAGGGTACAGCCCACCTCCCCCAGTGACGTAATTCCTCCAGCAGGGTACAGACCACCTCCCCCAGTGATGCATTTCCTCCAATAGGGTACAGCCCACCTCCCCAGTGACATACTTCCTCCAGCAGGGTACAGACCACCTCCCCCAGTGACGTACTTCCTCCAACAAGATACAGCCCACCTCCCCCAGTGACACACTGGCTGCTAAAGATTCCACAATCTCCCAAGTAGCAGCACTGATTAAGGACTCAGTGTTCAAACACATAGGCGCTTGGCCTATGCCTCATTCAAACCACAGCAAATAATGGGTCAGTAGTAAGAAACAAAAAGGATACATTGGCACCATCATTGGCTAATATTCCATTATGTTAATTTTTAAAAAACGTAAAAAAAGGTCGGGCGTGGTGGCGCACGCCTTTAATCCCAGCACTTGGGAGGCAGAGGCAGGCGGATTTCTGAGTTCGAGGCCAGCCTGGTCTACAGAGTGAGTTCCAGGACAGCCAGGGCTACACAGAGAAACCCTGTCTCGAAAAACCAAAAAAAAAAAAAAAAAAAAAAAAACAGGATAGTTTGGCAGTTTAGAGTACCGGCTGCTCTTCCATAAGACCTGCCTGGTTCCTGCATCCAGGATAGGCTGTTCACAACCGCCTATAATACCAACTCTATGAGACCCAATGCCCTCTATGGGCACCTGCACACACGCACCCTTATACGCAAACACACATACACACAAACATGTAAATAGTTCTTGGGGGGAGGGGTGTTCGTCCCTTTTGCTCCCAAGTAGTGACAGGGCATTTCTATGCCCTGTCAAGCCTATTTTAACTCCCAAATAACAGTCCTAAATGGGCAGGTTCTGAGCTGCTCCAACCCTCTAAGGCTGCCCACGTGGCCCGTTACCTTCAGTCCGAGTCCCGCTCTGGCTCGCGCTGCGCCACGTGTGTTCTAGCTACTCCCTCACAGCGACCCCATGGGCCTCTCCATATCTTCTCTTCCTCTCCTCCACTCTCCTGCTCCGAATTCCTTGGGACTCCTCCCTCTCTGGGCTTGGATGTCCCACCTCCTCTGCCCTCTCCTGCCCAGCCATAGGCTGATCAGCTCTTTTTTAACCAATCAGAGATAAGTGGGAAACATTCTTTATACAGCTTTGATACAGGAGAAGGTTCAATAATCATGACAGTGCCAACATCTAGGCTGTTATCAGTTCTCTGGGCACCGAAATCAGCATCTGAATACACATACACGGTGCACAAAACCATCCCCCAACATACACATAAAGAAATGGTATTTTATATATTATATATAAATATAATTACATATAATATATACTACATGTAGTATATATAATTGCATATATATATATATATTTCAAAGCTATCCAGTGCCTTCTTTAAAAGTCACTATAAAAGCCACCCCCATCTTCCCTGTGACAGTTGAACTTGGGCTAGAATATATGAAGAATAAAATCCAGCCAAAGGTTCTCTGTGGGAAAGATTTGGCTTGTGTGAGTTAACAGTCCTTTTCATCAGGCAGGCTCACAGGATGACTCTTGTGTCTGAATTTGGGGTTTGTTCTTTCGCTGTTCCTGTCTTGTAGGCTTGGGCCCAGAAATAGCGCAAACTCAGAATCTTCACAAACTGGCCAAGATAAGCAGAGACAGGACCCTCCCCCCCCCCTGCAAGAGTCTCCCGGGGAGTCTGACACCCAGGAGCAAGTGAGCAGTCAGGTTCTGAATCACAGCTGAGCACCCAGAAGCTAGACTGGTTCCTTCTTCTTCTTCAAGGATGTCGACACTAAGTTATGCCATGTGCATCTCCTTCGGGGTCCCATCCTAAGGCGCCCCACGGCTACTGCACGCTTACAATAGTTCCACTTTGGGCAGCAGAGCAGGCGACACTCCCGGGAGAGGCAGGAGTATCTGGTGGTGGTCTCGTTCATTTCCCAGCCAACAAGGTGATTCATATAAATCTGACTCAGTCCTAAATCTGAGCGACAGCTTCTGAATCCGTCATGGCTTCCGAGGCCACACACCTGCCCAGTACCTCTGATGATGACCTAATGTTGGAATCAATTTGAAAACAAAAAGAAAGGAAAGAAAAACGACTTTATTTTTAGCATGGGATGAATCCTCCAGATAACCAGGCACTTGTGGCCTTGATCTAAAAGAATCAATGATTTATTTTTAAAGGTGGCTTAGGATGCAGTTTAAAATTAAAGTTCACAGCAAAGGCAAACATAAAAAAATCAAAAAATTAAACCAGGACAAGGACAAAATTAAACCATACACAATTAGTGTATGTGGTACAAAACTGGACAAGGATGAATTTTTGTTTTGGTTTGGTTTGGTTTTGGTTTTGTTTATTTGGTTTTCTCGAGACAGGGTTTCTCTGTGTAGCCCTGGCTGTCCTGGAACTTACTCTGTAGACCAGGCTGGCCTCAAACTCAGAAATCTGCCTGCCTCTGCCTCCCAGAGTGCTGGGATTACAGGTGTGCACCACCACCACCCGGCTTTCGATTTTTTTTTTATTGTTGATACTTGGTTATTTTTATTCTTTTTAAAGGAGTGCACACGTGCGCGCGTCTGTGAGCGAGCGTGCGCGCGTCTGTGTGTGAGCGTGTGCGCGCATTGGTGCAGTTACCTACAGACGCCAGAAGAGGGCAGTGGAGTCCATGGAGCAGAAGTTATGGTCGAAGTGTGCTGTCTGACACAGGTACTTAGAACCAAGCCCAGCCGCTGAGTAAGAACAGTCTTCATCACTGAGCCATCTCTCCAACCCCAATTCTTTATTTTTAACTTAAAATGTTTGTCCTGGGCCGGAGAGCTGGTTCAGCAGTTATAGCCGGGCAGTATAGACGCAGCTGCAGCGAGAAGGGAAGAACGTCACTGGACCGGAGGGCAGAGAGTGTGGCTGCTAAAAGGCTCCGGACGCCGCACTTGCCCTCAGGAACTCAGTTACCATGGTTCCTGTCGCGAGACCTAAAGGACAGTAGGACAGTCAACATTCCAGAACTAGAAGGAAGGGGCTCATGGGCCGCCTCCTGCAGAGGACGAGCGGTTGGTGGGAGCTGAGAAAGGAAGAGATGGTTTTTTTCAGGGGTGTGGCTAGTGCCAGGGTGGCCACGCCCGCCCAGTGACGGGCCCCACACCCAATCATGCACTTACAGCCGGCACAGACTGGATTGGGTGGGCCACAAAGGGGGGTGGGGGGAGAGAAGGGAGGGAGGGAGGGAAGGAAGGAATGGGAGGAATGGGAGGTTGGGGGTGGGGTGAATATGATTAAAATATACTATATACATATCTGAAAAATTCCAAAAGCAAAGTTGGTTTTGGGGTTTTTTTATATTCAGCCTTGGGGCTTTAGAGAGAGCCCACCAATTAAGAGCATTCGTCGCTCTTTCAGAGGACCCAGGTTCAGTTCCCAGCACCCACCGGAGTTTAGAACTTCCTCTAACTCCAGATCCGAGGGATACATGTTCTCTTCTGGTCTCCGAGGGCACTGCATGCACACAGTACACACACATACATGCACAGAAGCAAATCGCGCCACGTGAATAAACCTACAACTAAATAAATAGGCGTGAAGATTCAGAGATGACTCGGGAAAGTTCTTGCCACATGAGAACAAGGTCCGAGTTTGAGCCCCAGAACCTACATAAAGAACCGAGTGTGTACCAGGCTAATGACGTCATCACTGGGCAGGTGGAGACAGGAGGATCTCCGAGGCTTGCTGGCTGACCAGCGGAGCGGATCCCTGAACTCTATCTAGTAAAAGACTCTCTCAAAAACTAAGGTGGGGCAGCGTCTAAGGACCAACACCGGAGGCTGACCTCAGGCCAGTGCTCACACACTCACACCCACTTATGTGGAAATAATAAATGGTCAGGCTGGGCTGAGGACGACTCGCTAAGTGTATATATTTAAGATGACACTTAAATGGGGGGAAAGAAACCTCTTGTGTGATATCTCTACTTAGCCAGACAGAGACTCCAACAAACAAGACAACTTGATCCTCACCATGGCCAAAAGAGAACGCACCCCCCCCCCAATTCTTAGCCACTGACTTTCAGGCCGAGACAATGTTCTAGAACTTTCTTGAGAATCTTTACAATCTTTTTGGGGGTGCCAATCACATAACAGACCCTGCCAAATGTAAACTCAAATAATACATCTCAAGAGAGAAATGGAAGCCTTGCTTCAGCGGGTGAGCCTGGGTTCTAACAGTGTGGCGGGCACTTCCCATACCCTCCCCCAAATTAATAATTACACATTTTAGAGAGGAAGTAGGCAGATTGCTGTTTTGACATAATTAATTTGACGCATCTTTACTGTTACAAAATTATCATCGCTGCTCAGCCGTGCTTTGATGTGTGCGTGTCGATAAGGGGAGCGGGGGATGGGATCTGTAAGCGATTTCCAAAAGGAAGACCACGAATTTTTATGATTGTTGCATAAACAGGGCAGGAAGTGTCCACATGGCACTTTGGAGGGATCCAAATGGCTTCGTCAAACCCAAAGGAAGGAGAATGCTAATTACACATATGGGGGGGGGGCTAGTTGACTGTTCATTCAGCAGAACCCCTCTGCTGAAAATTAACGCTCATTGGGTTTTTGCCAGAATGTTCCAAAATGCGCACTATTTTTGGGACAAGGGATAGATAGGACTACACACACACAGGAAGGAGGACACTGCTTTCTCCAGGAGCCAAATGAACTGGCACGTGGCCACGGGATTTCTCAAACTCCAGAACCAGGAGAAACAAATGCCCTTAGTGCTTGCTGGATTCTGTCCCAATACTTTCTTTTCTCTATTATTTTAGATTAATTAATTAATATGAGTGCACTGTTGCTGTCTTCAGACACACCAGAAAAGGGCATCAGATCCATTACAGATGGTTGTGAGCCACCATCTGGTTGCTGAGAACTGAATTCAGGACTTCTGGAAGAGCAGTCAGAGCTCTTAACCACTGAGCCACCTCTCCAGCCCTGTCCCAATGCTTTCATCAGGTGCATCTTTGGTCTCATCCAGGACTGGAATTACTCATGCAGGGTTCCATCCCTGAAGCAGTCATGTGACCCTGGACCAGTCACTTCCCTTGGCCCTCATGGAGTCTGTCTATACAACGGAAATCAAGTGGCTATCACTTTGAAAGACTACAGTCGCAGCTCTAAACTGCATAGACCCACCAGAGGGATCAGTAAGGGAACAGGACTTAACAGCCAGTCAGGTCTAACAGACAAGAAACAACTTAGGGAAGGAAAAGAGGCCATTGGACTTTACAGTTCCAGGTCCATCACTTTGGAGACGTCAAGGCAGGAACTTAAGCATCTGGGCACATCACCTTCACAGTTAGGAGCAGACACAGACGAGTGTTCGATCCTACCTGCTTGTTTCAGCTAGCTTTCTCCTGTCCTATACAGTTCAGGCTCCTGCCTAGGGGATGGTACTGCCCACAGTGGGATGTCGTTCTTTCTTTTTCTTTCTTTCTTTCAAGATTTATTTATTTATTATACTGTAGCTGTCTTCAGACACCCCAGAAGAGGACATCGGATCCCCATTATGGATGGTTGTAAGCCACCATGTGGTTGCTGGGATTTGAACTCAGGACCTCTGGAAGAGCAGTCTGTGCTCTTAACCACTGAGCCATCTCTCCAGCCCTGGGATAAATCTTTCTAAGTCAATTAACAATCAAGACTATCAAGTCAGGCATGATGGCGTATACCTTTCATCCCAGACTTAAAAGGTAGAAGCAGGCATGTATCTGTGAGTTTGAAGCCAGTCTGGTCTACACAGAGAGTTTTAGGCCAGCCAGGGCTGTATTCTTGGGGGAGGGGGGATGAAGACAGTTCCCCACAAACAGCCCCCAGACCAACATGATCTAGACAATTCTTCAATTAAACCTCTGTTCTGAGGTGATTATAAGTTGTGGCAAAATTCACATTTAAACCCAGCCACCACGTTAACAAATATATGGGAACTAAGACCTCACTCTTGAACAACCAATGGCAAAAGACTAGATCTCAAGGGAGAGCAGAAAATACCTTGAGCCAAAACGAAAACAAAATACAATACATACACCAAAGCTTACAGGATATGTTATGACAGAAGTTTGAGTGTGAACACTGACATTTAAAGTAAAAAGAAAGGGGGCTGGAGAGATGGCTCAGTGATTAAAAGCACTGCCTGCTCTTCCAGAGGTCCTGAGTTGAATTCCCAGCAACCACATGGTAGCTCATGACCATCCGTAATAGGATCTGATGCCCTCTTCTGGTGTGTCTGAAGAGAACAATGGTGTAATCGTATATATAAAATAAATAAATGTAGAACTTGAATATAACACCTGAGAAATAAATATTTCACCAAGTGGGATCAGAAACCAGAGGGGGCTAGATCAAAAGGAGCAGTTATAGGCCAATTATATCACTGCTTCTGGGTACATTTCCGTTACTTCCAGGGGCAAGAGTCTTAAACCAAACCTCAATGAACGGAAGACATGACAGTGTCAAGGAACAGAAGACATGACAGTGTCAAGGAATGGTTGTGGTTGTAAGGGGATGACTTCACTGGGTAGAGACCAGGATTCTGATCTAGCATTTTACACACTCTTGGTAGCCCCCACAAGGAGACCAGCCAGCTCCCAAGTGTCAATAATGCCAAGTTGATAAAGTATGGGTTTCCCAAAGCTGCCAAGACGAAATACTAGTAACTATGTGACTTAATATAACCAAAGGTTGCTCTCTGCGGTTCTAGCAGCTGAATGTCTGAGATAAGTGTCACCAGGGTAAGCACACTTCTGATGCTTCTGAGGTAGGGCCTGTTTTCTGATATTTTTCTTAGCTTCTAAAGATACTGGCATCTTTGATTGGCCCAAGCAGTGATCCTCCAATCCTCCAATGTTTGTTTCTCTCTCTCTCTCTCTCTCTCTCTCTCTCTCTCTCTCTCTCTCTCTCTCCCCTCTCTCTCTCCCTCCTCCCCTCCTCCTTCTCTTCCTCTCTTCCCTCTCTTTCTCCCCCTCTCCCCTCCTCCCTCTCTCCCTCTTTCTCCCCCTCTTCTCTCCCTCTCTTCCGTCTCTCCCTCTTTCTCCCCCTCCCCTTCTCCTTCTCTCTCCCTTTCTTTCTTCCCCTCCCACTCCCCCTCTCCTCTCTCCCTCTCTCTCTCCCACTGCCTCTCCCTTCCCTCCCCATTCCTTTTCCCCTCCCCCTCTCTCTTTCTTGTACAAACACCAGTCATATTGGATTAAGGATATGCACTACTCCAGTGAGACCTCATCTTAACTTAGACCTCAGTGACACGCAAAGATCCTATTCCAAATAAGGTCATTATGACAGGCAGTGTTTATTGTTAATTTGACAGAAGTTAGAGTCCCCTAGGAAGGGAGAGTCTCAGTGTAAGTCTGTGTAGATTAGGCGTGCCTGTGGTCATACCTCTCGAGGGGTTTTACTAATCAGATTTTACTAGTCGGAGGGATTTACTAAGTCAACTGGTCAACTGAGTGAGGAAGTCTCTGTCTCAGTGTCAGCAGCTTCCTCTCATGGGCAGGGCCTGGACTGAATGAGAAGGAGCTGAGCACCCGAATTCCCTTTAGATTTATTTTTAATTGTGATTGTAATTATGCTTGTGAATGCAGGTGATCTTGGGGACCAGAGGCTTGGGATCACCTAGGAGCTAAAGTCACAGCTGGTTGAGTCTCGCAGTGTGGGCTCAGGGAATCAAACCCAAGTCCTCTGTGAGGGCAGTTCTTGCTCCTAACCGGTGAGTCATCTCTCCAGCCTCTGCTGCTTGGCCATAACTGTCATGTGACCCTTCTGACCTCTTGCCACTGTGACCTGGACTCTAAGCCGGAAATGTGAGAATAAGTTATTTTGCCTTTAAGTTACTTGTATCACAGTGTTTTATCACAGGAACCAGACAACAAACCAAGACTCTCAATGAAGTTCGCAGCGAAGAGGGCTGGAAACTCATCACATCTGCTTTAGGGACGGAGCTATAGATCAAGACACAACAGAAGCAGTCCCCTAAACGAAGCCATGCAAATCCCCTCAGGCATTTCAGGGGAGGGGGTTGTGGCCTGGAAATGAAGTCTCCAACCTGTGTCACTTCTTGGACACTTGGTCCTGAGGGGAAGGAGATGCTATTTGGAGATTGTAGAGATTTGGGAGGCAGCTGAAGGGGGAAGGAGGGTGCTGGGGGCAGATCCTTGGGGCATGTAATCTACTTCCTGCTTCTTCCCTTCCTGGTCAGGTGGGCTGATCCCTCCTGTCTTCTTGACATGCTGACTAGACCACTGAGAACCAGGACCTCAAATAATTCCTTCCTCCTTCAGGTGTTCCCATTAGGTCATTTGGATGTGGGAACAGAAGGGTAATAAATACAGGTGTCACAGAGGAAAACACAAGGAAGAAGCAGATAATATATACACAGGGCTTTAGCAGGGGTGAGCTCTGGGGGCCTCACTGGGCTCTCTTCTATTTTGTTTGGTTTGGTTTTTGTTTTTATCCCCCTTTTTACCTTCTTATCCATACCTAGGTTTGTTCGTTGGTCTGTTTGTTTCTTGTCTGTCTGTCTGTCTGCTTGTTTGCCTTATCTTAAGGCAGACAGGCTAAGATGAAAGAACAATGTTGCGAGAAAAACAAAGATGGCGGCAGCCGTCAGCACCCACTGCAGAAGCTCCAAGGACTCTGAGAGGTCCTCGGATGCTCCAGAGAGTGAGGCGGTGTCAGCAAAGGAGTCTGCAGAGCCCACAGTAGCCCTGGAACAACTAAAAGAGGGGCAGGGGAAGAGGCAACTCTTTTTTTTGGTTGGTTGGTTGGTTTTTTTTTTTTTTTTTTTTTTTTTTTTTGGTTTTTTGAGACAGGGTTTCTCTGTGTAGCCCTGGCTGTCCTGGAGTGCTGTCCTGGAGTGCCTCCCAAGTGCTGGGATTAAAGCCATCAACGCCCGGCTATGAGGCAACTCTTAAAGAAAGTTGTCCTTAAAAAGTGGGTGACGAGCCGGGCGGTGGTGGCGCACGCCTGTAATCCCAGCACTTGGGAGGCAGAGGCAGGTGGATCTCTGAGTTCGAGGCCAGCCTGGTCTACAAAGTGAGTTCCAGGACAGCCAGAGCTACAAAGAGAAACCCTGACTCAAAAAATCAAAAAAAAGAAAAAAATCTTAAAAAGTGGGTGACGTTGGGAAGCAGAGGCAGGCAGATTTCTGAGTTCGAGGCCAGCCTGGTCCACAGAGTGAGTTCCAGGACAGCCAGGGCTACACAGAGAAATCCTGTCTCAAAAAACCAACAAACAAACAAAGTGGGTGGCAGACACCGAGGGCAGGGCGGTGTGTGGAGACTAGGAGCTCGCACTGAGCCTGACCCGGAAGCCCTACCCAGCCCAGCCGCGGCATCACCCTGACTCTGGGCAACAGCAGGATACAGGTCCAGCAATAGCCTAGCATTGATGTTGCTCCAGAAACCAGTAACCTTGAACTAGACCAAAAACTAGTTGGAATGGGTATTTTCAGGTAAAGCTGGGGTTTTTTTTTGGGGGGGGGGAGGGAGATGGAGGAACGAAGTGGTGAGTGGCGTGTGGTGGAGAGGGAGGAACTAGAGACACGACCGAGGTAACTGGTGAGAGAGAAGGCTGCCTCAGACTGAGTCAGCAGCTGAGTAGCAGCTGCCTGGAGCTTGCACAGCCTCAACCCTTCCCCGACCCCAATGGCGCCCCAAACGGCTGCCCAGCCACACAATCACCCTGCCTCTGAGCAGTGATGGGATGTCGGAGATGAAATACCTTTTATTTTCTGCATTGGACCTCCTCAAAAGACCTCTAAGGTCCGTGCTGGCCCCGAAGGCCATGTCGATGTCCGTGTCTCGTGTCCTGTGGCCTGAGCTGCAGCAGAGGGCCGTGTTGATGTCCGCGGTCCGTGGCACATGCTGACACTGGAGACCAGGTGGTTGATCGCTGTTCATGCTGTGGCCAAAAACCATGTGCAAGTCCGCGAACTGTGCTCCCCGTGACTGTAACCTCAAGGAAGCTTCTTTCACAGTGCTATTAGTGACTGCAGACTCAGGGTTGAGAAAGAGGGACAGAGATGGCTTCTGTGACAACCCCCACTCCAACCCCCCAAAAAGTAACAGCCCGGACCGGAAGTCATCAAAGAGAAACTGAGAGAAGGATGCTGAGGGTTAAGGCTTTACAGTTGGTGGCCCTGTAAAGGGGCGTGGGTGGAGGAAGGCGCTGACCACTAGGAGTTTGACCGTTCCCCAGTGAATGCACGGGCAGCACAAATAGACTTGTTTTGTTTTGCTTTTTTATTTTCATCTTTTTAGGGGATGGGGAGCTTATGGGGTGGAGAGTAGACGGGAGGACTGGGAAGTGAATTTGATCAGATTGCATGATGTTTAATTCTCAAATAATAAATCAAAATATCCTGTTGGGGAAAAAAAGAATAGTGTACGTACATCTGGACAAGATTTTTTTTTAAACATTTGTTTCATGTGTGTGACTGTTTGCCTGCATGTATATGCGTGCATCCGATGTGTGCAGAGCCTACAAAAGCTGAAAGGGACCTCAGATGGCCCTGGAACTGGAGTTACCGGCAGCTGCGAGCCACCCTGTGGGTGCGCGAACCAAACCCAGGTCCTCTCGAGGACCTGCAAGTGCTCTTAACTGCTGAGCCGGCTCTGGATCCACTAAGATTTTGAGGAAAAAATAATAGGGAGAGGGAGATTAACACAAATCTGCTAACGAAACACAAAAAGGAACAAAGGAACTCAGAACAGGAGGCACTGGTGGTACTTCAGCTATGAGATCGCCCTTGGGGGGGGGGGGGACGAGAAAAGAGAATTAATTCAGAAACATCCCTGGATTTCGCTCCACGGTCGTCGCTTTCTGGATGACCTACACCGGATGTTGATCCCTGGATGACCCTCCCTGGATGACCTACACCGGATGTTGATCCCTGGATGACCCTCCCTGGATGACCTACACCGGATGTTGTTCCTTAGATGACCTTTCCCCGGATGTGGCTCTAAGGATGACCTTCCCTGCGTGCTCTGCTGCACACGGCCTATTAGAGCTGATTTTTCTCATCCGGTGACTTCTAGAGGTAAAGACAACCTTGAGTGTATCACAGCCAAGCAGGAATGCTGACCAGACCAGATCTTTGTGTCTTGCTTTCAGGACGATTTCTGTCGTATGAATAGGAGTTCAGGGACCTCGGCACATTAAACTACATAAGTGATCCCAGTATAATAAGACCTTGCTTCAGTTCAGGTGGCCGGTTTCACTCAGAGCTCTTTGTCGGTCGTGAGTTACTCAAGCATGTCTCCGCAGCAACCTTTTCATTTCAGACATCCTCCTCCTGCTAAGGTTGCTTCATATTACCAAGCAGAGGAAGAGTATTAGGATTTATCCTTAAGGTTTTTTTCTTTCTTTCGAAACAGGGTCATACTTTGTAGCTGTGGTTGGCCTGGAGCTTTCTATATAGACCACATTGGTCTTGAATTCACAGAAATCTGCATGCCTCTTCCATCTGGGTGCTGGGATGAAAGGCAGAGGCACCACTTCAATTCTGAAACTTATTTACTTTTTACTGATTGATTGATGGTTGATTGACTGGGTGTTTGCCTGAATGTGAGTGTGTGAGTGTGTGTGGGTGTGTGTGTACACATTACTGAGTGGGCCTGGAATTACAGACAGTTGTGAGTTGCCACATGGGTGCTGCTGGGTTCTAACCTAAGTCTTCTGGAAGAGCATCAAGGGCTCTTTTTTATTTTATTGCTTTGGGGTTTTTTGTTGTTGTTTGGTTTGGTTTGGTTCCTTCCCTTCAGCCCCAAATCTTTTTTTTTTTTAAAGATTTATTTATTATTATATGTAAGTACATTGTAGCTGTCTTCAGACACACCAGAAGAAGAGGGCATCAGATCTCATTACAGATGGTTGTGAGCCACCATGTGGTTGCTGGGATTTGAACTAAGGACCTTCAGAAGAGCAGTCAGTGCTCTTAACTTCTGAGCCATCTCTCCAGCCCCCTCAGTCCCAAATCTTGTCTCCAAGTACAGCCTGCCTCTTAGGCTTCTAACGTTTCAAAGTATATCTTAATTTTCTTTACATCCTATTTGATCATTTAAGCAGAGAAAAGCTGACCTTGTCCTGTGGGTGATGGGTGTGTACACTGTTGAGGAGACAGCTGTGGGATCCAGCATGGCTCCTTTCCCCGGGCTAGCTTCACGTGCCTAGACGTATCGCCTGTCTTTGGCTACTTTGTGGGCTTTTCTTTCGTCCACCCTTCTCCACTCCTTTTCTTCCATCCTTTCAACCCCCTAACACTAGTTAGGAAAGAAAAATGGATGAAGGGGAGAGGGGTGATGTCATTATTACACTACTTCCTGTTGCGTAAGGGCATCAAGTTCCTTGAGGCACTTTTGATTTTCATTATCAGGATATCTAATTTCTTCCTTCTCTTCCTCTTTTTCTTCTTCCTCCTCCTCCTCTTCCTTCTCTTCCTCTTCCTTCTCCTTTCTTTGCACACTTGACAAAGTGACCAACAGCAACCAACCAACAACCCACAATTTAAACTCCACACCCACAACAGAAGGAAGTGTTTTTTGTTTGGTTGGGTTTTTTGCTGTTGTTGTTGTTTTGTTTTTTTGGTTTTTCGAGACAGGGTTTCTCTGTGTGGTCCTGGCTGTCCTGGAATTCACTCGGTAGACCAGGCTGGCCTCGAACTCAGAAATCCACCTGCCTCTGCCTCCCAAGTGCTGGGATTACAGGCATGCACCACCACCGCCCGGCAACTCTTAAAATTCAAATAGCAGAGGCTGGAGAGATGGCCCAGCAGTTAAGAGTGTTTGCTGCTCTTGCAGAGGACCTGGGTTCATTTCCCAGCATGTTCTCATGTTGGGCGGCTTACAGCAATCTGTAACTCCAGCTGTAGGGGATCCAACTCCCTCTTTTGGCCTCTGTGAGCACTTGTACCCTCTGGAGACTAAAAAAATCCTGCCAGACACATCCAAGGCTTAGAGAACTTAACAGATGAGGGTGTAGAAAGAGCTTAAGAGAGAGAGGAAAGAAGGCACACAGTTGGGCAGATTCAGTATTCTGGGCGTGGTGTGGTCCTTACACTCTGCAGTACACAGCAGCTGTGGTTTCCTGCACAAGTCTGTTCCCCTCAACATCTCAACATGGATATAGGGGGAGGTCTCGAGGCCCCACCCATCCCCCCCCCGAGGATCTTCAGACAGTTCAGTTGCTGGGGATGGGAAGAGGTATTTCATCTTGTGTGGTAGCCACAGGTAAGGGGTCCACGCTCCTGTGAACAACTTCTCAGCTGCCTGCTGTAAGCAACACTAATGAAGGTCCCTGGAGGTCACCCATAACACGAGAGAAGGGAAGGGTGGGAGGACAGGAGAGGGTAAGTGCAGTCAAGCCCCGTTATATACACGGATGAAACTGTCTCAATGGAATCTACTATTATGAACAGTTATATACATTAATTAAAATACTTTGACTTTTTTGAGACAGAATCTCACTGAGCACCCCTGGCTAGTCTTAAACTCACACTACAGACCATAGGTCTGCCTTCCTTTGCCTCCCAAGTGTGGGATTAAAGGTGTATACTACTGTGCCCAGCTAACCAAAATAATAAGAAAAAGAATTTGGTTTGTTTCGTCTTTCAAGACAGGGTTTCTCCGTCAGCCTTAACTTCCCTGGAACTCATTCTGTAAATCCAGCTGGCCTCGGACGGAGAGATCTTCCTGGCTCTGCCTCCTAAATATTGGGATTAAAGGCATGTGCACCACTACCAACAAAATAATATTGTTTAGCTTTGTTTTTGCTAATGTTATTAAGCTATAATCTAGTCTTAGATTTTTATAAGCCATAGATTTTTATGATGATATACCACATAAGGGTCAAAAAGTTCCCAGTTCTCGTTATGGAATATGTTTATGGATTGAAGGGTTTTGTTCTGATGCTGGAAGAGCTTCAATTCACAGTTGTGATTTTTAAGGCTCACACCTAACAGGTTCTAGTCTCAAAAGCTGTTGTAACAGTTTTAGTCTCATAAACGCTACTACACTTAAGGAATGCAAGTTGATAGCCAGTAACCTTATAAATGATCATATCCTTCAATGTGCTCAAGATTATATTTAAAGTCATGTTGAGAACTGATACAATTAATTATTTAGTTTTATTTACCCTTTTGCTTTATGTTTACTAGGTACAGTTTAGAACAGATAACTAGAAATAAACACAGATTGTCTAACCCAGATATACTTAGTAGGTATTAGCCCTAAAACCTGTCAGAGATCTGCTGAATATGCCATTAAATGTTTAAACTTACTATGACAGATAGAGACTCCTAAAGGCTAACCTAACAGTGACACTCCCCCCAAGGTCTCCAAGAAGATATGGGCACAGTCACAAAGGACTCCACCTGGATTGTGGTATGCCAACCACTGGGAGAGACTGCCCCAGTGCCTTGACCACTGCCAAGGCTCAGCCTGAACTGCGGACAGAGGACATCTGGAGAATCAAATGTCTCATGTTGCCTAAGACACAGTGAGGTCATCTCTCCCACGTCCCTGCCCCACAGAAAAAGACCTCACATCTTCTGGGCCTGATGGCCAGACAGCCTCTGCCCACAGTGACATGGAGACTTCAGGAACCAGGGAGACCTGCCTGGGCGTGGACTAATCTCCATCATTTTAACTGATATATGGCATTTAGATTATAGTTTATCCTTCTCTGTTCTCTGATCACATTGATGGCTAATCTGTCAATTGACAGAGAACAGGCAACTAACTCCTTACCCCAAGGGTAATCTACCACCATGCTAATTCATTAGTCAACTCGTCAGCGGGTTAAATCTATCAGATCTCTTATTAGAAAAGTAAAGAGGCTTGCCTTGCTCACGGGTTTGTTTGTTGTTGTTGTTTTTGTTTTCTGGTTTGTTTTTTTTTCCGAGACAGGGTTTCTCTGTGTAGCCCTGGCTGTCCTGGAACTCACTCTGAAGACCAGGCTGGCCTTGAACTCAGAAATCCGCCTGCCTCTGACTCCCAAGTGCTGGGATTAAAGGCGTGCTCCACCACTGCCCGGCCCACCCACGGGCTTCATGATAAAAGATAAACAGGTTTCAGATTTAACCTTTTACTATTCTCTATCTAAAGGAACTCATGTTGCAGTGACTACTCCCAATGATCACCTCCCTGGTAAGTAATTGGATAGGAAAAGGTATAAAGTTTATTAAGATCTGAGGATATGAAATCTTCTACCAGAATGTTTGAAGGCCTAGGAAGGTGTATGAGGTTGATAAATGCAAGTTATAAAGGGATTTATTTTTGTAAACTTAAAAAAATGTCTTGTAAGATTCAGGGAATCTACTCATTTCTGCTTCCACAGTCAAATGGACTCTGGATGAGTACTGTCAACCAGTAGCCTGTGTTCCCTCTTGACCTATTCATGAGGGAGGGTGGGATCTATTCCCCTTTCCCAGTCCTGAGACCCCACCACCACCCCTCCTCCAACTACCAAACCATGGGCCTAAGAGTTCCGAATGCACAGCCAAGAAAACGTTTGTCTCCCTAAGCTCCTTAACTTTCTCTTCTGCCCCTTAAATCCAGATGTCCCCTCAGAATCTACATCCAGAACAGCTCCAAAACAGTTACCCACAGGTGCTCCAGCCCAGCCTCTCAGACTGCTCCAACTGGGCCTTCAAACTCCTGCCCTCAAAGGGTCCCACCACCTGGACAGCAGTGAAACAACCAGCTCTTCCTGGACTTGGTCAGCAGTCCAGCTTTTTGCCCATACCCCAAAACTGTACCCCAATGTCAGCAGGAAGTAGTCACAGATGATATTGCCTCTTATTTATTATCAAGAAAAGATTCTGATGTTTGTCCCTGGGACAAGGGACTGAGGTACATATTTTATGTATCAAAACAGACATGGCCTCCAGAGTCTCCCCACATCCCTCAGTCTCTACCCAGCATAAATCTAAGGCTATATTATAGTTTCTTAACATTAGCAAAAACAAGGCCACCAGGCGGTGGTGGGGCACGCCTGTAATCCCAGCACTCTGGGAGGCAGAGGCAGGCGGATTTCTGAGTTCGAAGCCAGCCTGGTCTACAGAGTGAGTTCCAGGACAGCCAGGACTATACAGAGAAACCCTGTCTCGAAAAAACCAAATACAAAAACAAAAACAAAAACAAGGCCAAACATTTTCATGACAGTGATCTTTAACCTTTTAATGTTGTAAAGCTCTAAAACTTTAAACGAGTTTAAAATCCCTCAACCGTGTTTTTAGTACTATTAAAGTAAGGCACCTTCTAAAGAGTAAAAACATAGACAGTGTAACAATTTATCAAGACAGGACAGAAATAGTTCAAAAATATTATCTCAATTTAAAAGTGTCTTTGGAGACCTGCTTTCCTGATATGTTCACATTATGTGTTGCTGCCCTTAGGCAAGAAGGCAGTGAAGCCATGATTTCCCATGACAGGTGGCTGCCAGCATGTGACTACCCTTAACCAAGATGGCAGTGAAGCCATGATTTTCCATGACAGGTGGCTGCCATCATGTGACTACCCTTAACCAAGATGGCAATGAAGCCATGACTTCCCATAACAGATGGCGGCCAGCATGTGACTGCCATTAACCAAGATGGCAGTGAAGCTATGATTCCCCACCATCTTTATCTCAAACCCAAGATGGTGACTAGTGACGGGCTGTTTACCAACCATGTAAACATTCCTCCTGCCAGAATGGCAGATTTAAAATTATCAGGCCAGTCATTCAGTAGCACCGTTGCAGAGGGAGGCCAAGGAGGGCAGGGCTAGCTGGCATCTGGAGCCCTGTGCTCAGTGCAGTGAAGGGGACTAGGCAAGGAGCAAGAGCACAGGAGTAAGACACGGGGAGTTCAGATCAATTTGAATGTTTTGGTTTAGATCCCATGTCGCCCATTCCCCCAGGCTTTGCTGGGGTCCCCAGACTGTGGAAGTGGCATTGCCAGTCAATACGATGGGATCAAACAGTTTATATGGGGGAAGTAACCTCACATCAAATCTCTTTTTATCAACGGTTCCCCCCCAAACAAAGACCTTTGTTTGGACCGGGGCTAACTCTGGCACAGCCAAGACTCAGCAGAGAAAGGCAGAGCGGTCCTGAACCCTGGAAGGAACCCCCGGCGCTCCAAAGCTGCTGGAGACGGTTACTCTTGGAGTCCGAAGTTACTATCTCTGGTGAAAAGATGGAGGAGAAGCAGTCCCTAGGTGGCCGGGAAAGAACTGGACCATCAGAGTGCAAATTCAACTCCCCCTGGGTTCAGCACCACCTGATGAAGGCCATTTCTCCACTGGTGATCCTAGTCAGTTCCAGCCAGATTAGATTAAAGAAAGGGCAGGTTTATGGGGAAGCAGGCAGGTAAATTCACTGACCTCAAGGCAGAAGCCAAGGAAATCACCGTGGGAAGGGAAAGAGAAGAGAGGGGGAAGGGAGAGAAAGAAAGAGTGTGTGCACAGGAAAGAGGAGGAGAATAGAGAGAGCACAAGGAGACCAAAATGCCTGGATTATATAGGGAGAGCTTCTGTGGGAAGGATAGCCCAGCCACTGGGCTGGAAAGTTTAGGGAATGCCAGGCAGGGACTGAAGGATTCTGGGAGAACCTGGAAGCCACGTCTGCTTTGATATGTAAGTTTTGCACCTCAGCCCTAGTCCCAGGGTCTGAAACCAAACACTTATTTTAAAAGATTTCTGACAGAGCCGGGCGGTGGTGGCGCACACCTTTAATCCCAGCACTTGGGAGGCAGAGGCAGGCGGATTTCTGAGTTCGAGGCCAACCTGGTCTACAGAGTGAGTTCCAGGACAGCCAGGACTACGCAGAGAAACCCTGTCTCGAAAAAACAAAAAAACAAAACAAAACAAAACAAAAAAAAAGATTTCTGACGGCTCAGCGGCTAACAGCACTGACTGACTGCTCTTCTAGAGGTCCTGAGTTCAATTCCCAGCCACCCAGTGGTGGCTCACAACCGTCTGTAATGGGGTCTGGTGTGCTCTTCTGGTGTGTCTGAGGATAGTAACTGTATTCACATACAGAGAATAAATAAACCTAATTAATTAATGAATGAATCCCTGGAACATAAACTACTTCCACTCCACTCAAACATCAGTATCAGTCTTCAGGTGGGTCCTCCCCTGGACAGCACCAATGATGCTCCCTACACTGGAGTAGTCAAAAGGTGACCCACCTAAAGGAAAGGCCCACGGAGACCTAGTACCGGGCTCTCCACTGGGTACAGTGGCCAAGGTCAGTGGAGCCGCTAGAGACATGTGTGTTCCAGCTGCCAAGGTGCCCAGGCCAAGGAGACTTGGTTGGGTGCCTGATCGGAACCGTAATAGATGTCCCAGTGTCTGGCTTGACGCTACCTTGTTACTTCTGTACACTCCTATCTGGGCCCTTTAGGGCCTGGGGGCGAGCCGTGTACCATCACTGTAATCTCGCTGATGGCTCCAGCATCATTGCTATGGCAAATACATGATGCTCTGTCTTATAGGTCTGACCATTTGAAGGCTCACAGTAAATTTCAACATTTGTCAGTGAAAGCACAGGGCTTGTGTGTCTTAGTTGTGAAGAGACACCATGACCAAGGCCATTCTTTTAAAGAAAAACATTACACTGGGGCTGGCTTACAGTTTCAGAGAGTTAGTCCATTATCATCATGGCGGGATGCATGGCAGCAACAGGTAGATATGGTGCTGGGGCTATCTACTTCTCAGTCTGAAGGCAGGAAGGAAGAAGAGACTTGTGTTCCACACTGTGTGGAGCTTAAACAGAGGAGACCTAAAAGCCCACCCCCACAGTGACACACTTCCTCCAACAGGCCACACCTCCTAATAGTGCCACTCCCCGTGGGTCAAGGGTTCAAACTCTTGAGTCTATAGGGGGCTATTTCAATCAAACCACCACGTTTGCTTGTAGATCTTTTTAATGAAATGTTTACACCGGGTGTCGATGGAAGAGTGTGTGAGAAGTAGTTTGTTACCGTACACGGCCTTCCTGTGCTAGCCCACCCTTTTCCTGATGGTGCTCACCACAGATAAAACCAGGTAGTCCATGAAAGGTCCTAACCAAGCACCCAGAGTCACTGCAAGCATCAAATCTGACAGGAAAAGATATGTCTGTGTATCTGTTAAGGGACAGATCACTCTATTTTTATTTTTAGTTAAATAATGTTAGACTTTGATCATGTTCTTAGCTGGGGGGGGTCACCTTTTTTTTCCTCAATAATATTGTGGATTATACATTGTAAATTGTTTCCATCGTTCTGAGAATTGACTAGCCATAAAACATTTCATGAAATGTTAACTGTCTGACCATAAATCCACAGTGTGTTCCTTGTCCATGATCATAGAAAATAACTGAAAAATTCTAGATTTTTTTGTTTGTTTGTTTTTTCTTTCTTAATCACTTCCTTTTTTCCATAAAAATGTCTTTGTTTCTGGTCTGGGCCACTTCATATTCCTGCCCATGGAAGGTATAAGTTTGTCCCAGCCGTGAAAATAAAATTTTGCCTTAAAACATCTGTGTCAGCTCCTGGTTTTCGACACCCACAACAATGTCCATGGGAGCCAGACTGAGTTCTCACACCAGCCTGTGGCACATACTGAGCGAAGCATGGTGGTACACAACTGTAAGCTCAGCCCTGGGGGTGCTGAGGCAGAAGGATTGCACGTTTGAGGTCAACCTGGACTATGTAGTGAGATGTTATCTCAAAAGTAACCAAAAACAACTGTTGGTATCAGGACTTCCAAAACCTGTGACATCACATAGGCGACAGCAAGACCTGCATACCTGTTGCTAAGGCAACAGGCACCATATTCCCAGAATCCACTTGGCTCATCTCCCACCTTTACCTGTGACTACATCACCATCCATATATAAATAAAGCGCCCCCCCTTCCCCTCTTCTTTTTCTGCCGCCACCTTGCCCTTTCCTATCTCAATAAACCTCACGTGGAACTGTTTGGCCTGGTGTGGTCTTTCTAGAGCTGCCCAAAGGTCCCAACAATAATAATAACCAGTCTAGCATTTGGCAACTAGAAGTTCCGTGATATGGCATTATTGATTCATTTCTAAACCCTCCTCTTTTACATTTTCTATTTTAAGAGCGCAACATACAGCAGCACAGCAGTAGGATGTGACGAGAAGGTAGGGCAGGAGGATTACAACCCTGAGGCCAGTCGGGGCTACACTTTAAATTGGCTGGACAGCCGGGCGGTGGTGGCGCACGCCTGTAATCCCAGCACTCTGGGAGGCAGAGACAGGCGGATTTCTGAGTTCGAGGCCAGCCTGGTCTACAGAGTGAGTTCCAGGACAGCCAAGGCTATACAGAGAAACCCTGTCTCAAAAAAAACAAATCCAAAAAAAACCCTAAATTGGCTGGAGAGCTTGCTCAGTGGTTTAGCGTTGGCAGTGGAAGCTTGGGGATGGATGTGGAGACCATATATCAATCCAACGCCAGCCCAGCCGGAAGGTAGAACCCTGAGATCCCACAAAGCAACCCGCAGGAAGGCCTCTAACCTCCAGGGATGAGAGAATGGGAAAGAAAGGGAAATCTAACTGTTCCTTGAACCCTGGAAGAAAACCTAGATTAACCAGGAAGTGTGTTCCCCTGGTCTCATTGTTACGCAAAAAATACACGGAAGGGATTCTCTCTGCTTTGTAGTGTCTTGGTTTAAAAAAAGAATCTTACACATCCCTTTTGGGTATCTATAAAACAGTTTTAGGAAATAAACAAGTGAAACTGGTCTAGAGATTGGTTCCTGGGAGAGAATCTGGGGTCCCAGTCAGTACAATACAAGGAAACTGGGGTTGGGGGGAGCAGGGATGGGGCTGAGAATGGTTGGAGAAGAGGTGTGGCCTTCCATCGTGTGCCCCTCTGTAAGGTTTGGATGTTTCCATGTTGCTTTAGCTGCACAAGAGAGGCAAACGTGTGTGCACTTGTTTTGTGTGAAGTTATCCCATGAGCACGCAGAAAACCACAGGTGTGTCACCCTGAGTTTGGTGCTAGGTGGGACTCCAGGCCAGCTCTCAGGAAAATAAATGGTTGTGGGCCTGCCACCCAGTCTCCAGCAGGTTCAGTCTTGATCATTCCCGTTACAGACACTTAGCCAGGATTTTAAGTTTCAAGTGTGTCTTTGCTGACATTTGTGTTTATGTAAAAGATTACAAGCCACCGCTAAACACGAGCAAATCCATTTTAGAATGGGGATTCCCCTCGGTCCCCTTCCAAGATTCCAGTGAGAGTCACCTGGGGCATGTCCGGACCGCAGGCCTCGGCATTCTGTTCCAGAACGTCTGGGTGGTACCTAAACATGTGTGGCCTCAGAAAAGCTCCCTAGGAGAGTGAGAAACGCCATCCAGGCAACAGCCACCCAAGGTGTGGTCTAGACTCAAAAGCAAAAACGAAAACTCCAGTGAGCCACCACCTCCTCCGGCTGTGTCTTTCAGGGTCCGGCAGAGAAAAGAGAAGCTCCTCAGAGAATGAACCAAAAACCCACAGACAACGAAAATCGAGATAAAGGGAGATGGTGGTGTTTTCTGAGACCATTGACCAAAGTCACCTGGGAACTACTTACAATGGGTCTATCCTGTACTACAGGGAGAGACACAGCTGTGGAGATCAGGCTAGAGAGAAAGGGATCAATCCTAGACTTCTTTCTCCCCACTAGACAGAGCCACCACGAGGGTGGAAGCCTGGGCCGCAGAGATGAGCGCGGGATCCCCCGAGATGCAGAGTAGAACAGAGGCCAAGGACCCAGCTGCTCACCAGCCCTGGGTCCACTGAGCAAGGAAACATTAGTCCGCCGTTTGGCCACACATAGTCCTCACTGATAGCCTTCATCTAGAAAAACAAGGGACAGGGGCTGGAGAGATGGCTCAGTGGGTAAGAGCACCGACTGCCCTTCCAAAGGTCATAAGCTCAAATCTCAGCACCCAGGTGGTAAGTGCTCACCCCTGCCTTAGGACAGCACAGGGACACTAGAGATTCCATTTAAAGTTGATGGCCACTGTCGTTTTATTTTTAATTAATTAATTAATTAAAATAATATTTTTTATGTATGTGGGTTTTTGTCCACAAGCATATCTGTGTACCTCATGTGTGTCTGGTGCCCAAGGAGCCCAGAAGAGGGATTTATCGTCAAAGCCCCAGGCTGAGCTGCCTCGGCAGGTAAAAATGATGGCTGTTGCTTTTAAATGTCCCCTGTTTTTCTTTTTCTTAATTTTTTTTTGTTTTGTTTTGGTTTTTTTGAGACAGGGTTTCTCTGTGTAGCCTTGGCTGTCCCAGAACTCACTTTGTAGACCAGGCTGGCCTCGAACTCAGAAATCTGCCTGCCTCTGCCTCCCAGCACTTGGGATTAAAGGTGTGTGCCACCACTGCCCACCCCGCCCCCCCAAGAATATATTTGATTTCCAATTTTTATTTTATTTTATTTTATTTTTTTAAGATTTATTTATTTAAAAACCAAAAAAAAAAAAAAAAAAAAAAAAGCTGGGCAGTGGTGGCGCATGCCTGTAATCCCAGCACTTGGGAGGCAGAGGCAGGTGGATTTCTGAGTTCGAGGCCAGCCTGGTCTACAAAGTGAGTTCCGGGACAGCAAGGGCTACATAGAGAAACCCTGTCTCAAAAAACCAAAAAAAAAAAAAAAAAAAAAAAAAAAAAAGATTTATTTATTTATTATATGTAAGTACACTGTAGCTGTCTTCAGACACTCCAGAAGAGGGAGTCAGATCTCATTACAGATAGTTGTGAGCCGCCATGTGGTTGATGGGATTTGAACTCAGGACCTTCAGAAGAGCAGTCAGTGCTCTTAACCGCTGAGCGATCTCTCCAGTCCACAGCTTTGCGCTTTATGAGAAGGGAAATGCACTTCCCCAGAACAAAGGCTTGCTGCCTCAGTTATTCTGGTTGTGGATTTTCTCTCACCGCTGTGACCGAATGCACACAGAAGCAACCTGAGGACTAGGACTGCTTCTAGCTTTAGGCCATTGTGGTGGGGAAGGGCAGGCCAGCTCTGTGGAGCTCTCTCCATGGCACTGATTATGGGAGCTCGGGCTACATGGTAACATCAGAGAGGCCTGCTGCCCCCAGTGGCCTATCATTTCCAGCTAGGCCTAATTTTTCAGGGTTCTACAATCTCTCAAAATAATAGCAGTAGTTGGGGGACCAAATTGGGAACTAAGCGCTCAAAATGATCTCTGAACTCATTTCAGGTGAAAGACACCCTCCCTGCCGGGCAGTGGTGGCGCACGCCTGTAATCCCAGCACTTGGGAGGCAGAGACAGGCGGATTCCTGAGTTCGAGACCAGCCTGGTCTACAGAGTGAGTTCCAGGACAGTCAAGGCTACACAGGGAAACCCTGTCTCAAAAAAAAAAAAAAAAAAAAAAAGACACCCTCCCTTATAAAGAAGTCCCTCTAAATCGGGTCAGGAAATTGTTCCACAGCAGGGCGTCAGGAGCCAATTAAAATCCCCATCCCCGCCCCTCCCATACTCACCTCCTCCTTTATTTTAATGACTTTTTGTCTGCTCCCTCTATGAGCAGGCAAAAAAAGTTATTGTAAAGAGTAGCCTGACAGACACGGAGGCAACCCATACTATTTCATCATACATGCAACCTCGTCCTGATCCCCTCTGCCTTCTACAAGATGGGGCCTCTCCATCCGGGACCCAGAGGATCCCAGGGAGGTAATGCACACGGCTGGTAAACTCTCGTAAACCATCACTTCAGCCTCAGCCACTTGGTGAGCACAATTAATATCAGAGAAAATATATCCCAATTGATTACCCAACCCTTAGAGATAGGTGAGGTAGAAGAGGTAATTAAACATTCCTCTGTGTTTGACATCTTTGAAAGGTGTCTCCTGCTTCAGACTCTGACCTCGCCTACTGTCTCCTTAATGTCACCCAATGTGGCAGCTTTGGAGACGGCTGGCTGTATGTTCCTCCTGGGACTAGCTCACAACTGCCTCTTATAACTTCTTCGGTGACCCTGTCAAATAATCCTCCCTCCCCGTTCACCAAATACACTGAGCCTGGTGTCACCCTGACTCCATTTTATCATATCACCTTCTTTGGCGTGACAAACTGTCTTAAGACATCTGGGACGCATTCCATTGACAACAACAAAACCATAACCTTGATCCCTCATCTCAGCCCCAATGCCCTCCCATTCCTCTCACCTCAATTCTTTGTGGTACTCGGGTCTACCAACCTAGCTGGTCAGGAGTTTGCATGCTAATATTTCTCTTCCCCAAGTTGGGGGTGAAGCACAGAGAAGAGTCCCTACCAATTCCGGTTGCAGACTCAATAGCTGCCGGACATGATAAAATCGCCGTTCAAATACTGGTCCTCCTGGCTGTCGCTGACATAACTGCCAGTGTCGCCACTGGGACACTTCCCTGATCGTGTATCATAAATTTTCTCCCTGATCATCCAGGACCCCCAACAGGTAACCTAAACTAAACTCACTCTTCAAGGACAAACTGACTTCCTGGCTGCAGTGTTACCCCCAAACTGCTACTGATGAAGACTAGTTCTTCTGACAGCTGAAAAAGGTGACCTTTGCCTTGGAATGCTGCTTCTATGTCAATCAATTAGGTATAGTCAAAAACAAAATTCAGCCAGGTAGTGGTGGCACACGCCATTAATCCCAGCACTTGGGAGGCAGAGGCAGGCGGATTCCTAAGTTCAAGGCCAGGCTGGTCTACAGAGTGAGTTCCAGGACAGCCAGGGCAACACAGAGAAACCCTGTCTCGATAAAAAAAATTCAATTACTTCAAACAGACCTCCAAAGGAAAAACAAAGTGAGGTACGATTCAATGCCAACCCCTGGGCTTTGGAAAAGTCCATATGGAAGTGGATATTTTCCACTTTATTCTGCTTTTACGAATCGTTCCCTCCTTTATCAATGTCTTCTCCTCTGGACTTTCTCCAATGACAAATTTTTTTTAAACTCTCTAATCAAACTACTAATTGACTGTTACGGGACTGCGGACGGCTAGACACAAAGCTTGAGTCTCACCGCTAGCGAGCGTGCCCTGAAGTCGAGGATCATCAATGTCCCGAACATGCGACAACCCCGGACAGCAGGAAATAGTCCAAAGAGCACTACGTGCCCGACGTCACCCCTTTCTAGTTCTCCCTCTTTTCTATTGAACAACAGGGAGGAATGTTAGTTATCAGACATTTTGCACCACCTGCCCCGGTGACCCTGCGCCAGAAGGTTACATCATCAGTAGGAGCCAAGTTGAGCTACATTCCTTCCCTGCGCATGCGCCACCTGCAAACCCCCCCCCAAAAAAGGGGCGGTCCTTCTTTTTTTCCCTCCATCCTTGTTCACCTCCACCCTTCCCAGAGGCAGCCACTCTAGGCCCCTCCCACAATAAGCCTCTCAGAGTCATGTCTGACCCCCAGAGTGACTTTGTGGCTTCTGCCTATGGCTTACATCATAACAGGAAATAAGTAAGGGTCAGTGGAACCTTCTGGGTAAACTCAAGATCAGTTCTTCAGTGCAGAGTCCTCTGGAGGAGTTGCAAATAATTGTGAGCCACCTGATGTGGGTGTTGGGACCAGAACTCCACTTCTGAAAGAGCACACACTCTTAACCACTGAGCCTGCTTTCCAGTTCACCATCCCCAACCAGTTCTAACAAGCCCTCCACGCTGGGTGAAATTGGAAGCCCCACGGAGCAGAGCCCAATGTCTTCTCCCACCCACTCTGTCACTAACCTCTTGTTTTAATTACTTATTTGTTGTATATGAGGACGCGTGAGTCTGTTTCCACCAAGTAAGCTGGCAGGAAATCAGGCTTGGTGACATGTGCCCTCCCTACCCTCACCGGCTCAACCCGGCAGCAGGGTAGAGGCCCCGCCCCTGTTGCGGCTGCTAGATCATCCCTAAGCGGGTCACCCCGAATTGGGGCTCCACTCTCCCAGGCCGGCTGCGCACCCTCTTGGCATCTGCCAAGGATGAGGAATGAGGGTCTCCCAGAAAGCAAGGTGCAAAGATGCAAGGCGGCCACAGAGTCCCTGGCTTGCCCGGGATAAGGTGGAAGGATTCGGTCGCTCGCGCCTTCATGCCCAGGAACCTTCCCCGTTCCCCGGGAGAGCACAGCCTGGAAGCCCAGCTGGGTGCTGGAGGGCAGCGCCCTCTAGATAGCGGAAGTGGCGCTGGTTGTACATCCGTCCCCGCCTCGTAGAGTTGGGAGAAGACTGGCTGGTGCGGAGAAAATGCAAGGGAAAAGTCTTTGCATAGGGTAGAACGAGCCACAGGGCTCTGGGAGCGGAGCCTTAAGGTCTGGGGCCATGAACGTAGGCGGAGAAGAAGACAGTTTTTCCGGATCGGTCCAAAGTAAGTGCAGGAGCCTGGCCCAGACAATCCGGCAGGCCCCGGGGCCGGGATCGGGATCGGGGTGACTACGCACCTTGCACGCACGCCCCCCATCAGCTCCGCCGGCATGCCAGGCTGGGAGCCGCCTCGAACTCCTGCAGTACCCCGGGGAGGCACGACCAGGGGAAGCACGCGGTGCAGAGACTGTCACCACCTCCCCTGCCCGCCGGGTGGAGTTAGAGGCACAGCGGAGAGAAGGAGAAAGTGGGGTGACCCAGGCCGACTGGTAGGGAAACTTCTGCCTCAGTGGCTCAGATTGGAGCATCCCTGAGGGGCTCGCGGGCAGGTTTGCAAAGCCATCCCGGCACTCAGGGTAGGGGATGATGAGGGCGTGAAAGACCCGCCTGGTTGGTTTGCACTGAGTTTGGGATTCTATTATTTTCCCGACATCATATAAGCTATTGGTATCTCCATGTGCCTTTGTTCCCCCCAAGTATGGACCACGGACTGAACCGTGGACCGGCCAGCTGCTGGGTCTATCCCCTGCAGGTCCCTGAGGGTGGGGCCCGGAATCCCAGGTCTTGCCCTGCTGCCTGGAGCTCCCGAAGTTTGAAAAGCCATGGACAAGCAAACACTTGAGTCGGTTTGCTACCTGCAGATATTACAGCCATTGACTCCGCAAACTTGCACGAGTGTCCTCTGAACTCTGAACCCCCGTCCCCACCCCACACCATGTGTTTCCGTGTCTTCCGGTGCTGTGGTCTTAATGTTGTGTTTAAG